>CM057771.1:2400000-3054528 GCA_030064435.1 Trapa incisa | reverse complement strand
AAACGGTAAGAAACACTAAGAAACGGTAAGAAATGCTAGGAAACTCTATAAATCCCTACGAAACACTAATAAATCCTAAGAAACGGTAAGAAATGATAGAAAACCCTCAAGGAAGCCTAAGAAATGTTAAGAACACTTAAGAAAAACTAAGAAACTCTAAGAAACCCTAAAAAACGATAAGAAACCATATAAAACCCTATGAAATTCTAAGAAATATTGAAAAAAGTTAAGAAACCCTAGTAAACCCTTAAAACCAGTAAGAAACACTAAGAAATGCTATGAACCTGTAATAAAGCCAAAGAAACACTTAAAAAACCCCAAAGAAACAAAAAAAAGTGCTAGGAAATCCTACCAAACGCTAAGAAATACTAAGAAAACCCTAAGAATAACTAAGAAATGCTAAGAAGCACCAAGACGCCTTAAGAAACCCTATGAAATGCAAATAAACCCCAAAAAACATTAAAAATTCATTAAAAACTCTAGTAAATGATGAGAAATGCTAAGAAACCCAAATAAACACTAAAAAACTCTAAGAAACTCTATAAAACTCTAAGAGACCCTAAGAAATGCTAAGAAACTATAAGAAACGCTAAGAAACCCTAAAAAACACAAAGAACCAAGAAATGCTAAAAAATGCTAAGAATCGCTAAGAAACCCTAATAAACCCAAGTAAAACCTTAGAAATGGTAAGAAATGCTAGGAAAACCTAGAAAATGCTAAGAAACAATAAGAAACGCTAAAAACCTTTAAGAAACCCAAAGAAACGGTAAGAAAGCCTAAGAAATGCATAAAAACCGTAAAAAAAAACCTATAAAACCCTAACAAACGCTAAAAAACCACTAAATAAATGCTAAGAATCATTAAGAAACCCAAAGAAATGCTAATAAACCCTAGTAAACCCTTAAAAACTGTAACAAACGCTAAATAAACCATATAAAACCCTAAGAAATGCTAGGAAACCCTATGAGACCCTAAGAAATGTTGAAAAACGTTAAGAAATGCTACGAAACTATAATAAACGCTAAGTAACGATAAAAAAACCCTAAGAAACACAAATAAACCCCAAAAAAATACTAAAAATGCTAAGAATCGCTAAGAATCCCTATGAAAACCGCATAAGGAACCTTAAGAAACCCAATGAAACGCTAAGAAAGCCTAAGAAACGCTTTGAAACCCTAAAAAAACCCTATGAAACCCTAAGAAACGCTAAAAAAATAAAAAGTGCTAAGAAATGCTAAGAAATCCTAAGAAACACAAAGAAACCCTAAAGAAAAAGCTAAAATCCCCTTAAAGAACCCTAACAAACCCTAAAAACTCTAAGAAATGGTAAGAAACGCTAAGTAACGCTAATAAACCCTAAAAAAAATTTAAAAACCCAAGAAACGCTAGAGAAATGCTAAGAATCGCTACGAAAGTCTATGAATCCCTAAGAAATGCTAATAAACCCTAAGAAACAGTAAGAAATGCTAGAAAACCCTAGTAAATGATAAGAAACGCTAAAAAATCGTATGAAATGCAAAGAAATGCTAAGAACACTTAAGAAAAGCTAAGAAACTCAAAGAAATGATAATAAACCCTATAAACCCCTAAGAAATGCTAAGAAACCCTAAAGAAAACAAACAAATGCTAAAAGAAGTTAAGAAACCCCAAGAAACCCTAGTAAACCCTTAGAAACGGTAAGAAACACTAAGAATCGCTAGGAAAGTCTATAAATCCCTAAGAAACGCTAATAAACCCTAAGAATCAATAAGAAATGCTAGAAAACCCTAGTAAATGATACGAAACGATAAAAACCCATAAGGAACCCTAAGAAATGCTAAGAACACTTAAGAAAAGCTAAGAAACTCTAAGAAACCCTATAAAACCGTAAGAAACGATAAGAAACCCTATAAAAATCTAAGATATGCTAAGAAACGCTAAGAAACCCTTAAAAATACAACCACTAAATAAATGTTAAGAAACACTTAAAAACACAAAGAAACGCTAAAAAAAGTTAAGAAACCCCAGAAAACCCTCAGAAACGTTAAGAAACGCTAGGAAACTCTATAAATCCCTAAGACACACTAATAAATCCTAAGAAACGGCAAGAAATGATAGAAAACCCACAAGGAACCCTAAGAAATGCTAAGAACACTTAAGAAAAGCTAAGAAACTCTAAGAAACCCTATAAAACCCTAAGAAACGATAAGAAACCCTATAAAACCCTAAGAAATGCTAAAAAACACAAAGAAATGCTTAAAAATTTAAGAAACCCTAGTAAACCTTTGAAAATAGTAAGAAACACTAAGAAATGCTATGAACCCTTAAGAAACCCAAAGAAACACTTAAAAAAATCTAAAGAAACACTAAAGACACTAACAAGTTCTAGAAAATCCTACAAAACGCTAAGAAATACTAAGAAAACCCTAAGAATACCTAGGAAATGCCAAGAAGCCCCAAGACGCCTTAAGAAACCCTATGAAATGCAAAGAAACACTAAAAAATATTAAAAACCCATTAAAAATTGTATTTAATGATGAGAGACGCTAAGAAACCCTAATAAACACTATAAAACTCTAAGAAACCCTAAGAAATGCTAAAAACAATAAGAAATGCTAAGAAACGCTAAGAAACCCTAAAAAACACAAAGAAACTCCAAGAAATGCTAAAAAATGCTAAGAATTGCTAAGAAACCCTAATAAACCGAAGTAAACCCTTAGAAACGATAAAAAATGCTAGGAAAGCCTAGTAAATGCTAAAAAACAATAAGAAGCCCTAAAAACCTTCAATAGACCCAAAGAAACAGTTAGAAAGCCAAAGAAATGCATAAAAATCTTAAAAAACCTATACAACCGTAAGAAACGCTAAGTAACGATAAGAAACCCTAAAAACACAAATAAACCCTAAGAAACGCTAAAAAATGCTAAGAGTCGCTAAGAAACCCTATGAAAAACCCTTAAGAAACCAAATAAAACACTAAGAAAGCCTAAGAAATCAAAACCCTAAAAAGCCCTATGAAACCCTAAGAACCGCTAAAAAAACAAAAAAGTGCCAGGAAACCCTAAGAAACGCAAAGAAACCCTAAAAAAAATCAAAAATCCCCTTAAAGAACCCTAACAAACCCTAAAAACTCTAAGAAATGGTAAGAAACTCTAAGTAACACTAAGAAACACTAAAAAATATTAAGAAACCCAAGAAGCGCTAGAGAAATGCTAAGAATCGCAAAGAAACGCCAGGAAAGCCTATAAATCCCTAAGAAATATTAATAAACCCAAAGAAACGGAAAGAAATGCTAGAAAACCCTACTAAACGATAAGAAACAACTAAATAAATATTAAGAATCACTAAGAAACCCAAAAAAATGCAAATAAACCCTAGTAAACCCTTAGAAACAGTAAGAAACGCTAAAGAAACCCTATAAAACACTACGAAACGCTAAGAAACCCTATGTGACCGTAAGAAATGCTGAAAAACCCTAAGAAATGCTACGAAACTATAAAAAACGCTAAGTAACGATAAGAAACCCTAATAAACACAAATAAACCCCAAGAAACGCTAAAAAATGCTAAGAATCGCTAAGAAATCCAATGAAAAACACATAAGGAACCCAATGAAACGCTAAGAAAGCCTAAGAAACACTTTGAAACTTTAAAAAACCCTATGAAACCCTAAGAAACGCTAAAAAATACAAAAAGTGTTAAGAAACGTAAAGAAACACTAAAAAAAGCTAAAACCCCCTTAAAGAACGCTAAGAAACCCTAGGAAAGTCTATTAATCCCTAAGAAATGCTAATAAACCCTAAGAAACGGTAAGAAATGCTAGAAAACCCTAGTAAACGATAAGAAACGCTAAAAAATCATATGAAATGCAAATAAATGTTAAGAACAAATAAGAAAAGCTAAGAAACCCAATAAAACCATAATAAACGATAAGAAACCCTATAAAACCCTAAGAAATGCTAAGAAACCCTAAAGAAAACAAAGAAACGCTAAAAGAAGTTATGAAAGCCCATGAAACCCTTAGAAGCGGTAAGAAACACTAAGAAAAAGTAAGAAATGCTAGGAAACTCTATGAATCCCTAAGAAACGCTAATAAACCTTTAGAAACGGTAAGAAATGCTAAAAAACCCAGGTGAACGATAAGAAACACTAAAAAACCCATAAGGAACCCTGAGAAATGCTAAGAACAATTAAGAAAACCTAAGAAACTCAATAGAATACTAAAAAATGATAAGAAACCCTATAAACCCTAAGAAATGCCAAGAAACCCTAAAGAATACAAAGAAACGCAAAAAAAGGTTAAGAAACCTCAGGAAACCCTAGTAAACCCTTAGAAACGATAAGAAACACTAAGAAACGCTAGAGAAAAGCTAAAAAACATTAAGAAACATAAGAAACGCTAGAGAAAAGCTAATAATCGCTAAGAAATGCTAGGAAAGCCTATGAATCCCTAAGAAATGTTAATAAACCCTAAGAAACATAAAAAAAATGCTAGAAAACCCTAGTAAACGATAAGAATCGCTAAAAAACCATTTGAAATGAAAAGAAATGTTAAGAACACTTAAGAATGCTAAGAAACCCAATAAAACCCTAAGAAATGGTAAGAAACCCTATAAAAATCTAAGAAATGCTAATAAACCCTAAAGAAAACAAAGAAAAGCTAAAAAAAGTTAAGAAACCCCAGGAAACCCTTAAAAACAGTAAGAAACACTAAGAAACGGTAAAAAATGCAAGGAAACTCTATGAATCCCTAAGAAACGCTAATAAACCCTAGGAAACGGTAAGAAATTCTAGAAAATGCTAAGTAACGATAAGAAATGCTAAAAAACCAATAAGGAACCCTAAGAAATGCTAAGAACACTTAAGAAACTCTTGGAAACCCTTAAAAGCTAAGAAACTCTTGGAAACCCTTAAAAGCTAAGAAACTCTTGGAAACCCTATAAAACTCTATCAAAACCCTAAGAAATGCTAAGAAACGCTAAGAAACACCTAAAAACACAAAGAAACGCTAAAAAAAAGTTAAGAAACCCTAGGAAACCCTTAAAAACTGTAAGAAACACTAATAAATGGTAAGAAACGCTAGTAAACTCTATGAATCCCTAAGAAATACTAATAAACCCTAAGAAACGGTAAGAAATGCTAGAAAACCCTAGTAAACGATAAAAAACGCTAAAAAAGCCATATGGAACCTTAAGAAATGTTAAGAACACTTAAGAAACTCTAAGAAACTCTATAAAACCCTAAGAAATATTAAAAAAAAGCTAAGAAACCCTAAAAAACACAAAGAAACTCTAAAAAAAGTTAGGAAACCCTTAGAAACGGTAAGAAACACTAAGAAATGCTATGAACCCTTTAGAAACCCAAAGAAAACACTTAAAAAACCTTAAGAAACGGTAAAAACAGTAAAAAGTGCTAGGAAATCCTACCAAACGCGCTAACAAATACTAAGAAAACTCTAAGAATCCCTAAAAACCCATTAAAAACTCTAGTAAATGATAAGAAACGCTAAGAAACCCTTATAAACACTAAGAAACAATAAAAAACTCTATAAAATGCTAAGAAAACCTAAGAAATACTAAAAAAAACACTTAGAAATGTTATGAAACTATAAGAAACACTAAAAAACACAAAGAAAGCCCCAAGAAATGCTTAAAAATGCTAGGAATCGCTAAGCAACCCTAACAACCCTTGGAAATGGTAAGAAATGCTGGGAAAACTTAGTAAATGGTAAGAAATAATAAGAAACACTAAAAACCTTTAAGAAACCCAAAGAAACGGTAAGAAAGCCTAAGAAACGCATAAAAACCGTAAAAAAACCTATAAAACCCAAAAAAACACTAAAAAAAACTAAGTAAATGCTAAGAATCACTAAGGAACCCAAAGAAATGTTAATAAACCCTAGTAAACCCTTAGAAACGGTAAGAAACGCTAAAGAACCCTATAAAACCCTATGTGACTCAAAGAAATGCTGAAAAACCCTAAGAAATGCTACAAAACTATAATAAACACTAAGTAGTGATAAGAAACCCTAAAAACACAAATAAACCCCAAGAAACGCTAAAAAATGCTAACAATCGCTAAAAAAACCCTATGAAAAACCCTTAAGGAACCTTAAGAAACCCAATGAAATGCTAAGAAAGCCTAAGAAACACTTTGAAACCCTAAAAAATCCTAAAAAACCATATGAAATACAAAAAAAATACAAAAAAGTGCTAGAAAACCCTTCCAAATGCTAAGAAATGCTAAGAAACCCTATGAAAAACCCTTTAGGAACCTTAAGAAACCTAATGAAATGCTAAGAAAGCCTAAGAAATACTTTGAAACCCTAAAAAACCCTCTGAAACCCTACAAAACGCTAAGAAACCCTAAGAAACGTAAAGAAACCCTAAAAACTCTAAGAAATGGTAAGAAACGCTAAGAAACCCTAAAAACATTAAGAAACCCAAGAAACGCGAGAGAAATGCTAAGAATCGCTAACAAACGCTAGGAAAGTCTATGAATGCCTAAGAAATACTAATAAACCCTTAGAAATGGTAAGAAATGCTAGAAAACCCTAGTAAACCATAAGAAACGCTAAAAAATCATATGAAATGCAAAGGAATGTTAAGAACAATTAAGAAAAGCTAAGAAATGCTAAGAAACTGAATAAAACCCTAAGAAATAATAAGAAACCCTATAAAACCCTAAAAAATGCTAAGAAACCCTAAAGAAAACAAAGAAATGCTAAAAAAAACTATGAAACCCCAGGAAACCCTTAGAAACGGTAAGAAACACTAAGAAATAGTAAGAAATGCCAGGAAACCCAATGAAATGCTAAGAAAGCCTACGAAACGCTTTGAAACCCTATGAAACCCTAAGAAACGCTAAAAAAAATAAAAACTGCTAAGAAATGCTAAGAAACCCTAAGAAACACAAAAAAACCCTAAAAAAACCTAAAATCCTTTTAAAGAACCCTAAAAACTCTAAGAAATGGTAAGAAACGCTAAGTAATGCTAAGAAAACCTAAAAAACAATAAAAAAAACCCAAGAAACGCTAGAGAACTGCTAAGAATCGCTAAGAAACACTAGGAAAGTCTATGAATCCCTAAGAAATGCTAATAAACGCTAAGAAACGGTAAGAAAAGCTAGAAAGACCTAAAAAATGATAAGAAACGCTAAAAAACCGTATGAAATGCAAAGAGATGCTAAGAACACTTAAGAAAAGCTAAGAAACTCTAAGAAACCCAATAAAACCCTAAGAAACCCTATAAAACTGTAAGAAATGCTAAGAAACCCTAAAAAAACAAAGAAATACTTAAAAAAAAGTTAAGAAATCCCATGAAACCCTTGTTAACCCTTAGAAACGGTAAGAAACGATAGAAAACTCTATGAATCCATACGAAACGCTATTAAACCAAAAGAAACGATAAGAAATGCTAGAAAACCCTAGTAAACGATAAGAAACGCTAAAAAACCCATAAGGAACCCTAGGAAATGCTAAGAACAGTTTAGAAAATCTAATAAACTCTAGGAAACACTATAAAACCCTAAGAAACGATAAGAAACCCTATAAAATCCTAAGATATGCTAAGAAATGCTAAGAAATGCTAAGAAACCCTTAAACACAAAGAAACGCTAAGAAATCCTTAAAACACAAAGAAATGCTAAAAAAAAGTTAAGAAACCCTAGGAAACCCTAGTAAACCCTTAAAAACAGTAAGAAACGGTAAGAAACTCTATGAATTCTTAAGAAACGCTAATAAACCCTAAGAAACAGTAAGAAATGCTAGAAAACCCTAGTAAACAATAAGAAATGCTAAAAAACCCATAAGGAACCCTAAGAAATGCTAAGAACACTTAAAAACACAAAGAAATGCTAAAAAAAGTTACCAAACCCTAGGAAACCCGTAGAAACGATAAGAAACACTATAAACCCTTAAGAAACCCAAAGAAACACATAAATAAACCATTAGAAACACTAAAAACACTAAAAAGTTCTAAGAAATCCTACCAATCGCTAAGAAATACTAAGAAAACAATAAGAATCCCTAGCAAATGCTAAGAAGCCCCAAGAGGCCCTAAAAAAACACTAAAAACCCATTAAAAACTCTAGTAAATGATAAGAAACGCTAAGAAACCCTAATAAACAATAAGAAATGACATAAAACTTTAAGAATCACTATAAAACCCTAAGAAACATTATAAAACCTTAAGAAACCCTAAGAAATGCTAAAAAAAACACTAAGAAATGATAGGAAACTATATGAAACGCTAAAAAAAATCTGAAAAACCCTGAAAAACACAAATAAACCCGAAGAAATGCTAAAAATGCTAAGAATCGCTAAGAAACCCTAAGAAACTCTAATAAACCCTAGTATACCCTTAGAAACGGTAAGAAATGCTAGGAAAACCTAGTAAATGCTAAGAAACAATAAGAATCGCTAAGAACCTTTAAGAAAGCCAAAGAAACGCTAAGAACCTTTAAACCACATGAAATGCTAAAAAAATGCTAAGAATCGCTAAGAAACCCAATGAATAACCCTAAAGAAACTCAACGAAACGCTACGAAAGTCTAAGAAACGCTTTGACACCATAAAAAACCCTATGAAAACCTAAGAAACACTAAAAAAAATTACTAAGAAACCCTACCAAATGCTAAGAAACCCATTAAAACCCTAAGAAATTATAAGAAATCCTATAAAACCCTAAGAAATGCTAAGAAACCCTATAAAAACAAAGAAACACTTAAAAAAAGTTAAACCCTATGCAACCCTTGTAAACCATTAGAAACGGTAAGAAACACTAAGAAACGGTAAGAAATGATAGGAAACTCTATGAATCCATAAGAAACACTATTAAACCATAAGAAACGGTAAGAAATGCTAGAAAACCCTAGTAAACGAAAACAAATGATAAAAAAACCCATAAGGAACCCTAAGAAATGCTAAGAACACTTAAGAAAAGCTAAGAAAATCTAAAAAATCCTATAAAACCCAAAGAAATGCTAAGAAACCCTTAAAAACACAAAGAAACGCTAAAAAAAAGTTAAGAAACCTCAGTAAGAAATGCTAAACGATAAGAAATGCTAAAAAACCCATAAGGAACCCTAAGAAATGCTCAGAACACTTAAGAAAATCTATGAAACTCTAAGAAACACTATAAAACCCTATGAAACAATTAGAAACCCTATAAAATTCTAAGAAATAATATGAAATGCTAAGAAACCATAAAAAACTAAAAAAAATGCTAGAAAAGTTAAGAAACCCAAGTAAATCCTTAGAAACGGTAAGAAACTCTATGAACTTTTAAGAAATCCAAAGAAACGCTTACAAAAACCCTAAGAAACGCTAAGAACACTAAAAACTGCTAGGAAATCCTACCAAACACCAAGAAAACACTAAGAATCCCTAGGAAATGCTAAGAAGCCCCAAGTGGCCCTAAGAAACCCTATGAAATGCAAAGAAATCCTAAAAAACACAAAAAACCCATTAAAAACTCTTGTAAATGATAAGAAACGCTAAGAAACCCTAAGAAATGCTAAAAAAACACTAAAAAATGCTAAGAAACACTAAATAACACAATGAAACCCCAAGAAATGCTAAAAAATGCTAGGATTAAGAATCCCTAATAAATCTTAGTAAACCCTTAGAAATGGTAAGAAATGCTAGGAAAACCTAGTAAATGGTAAGAAACAATAAGAAATGCTAAAAATCTTTAAGAAACCCAAAGAAACAGTAAGAAAGCCCAATAATAAGAATTGCTAACATTTAGTCGTAGTCTATTTAGTCGGATTCCTAGAGTTTCCTAGCGTTTCTTAGCGATTCTTAGCATTTCTTTAGCGTTTCTTGGGTTTCTTAGTGTTTTTTAGGTTTTCTTAGCGTTACTTATAATTTCTTACCATTTCTTAGAGTTTTTATGGTTTCTTAGGGTTCTTTAATAGGATTTTAGGTTTTTTTAGGGTTTCTTTCTGTTTCTTAGGCCTTCTTAGCATTTCTTAGGGTTTCTTTCCATTTCTTAGCATTTGGTAGGGTTTCTTAGCACTTTTTTTGTATTTCTTTAGCGTTTCTAAGGGTTTCATAGGGTTTTAAAGTGTTTCTTAGGCTTTTTTAGCGTTTCATTGGGTTTCTTGAGGGTTTTTCATAGGGTTTCTTAGCGATTCTTAACATTTTTTTAGCGTTTCTTGGGGTTTATTTGTGTTTTTTAGGGTTTATTATTGTTACTTAGCGTTTATTATAGTTTTTTAGCACTTCTTAGGGTTTTTCAGCATTTCTTAGGATTTTATTATGTTTCTTAGAGTTTCTTTGGGTTTCTTTAGTATTTCTTAACGTTAATAAGGGTTTACTTGGGTTTCTTAATGTTTTTTAGGGTTTCTTAGCGTTACCTAGTGTTTCTTACCATTTCTTAGAGTTTTTAGGGTTTCTTAGGGTTCTTTAAGGGGATTTTTGTTTTTTTAGGGTTTCTTTGCGTTTCTTAGGATTTGTTAGTGTTTGGTAGGGTTTCTTAGCACTTTTTTGTATTTTTTTAGCATTTCTTAGGGTTTCATAGGATTTTTTAGGGTTTCAAAGCGTTTCTTAGGCTTTCTTAGCATTTCATTGGGTTTCTTATGGTTCGTTAATGGTTTTCCATAGGGTTTCTTAGAGATTCTTAGCATTTTTTAGCATTTCATGGGGTTTCTTTATGTTTTTTAGGGTTTCTTAAAGTTTTATAGAGTTTCTTATCGTTTCTTAGTGTTTATTAAGGTTTCTTCACGTTTCTTATCATTTACTAGAGTTTTTAATGGGTTTTTAGTGTTTTTTAGGGTTCCTTTGCATTTCATAGGGTTTCTTAGGGCCTCTTGGGGCTTCTTAGCATTTTCTAGGGATTCTTAGGGTTTTCTTAGTATTTCTTAGCATTTGGTAGGATTTCCTAGCACTTTATAGTGTTTTTACCGTTTCTTATGGTTTTTTTAAGTGTTTCTTTGGATTTCTAAAAGGTTTATAGTGTTTCTTACTGTTTCTAAGGGTTTACTAGGACTTCCTAGGGTTTCTTAACTTTTTTTAGCGTTTCTTTGTGTTTTTAAGTGTTTGTTAGCATTTCTTAGCATTTTTGAGGGTTTCATAGGGTTTCTTATCGTTTCTTAGGGTTTTATAGGATTTCTTAGAGTTTCTTCACTTTTCTTAAGTGTTCTTAGCATTTCTTAGGGTTCCTTATGGGTTTTTAGCATTTCTTATAGTTTACTAGCCTTTTCTAGCATTTGTTACCGTTTCTTAGTGTTTATTAGTGTTTCTTAAGGATTCATAGAGTTTCCTAGCATTTCTTACCATTTCTTAGTGTTTCTTATCGTTTCTAAGGGTTTACTATGGTTTCCTGGGGTTTCTTAACTTTTTTTAGCGTTTCTTTGTATTCTTTAGTGTTTCTTAGCATTTCTTAGGGTTTATAGGGTTGCTTATCGTTTCTTAGGGTTTTATTGGGTTTCTTAGAGTTTCTTAGCTTTTCCTAAGTGTTCTTAGCATTTCTCAGGGTTCCTTATGGGTTTTTTAATGTTTTTTTATCGTTTACTAGGGTTTTCTAGCATTTCTTACCGTTTCTAAAGGTTTATTAGCGTTTCTTAAGGATTCATAGAGTTTTCTAGGATTTCTTACTGTTTCTTAGTGTTTCTTACCGTTTCTAAGGTTTTCATGGGCTCTCATAACTTTTTTTAGCGTTTCTTTGTTTTCATTAGGGTTTCTTAGTATTACTTAATGTTTTATAGGGTTTCTTATCGTTTCTTAGGGTTTTATTGGGTTTCTTAGCTTTTCTTAATTGTTCTTAACATTTCTTTGCATTTCATACGATTTTTTAGCGTTTCTTATCATTTATTAGGTTTTCTAGCATTTCTTACCGTTTCTTAGGGTTTATTAGCATTTCTTAAGGATTCATTGACTTTCCTAGCGTTTCTTGGGGTTGACGTGAAAGTAAAGCTCGCTTGATCTCACTTTTTCTTGCAATAAAATTGCTTTTACTCTCTTTTTTTTCCACTTCTGGCTTTTCCCTCTTTTTTTTCAACTCTGATATTTCTCCTTTCTTTTTTTCTTCTATTTTCTGTTCATTTGCCTTTTTCTTTTTCAGTTGATCCTCAAAAACTTGCCTTGGAGTCAATGGAACAAGAGATATTGGTCTCTCATTCATCACAAAAGAGTACCTATTAGTGAATCCATCATGCATAACTTGACGATCAAACTGCCAAGGTCGTCCCAAAAGTATATGGCACGCGTGCATTGGTACCACGTCACATAGTATTTAATCTTGATATTTTCCAATAGAAAATGCAACCAACACTTGTTTGGTTACCTTGAGTTCACCTTGGTCGTTCAGCCATTGTAGTCGATAAGGCTTCGGATGCTTTAAGGTTGGTAATGCCAATTTCTCCACCAGCTCAGTGCTAGCTACATTAGTGCAACTTCCCCCATCTATAATAACACAGCAAACCTTATTTTTCACACAACAACGAGTATGAAATAAGTTCTCACGCTGATTGTTTTCTTCTTCTTGGGCTTGAACACTGAGAGTTCGTCGTGCAACCAACAATTCCCCTTCTTCTGCATATTCATCAACATCTGCATATGGTTTATTTAGCATTTGTTGCAGTTTCTAAGGGTTTACTAGGTTTATTTGCATTTGTTTGGGTTTCTTAATGATTCTTAGCATTTATTTAGTGGTTTTTTAGCGTTTCTTAGGGTTTTATTGGTTTTTTTTTACGGTTTTTATGCATTTCTTAGGCTTTCTTACCATTTCTTTGGGTTTCTTAAAGGTTTTTAGCGTTTCTTACTGTTTCTTAGCATATTCTAGGTTTTCCTAGCATTTCTTACCGTTTCTAAGGTTTTACTTGGGTATATTAGGGTTTCTTAGTGATTCTTAGCATTTGTTACCATTTCTTGGAGTTTCTTTTGGTTTTTTTGGGTTTCTTAGCATTTCTTATAGTTTCTTAGCATTTCTTAGTGTTTTTTAGCATTTCTTAGGGTCTCTTAGAGTTTTATTGAGTTTCTTAGAATTTTTTAGTGTTTATTAGGGTTTCTTTGCGTTTCTCATCATTTACTAGAGTTTTTTAATGGATTTTATTGTTTTATAGAGTTTCTTTGCATTTCATAGGGTTTCTTAGGGTGTCTTGGTGGTTCTTAGCATTTCTTAGTTATTCTTAGGGTTTTCTTAGTATTTCTTAGCATTTGGTAGGATTTCCTAGCACCTTTTAGTGTTTTTAGTGTTTCTTTGGGTTTTTTTAAGTGTTTCTTTCGCTTTCTTACGGGTTCATAGCATTTCTTAGTGTTTCTTATTGTTTTTAAGGGTTTACTAGCGTTTCTTAGGGTTTCTTAACTTTTTTCAGCATTTCTTAGAATTTCATAGGGTTTTATAGGGTTTCTAATCGTTTTTTTTAGGGTTTCTAATCGTTTTTTTTAGGGTTTCTTATCGTTTTTTTAGGGTTTCTTAGCTTTTCTTAAGTGTTCTTAACATTTCTTAGGCTTCCTTGTGGGTTTTCTATCATTTCTTACCGTTTCTTAGGATTTATTAGTGTTTCTTAGGGATTTATAGAGTTTCTTAGCATTTCTTACCGTTTCTTAGTGTTTCTTACCGTTTGTGAGGGTTTACTAGGGTTTCCTAACTTTTTTTAGCGTTTCTTTATTTTATTTAGGGTTTCTTAGCATTTCTTTGGGTTTTATAGGGTTTCTTATTGTTTCTTAGGGTTTTATAGGGTTTCTTTGATTTTCTTAGCTTTTCTTAAGTGTTCTTAGCATTTCTTAGGGTTTCTTATGGGTTTTTTAGCGTTTCTTATCGTTTACTAGGGTTTTCTAGAATTTCTTACCGTTTCTTATGGATTCATAGAGTTTCCTAGCGTTTCTTAGTGTTTCTTACCGTTTCTAATGGTTTACAAGGGTTTCTTAACTTTTTTTATGTGTTTCTTTGTTTTTTTAGGGTTTCTTAGGATTTCTTAGGGTTTTTAGGGTTTCTTAGGGTTTTATTGGGTTTCTTAGGCTTTCTTAGTATTTCTTAGCGTTTGGTAGGTTTTCTTAGCAATATTTTTGTATTTTTTTAGCGTTTCTTAGGGTTTCATAGGGTTTTTTTAGGGTTTCAAAGCGTTTCTTAGGGTTTTATTGGGTTTCTTAGAGTTTCTTAGCTTTTCTTAAGTGTTGTTAGCAATTCTTATTGTTAGGCTTTCTTACTGTTTCTTTGGGTTTCTTAAAGGTTTTTAGCTTTTCTTATTGTTTCTTAGTATTTACTAGGTTTTCCTAGGATTTCTTACCATTTCTAAGGGTTTACTAATGTTTATTAGGGATTCTTAATCCTAGCATTTTTTAAGATTTTTTGGGGTTTCTTTGTGTTTTTTAGTGTTTCTTATAGTTTTTTAGCATTTCTTAGGGTTTCTTAGGTTTTTTTATCGTTTCTTAGTGTTTAGTAGGGTTTCTTAGCGTTTCTTATCATTTACTAGAGTTTTTAATGGGTTTTTTTTTTGTGTTTTTTAGGGTTGCTTTGCATTTCATAGGGTTTCTTAGGGCCACTTGGGGATTCTTAGCATTTTCTAGGGATTCTTGGGGTTTATTTGTGTTTTTAGGGTTTTTTTATCATTACTTAGCGTTTATTATAGTTTTTTAGCATTTCTTAGGGTTTTATAGGGTTTCTTAGCGTTTCTTTAGAAATTCTTACCATTTCAAAGGGTTTACTAGGGTTTATTAGCGTTTCTTTGGGTTTCTTAACGATTCTTTGCATTTATTTAGTATTTTTTTGCGTTTCCTCAGGTTTAATACGTTTTTTTATGGTTTTTAAGCGTTTCCTAGGGTTTCTTAAATGTTCTTATTGTTTCTTATCATTTTTTAGCATTTACTAGGTTTTCCTAGCATTTCTTACCATTTCCAAGGGTTTACCAGGGATTATTGGCATTTTTTCGGGTTTCTTAGCGATTCTTAGCATTTTTTTAGCATTTCTTGGGGTTTCTTTGTGTTTTTTAGGGTTTTTTAAGGTTTCTCAAAGTTTCTTATAATTTCTTAGTAGTTCTTAGTGTTTTTTAGCATTTCTTAGGGTTTGATAGTGTTTCTTAGAGTTTCTTATTGTTTCTTAGTGTTTATTAGGATTTCTTAGCGTTTCTTATATACTAGAGTTTTTAAATTATTTTTAGTGTTTTTTAGGGTTCCTTTGCATTTCATAGAGTTTCTTAGGGCCTCTTGGGGCTTCTTAGCATTTTCTAGGGATTCTTAGGGTTTTCTTAGTATTTCTTAGCGTTTGGTAGGATTTCTTAGCACTTTTTAGTGTTTTTTAGTGTTTCTTAGGGTTTTGAAAAAGTTTCTTATAGTTTCTAAGGGTTTACTGTGGTTTCTTAACTTTTTTTAGTGTTTCTTTGTGTTTTTTAGGGTTTCTTAGCATTTCTTAGGGTTTTATAGGGTTTCTTATTGTTTATTAGGGTTTTATAGGGTTTCTCAGCTTTTCTTAAGTGTTCTTAGCATTTCTTAGGGTTCGTTATGGGTTTTTTAGCGTTTCTTATTGTTTACTAGGGTTTTCTAGCATTTCGTACCGTTTCTTAGGGTTTATTAGCATTTCTTAGAGTTTCTTAGCATTTATTAGCGATTCTGAGCATTTCTTTAGCGCCTCTTGGGTTTCTTAATATTTTTTTGGGTTTCTTAGCGTTACTTAGCATTTCCTATAGTTTCTTACCATTTCTTACAGTTTTTAGGGTTTCTTAGGGTTATTTATGGGAATTAGAGAATATTAGCAATTATCAAAATAAGGAAATAAAATATTGGGGTTGACATGCCAACCATATAGAAAATATTGCTAATATATTTCTTGATCAAATCTAGAAAATATATTGTTTCCTAATTTAATCTTCTAGAATATTTATGATAAATCTCCCACTTTAAATTCAAATTTGAAATTAAATTTGAATTATCTTCTTGAGATCTTATTGGGATTTTCTTTTGGGCTTAAGATCTTATTGGTCTCTTCCTTTTGGGCTAAAGATCTTATTGGACTTATCCTTTGGGCCTCCACTTGGGTTTCTTCAATTGCTCCAATTAGTCGATTCAATACTTCTTCAAATCTTTCGGCCCTTAACTTGTGAATCACAGAGTGCCAAATTTGATTCACATCACATTTCTTCAGGTTTCTTTGTGTTTTTTAGGGTTTTTAGGGTTTCTTAGAAATTCATATTGTTTCGTAGCATTTCCTAGTGCTTTTTTAGCATTTCTTAGGGTTTCTAAGGGTTTTATAGTGTTTCTTAGAGTTTCATGTCGTTTCTTAGTGTTTATTAGGGTTTCTTTCCGTTTCTTATCATTTACTAGAGTTTTTAATTGGTTTTAGTGTTTTTTTAGGGTTTCTTGGCATTTCATAGGGTTTCTTAGGGCCTCTTGGGGTTTCTTAGCCTTTCCTAGGGATTCTTAGAGTTTTCTTAGTATTTCTTTGTGTTTGGTAGGATTTCTTAGCACTTTTTAGTGTTTTTTAGCGTTTCTTAGGGTTTGTAAGCGTTTCTTAAGGGTTCTTAGCATTTCTTAATGTTTCAAAACATTTCTAAGGGTTTACTAGGGTTTCGTAACTTTTTTTGTGTTTATTTATATTTTTTAGGGTTTCTTAGCGTTTTTTAGCATTTCTTAGTGTTTTATAGCATTTCTTACTATTTCTTAAGGTTTATTAGCATTTCTTAGGGATTCATAGAGTTTCTTAGTGTTTCTTAGCGATTCTTAGCATTTCTTCAGCGTTTCTTAGGTTTCTTTTTATTTTTTAGGGTTTCTTAGTGTTACTTAGCGTTTCTTATAGTTTCTTACCATTTCTTAGAGTTTTTAGGGTTCTTAAAGGGGAATTTAGGTTTTTTTAGGGTTTATTTGCATTTCTTAGGGCTTTTTAGCATTTCTTAGCATTTTTCTTAGCACTTTTTTGTATTTTTTTAAGCGTTTCTTAGGGTTTTTTAGGGTTTGCAAGTGTTTCTTAGGCTTTATTAGCATTTCATTGGGTTTCTTAGTGTTCCTTAAGGGTTTTTTATAGGGTTTCTTAAAGATTCTTAGCATTTTTTTAGCGTTTCTTGGGGTTTATTTGTGTTTTTTAGGGTTTTTTTTATCGTTACTTGGCGTTTATTATAGTTTCTTAGCATTTTTGAGGGTTTTATAGGGTTTCTTAGAGTTTCTTATGGTTTCTTTAGTAATTCCTACCATTTCTAAGGGTTTTACTAGGGTTTATTAGCATTTCTTTGGTTTTCTTAGCGATTCATAGCATTTATTTAGTATTTTTTAGCATTTCTTAGGGTTTTATAGGTTTTTTTTTACGGTTTTTATGCATTTATTAGGGTTTCTTAAAGGTTCTTAGTGTTTCTTAGCATTTACTAGGTTTTCCTAGCATTTCTTACTGTTTCTAAGGGTTTATTAGCATTTCTTCGGGTTTCTTACTGATTCTTAGCATTTTTTTACAATTTCTTGGGGTTTCTTTGGGTTTTTAGGGTTTTTTTTAAGGTTTCTCAACGTTTCTTAGCATTTCTTAGGGTTTTATAGTGTTTCTTAGAGTTTCTTATCGTTTCTTAGTGTTTATCGGGTTTCCTAGCGTTTCTTATCATTTACTAGAGTTTTTAATGGGTTTTTTTTGTTTTTTTAGGGTTTCTTTTCATTTCATAGGGTTTCTTAGGGCCTCTTGGTACCTCCTAGCATTTCCTTGGGATTCTTAGAGTTTTCTTAGTATTTCTTAGCGTTTGGTAGGATTTCTTAGCAATTTTTAGTATCTTTTAGCGTTTCTTAGTGTTTTTAAGCATTTCTTAGGCTTTCTTAGTGTTTCTTAAAGGTTGTTAGCATTTCTTAATGTTTCTTACTGTTTCTAAGGATTTACTAAGGTTTCTTAACTTTTTTTAACGTTTCTTTGTGTTTTTTAGGGTTTCTTAGCATTTCTTAGGGTTTAATAGGGTTTCTTATCATTTCTTAGGGTTTACAAGGTTTCTTAGAGTTTCTTAGCATTTCTTAAGGGTTCTTAGCATTTCTTAGGGTTACTTTTGGCTTTTTTTAGCATTTCATATCGTTTACTAGGGTTTTGTAGCATTTCTTACCATTTGTTAGGGATTATTAGCGTTTCTTAGGGATTCCTAGAGTTTCCTAGCGTTTATTAGCGATTCTTATCATTTCTTTAGCGTTTCTTGGGTTTCTTAGTGTTTTTTAGGTTTTCTTAGCGTTACTTATAATTTCTTACCATTTCTTAGAGTTTTTATGGTTTCTTAGGGTTCTTTAATGGGATTTTAGGTTTTTTTAGGGTTTCTTTCTGTTTCTTAGGCCTTCTTAGCATTTCTTAGGCATTCTTAGGGTTTCTTTGCATTTCTTAGCAGTTGGTAGGGTTTCTTCTGTTTCTTAGGCCTTCTTAGCATTTCTTAGGCATTCTTAGGGTTTCTTTGCATTTCTTAGCAGTTGGTAGGGTTTCTTAGCACTTTTTTTTGTATTTCTTTAGTGTTTCTAAGGGTTTTATAGGGTTTTAAAGTGTTTCTTAGGCTTTTTTAGCGTTTCATTAGGTTTCTTGAGGGTTTTTCATAGGATTTTTTAGCGATTCTTAACATTTTTTTTTAGCGTTTCTTGGGGTTTATTTATGTTTTTTAGGGTTTTTTTTATCATTACTTAGCGTTTATTATAGTTTCTTAGCACTTCTTAGGGTTTTTTAGCATTTCTTAGTGTTTCATAGGGTTTCTTAGCGTTTCTTATGATTTTATTATGTTTTTTAGAGTTTCTTTGGGTTTCTTTAGTATTTCTTAACGTTTATAAGGGTTTACTAGAGTTTATTAGTGTTTCTTTGGGTTTCTTAGCGATTCTTAGCATTTATTTTGTGTTTTTTTGTGTTTCTTAGTGTTTTATAGGTTCATTTATGGTTTTAAGCATTTCTTAAGCTTTCTTAGTATTTTTTTTCTTAGCATTTACTATGTTTTCCTAGCATTTCCTACCGTTTCTAAGGGTTTACTAGGTTTTATAACCATAATAGATTTTTTTCCTTATTTTATGGGCTATCCGATTATTTTCTAAGTCTACAAAAGGCATACTCTACAACATTGGAGAGGACACACTTTGAAATTTCAATCTTGTGAGTTTTTGTTCTTTTTTTCTTGAAAGAGCTTTTTGAACTTATTAGGTTTTTACCTGTGGCGATAAAGCAATTCAAGACTTATCACTAGGGTTTTCTAAGAGTTCTTCTTAGAGAATTTAGGTTTGGCGTCTAGATATCCGATACCTTTTTTCTCACATAAACAGGGTATATTCTATTCTTTCGTACTTGTATCATGAAAGTCTTGGGGTCTTGCCATATTTGGTGTAGGGTGTCGCCAACATATTGGCGAGGTTCGCATCAGTTGGTATCAGAGCACACGGTTGCACGACAAGTTCTATCGCATCTTTTTATCTTGTTCTTTTTTTTATCTTCTCTACATATTTCTATTCTCTATAAAAGAAAAAAAAAATTATCATCTTCTTCTATCTATATTCTCTTCAGTCGGTTAAAAAAAAAGACAAAAAAAATCAGTGCCATAAAAATAAGAGGAAAAAAAGTAAAAAAAAAAATTGTGCTATAAAAAAAGAGCAAAAAAAAAAGAGGCACACAATTCTAGCTTGAATTTCATTCTATCTAGTCTACTTCATTTCATCTTAATTTATTTCTCGATCTAAATTTTATTCTTCTCTGAGTCTATTCGTACACCACACTTAAATTCTTCTGGAATTAGTTTTTGAAAACCTTATTGATTTGTCTTGATTGTTCCTCAAGTTGAACTGCTTCATAAAAATGATTTGTTTTTAAAGTTCAATTCAGATTGAAAGAAGACATACGAGAGGAAAAAGGCAAGAGTGTTTGAATCTTTAAGAAAAAGCCAATTGAGTGTGAAAACATGAGTGATTGAGAGAAATACGTGAGGGAGCGTTTGCAAGGTTCTTCTATTATTTTTATCATTTGTAGGAACTCATGGCACAACGACGAGGAGATACGCCAAATGAAGAAGATTCCCAACAACTGATTCCAAATTTACAAATGCAAGCTATAATAAGCGAAATGAGACGAATGATGAAGTCTGAGTTGGAACCGCTTCATGAGCGAATTGATCAATTGGAAGAAGGAGTGAGGGGTTCGCGTCAATATACCCTTACTGAACAATGACCTCGAAGCTTTCAGTCAAGACGTTTTGATCCACAACAACTCGAGGAGTTCGATCGATAAGCTCACAGAGAACGACCTCGAGTTGATGACAACCTAGATAATATCAAGTTGAAGATACCCTCTTTTCAACGAAAAACTGATCTAGAAGTGTATCTTGAATGGGAAAAGAGGATGGAGATGGTTTTTGATTGTCAAAATTACTCGAAGATGAAAAAGGTACGACTTGCTGCTATCGAATTTACTGATTATGCTATAATATGGTGGGATCAGTTGGTAAAGGAAAGGAAACAAAATCATGAACGCCCTGTGGAGTCTTGGGATGAAATGAAAGCGATCATGCGATGACGATTTGTTCCCTGCCATTATCACCGAGAGTTGTTCAATAAACTCCAAAGGCTTACCCAAGGATCAAAACGCGTCAACGAATACTTCAAAGAGATGGAGGTTGCGATGATTCGAGCAAATGTAGAGGAGGATAGAGAGGCAATAATGGTGAGATTTTTGCATGGTCTAAACCATGAGATAGCTAACGTGGTGGAAATGCAATATCATGTTGAGCTCCAAGATATGGTACATGAAGATATCAAAGTCGAACAACAATTGAAGGGAAAGAGTTTACACAAAAAGGGATTAAACAATAGTTCCTCGAACTCATGGAAACCATCCTCAAGGCGATTTGAGAGTCAGACAACTCAACCTTAGCATGCTCCACTAAAAGAGACAACCAAGCAAGCTGTGGCCCAAAATTAAGGTAACACCCATATCACAACTCCCAAAACTCGTGATATTAAGTGTTTCCGATGCTAAGGCAGGGGTCACATTGCAAGTCAATGCTCAAATAAGCGGGCAATGGTGATCAATGCTAATGGTGAAATTGAGACCAATGATGAAAAAGAAGATATCGATCTGGGGATGCCACCACTTGAAGATGTTGATGAATATGCAAAAGAAGGGGAATTGTTGGTTGCACGACGAACTCTCAATGTTCAAGCCCAAGAAGAAGAAAACAACCAGCGTGAGAACTTATTTCATACTCATTGTTGTGTGAAAAATAAGGTTTGTTGTGTTATTATAGATGGGGGAAGCTGCACTAATGTAGCTAGCACTGAGCTGGTGGAGAAATTGGCATTACCAACCTTAAAGCATCCGAAGCCTTTTCGACTATAATGGCTAAACAACGAAGGTAAAACCCTAAGAAACACTATAAAACCCTAAGAAACTCTAAGAAATGATAAAAAAAACACTAAGAAATGCTAAGAAACTATATGAAACGCTAAGAAACCCTGAAAAACCCTTAAAAACACAAAGAAACTAGAAGAAATGCTAAAAATGCTAAGAATCGCTAAGAAACTCTAATAAACCCTAGTATACCCTTAGAAACGGTAAATGCTAAGAAACGACAAGAAACAATAAGAAACACTAAGAACCTTTAAGAAACCCAAAGAAACGCTAACAAAGCCTAAAAAACACTTACAAACCGTAAAAAACTATAAAACCCTTAAGAAACGTTAAAAAACACTAAATAAGAATTGCATGGAAACCCAAAGAAATGCTAATAAACCCTAGAAAACCCTTAGAAATGGTAAGAAACGCTAAATAAACCCTAAGAAACGCTAAGAAACCCTATAAAACCCTAAGAAATGCTAAGAAACTATAATAAACGCAAAGTAATCATAAGAAATCCTAACAAATACAAATAAACCACATGAAACGCTAAAAAAATGCTAAGAATCGCTAAGAAACCCAATGAAAAACCCTTAAGAAACTCAATGACATGCTACGAAAGCCAAAATAATGCTTTGAAACCCTAAAAAACCCTATGAAACCCTAAGAAATGCTAAAAAAATACAAAAAAAAGTGCTATGAAACCCAACCAAAGGCTAAGAAATGCTAAGAAACCATAAGAAACCCAATAAAACCCTAAGAAACGATAAGAAACCCCATAAAACCCTAAGAAATACTAGGAAACCCCAAAAGAACCAAGAAACGATTAAAAAAAGTTAAGAAACCCCATGAAACCCTTGTAAACCCTTAGAAACGGTAAGAACCACTAAGAAACGGTAACAAACACTAGGAAACTCTATGAATCCTTAAGAAATGCTAATAAACCCTAAGAAACAGTAAGAAATGCTAAAAAACCCTAGTAAACGATAAGAAACGCTAAAAAACCCATAAGGAACCCTAAGAAACGCTAAGAACACTTAAGAAAAGCTAAGAAAATCTAAAAAAACCTATAACACCCAAAGAAATGCTAAAAAATGCTAAGAAACCTTAAAGAAATCAAAGAAACGCTAATAAAAAGTTAAGAAACCCTAGGGAACCCTTGTAAACCTAAGAAATGGTAAGAAACAGTAAGAAACACTAGGAAAGAAACACTAATAAACCCTAAGAAATGGTAAGAAATCCTAGAATACCCTAGTAAACGATAAGAAACGCTAAAAAAACCATAAGGAACCCCAAGAAATGCTAAGAACACTTAAGAAAATCTAAGAAACTCTAAGAAATCCTATAAAACCCTAAGAAACGATAAGAAACCCAATAAAACCCTAAGAAACGATAAGAAACCCTATAAAACCCTAAGAAATGCTAAGAAACGCTAAGAAACCCTAAAAAACTAAAAAAAACGTTAGAAAAAGTTAAGAAATCCAAGTAAACCCTTAGAAATGGTAAGAAACACTAATAAACGCTATGAACCCTTAAGAAACCCAAAGAAACACTTACAAAAACCCCAAGAAACGCTAAGAACATTAAAAAGTGCTAGGAAATCCTACCAGACGCCAAGAAAACACTAAGAATCCCCAAGTGGCCCTAAGAAACCCTATGAAATGCAAAGCAACCCTAAAAAACATAAAAAAAAACCCATTAAAAACTCTAGTAAATGATAAGAAACGCTAAGAAACCCTAATAAACACTAAGAAACGATAAAAAACCTAAGAAACCCTAAGAAATGCCAAAAACACTAGGAAATGCTAAAAAACACAAAGAAAAGCTAAGAAACTATAAGAAACGCTAAGAAACCCAAAGAAATCCTAAAAAATGCTAGGATTAAGAATCCCTAATAAACATTAGTAAACCCTTAGAAATGGTAAGAAATGCTAGGAAAACCTAGTAAATGCTAAGAACCAATAAGAAAAGCTAAAAACCTTTAAGAAACCCAAAGAAATAGTAAGAAAGCCTAACAATAAGAATTGCTAACAACACTTAAGAAAATCTAAGAAACTCTAAGAAACCCAAGAAAACCCTAAGAAACGCTTTGTAACCCTAAAAAATCCTATGAAACCCAAAGAAACGCTAAAAAAAATACTAAGAAAGCCTAAGAAACCCAATAAAACCATAAGAAACGATAAGAAACCCTATAAAACCCTAAGCAATCCTAAGGAACCCTAAAAAACGAAGAAACACATAAAAAAAAGTTAACAAACCCCATGAAACCTTTGTAAACCATTAGAAACACTAAGAAATGGTAAGAAACGCTAGGAAACTCTATGAATCCATAAGAAACGCTATTAAACCATAAGAAATGGTAAGAAATGCTAGAAAACCCTAGTAAACGATAAGAAACGCTAAAAAACCCATAAGAAACCCTAAGAAATGCTAAGAACACTTAAGAAAAGCTAAGAAAATCAAAGAAACCCTATAAAACCCTAAGAAATGATAAGAAAGCCTATAAAACCCAAGGAAAATCTAAGGAACCCTAAAGAAAATAAAGAAATGCTAAAAAAAGTTAAGAAACCCTAGGAAACACTAGTAAACCCTTAGAAACGGTAAGAAACACTAAGAAACGGTAAGAAATGCTAGGAAACTCTATAAATCCCTATGAAACACTAATAAATCCTAAGAAACGGTAAGAAATGATAGAAAACCCTCAAGGAAGCCTAAGAAATGTTAAGAACACTTAAAAAACTAAGAAACTCTAAGAAACCCTAAAAAACGATAAGAAACCATATAAAACCCTATGAAATTCTAAGAAATATTGAAAAAAGTTAAGAAACCCTAGTAAACCCTAAAAAACAGTAAGAAACACTAAGAAATGCTATGAACTTGTAATAAAGCCAAAGAAACACTTAAAAAACCCCAAAGAAACAAAAAAAAGTGCTAGGAAATCCTACCAAACGCTAAGAAATACTAAGAAAATTCTAAGAATAACTAAGAAATGCTAAGAAGCACCAAGACGCCTTAAGAAACCCTATGAAATGCAAATAAACCCCAAAAAACATTAAAAATTCATTAAAAACTCTAGTAAATGATGAGAAATGCTAAGAAACCCAAATAAACACTAAAAAACTCTAAGAAACTCTATAAAACTCTAAGAGACCCTAAGAAATGCTAAGAAACTATAAGAAATGCTAAGAAACCCTAAAAAACACAAAGAAACTCCAAGAAATGCTAAAAAATGCTAAGAATCGCTAAGAAACCCTAATAAACCCAAGTAAAACCTTAGAAATGGTAAGAAATGCTAGGAAAACCTAGAAAATGCTAAGAAATAATAAGAAACGCTAAAAACCTTTAAGAAACCCAAAGAAACGGTAAGAAAGCCTAAGAAATGCATAAAAACCGTAAAAAAACCTATAAAACCCTAACAAACGCTAAAAAACCACTAAATAAATGCTAAGAATCATTAAGAAACCCAAAGAAATGCTAATAAACCCTAGTAAACCCTTAGAAACTATAACAAACGCTAAATAAACCATATAAAACCCTAAGAAATGCTAGGAAACCCTATGAGACCCTAAGAAATGCTGAAAAACGTTAAGAAATGCTACGAAGCTATAATAAATGCTAAGTAACGATAAAAAAAACCCTAAGAAACACAAATAAACCCCAAAAAAACGCTAAAAATGCTAAGAATCGCTAAGAATCCCTATGAAAACCACATAAGGAACCTTAAGAAACCCAATGAAACGTTATGAAAGCCTAAGAAACGCTTTGAAACCCTAAAAAAACCCTATGAAACCCTAAGAAATGCTAAAAAAATAAAAAAAAGCTAAGAAATGCTAAGAAATCCTAAGAAACGCAAAGAAACCCTAAAGAAAAAGCTAAAATCCCCTTAAAGAACCCTAACAAACCCTAAAAACTCTAAGAAATGGTAAGAAATGCTAAGTAATGCTAATAAACACTAAAAAAAATTTAAAAACCCAAGAAACGCTAGAGAAATGCTAAGAATCCCTACGAAAGTCTATGAATCCCTAAGAAATGCTAATAAACCCTAAGAAACAGTAAGAAATGCTAGAAAACCCTAGTAAATGATAAGAAACGCTAAAAAACCGTATGAAATGCAAAGAAATGCTAAGAACACTTAAGAAAAGCTAAGAAACTCAAAGAAATGATAAGAAACCCTATAAACCCCTAAGAAATGCTAAGAAACCCTAAAGAAAACAAACAAACGCTAAAAGAAGTTAAGAAACCCCAAGAAACCCTAGTAAACCCTTAGAAACGGTAAGAAACACTAAGAAACGCTAGGAAAGTCTATAAATCCTTAAGAAACGCTAATAAACCCTAAGAATCAATAAGAAATGCTAGAAAACCCTAGTAAATGATACGAAACGATAAAAACCCATAAGGAACCCTAAGAAATGCTAAGAACACTTAAGAAAAGCTAAGAAACTCTAAGAAACCCTATAAAACCGTAAGAAATGATAAGAAACCCTATAAAAACCTAAGAAATGCTAAGAAACGCTAAGAAACCCTTAAAAATACAACCACTAAATAAATGTTAAGAAACACTTAAAAACACAAAGAAACGGTAAAAAAAGTTAAGAAACCCCAGAAAACCCTCAGAAACGTTAAGAAACGCTAGGAAACTCTATAAATCCCTAAGACACACTAATAAATCCTAAGAAACGGCAAGAAATGATAGAAAACCCACAAGGAACCCTAAGAAATGCTAAGAACACTTAAGAAAAGCTAAGAAACTCTAAGAAACCCTATAAAACCCTAAGAAACGATAAGAAACCCTATAAAACCCTAAGAAATGCTAAAAAACACAAAGAAATGCTTAAAAATTTAAGAAACCCTAGTAAACCTTTGAAAATAGTAAGAAACACTAAGAAATGCTATGAACCCTTAAGAAACCCAAAGAAACACTTAAAAAAATCTAGAGAAACACTAAAGACACTAAGAAGTTCTAGAAAATCCTACAAAACGCTAAGAAATACTAAGAAAACCCTAAGAATACCTAGGAAATGCCAAGAAGCCCCAAGACGCCTTAAGAAACCCTATGAAATGCAAAGAAACACTAAAAAATATTAAAAACCCATTAAAAATTGTATTTAATGATGAGAGACGCTAAGAAACCCTAATAAACACTATAAAACTCTAAGAAACCCTAAGAAATGCTAAAAACAATAAGAAATGCTAAGAAACGCTAAGAAACCCTAAAAAACACAAAGAAACTCCAAGAAATGCTAAAAAATGCTAAGAATCGCTAAGAAACCCTAATAAACCGAAGTAAACCCTTAGAAATGATAAGAAATGCTAGGAAAGCCTAGTAAATGCTAAAAAACAATAAGAAGCCCTAAAAACCTTCAATAGACCCAAAGAAACAGTTAGAAAGCCAAAGAAATGCATAAAAATCTTAAAAAACCTATACAACCGTAAGAAACGCTAAGTAACGATAAGAAACCCTAAAAACACAAATAAACCCTAAGAAACGCTAAAAAATGCTAAGAGTCGCTAAGAAACCCTATGAAAAACCCTTAAGAAACCAAATAAAACACTAAGAAACACTAAGAAATCGAAACCCTAAGAACCGCTAAAAAAACAAAAAAGTGCCAGGAAACCCTAAGAAACGCAAAGAAACCCTAAAAAAAAAGCAAAAATCCCCTTAAAGAACCCTCACAAACCCTAAAAACTCTAAGAAATGGTAAGAAACTCTAAGTAACACTAAGAAACACTAAAAAATATTAAGAAACCCAAGAAGCGCTAGAGAAATGCTAAGAAACGCCAAGAAAGCCTATAAATCCCTAAGAAATATTAATAAACCCAAAGAAACGGAAAGAAATGCTAGAAAACCCTACTAAACGATAAGAAACAACTAAATAAATATTAAGAATCACTAAGAAACCCAAAAAAATGCAAATAAACCCTAGTAAACCCTTAGAAACGGTAAGAAACGCTAAAGAAACCCTATAAAACACTACGAAACGCTAAGAACCCCTATGTGACCGTAAGAAATGCTGAAAAACCCTAAGAAATGCTACGAAACTATAAAAAATGCTAAGTAACGATAAGAAACCCTAAGAAACACAAATAAACCCCAAGAAACGCTAAAAAATGCTAAGAATCGCTAAGAAATCCAATGAAAAACCCATAAGGAACCCAATGAAACGCTAAGAAAGCCTAAGAAACACTTTGAAACTTTAAAAAACCCTATGAAACCCTAAGAAACGCTAAAAAATACAAAAAGTGTTAAGAAACCCTAAGAAACGTAAAGAAACACTAAAAAAAGCTAAAACCCCCTTAAAGAACGCTAAGAAACCCTAGGAAAGTCTATTAATCCCTAAGAAATGCTAATAAACCCTAAGAAACGGTAAGAAATGCTAGAAAACCCTAGTAAATGATAAGAAACGCTAAAAAATCGTATGAAATGCAAATAAATGTTAAGAACAAATAAGAAAAGCTAAGAAACCTAATAAAACCATAATAAACGATAAGAAACCCTATAAAACCCTAAGAAATGCTAAGAAACCCTAAAGAAAACAAAGAAACGCTAAAAGAAGTTATGAAAGCCCATGAAACCCTTAGAAGCGGTAAGAAACACTAAGAAAAAGTAAGAAATGCTAGGAAACTCTATGAATCCCTAAGAAACGCTAATAAACCTTTAGAAACGGTAAGAAATGCTAAAAAACCCAGGTGAACGATAAGAAACACTAAAAAACCCATAAGGAACCCTGAGAAATGCTAAGAACAATTAAGAAAACCTAAGAAACTCAATAGAATACTAAAAAATGATAAGAAACCCTATAAACTCTAAGAAATGCCAAGAAACCCTAAAGAATACAAAGAAACGCAAAAAAAGGTTAAGAAACCTCAGGAAACCCTAGTAAACCCTAAGAAACGATAAGAAACACTAAGAAACGGTAAGAAATGCTAGGAAACTCTATGAATCCCTAAGAAACACTAATAAACCCTAAGAAACGGTAACAAATGCTAGAAAACCCTAGTCAACGATAAGAAACGCTAAAAACCCACAAGGAACCCTAAGAAATGCTAATAACATTTAAGAAAAGCTAAGAAATCCTATAAAACCCTAAGAAACGATAAGAAACCCTATAAAACCCTTAGAAATGCTAAGAAACGCTAACAAACACTTACAAATACAAAGAAACGCTAAAAAAAGTTCAGAAACCCTAGGAAATCCTAGTAAACACTTAGAAACAGTAAGAAACACTAAGAAACACTATAAACCCTTTAGAAATCCATAGAAACACTTAAAAAAACCATAAGAAACGCTAGAAACACTAAAAAACATTAAGAAACCCTAAGAACACTTAAGAAACTCTTGGAAACCCTTAAAAGCTAAGAAACTCTTGGAAACCCTATAAAACTCTATCAAAACCCTAAGAAATGCTAAGAAACACCTAAAAACACAAAGAAACGCTAAAAAAAAGTTAAGAAACCCTAGGAAACCCTTAAAAACTGTAAGAAACACTAATAAATGGTAAGAAACGCTAGTAAACTCTATGAATCCCTAAGAAATACTAATAAACCCTAAGAAATGGTAAGAAATGCTAGAAAACCCTAGTAAACGATAAAAAACGCTAAAAAAGCCATATGGAACCCTAAGAAATGTTAAGAACACTTAAGAAACTCTAAGAAACTCTATAAAACCCTAAGAAATATTAAAAAAAGCTAAGAAACCCTAAAAAACACAAAGAAACTCTAAAAAAAGTTAAGAAACCCTTGGAAACCCTTAGAAACGGTAAGAAACACTAAGAAATGCTATGAACCCTTTAGAAACCCAAAGAAAACACTTAAAAAACCCAAATGCTAACAAATCCTAAGAAATACTAGGTAACGCTAAGAAAACCTAAAAAACATTAAGAAACCCAAGAAACGCTAGAGAAAAGCTAAGAATCGCTAAGAAACGCTAGGAAAGCCTATGAATCCCTAAGAAATGTTAATAAACCCTAAGAAACATAAAGAAATGCTAGAAAACCCTAGTAAAAGATAAGAATCGCTAAAAAACCATTTGAAATGCAAAGAAATGTTAAGAACACTTAAGAATGCTAAGAAACCCAATAAAACCCTAAGAAATGGTAAGAAACCCTATAAAAATCTAAGAAATGCTAATAAACCCTAAAGAAAACAAAAAAATGCTAAAAAAAGTTAAGAAACCCCAGGAAACCCTTAAAAACAGTAAGAAACACTAAGAAACGGTAAAAAATGCAAGGAAACTCCATGAATCCCTAAGAAACGCTAATAAACCCTAGGAAAGAGTAAGAAATTCTAGAAAATGCTAAGTAACGATAAGAAATGCTAAAAAACCAATAAGGAACCCTAAGAAATGCTAAGAACACTTAAGAAACTCTTGGAAACCCTTAAAAGCTAAGAAACTCTTGGAAACCCTATAAAACTCTATCAAAACCCTAAGAAATGCTAAGAAACGCTAAGAAACACCTAAAAACACAAAGAAACGCTAAAAAAAAGTTAAGAAACCCTAGGAAACCCTTAAAAACTGTAAGAAACACTAATAAATGGTAAGAAACGCTAGTAAACTCTATGAATCCCTAAGAAATACTAATAAACCCTAAGAAACGGTAAGAAATGCTAGAAAACCCTAGTAAACGATAAAAAACGCTAAAAAAGCCATATGGAACCCTAAGAAATGTTAAGAACACTTAAGAAACTCTAAGAAACTCTATAAAACCCTAAGAAATATTAAAAAAAGCTAATAAACCCTAAAAAACACAAAGAAACTCTAAAAAAAAGTTAAGAAACCCTAGGAAACCCTTAGAAACGGTAAGAAACACTAAGAAATGCTATGAACCCTTTAGAAACCCAAAGAAAACACTTAAAAAACCCTAAGAAACGGTAAAAACAGTAAAAAGTGCTAGGAAATCCTACCAAACGCGCTAACAAATACTAAGAAAACTCTAAGAATCCCTAAGAAATGCTAAGAAGCCCCAAGAGACCGTAAGAAACACTAAAAACCCATTAAAAACTCTAGTAAATGATAAGAAACGCTAAGAAACCCTTATAAACACTAAGAAACAATAAGAAACTCTATAAAACGCTAAGAAAACCTAAGAAATACTAAAAAAAACACTTAGAAATGTTATGAAACTATAAGAAACACTAAAAAACACAAAGAAAGCCCCAAGAAATGCTTAAAAATGCTAGGAATCGCTAAGCAACCCTAACAACCCTTGGAAATGGTAAGAAATGCTGGGAAAACTTAGTAAATGGTAAGAAATAATAAGAAACGCTAAAAACCTTTAAGAAACCCAAAGAAACGGTAAGAAAGCCTAAGAAACGCATAAAAACCGTAAAAAAACCTATAAAACCCAAAAAAACACTAAAAAAACTAAGTAAATGCTAAGAATCACTAAGGAACCCAAAGAAATGTTAATAAACCCTAGTAAACCCTTAGAAACGGTAAGAAACGCTAAAGAACCCTAAGAAACCCTATGTGACTCAAAGAAATGCTGAAAAACCCTAAGAAATGCTACAAAACTATAATAAACACTAAGTAACGATAAGAAACCCTAAAAACACAAATAAACCCCAAGAAACGCTAAAAAATGCTAACAATCGCTAAAAAAACCCTATGAAAAACCCTTAAGGAACCTTAAGAAACCCAATGAAATGCTAAGAAAGCCTAAGAAAACACTTTGAAACCCTAAAAAATCCTAAAAAACCATATGAAATACAAAAAAATACAAAAAAGTGCTAGAAAACCCTTCCAAATGCTAAGAAATGCTAAGAAACCCTATGAAAAACCCTTTAGGAACCTTAAGAAACCTAATGAAACGCTAAGAAAGCCTAAGAAATACTTTGAAACCCTAAAAAAACCCTCTGAAACCCTACAAAACGCTAAGAAACCCTAAGAAACGTAAAGAAACCCTAAAAACTCTAAGAAATGGTAAGAAACGCTAAGAAACCCTAAAAACATTAAGAAACCCAAGAAACACGAGAGAAATGCTAAGAATCGCTAACAAACGCTAGGAAAGTCTATGAATGCCTAAGAAATGCTAATAAACCCTTAGAAACGGTAAGAAATGCTAGAAAACCCTAGTAAACCATAAGAAACGCTAAAAAATCATATGAAATGCAAAGGAATGTTAAGAACAATTAAGAAAAGCTAAGAAACGCTAAGAAACTGAATAAAACCCTAAGAAATAATAAGAAACCCTATAAAACCCTAAAAAATGCTAAGAAACCCTAAAGAAAACAAAGAAATGCTAAAAAAAACTATGAAACCCCAGGAAACCCTTAGAAATGGTAAGAAACACTAAGAAATAGTAAGAAATGCCAGGAAACCCAATGAAATGCTAAGAAAGCCTACGAAACGCTTTGAAACCCTACGAAACCCTTAGAAACGCTAAAAAAAATAAAAACTGCTAAGAAATGCTAAGAAACCCTAAGAAACACAAAGAAACCCTAAAAAAACCTAAAATCCTTTTAAAGAACCCTAAAAACTCTAAGAAATGGTAAGAAACGCTAAGTAATGCTAAGAAAACCTAAAAAACATTAAAAAAAAGCCCAAGAAACGCTAGAGAACTGCTAAGAATCGCTAAGAAACACTAGGAAAGTCTATGAATCCCTAAGAAATGCTAATAAACGCTAAGAAACAGTAAGAAAAGCTAGAAAGACCTAAAAAATGATAAGAAACGCTAAAAAACTGTATGAAATGCAAAGAGATGCTAAGAACACTTAAGAAAAGCTAAGAAACCCAATAAAACCCTAAGAAACCCTATAAAACTGTAAGAAATGCTAAGAAACCCTAAAAAAACAAAGAAATACTTAAAAAAAAGTTAAGAAACCCCATGAAACCCTTGTTAACCCTTAGAAACGGTAAGAAACGATAGGAAACTCTATGAATCCATACGAAACGCTATTAAACCAAAAGAAACGATAAGAAATGCTAGAAAACCCTAGTAAACGATAAGAAACGCTAAAAAACCCATAAGGAACCCTAGGAAATGCTAAGAACAGTTAAGAAAATCTAATAAACTCTAGGAAACACTATAAAACCCTAAGAAACGATAAGAAACCCTATAAAATCCTAAGATATGCTAAGAAATGCTAAGAAACCCTTAAACACAAAGAAACGCTAAGAAATCCTTAAAACACAAAGAAATGATAAAAAAAAGTTAAGAAACCCTAGGAAACCCTAGTAAACCCTTAAAGACAGTTAGAAACGGTAAGAAACTCTATGAATTCTTAAGAAACGCTAATAAACCCTAAGAAACAGTAAGAAATGCTTGAAAACCCTAGTAAACAATAAGAAATGCTAAAAAACCCATAAGGAACCTAAGAAATGCTAAGAACACTTAAAAACACAAAGAAATGCTAAAAAAAGTTACCAAACCCTAGGAAACCCGTAGAAATGATAAGAAACACTATAAACCCTTAAGAAACCCAAAGAAACACATAAATAAACCATTAGAAACACTAAAAACACTAAAAAGTTCTAAGAAATCCTACCAATCGCTAAGAAATACTAAGAAAACAATAAGAATCCCTAGCAAATGCTAAGAAGCCCCAAGAGGCCCTAAGAAACCCTATGAAATGCAAAGAAACCCTAAAAAAACACTAAAAACCCATTAAAAACTCTAGTAAATGATAAGAAACGCTAAGAAACCCTAATAAACAATAAGAAATGACATAAAACTTTAAGAATCACTATAAAACCCTAAGAAACACTATAAAACCTTAAGAAACCCTAAGAAATGCTAAAAAAAACACTAAGAAATGATAGGAAACTATATGAAACACTAACAAAAATATGAAAAACCCAGAAAAACACAAATAAACCCGAAGAAATGCTAAAAATGCTAAGAAACCCTAAGAAACTCTAATAAATCCTAGTATAGCCTTAGAAACAGTAAGAAATGCTAGGAAAACCTAGTAAATGCTAAGAAACAATAAGAATCGCTAAGAACCTTTAAGAAAGCCAAAGAAACGCTAAGAAAGCCTAAAAAAACACTTACAAACCGTAAAAAACCTATAAAACCCTAAGAAACGTTAAAAAACACTAAATAAGAATCGTATGGAAACCAAAAGAAACGCTAATAATCCTTAGAAAACTCTAAGAAACAATAAGAAATGCAAAATAAACCCTAAGAAACACTAAGAAACCCTATAAAACCCTAAGAAATGCAAAGAAACTATAATAAACGCAAAGTAATCATAAGAAATCCTAACAAATAAAAATAAACCACATGAAATGCTAAAAATATGCTAAGAATTGCTAAGAAACCCAATGAATAACCCTAAAGAAACTCAACGAAACGCTATGAAAGTCTAAGAAACGCTTTGACACCATAAAAAACCCTATGAAAACCTAAGAAACGCTAAAAAAATTGCTAAGAAACCCTACCAAATGCTAAGAAACCCTAAAAAAACAAAGAAACACTTAAAAAAAGTTAAACCCTATGCAACCCTTGTAAACCGTTAGAAACGGTAAGAAACACTAAGAAACGGTAAGAAATGATAGGAAACTCTATGAATCCATACGAAACACTATTAAACCATAAGAAACGGTAAGAAATGCTAGAAAACCCTAGTAAACGAAAAGAAATGATAAAAAAACCCATAAGGAACCCTAAGAAATGCTAAGAACACTTAAGAAAAGCTAAGAAAATCTAAAAAATCCTATAAAACCCAACGAAATGTTAAGAAACCCTTAAAAACACAAAGAAACGCTAAAAAAAGTTAAGAAACCTAAGTAAACCCTTAGAAACGGTAAGAAACACTAAGAAATGGTAAGAAACGCTAATGAACCCTATGAAATGGTAAGCAATGCTAGAAAACCCTGCTAAACGATAAGAAATGCTAAAAAACCCATAAGGAACCCTAAGAAATGCTCAGAACACTTAAGAAAATCTATGAAACTCTAAGAAACACTATAAAACCCTACGAAACAATAAGAAACCCTATAAAATTCTAAGAAATAATATGAAATGCTAAGAAACCATAAAAAACTAAAAAAAAATGCTAGAAAAGTTAAGAAACCCAAGTAAATCATTAGAAACGGTAAGAAACTCTATGAACTTTTAAGAAATCCAAAGAAACGCTTACAAAAACCCTAAGAAACGCTAAGAACACTAAAAACAGCTAGGAAATCCTACCAAACACCAAGAAAACACTAAGAATCCCTAGGAAATGCTAAGAAGCCCCAAGTGGCCCTAAGAAATCCTATGAAATGCAAAGAAATCCTAAAAGACACAAAAAAAACCCATTAAAAACTCTTGTAAATGATAAGAAACCCTAAGAAATGCTAAAAAAACACTAAAAAATGCTAAGAAACACTAAATAACACAATGAAACCCCAAGAAATGCTAAAAAATGCTAGGATTAAGAATCCCTAATAAATCTTAGTAAACCCTTAGAAATGGTAAGAAATGCTAGGAAAACCTAGTAAATGGTAAGAAACAATAAGAAATGCTAAAAACCTTTAAGAAACCCAAAGAAACAGTAAGAAAGCCTAATAATAAGAATTGCTAACAACACTTAAGAAAAGCTAAGAAACTGTAAGAAACCCAATAAAATCCTAAAACACACTTTGAAACCCTAAAAAACCCTATGAAACCCTAAGAAACGCCAAAAAAAATACAAAAAAATTGCCAAGAAAACCTACCAAACACTAAGAAATATTAAAAAAAAACCCTAAGAAACGATACAAAACCCTAAGAAATGCTAAGAAACCCTAAAAAACCAAAGACACACTTAAAAAACCCTTGTAAATCGTTAGAAACGGTAAGAAACACTAGGAAACTCTATGAATTCATAGGAAACGCTATTAAACCATAAGAAACGGTAAGAAATGCTAGAAAACCCTAGTAAAGAATAAGAAACGTTAAAAATCCCATAAGGAACCCTAAGAAATGCTAAGAACACATAAGAAAAGCTATGAAAATCAAAGGAACCCTATAAAACCCTAAGAAACGATAAGAAACCCTATAAAACCCAAAGAAATGCTAAGAAACCCTAAAAAAACAAAGAAACGCTAAAAAAAGTGAAGAAACCCCAGGAAACCCTAGTAAACCCTCAGAAATAGTAAGAAACGGTCAGAAATACTAGGAAACTCTATGAATCCCTAAGAAACACTAATAAACTCTAAGAAATGGTAAGAAATGATAGAAAACCCATAAGAAACCCTAAGAAATGCTAAGAACACTTAAGAAAAGCTAAGAAACTCTAAGAAACCCTATAAAACCCTATGAAATGCTAAAAAACGGTGAAAAAAGTTGAGAAACCCAAGGAAACCCTAGTAAACCCTTAAAAACAATAAGAAACACTAAGAAATGCTATGAACCCTTAAGAAACCTAAAGAAACACTTAAAAAAACCCAAAGAAACACTAAAAATGCTAAAAAGTTCTAGGAAATCCTACCAAATGCTAAGAAATACTAAGAAAACCCTAGTAAACGATAAGAAGCCCCAAGAGAGCCTAAAAAACACTAAAAACCCATTAAAAACTCTAGTAAATGAAAAGAAATGCTAAAAAAACTCTAATAAAGACTAAGAAACAATATGAAACTCTATAAAACCCTAAGAAAACCTAAGAAATACCAAAAAAACACTTAGAAATGCTATGAAAGTATAAGAAACACTAAAAAATACAAAGAAACCCCCAAGAAATGCTTAAAAATGCTAGGAATCGCTAAGCAACCCTAATAAACCCTTATAAATGGTAAGAAATGCTAGGAAAACTTAGTAAATGGTAAGAAACAATAACAAACGCTAAAAACCTTTAAGAAACCCAAAGAAACGGTAAGAAAGCCTAAGAAACGCATAAAAACTGTAAAAAAATCCTATAAAACCCTAAGAAACGCTAAAAAAAATCTTAAGAATCACTAAGGAACCCAAAGAAATGCTAATAAACCCTAGTAAACACTTAGAAACGGTAAGAAACGCTAAAAAAACCCTATAAAACCCCAAGAAACCCTATGTGACCCTAAGAAATGTTGAAAAACCAAAGAAATGATAATAAACCCTAGTAAACCCTTAGAAATGGTAAGAATTACTAAAGAAACCATAAGAAACCCTATAAAACCCTAAGAAATGCTAAGAAACCCTATAAAACCCTCAAAAATGCTAAGAAACTATAATAAACGCTAGGTAACGATAAAAAACCCTAAAAAACTCAAAAAAACCCATTAAAAACTCTTGTAAATGATAAGAAACGCTAAGAAACCCTAATAAAAACTAAGAAACGATAAAAAACCTAAGAAACCCTAAGAAACTATAAAAATATTAAGAAACACTAAATAACACAATGAAACCCCAAGAAATGCTAAAAAAATGCTAGGATTAAGAATCCCTAACAAATCTTAGTAAACCCTTAGAAATGGTAAGAAATGCTAGGAAAACCTAGTAAATGCTAAGAAACAATAAGAAATGCTAAAAACCTTTAAGAAACAGTAAGAAAGCCTAATAATAAAAATTGCTAACAATACTTAAGAAAAGCTAAGAAACTCTAAGAAACAAAATAAAACCCTAAAAAACCCTATGAAACCCTAAGAAACGCTAAAAAAATACAAATAAAATGCCAAGAAAACCTACCAAACACTAAGAAATACTAAATAACCTTAAGAAACGATACAAAACCCTAAGAAATGCTAAGAAACCCTAAAAAACCAAAGAAACACTTAAAAAATTTAAGAAACCCCATGAAACCCTTGTAAACTGTTAGAAATGGTAAGAAACACAAGGAAACTCTATGAATTCATAAGAAACGCTATTAAACCATAAGAAATGGTAAGAAATGCTAGAAAACCCTTGTAAACAATAAGAAACGCTAAAAAACCTATAAGGAACCCTAAGAAATGCTAAGAACACTTAAGAAAAGCTATGAAAATCAAAGGAACTCTATAAAACCCTAAGAAACGATAAGAAACCCTATAAAACCCAAAGAAATGCTAAGAAACCCTAAAAAAATAAAGAAACGCTAAAAAAAGTTAAGAAACCCCAAGAAACCCTAAGAAACACTAAGAAACGGTTAGAAATACTAGGAAACTCTATGAATCCCTAAGAAACACTAATAAACTCTAAGAAATGGTAAGAAATGATAGAAAACCCATAAGGAACCCTAAGAAATGCTAAGAACACTTAAGAAAAGCTAAGAAACTCTAAGAAACCCTATAAAACCCTAAGAAACGATAAGAAACCCTATAAAACCCTATGAAATGCTAAGAAACGCTGAAAAAAGTTGAGAAACCCAAGGAAACCCTAGTAAACCCTTAAAAACATTAAGAAACACTAAGAAATGCTATGAACCCTTAAGAAACCTAAAGAAACACTTAAAAAAAACCCAAAGAAACACTAAAAACGCTAAAAAGTTCTAGGAAATCCTACCAAATGCTAAGAAATACTAAGAAAACCCTAGTAAACGATAAGAAGCCCCAAGAGAGCCTAAAAAACACTAAAAACCCATTAAAAACTCTAGTAAATGATAAGAAATGCTAAAAAAAAACCCTAATAAAGACTAAGAAACAATATGAAACTCTATAAAACCCTAAGAAAACCTAAGAAATACCAAAAAACACTTAGAAATGCTATGAAAGTATAAGAAACACTAAAAAATACAAAGAAACCCCCAAGAAATGCTTAAAAATGCTAGGAATCGCTAAGCAACCCTAATAAACCCTTAGAAATGGTAAGAAATGCTAGGAAAACTTAGTAAATGGTAAGAAACAATAAGAAACGCTGAAAACCTTTAAGAAACCCAAAGAAACGGTAAGAAAGCCTAAGAAACGCATAAAAACCGTAAAAAAAACCTATAAAACCCTAAGAAACGCTAAAAAAAAATCTTAAGAATCACTAAGGAACCCAAAGAAATGCTAATAAACTCTAGTAAACACTTAGAAACGGTAAGAAACGCTAAAAAAAACCCTATAAAACCCCAAGAAACCCTATGTGACCCTAAGAAATGCTGAAAAACCAAAGAAATGATAATAAACCCTAGTAAACCCTTAGAAATGGTAAGAATTACTAAAGAAACCATAAGAAACCCTAAGAAATGCTAAGAAACCCTATAAAACCCTCAAAAATGCTAAGAAACTATAATAAACGCTAAGTAACGATAAAAAACCCTAAAAAAACCCCAAGAAACACTAAAAAATGCTATGAATCGCTAAGAAACCCTGTGAAAAAAACTTAAGGAACCTTAAGAAACCCAACGAAATGCTCAGAAAGCCTAAGAAACACTTTGAAATCCTAAAAAATACTATAAAACCCTAAAAAATGCTAAAAAAAAAAAAGTGCTAAAAAAACCCAACAAAACGCTAAGAAACCCTAGGAAGCGTAAAGAAACCCTAAAAAAAAGATAAAATCCCCTTAAATAACCCTAAGAAACCCTAAAAACTCTACGAAATGGTAAGAAATGTTAACTAATGCTAAGAAACCCTAAAAAATATTATGAAACGCTAGAGAAATGCTAAGAATCACTAAGAAATGCTAGAAAAGTCTATGAATCCCTAAGAAATGCTAATAAACCTTTAGAAACGGTAAGAAATGCTAGAAAACCCTAGTAAATGATAAGAAACGCTAAAATATTGTATGAAATGCAAAGAAATTTTAAGAACAATTAAGAAAAGCTGAGAAACTCTAAGAAACCCTATAAAACCCTAAGAAATGTTAACAAACCCAAAAGATAACAAAGAAACGCTCAAAGAAACGCTAAGAAATATTAAAAAAATGCTAAGAAACCCTAAAAAACACAAAGAAACGCTAAAAAAAGTTAAGAAACCCTTGGAAACCCTTAGAAACTGTAAGAAACACTAAGGAATGCTATGAACCCTTAAGAAATGCTAAAAATAGTAAAAAGTGCTAGGAAATCCTACCAAACGCTAAGAAATACTAAGAAAACTCTAAGAATCTCTAGAAAATGCTAAGAAGCCCCAAGAGGCCCTTAGAAACCCTAAAATCACTATAAACCCATTAAAAACTCTAGTAAATGATAAGAAACGCTAAGAAACCCTAATAAACACTAAGAAACTCTATAAAACCCTAAGAAAACCTAAGAAATACTAAAAAAACACTAAGAAATGCTACGAAACTATAAGAAACACTAAAAAACACAAAGAAAGCCCATGAAATGCTAAAAAAATGCTAGGAATCGCTAAGAAACCCTAATAAATCCTTGGAAACCCTTGGAAACGGTAAGAAATGCTAGGAAAACCTAGTAAATGCTAAGAAACAATAAGAAACGCTAAAAACCTTTAAGAAACGGTAAGAAAGCCTATGAAACGCATAAAAACCGTAAAAAAAATATAACCCCAAGAAACGGTAAAAATAACTAAATAAATGATAAGAATCACTAAGAAACCCAAAGAAATGCTAATAAACCCTAGTAAACCCTTAGAAATGATAAGAAACGCTAAAGAAACCCTATAAAACCCTAAGAAACGCTAAGAAATGCTACGAAACAATAATAAACACTAAGTAACGATAAGAAACCCTAAGAAACACAAATAAACCCCAAGAAACGTGAAAAAATGCTAAGAATTGCTAAGAAACCCTATGAATAACCCTTAAGAGAAACCTTAGGAAACCCAATGAAACACTAAAAAAGCCTAAGAAACACTTTGAAACCCTAAAAAATCCTATGAAACGCTAGGAAATACAAAAAAGTGCTTAGAAATCCTTCAAAACGCTAAGAAACCCTAAGAAACGTATAGAAACCCTAAAAAAAAGCGAAAATCCCCTTCAAGTACCCTAAGAAACCCTAAAAACTCTAAGAAATGGTAAGAAATACTAATTAACACTGAGAAACCCTAAAAAATATTAAGAAACCCAAGAAACGCTAGAGAAATTCTAAGAATCGCTAAGAAACGCTAGGAAAGTCTATGAATCCCTAAGAAATGCTAATAAACCCTAAGAAATGGTAAGAAATACTAGAAAACCTAGTACATGATAAGAAATGGTAAAAAATCGTATGAAATGCAACGAAATGTTAAGAACAATTAAGAAAAGCTAAGAAACCCAATAAACCCTAAGAAACGATAAGAAACCCTATAAAACCCTGAGAAATGCTAAGAAACCCTAAAGAAAACAAAGAAACACTAAAAAAAAGTTATGAGAGCCCATGAAACCCTTAGAAATGGTAAGAAACACTAAGAAACAGTAAGAAATGCTAGAAAACTCTATGAATCCCTAAGAAACACAAATAAACACAAAGAAACAGTAACAAATGCTAGAAAACCCTAGTAAACTATAAGAAACGCTAAAAACCCATAAGGAACCCTAAGAAATGCTAAGAACACTTAAGAAAAGCTAAGAAACTCTAAGAAATCCTATAAAACCCTAAGAAACTCTAAGAAACCCTATAAAAAACTCAAAAATGCTAAGAAACGCTAACAAACACTTTAAAAGACAAAGAAACACTAAAAAAAGTTAAGAAACCCTAGGAAATCCTAGTAAACCCTTAGAAACAGTAAGAAACACTATAAACCTTTTAGAAATCCAAAGAAACACTTAAAAAAACCATAAGAAACGCTAAAAACACTAAAAAGTGCTAGGAAATCCTACCAAATGCTAAGAAATACTAAGAAAACCCTAAGAATCCCTAGAAAATGCTAAGAAGCCCCAATAGGCCCTAAGAAACCCTATGAAATGCAAAGAAACCCTAAAAAACACTAAAAACCCACTAAAAACTCTAGTAAATGATATGAAACGCTAAGAAACCCTAATAAACACTAAGAAACAATAAGAAACTCTATAAAACTTTAAGAAACCCTAAGAAACGCTAAAAACACTAGGAAATGCTAAGAATTTATAAGAAAGGCTAAATAAACCTTATAAAACCCTAAGAAACCCCAAGAAATGCTAAAAAATGCTAAGAAACCCAGTGGAAAACCCTTAACGAACCTTAAGAAACCCAATGAAATGCTAAGAAAGCCTAAGAAACGCTTTGAAACCCTAAAAAATCCTATGAAACCCTAAGAAATGCTAAAAAAAATAAAAAAAAGTGCTAAGAAACCCTATCAAACACTAACAAATCCTAAGAAACCCTAAGAAACGCAAAGAAACCCTAAAAAAAAGCAAAAATCCCCTTAAAGAACCCTAAAAACTATAAGAAATGGTAAGAAACACTAGGTAATGCCAAGAAACCCTAAAAAACATTAAGAAACCCTAGTAAACCCTTATAAACGTTAAGAAATACTAAAAAAACCCAAAGAAACTCTAAGAAACATAATAAAATCCTAAGAAATGCTAAGAAACCCTAAAAAATACTAAGAAATGCTGAAAAACCCTAAGAAGTGCTAAGAAACTATAATAAACGCTAAGTAACGATAAGAAACCCTAAAAAACACAAATAAACCCCAAGAAACGCTAAAACAATGTTAAGAATCGCTAAGAAACCCTATGAAAAACCCTCAAGAAACCCTAAGAAGCCCATTGAAACGGTAAAAAAGCCTAAGAAACACTTTAAAACCCTATAGAACCCTTAGAAACTCTAAAGAAATACAAAAAAAGTGCTAAGAAACCCTACCAAATGCTAATAAATGCAAAGAAACCCTAAGAATGCCTAAGAAATGCTAAGAAAGCCTAAGAAACAGAAAGAAATCCTAAAAAAATCTAAAATCCCATTAAAGAACCCTGAGAAACCATAAAAACTCTAACAAATGGTAAGAAATTCTAAGAAACGCTATGTAACGCTAAGAAAACCTAAAAACATTAAGAAACCCAAGAAACGCTAAAGAAATGCTAAGAATCGCTAAGAAACGCTAAAAAAATGCTAAGAATCACTAAGAAACGCTAGGAAACTCTAGGAATCCCTAAGAAACGCTAATAAACCCTAAGAAATGGTAACAAATGCTAGAAAACCCTAGTAAACGATATGAAATGCTAAAAAACCCAAAAGTAACCCTAAGAAATGCTAAGAACCCTTAAAAAATGCTAAGGAAATCTAAGAAACCCTGTAAACCCTAAGAAACGATAAGAAACCCTATTAAACCCTAAGAAATGATAAGAAACCCTAAAAAACACAAAAAAAAAGTTATGAAACCCTAGTAAACCCTTAGAAATGTTTTGAAACATTAAGAAATGCTAAGAACCCTTAAGAAACCCAAAGAAACACTTAAAAACCCTAAGAAACGCTAAAAAGTTAAGAAACTTTAGTAAACCCTTATAAACAGTAAGAAACATTAAGAAACGCTAACAACCTTTAAGAAACACTAAGAAAGCCTATGAAATGCTTTAAAACACTAAGAAACGCTAAAAGACACTAAAAAATGCTAAGAAATCCTACCAAACGCTAAGAAATAGTAAGAAAACCCTAAGAATCCCAAGGAAATGCTTGGAAGCACCAAGAGGTCCTAAGAAACCCTATGAAATGCAAAGAAACCCTAAAAAAACAAAAAAAACCATTAAAAACTCTAGTAAATGATAAGAAATGCTAGGAAACCCTAATAAACACTAAGAAACGATAAGAAACACTATAAAACCCTAAGAAACACTAAGTAATGCTAAGAAAATACTAAGAAATGCTAAGAAACGTTGAGAAACCTTAAAAAAACCCTAAAAACCCAAAGAAACCCCAAGAAATTGTAAAAAATGCTAAGAATCGCTAAGAAACCCGAAAAAATGCTAATAAACCCTACTAAACCCTTAGAAACGATAAGAAATGCTAGGAAAACCTAGTAAATGCTAAGAAACACTAAGAACCTTTAAGAAACCCTAAGAAATGCTTAAAAATCGTAAAAAAAAACCTATAAAACCCTAAGAAATGCTAAAAAATACTAAATAAATGCTATGAATCGCTAAGAAAACCAAAGAAATGCTAATAAACCCTAGTAAACCCTTAGAAATGGTAGGAATTACTAAAGAAACCATAAGAAACTCTAAGAAACCCTATAAAACCCTCAGAAATGCTAAGAAACTGTAATAAACGCTAAGTAACGATAAAAAAAACTCTAAAAAACACAAATAAACCCCAAGAAACGCTAAAGAAATGCTAAGAATCACTAAGAAACCATATAAAAAACCCTTAAGGAACACTAAGAAACCCAATGAAATGCTAATAAAGCCTAAGAAACACTTGGAAACCCTAAAAAACCCTATGAAACCCTAAGAAATGCTAAAAAATACAAATTTGTGCTATGAAAAATGCTAAGAAATGCTAAAAAGCCATAAGAAATGCAAATAAACCCTAAAAAAACCTAAATTCCCCTTTAAGAACCCTAAAAACTCTAAGAAATGGTAAGAAACGCTAAGTAACCCTAAAAAATAAAAAGAAACCTAAGAAACGCTGAAGAAATGCTAAGAATTGCTAAGAAACACTATGAAACTCTATGAATCCCTAAGAAACGCTGATAAACCCTAAGAAACAGTAAGAAATGCTATAAAACCCTAAAAAATGCTAAAAATGATAAGAAACACTAAAAAATACAAAGAAACACAAAAAAAAAGTTTATGAAACCCTTAGAGAACCCTAGTAAGCCCTTAGAAATGTTTTGAAACATTAAGAAATGCTAAGAACCCTTAAGAACGCTTAAAAACCCTAAGAAATGCTAAAAAACACTAAAAAAGTGTTAAGAAATCCTACCAAACACAAAGAAATACTAAGAAAACCCTAAGAATCCTTAGGAAATGCTAAGAAACCCCAAGAGGCCCTAAGAAACCCTATGAAATGCCAAGAAACCCTTAAAAAACACTAAAAACCCATTAAAAACTCTAGTAAATGATAAGAAACACAAAGAAACCCTAATAAACACTAAGAAACGACATAAAACTCGAAGAAACACTATAAAACCCTAAGAAATGCTAAAAAACACTAAGAAATGCTAAGAAACAATATGAAACGCTAAGAAACCCTAAAAACCATAAAAAACACAAAGAAACCCGAAGAAATGTGATGTGAATCAATTTTGGAACTCTATGATTCACAAGTTAAGGGCCGAAAGATTTGAAGAAGCATTGAATTGACTAATTTGAGCAATTGAAGAAACCTAAGTGGAGGCCCAAAGGATAAGTCCAATAAGATCTTTAGCCCAAAAGGAAGAGACCAATAAGATCTTAAGCCCAAAAGAAAATCCCAATAAGATCTCAAGAAGATAATTCAAATTTAATTTCAAATTTGAATTTAAAGTGGGAGATTTATCATAAATATTCTAGAAGATTAAATTAGGAAACAATATATTTTCTAGATTTTATCAAGAAATATATTAGCAATATTTTCTATATGGTTGGCATGTCAACCCCAATATTTTATTTCCTTATTTAGATAATTGCTAATATTCTCTAATTCCCATAAATAACCCTAAGAAACCCTAAAAACTGTAAGAAATGGTAAGAAACTATAGGAAATGTTAAGTAACGCTAAGAAACCCAAAAAATATTAAGAAACCCAAGAAACGCTAAAGTAATGCGAACCTCGCTAATATGCTGACGACACCCTACACCAAATATGGCAACGATCCCAAGACTTTCACGACGCAAGTGCGAAAAGATGGAATATACCTTGTTTATGTGAGAAACAAGGTATGGGATATGTAGACGCCACACCCAAATCCTCTAAGAAGAACTCTTAGAAAACCCCGGGTGATAAGTCTTGATTGCAAGAACGCCACAGGTAAAAACCTAATAAGTTCAAAAGCTCTTTCAAGATAGAAAGAAGACAAAAACTCACAAGATATAAATTCCAAAAAGTGTGTCTCTCCAATGTTGTGGAGTATGCCTTTTATACGCTCAGAAAACAACCGAATGACCCACATAATGAGGAAAAAATCTATTATGGTTATAAGATAACCTTATCTAATCTAGCTACCTAATATTATCCCTAAGAGATTTATTATATTTATAAATCTCTCCTTATTAATTAAATCTGGACCTTTTGTTGGGCTCATCTTGGGCTCTTCATTTGGGCTTCTATTTAAATATTCAGCAATCTCTTTAATCAGCCCATATAAAGCTTCTTTGAATCTTTTAGCCCTTGACCTTGTGATTGGGCCCTCTTGCAATCTCAAATGATTATTCACCTCATTTGGTAACAAAGTGTTCAGCTCCATTGCAGGTTCGGTTGATTAGACTTGTGAATTCGTAGTCTCTTTAGTCGGATTCACATCATTCTCCCGCTCTTGAAAATGATTTGTCTTCAAATCTTCTGTTTCTTCATCACCTACATCAAAAGATATTAACTTATAAATATTTACTCTATTACTAACAATATATTTGCTAGATAATTTCCTATTGTAATTATTACTACCTAGTTTTAACACCTTAAATAATCCCTCTAATCTAAGAAATTTTGATAGTTTTCTATTCTTAAACCATTCATTCCTCATATGTAAACTAACCCAAATTCCTGGATCAAAAACAACTTTCATGAAACTCCTGTTGTAAAGATTAATATTTTCTTGAGTCTTTTGTTTTCCATCTAATGGTTTAAAACCATAGATAATCTCCATTGGTGATAACTTAGTTACTGAATAAATATAATGATTATATGAAAACATAATATGTGGTAAACATGCAGTTGGAAATAGAAGTTTTGTAACCAACAAAGTATTCCAAGTAAAACTAAACAGTTTAGTAAGCAAAACGTAGCTTTCAGATAATGTATGAGAAACTACATTTTTCATACCTTGCTTACACTTGATCACATAACCAGATGTATAAATGAATTCTACCCACCTTGCATGACACTCATTCAACTTGAGGGCTACTCTGCTGAACTTTTCATTATAATATGCAATTGATCTTCTTTCCTGACTTACCAAGTAAGGTGTTTTCCAATCTTGAATTTAATTTCCTTATCAATGGCAATCCCTTCAAAACTTATAAAATATCTAGGAAATAGAAGTTTATCCGAACAAATGATAAATATCTTAAAATTCTCAAACAACTTATCTTTCCTTAAAAGTTCTATCATCATTTTCAAATATTCCATAAGTTCATATACCAGGACGTCATCAAAATATCTATAGTCAAACTTTAAAATGATAACATGCAAGATATGCTTCATTAATATCATGATAGTGATAAAGGTACTAGTCAATCCAAAAATCACAACTAACCAATTATATAGACCTGGTTTTGTTTCAGATGTTGTTTTCAAATCGTCTTTTTCTTTAATTTGAAATTGATGATATTTACTTTTAAGATCAAGTTTTGAAAACAAATAGTATCCATGCAACTCAATAATAATATCATATAAATGAGAAAGATGTTGCCGATACTTTACCGTGATATTGTGAATGGCTCGATAATCGAGGCATATTTGCCAAGTTTCGTCCTTCATGGGTACAACACATGGTCGCTTGCTCTTACATATATATCTCCTTTCCATCAGTTTTAGTACTTGGTGTTGACTTTGATTATTGTTTCCTCAATCAGGTTACAAACCAGACGTTTTCTTCTTAGGAATGACATGATTGAATTCTTGCATAAGAGAAATACTAATGCTCGGAAAATATCCAACAATATGGTTAGTAAAATATAAATCCTTGTACATAAGTACTGTAAGGATACGATATGGAATTATATCTCTCTTGATCTCACTTTTTCTCTTACTCTCTTTTCTTTTTATTATGGCTTTTCTCTCTTCTTTTTCAACCTTGCCTTTTCTCTCTTCATCTTTAATTTTGGCTTTTCTCTCTTCTTTTTCAACCTTGCCTTTTCTCTCTTCATCTTTAATTTTGGCTTTTCTCTCTTCTTTTTCAATGTTGCCTTTTATCTCTTCCTCTTCAATCATGGCTTTTCTCTCTTGTCTTTCTGCTATTTTCTTTTCATTTGCCTTTTTCTTTTTCAACTTATCCTCATGTATTTGTTGTAGAGTCATAGGTACAAGAGATATCAGTCTATTATGCATCACAAATGAGTACCTATTTGTTAATCTATCATGTGTAACTTTACGATCAAACTTCCAAGGTTGTCCCAATAGAATATGGCATGCTTGCATTGGCACTACATCACATAATACCTCATCCTTATATCTTCCAATAAAGAATGAAACCAACACTTGCTTGGTTACCTCGAGTTTGTGGTGGTCGTTCAATCTTTGAATTTGAAAAGGCTTTGGATGCTTCAGTGTAGATAATGCCAACTTCTCCATAAGCTCGGTGCTAGCCATATTAGTGCAGCTTCCTCCATCTATGATAACAGAACAAACTCTATTTTTCATAGAACAACGAGTATGAAATAGATTCTCACGTTGGTTGTCCATGACGTCATCAATCCATGACCTTTCACTTGGAGTACATTGATTAATGCAATCATGTCCGGCGCTATCACAATTAACTTGAAGATCTTCAAATTCCTCGAGTTCTTGAGTATCGAAACGCCTAGATTGAAAGCACCAAGGTTGTTGTTCAACGGAAGTATGTTGATGTGAACGACGTATCACACCTTCCTCCAAGCGATCCATTCACGTGTGAAGTGGCTCAAATCCAGACTTTACAACTTGTTTCATCATGGCTTTCGAATCTAGATTTTGAACGGGCTGAGGGAAACTGGCTTCTTTCCATGTGTTTTCTCTTTGTTGGAAATTGTAATCTTGCCAATTGTTAGAAACAAAAGAATCTCGCTACTCTCCCTCACATGTTTCTCTCAAACACTCCTGTTTAAAACTCAAATCTCTTTTTCTTAAAGATTTAAAACACTCTTGCCTTTTTCCACTCATATGTCTTCTTTCAATCTGAATTGAACTTTAAAAACAAATCATTTTTTACGAAGCAGTTCAACTTAAGGAACAATCAAGACATATCGATAAAGGTTTTCAAAAAGTAATTCCAAAGAATTTAAGTGAGAGGTATGAATAGACTCAGATATAAGAGTAAAATTTAAATAGAGAAGAAAGAAATGAAGTAATAGACTTAGATAGAGCAGAATGAGATATAAGATAGAATTGTGTGCCACTTTTTTTTTCTTTTGCCTTTTTTTTAACGAATTTTTTTTGCTCTTTCTTTTTGCACGAACTTTTTTGCTTTCTTTTTTTGGCACGAATTGTTTTTTTGGCTTTTTTTTCTCTTTTTTTTAACCTACTGAAGAGAAGATAGATAGAAGAATATGATAATTTTTTTTCTTTTATAGAGAATAGAAATAGGTAGAGAAGATAAAAAAAAATGGTATGGAACTTGCCGTGCAACCGTGTGCTCTGATACCAACTGATGCGAACCTCACCAATATGTTGACGACACCCTACACCAAATATGGCAACGATCTCAAGACTTTCACGATGCAAGTGCGAAAAGATGGAATATACCTTGTTTATGTGAGAAACAAGGTATGGGATATGTAGACGCCACACCCATATCCTCTAAGAAGAACTCTTAGAAAACCCCGGGTGATAAGTCTTGATTGCTTGAACGCCATAGGTAAAAACCTGATAAGTTCAAATGCTCTTTCAAGATAGAAAGAAGACAAAACCTCACAAGATATAAATTCCAAAAAGTGTGTCTCTCCAATGTTGTGGAGTATGCCTTTTATAGGCTCAGAAAACAACCGAATGGCCCACACAATGAGGAAAAAATCTATTATGGTTATAAGCTAACCTTATCTAATCTAACTACCTAATATTATCCTAAGAGATTTATTATATTTATAAATCTCTCCTTATTAATTAAATCTGGACCTTCTGTTAGGCTCATCTTGGGCTCTTCATTTGGGCTTCTATTTGAATATTCAGCAATCTCTTTAATCAGCCCATATAAAGCTTCTTTGAATCTTTTAGCCCTTGACCTTGTGATTGGGCCCTCTTGCAATCTCAAATGAGTATTCACCTCATTTGGTAACAAAGTGTTCAGCTCCATTGCAGGTTTGGTTGATTGGACTTGTGAATTTGTAGTCTCTTTAGTCGGATTCACATCATAAAGAAATGCTCAAAATCACTAAGAAATGCTAGGAAACTCTAAGAAATGCTAATAAATCCTAAGAAACGGTACGAAATGCTAGAAAACCTTAGTAAACGATAAGAAACGCTAAAAAACCCATAACGAACCCTAAGAAATGCTAAGAACACTTAAGAAAAGCTGAGAAACCCTATAAAACCCTAATAAACAATAAGAAACCCTATAAAACCCTAAGAAATGCTAAGAAACCCTAAAAAACACAAAGAAACACTAAAAAAAGTTAAGAAACCACAGTAAACCCTTTGAAACTGTAAGAAACTCTTTCAAAACCCTTTCAAAACCCTAAGAAACACTAAAAAACACTAAAAAGTGCTAAGAAATCCTATCAAACGCTAAGAAATACTAAGAAAATCCTAAGAATCCCTAGGAAATGCTAAGAAGCCCCAAGAGGCCCTAAGAAACTCTATGAAATGCAAAGAAACCAAAAAAAACACTAAAAACCCATTAAATCTCTAGTAAATAATAAGAAACGCTAAGAAATCCTAATAAACACTAAAAAATAATAAGAAACTCTAAGAAACACTATCAAACCCTAAGAAATGCTAAAAACACTAAGAAATACTAAGGAATTATAAGAAACTTTGAAAAACCTAAAAAAAACCCTAAAAAACACAAAGAAACCCCAAGAAATGCTAAAAAAAATGCTAAGAAATCACTAAGAAACCCGAAAAAATGCCAATAATCCCTAGTAAACCCTTGGAAATGGTAAGAAATGCTAGGAAAACCTAGTAAATGCTAAAAAATGGTAAGAAACACTAAGAACATTTAAGAAACCCTAGGAAACACATAAAAACCATAAAAAAACGTATTAAACCTTAGGAAACGCTAAGAAATACTAAATAAATGCAAAGAATCGTTAAGAAACCCAAAGAAACGCTAATAAACCCTAGTAAACCCTTAAAAATGGTAAGAATTTCTAAAGAAACGCTAAGAAACCCTATAAAACCCTAAGAAATGCTAAAAAACTATAATAAACGCTAAGTAATGATAAAAAACCCTAAAAAACCCCAAGTATCCCTAGAAAATGCTAAGAATCCCCAAGTGGCCCTAAGAAACCCTATGAAATGCAAAGCAACCCTAAAAAACACAAAAAAAAACCCATTAAAAACTCTAGTAAATGATAAGAAACGCTAAGAAACCCTACTAAACACTAAGAAACGATAAAAAAACCTAAGAAATGCAAAAAAAACTCTAAGAAATGCTAAAAAACACTAAGAAATGCTAAGAAACACTAAAACACACAAAGAAGCCCCAAGAAATCTTTAAAAATGCTAGGATTAAGAATCCCTAATAAACATTAGTAAACCCTTAGAAATGGTAAGAAATGCTAGGAAAACCTAGTAAATACTAAGAAACAATAGGAAAAACTAAAAACCTTTAAGAAACCCAAAGAAACAGTAAGAAAGCCTAACAATGAGAATTGCTAACAACACTTAAAGAAAAGCTAAGAAACTCTAAGAAACCCAATAAAACCATAAGAAACAGTAAGAAACCCTACAAAATCCTAAGAAATCCTTAGAAACCCTAAAAAAAAAAGAAACACATAGAAAAAGTTAAGAAACCCTTGTAAACCATTAGAAACGGTAAGAAACGCTAGGAAACTCTATGAATCCATAAGAAACGCTATTAAACCATAAGAAACGGTAAGAAATGCTAGAAACCATGTAAACGATAAGAAACGCTAAAACACCCATAAGAAACCCTAAGAAATGACAAGAACACTTAAGAAAAGCTAAGAAAATCAAAGAAACCCTATAAAACCCTAAGAAATGATAAGAAACCCTATAAAACCCAAAGAAATGCTAAGAAACTCTAAAGAAAATAAAGAAACGCTAAAAAAAGTTAAGAAACCCTAGGAAACCCTAATAAACCGTCACAAATGGTAAGAAACACTAGGAAACTCTATAAATCCCTAAGAAACACTAATAAATCCTAAGAAACGGTAAGAAATGATAGAAAACCCACAAGGAAGCCTACGAAATGTTAAGAACACTTAAGAAAACCTAAGAAACCCTAAAAAATGATAAGAAACCCTATAAAACCCTATGAAATTCTAAGAAATGCTAAAAAAAGTTAAGCAACCCTAAGAAATGCTAGTAAACCCTTAAAAATAGTAAGAAACACTAAGAAATGCTATGAACCCGTAAGAAAGCCAAAGAAACACTTAAAAAAACCCAAAAAAACACTAAAAACACTAAAAGGTGCTAGGAAATCCTACCAAATGCTAAGAAATATTAAGAAAACCCTAAGAATAACTAAGAAATGCTAAGAACCACCAAGACGCCCTAAGAAACCCTATAAAATGCAAAGAAATTCTATAAAACATTAAAATCCATTAAAAACTCTAGTAAATGATGAGAAACGCTAAGAAACCCTAATAAACACTAAAAATTTCTAAGAAACTCTATAAAACTCTAAGAGACCCTAAGAAATGCTAAAAAACACTAAGAAATTCTAAGAAAATATAAGAAACGCTAAGAAACCCAAAAAACCCAAAGAAACTCTAAGAAATACTAAAAAATGCTAAGAATCACTAAGAAACCCTGATATACCCAAGTAAAACCTTAGAAACGGTAAGAAATGCTAGGAAAACCTAGAAAATGCTAAAAAACAATAAGAAACGCTAAAAACCTTTAAGAAACCCAAAGAAACGGTAAGAAAGCCTAAGAAATGCATAAAAATTGTAAAAAAACCTATAAAACCCTAAGAAACGCTAAAAAACCACAAAATAAATACTAATAAACCCTCAGAAACAGTAAGAACTACTAACAAACGGTAAGAAATGCTAGGAAACTCTATGAATCCCTAAGAAACACTTATAAATCCTACGAAACGGTAGGAAATGATAGAAAACCCACAAGGAACCCTAAGAAATGTTAAGAACACTTAAGAAAAGCTAAGAAACTCTAAAAAACCAAATAAAACCCTAAGAAACGATAAGAAACCCCATGAAACCCAAAGAAATGCTAATAAACCCCAGTAAACCCTTAGAAACTGTAACAAACGCTAAATAAACCATATAAAACTCTAAGAAACGGAAGAAACCCTCTGAGACCCTAAGAAATGCTGAAAAACCTTAAGAAATGCTACGAAACTATAATAAATGCTAAGTAACGATAAGAAACCCTAAGAAAAATGCTAAGAAACACAAATAAACCCCAAAAAACGCTAAAAAATGCTAAGAATCGCTTAGAATCCCTATGAAAAATGCACAAGGAACCTTAAGAAACCCAATGAAATGCTAAGAAGGCTAAAGAAACGCTTTGAAAACCTAAAAAACCCTATGAAACCCTAAGAAATGCTAAAAAAAATAAAAAAGCTCTAAGAAATGATAAGAAACCCTAAAAGAAACAAAAAGAAACCCTAAAAAAAAGCTAAAATCCCCTTAAAGAACCCTAACAAACCCTAAAAACTCTAGGAAATGGTAAGAATCGCTAAGTAACGCTAAGAAACCCTAAAAAAACATTTAAAAACCCAAGAAACGCTAGAGAAATGCTAAGAATTGCCAAGAAACGCTAGGAAAGTCTATGAATCCCTATGAAATGCTAATAAACCCTAAGAAACAGTAAGAAATGCTAGAAAACCCTAGTAAATGGTAAGAAACGCTAAAAAACCGTATGAAATGCAAAGAAATGCTAATAACACATAAGAAAAGCTAAGAAACTCAAAGAAATGATAAGAAATGCTATAAACCACTAAGAAATGCTAAGAAAGCCTAAAGAAAACAAACAAACACTAAAAGAAACCCTAAAAAAACATTTAAAAACCCAAGAAACGCTAGAGAAATGCTAAGAATTGCCAAGAAACGCTAGGAAAGTCTATGAATCCCTATGAAATGCTAATAAACCCTAAGAAACAGTAAGAAATGCTAGAAAACCCTAGTAAATGGTAAGAAACGCTAAAAAACCGTATGAAATGCAAAGAAATGCTAATAACACATAAGAAAAGCTAAGAAACTCAAAGAAATGATAAGAAATGCTATAAACCACTAAGAAATGCTAAGAAAGCCTAAAGAAAACAAACAAACACTAAAAGAAACCCTAAAAAAACATTTAAAAACCCAAGAAACGCTAGAGAAATGCTAAGAATTGCCAAGAAACGCTAGGAAAGTCTATGAATCCCTATGAAATGCTAATAAACCCTAAGAAACACTAAGAAATGCTAGAAAACCCTAGTAAATGGTAAGAAACGCTAAAAAACCGTATGAAATGCAAAGAAATGCTAATAACACATAAGAAAAGCTAAGAAACTCAAAGAAATGATAAGAAATGCTATAAACCACTAAGAAATGCTAAGAAAGCCTAAAGAAAACAAACAAACACTAAAAGAAACCCTAAAAAAACATTTAAAAACCCAAGAAACGCTAGAGAAATGCTAAGAATTGCCAAGAAACGCTAGGAAAGTCTATGAATCCCTATGAAATGCTAATAAACCCTAAGAAACAGTAAGAAATGCTAGAAAACCCTAGTAAATGGTAAGAAACGCTAAAAAACCGTATGAAATGCAAAGAAATGCTAATAACACATAAGAAAAGCTAAGAAACTCAAAGAAATGATAAGAAATGCTATAAACCACTAAGAAATGCTAAGAAAGCCTAAAGAAAACAAACAAACACTAAAAGAAACCCTAAAAAAACATTTAAAAACCCAAGAAACGCTAGAGAAATGCTAAGAATTGCCAAGAAACGCTAGGAAAGTCTATGAATCCCTATGAAATGCTAATAAACCCTAAGAAACACTAAGAAATGCTAGAAAACCCTAGTAAATGGTAAGAAACGCTAAAAAACCGTATGAAATGCAAAGAAATGCTAATAACACATAAGAAAAGCTAAGAAACTCAAAGAAATGATAAGAAATGCTATAAACCACTAAGAAATGCTAAGAAAGCCTAAAGAAAACAAACAACACTAAAAGAAGTTAAGAAACCCTAGGAAATGCTAAGAGACTCTAAGAAACCCTATAAAACCCTAAGAAACGATAAGAAATCCTAAAAACATAAAGAAACGCTAAAAAAGTTAAGAAACCCTAGTAAACCCTTAGAAACGGTAAGAAATGTTAGAAAGCCCTAGTAAACGATAAGAAACGCTATAAAAACCTAAGAAATGCTAAGAAACGCTAAGAAACCCTTAAAAACACAATGAAACACTAAAAAAAAAGTTAAGAAATCCTGAGAAACCCTAGTAAACGCTTAGAAACATTAAGAAACGGTAAAAAACGCTAGGAAACTCTATGAATCCATAAGAAGCTGTAATAAATCCTAAGAAACGGTAAGAAATGCTAGAAAACCCTTGTAAACGATAATAAACGCAGAAAAACCCATAAGGAACCCTAAGAAATGCTAAGAGACTCTAAGAAACCCTATAAAACCCTAAGAAACGATAAGAAATCCTAAAAAACACAAAGAAACGCTAAAAAAGTTAAGAAACCCTAGGAAACCCTAGTAAACCCTTAGAAATGGTAAGAAATGCTAGAAAGCCCTTGTAAACGATAAGAAACGCTAAAAAACATATGAAATGTAGAGATGCAAAGAATACTTAAGAAAAGCTAAGAAACTCTAAGAAACTCAATAAAACCCTAAGAAATAATAAGAAACCCAATAAATCCCTAAGAAATGCTAAGAAACCCTAAAAAAACAAAGAAACGCTTAAAAAAAGTTAAGAAACCCCATGAAACCCTTGTAAACCCTCAGAAACGGTAATAAACACTAAGTAACAGTAAGAAACGCTAGGAAACTCTATGAATCCATAAGAAATGCTATTAAACCATAAGAAACGGTTAGAAATGCTAGATAACCCTAGTAAACGATAAGAATCACTAAAAAACCGATAAGGAACCCTAAGAAATGCTAAGAACATTTAAGAAAATCTAAGAAACCCTATAAAACCCTAAGAAACGATAACAAACCCTATAAAACACTAAGAAATGCTAAGAAACCCTTAAAAACACAATGAAATGCTAAAAAAAAGTTAAGAAACCCTAGTAAACCCTTAAAAACGGTAAGAAACACTAGGAACTCTATGAATCCTTAAGAAACGCTAATAAACCCTTAGAAACAGAAAGAAACGCTAGAAAACCCTAGTAAACAATAAGAAACACTATAAAACCCATAAGGAACCCAAAGAAATGCTAACAAACTCTAAGAAACCCAATAAAACCCTAAGAAATGATAAGAAACCCTATAAAACCCTAAGAAATCAAAGAAACGCTAAAAAAAATTTAAGAAACCCCAGGAAACCCAAGTATACCCTCAGAAACAGTAAGAAATACTAACAAACGGTAAGAAATGCTAGGAAACTCTATGAATCCCTAAGAAACACTAATAAATCCTACGAAACGGTAGGAAATGATAGAAAACCCACAAGGAACCCTAAGAAATGTTAAGAACACTTAAGAAAAGCTAAGAAACTCTAAGAAACCAAATAAAAATCTAAGAAATGATAAGAAACCCCATAAAACCCTAAGAAATGATAAGAAACGCTAAAAAAGTTAAGAAACCCTAAAAAACCCTTAAAAAAATAAGAAACACTAAGAAATGCTATGAACCCATAAGAAACCCAAAGAAACACTTAAAAAAACCCAAAGAAACACTAAAAACACAAAAAAGTACTAGGAAACCCTTAAAAATAGTAAGAAACACTAAGAAATGGTAAAAAATGCAAGGAAACTCTATGAATCCCTAAGAAACGCTAATAAACCCTAGGAAACGATAAGAAATTCTAGAAAACGCTAAGTAACGATAAGAAATGCTAAAAAACCAATAAGGAACCCTAAGAAATGCTAAGAACACTTAAGAAACTCTTGGAAACCCTTAAAAGCTAAAAAACTCTTGGAAACCCTTAAAAGCTAAGAAACTCTTGGAAACCCTATAAAACTCTATCAAAACCCTAAGAAATGCTAAGAAACGCTAAGAAACACCTAAAAACACAAAGAAACGCTAAAAAAAAGTTAAGAAACCCTAGGAAACCCTTAAAAACTGTAAGAAACACTAATAAATGGTAAGAAACGCTAGTAAACTCTATGAATCCCTAAGAAATACTAATAAACCCTAAGAAACGGTAAGAAATGCTAGAAAACCCTAGTAAACGATAAAAAACGCTAAAAAAGCCATATGGAACCCTAAGAAATGTTAAGAACACTTAAGAAAACCTGAGAAACTCTAAGAAACTCTATAAAACCCTAAGAAATATAAAAAAAAAGCTAAGAAACCCTAAAAAACACAAAGAAACTCTAAAAAAAGTTAAGAAACCCTAGGAAACCCTTAGAAACGGTAAGAAACACTAAGAAATGCTATGAACCCTTTAGAAACCCAAAGAAAACACTTAAAAAACCCTAAGAAACGGTAAAAACAGTAAAAAGTGCTAGGAAATCCTACCAAACGCGCGAACAAATACTAAGAAAACTCTAAGAATCCCTAAGAAATGCTAAGAAGCCCCAAGAGACCCTAAGAAACACTAAAAACCCATTAAAAACTCTAGTAAATGATAAGAAACGCTAAGAAACCCTTATAAACACTAAGAAACAATAAGAAACTCTATAAAACGCTAAGAAAACCTAAGAAATACTAAAAAAACACTTAGAAATGTTATGAAACTATAAGAAACACTAAAAGACACAAAGAAAGCCCAAGGAATGCTTAAAAATGCTAGGAATCGCTAAGCAACCCTAACAACCCTTGGAAATGGTAAGAAATGCTGGGAAAACTTAGTAAATGGTAAGAAATAATAAGAAATGCTAAAAACCTTTAAGAAACCCAAAGAAACGGTAAGAAAGCCTAATAAACGCATAAAAACCGTAAAAAAAACATATAAAACCCAAAAAAACACTAAAAAAACTAAGTAAATGCTAAGAATCACTAAGGAACCCAAAGAAATGTTAATAAACCCTTAGAAACTGTAAGAAACGCTAAAAAAACTCTATAAAACCCTAAGAAACCCTATGTGACTCAAAGAAATGCTGAAAAACCCTAAGAAATGCTACAAAACTATAATAAACACTAAGTAACGATAAGAAACCCTAAAAACACAAATAAACCCCAAGAAACGCTAAAAAATGCTAACAATCGCTAAAAAAACCCTATGAAAAACCCTTAAGGAACCTTAAGAAACCCAATGAAATGCTAAGAAAGCCTAAGAAATACTTTGAAACCCTAAAAAATCCTAAAAAACCATATGAAATACAAAAAAAAAATACAAAAAAGTGCTAGAAAACCCTTCCAAATGCTAAGAAATGCTAAGAAACCCTATGAAAAACCCTTTAGGAACCTTAAGAAATCTAATGAAACGCTAAGAAAGCCTAAGAAATACTTTGAAACCCTAAAAAACCCTCTGAAACCCTACAAAACGCTAAGAAACCCTAAGAAACGTAAAGAAACCCTAAAAACTCTAAGAAATGGTAAGAAACGCTAAGAAACCCTAAAAACATTAAGAAACCCAAGAAACGCGAGAGAAATGCTAAGAATCGCTAACAAACGCTAGGAAAGTCTATGAATGCCTAAGAAATGCTAATAAACCCTTAGAAATGGTAAGAAATGCTAGAAAACCCTAATAAACCATAAGAAACGCTAAAAAATCATATGAAATGCAAAGGAATGTTAAGAACAATTAAGAAAAGCTAAGAAACGCTAAGAAACTGAATAAAACCCTAAGAAATAATAAGAAACCCTATAAAACCCTAAAAAATGCTAAGAAACCCTAAAGAAAACAAAGAAATGCTAAAAAAAACTATGAAACCCCAGGAAACCCTTAGAAACGGTAAGAAACACTAAGAAATAGTAAGAAATGCCAGGAAACCCAATGAAATGCTAAGAAAGCCTACGAAACGCTTTGAAACCCTATGAAACCCTAAGAAACGCTAAAAAAAATAAAAACTGCTAAGAAATGCTAAGAAACCCTAAGAAACACAAAGAAACCCTAAAAAAACCTAAAATCCTTTTAAAGAACCCTAAAAACTCTAAGAAATGGTAAGAAACGCTAAGTAATGCTAAGAAAACCTAAAAAACATTAAAAAAAACCCAAGAAACGCTAGAGAACTGCTAAGAATCGCTAAGAAACACTAGGAAAGTCTATGAATCCCTAAGAAATGCTAATAAACGCTAAGAAACGGTAAGAAAACCTAGAAAGACCTAAAACATGATAAGAAACGCTAAAAAACCGTATGAAATGCAAAGAGATGCTAAGAACACTTAAGAAAAGCTAAGAAACTCTAAGAAACCCAATAAAACCCTAAGAAACCCTATAAAACTGTAAGAAATGCTAAGAAACCCTAAAAAAACAAAGAAATACTTAAAAAAAAGTTATGAAACCCCATGAAACCCTTGTTAACCCTTAGAAACGGTAAGAAACGATAGGAAACTCTATGAATCCATACGAAACGCTATTAAACCAAAAGAAACGATAAGAAATGCTAGAAAACCCTAGTAAACGATAAGAAACGCTAAAAAACCCATAAGGAACCCTAGGAAATGCTAAGAATAGTTAAGAAAATCTAATAAACTCTAGGAAACACTATAAAACCCTAAGAAATGATAAGAAACCCTATAAAATCCTAAGATATGCTAAGAAACCCTTAAACACAAAGAAACGTTAAGAAATCCTTAAAACACAAACAAATGTTAAAAAAAAGTTAAGAAACCCTAGGAAACCCTAGTAAACCCTTAAAAACAGTAAGAAACGGTAAGAAACTCTATGAATTCTTAAGAAACGCTAATAAACCCTAAGAAACAGTAAGAAATGCTAGAAAACCCTAGTAAACAATAAGAAATGCTAAAAAACCCATAAGGAACCCTAAGAAATGCTAAGAACACTTAAAAACACAAAGAAATGCTAAAAAAGTTACCAAACCCTAGGAAACCCGTAGAAACGATAAGAAACACTATAAACCCTTAAGAAACCCAAAGAAACACATAAATAAACCATTAGAAACACTAAAAACACTAAAGTTAAGAAACGCTAAAAAAGTTAAGAAACCCTAAAAAACCCTTAAAAATAATAAGAAACACTAAGAAATGCTATGAACCCATAAGAAACCCAAAGAAACACTAAAAACACAAAAAAGTACTAGGAAATCCTACCTAATGCTAAGAAATACTAAGAAAACCCTAAGAATACCTAAGAAATGCTAAGAAGCCACAAGACGCCTTAAGAAACCCTATGAAATGTAAAGAAACCCTAAAAAACATTAAAAATCCATTAAAAACTCTAGTAAATGCTGAGAAATGCTAAGAAACCCTAATAAACACTAAAAAACTCTAAGAAACTCTATAAAACTCTAAGAGTCTCTAAGAAATGCTAAAAAAATACTAAGAAATGCTAAGAAACTATAAGAAACCCTAAAAAACACAAAGAAACTCCAAGAAATGCTAAGAATCGCTAAGAAACCCTAATAAACCGAAGTAATCCCTTAGAAATGATAAGAAATGCTAGGAAAGCCAAGTAAATGCTAAAAAATAATAAGAAGCGTTAAAAACCTTCAAGAAAACCAAAGAAACAGTTAGAAAGCCTAAGAAATGCATAAAAACCTTAGAAAACCTATACAACCCTAAGAAACGCTAAGTAACGATAAGAAACCCTAAGAAACACAAATAAACCCCAAGGAACACTAAAAAATGCAAAGAATCGCTAAGAAACCCTATGAAAAACCCTTAAGAAACCTTAAGAAACCAAATGAAACACTAAGAAAGCCTAAGAAATCGAAACCCTAAAAAAACCCTATGAAACCCTAAGAAACGCTAAAAAAACAAAAAAGTGCTAAGAAACCCTAAGAAACGCAAAAAAAAACCCAAAAAAAAAGCTAAAATCCCCTAAAAGAACCCTAACAAACCCTAAAAACTCTAAGAAATGGTAAAAAAAACTCTAAGTAACGCTAAGAAACACTAAAAGATATTAAGAAACCCAAGAAACGCTAGGAAAACCTATGAATCCCTAAGAAATATTAATAAACCCTAAGAAATGAAAAGAAATGCTAGAAAACCCTAGTAAACGATAAGAAACAACTAAATAAATGCTAAGAATCACAAAGAAACCCAAAGGAATGGTAATAAACCCTAGTAAACCCTTAGAAATGGTAAGAAACACTAAAGAAACCCTATAAATCACCAAGAAACACTAAGAAACCCTATGTGACCGTAAGAAATGCTGAAAAACCCTAAGAAATGCTACGAAACTATAATAAATGCTAAATAACGATAAGAAACCCTAAGAAACACAAATAAACCCCAAGAAACGCTAAAAAATGCTAAGAATCGCTAAGAAATCCTATGAAAAATCCTTAAGGAACCTTAAGAAACCCAATGAAACGCTAAGTAAGCCTAAGAAACAGTTTGAAACTTAAAAAAACCCTATGAAACCCTAAGAAACGCTAAAAAAATACAAAAAGTGCTAAGAAATCCTACAAAACGCTAAGAAACATAAAGAAACCCTAAAAAAAGCTAAAATCCCCATAAAGAACCCTAAGAAACCCTAGGAAAGTCTATGAATCCCTAGGAAATGCTAATAAACCCTAAAAAACAGTAAGAAAAGCTAGAAAACCCTAGTAAACGATAAGAAATGCTAAAAAATCATATGAAATGCAAATAAATGTTAAGAACAATTAAGAAAAGCTAAGAAACCCAATAAAACCATAATAAACAATAAGAAACCCTATAAAACCCTAAGAAATGCTAAGAAACCCTAAAGAAAACAAAGAAACACTAAAAAAAGTTATCAAAGCACATGAAACACTTGGAAATGGTAAGAAACACTAAGAAAAAGTAAGAAATGCTAGGAAACTCTATGAATCCCTAAGAAACGCTAATAAACCGTTAGAAACGGTAAGAAATGCTAGAAAACCCAGGTGAACGATAAGAAACACTAAAAAACCCATAAGGAACCCTGAGAAATGCTAAGAACAATTAAGAAAACCTAAGAAACTCTAAGAAACTCAATAAAACCCTAAAAAACGATAAGAAACCCCATAAACTCTAAGAAATGCTAAGAAACCCTAAAGAATACAAAGAAACGGTAAAAAAAAAGTTAAGAAACCCCAGGAAACCCTAGTAAACCCTTAGAAACGATAAGAAACACTAAGAAACGGTAAGAAATGCTGGGAAACTCTATGAATCCCTAAGAAACACTAATAAACCCTAAGAAACGGTAACAAATGCTAGAAAACCCTAGTAAACGATAAGAAACGCTAAAAACCCAGAAGTAACCCTAAGAAATGCTAATAACACTTAAGAAAAGCTAAGAAACTCTAAGAAACGATAAGAAACCCTATAAAACCCTCAGAAATGCTAAGAAACGCTAACATACACTTAAAAACACAAAGAAACGCTAAAAAAAGTTAAGAAACCCTAGGAAATCCTAGTAAACCCTAAGAAACAGTAAGAAACACTATAAACCCTTTAGAAATCCAAAGAAACACTTAAAAAAACTATAAGAAATGCTAGAAACACTAAAAAGTGCAAGGAAATCCTATTAAATGCTAAGAAATACTAAGAAAACCCTAAGAATCCCAAGAAAATGCTAAGAAGCCCCAACAGGCTCTAAGAAACCCTATGAAATGCAAAGAAACCCTAAAAAACACTAAAAACCCATTAAAAACTCTAGTAAATGATATGAAATGCTAAGAAACCCCAATAAACACTAACAAACGATAAGAAACTCTATAAAACTTTAAGAACCCTTAAGAAATGCTAAAAAACCATATGAAATGCAAAGAAATGTTAAGAACACTTAAGAATGCTAAGAAACTCTAAGAAACCCAATAAAACCCTAAGAAACGGTAAGAAACCCTAAAAAAATCTAAGAAATGCTAATAAACCCTAAAGAACCCTAAAAAACACAAAAACCCATTAAAAACTCTTGTAAATGATAAGTAATGCTAAGAAACCTTAATGAAAACTAAGAAATGATAAAAAAAACCTAAGAAACCCTAAGAAATGCTAAGAAACTCTAAATAATACAAAGAAATCCCAAGAAATGCTAAAAAATGCTAGGATTAAGAATCCCTAATAAACCTTAGTAAACCCTTAGAAATGGTAAGAAATGCTAGGAAAACCTAGTAAATGCAAAAAAACAATAAGAAATGCTAAAAACCTTTAAAAAACCCAAAGAAACAGTAACAAAGCCTAACAATAAGAATTGCTAACAACACTTAAGAAAAGCTAAGAAACTCTAAGAAACCTAATAAAACCCTAAAAAATGCTTTGAAACCCTAAGAAATGCTAAAAAAAATACAAAAAATTTGCCAAGAAAACCTACCAAACACTAAGAAACCCAATAAAACCCTAAGAAATGATACGAAACCTTAAGAAATGCTAAGAAACCCTAAAAAACCAAAGAAACACTTAAAAAAGTTAAGAAACCCCATGAAACCCTTGTAAACCGTTAGAAACGGTAAGAAACACTAGAAAACTCTATGAATCCCTAAGAAAACGCTATTAAACCATAAGAAACGGTAAGAAATGCTAGAAAACCCTAGTAAACAATAAGAAACGTTAAAAATCCCATAAGGAACCCTAAGAAATGCTAAGAACACTTACGAAAAGCTATGAAAATCAAAGGAACCCTATAAAACCCTAAGAAACGATAAGAAACCCTATAAAACCCAAAGAAATGCTAAGAAACCCTAAAATAACAAAGAAACGCTAAAAAAAGTGAAGTAACCCTAGGAAACCCTAGTAAACACTCAGAAACAGTAAGAAACACTAAGAAACGGTAAGAAACACTAGGAAACTCTATAAATTCTTAAGAAACGCTAATAAACCCTAAGAAACAGTAAGAAATGCTAGAAAACCCTAGTAAATAATAAGAAACGCTAAAAAACCCATAAAGAACACTAAAAAATGCTAAGAACACTTAAAAACACAAAGAAACGCTAAAAAAAGTTACAAAACCCTAGGAAACCCGTAGAAACGATAAGAAACACTATGAACCCTTAAGAAACCCAAAGAAACACATAAATAAACCATTAGAAACACTAAAAACACTAAAAAGTTCTAAGAAATCCTACCAATCGCTAAGAAATACTAAGAAAACAATAAGAATCCCTAGGAAATGCTAAGAAGCCCCAAGAGGCCCTAAGAAACCCTATGAAATGCAAAGAAACCCTAAAAAACACTAAAAACCCATTAAAAACTCTAGTAAATGATAAGAAACGCTAAGAAACCCTAATAAACACTAAGAAATGACATGAAACTTTAAGAATCACTATAAAACCCTAAGAAACATTATAAAACCCTAAGAAATGCTAAAAAAAATACTAAGAAATGCTAGGAAACTATATGAAACGCTAAAAAAAATCTAAAAAACCCTAAAAAACACAAATAAACCCGAAGAAATGCTAAAAATGCTAAGAATCGCTAAGAAACCCTAAGAAACTCTAATAAACCCTAGTATACCCTTAGAAACGGTAAGAAATGCTAGGAAAACCTAGTAAATGCTAAGAAACAATAAGAAACACTAAGAACCTTTAAGAAAGCCAAAGAAACGCTAAGAAAGCCTAAAAAACACTTACAAACCGTAAAAAACCTATAAAACCCTAACAAACGTTAAAAAACACTAAATAAGAATCGTATGGAAACCCAAAGAAACGCTAATAATCCCTAGAAAACTCTAAGAAACGGTAAAAAAACGCAAAATAAACCCTAAGAAACGTTAAGAAACCCTATAAAACCCTAAGAAATGCTAAGAAACTATAATAAACGCAAAGCAATCATAAGAAATCCTAACAAATACAAATAAAGCACATGAAATGCTAAAAAAATGCTAAGAATCGCTAAGAAACCCAATGAAAAAACCCTTAAGAAACTCAATGAAATGTTACGAAAGCCTAAGAAACGCTTTGAAACCATAAAAAAAACCTTATGAAAACTAAAGAAACGCTAAAAAAATACAAAAAAAAATTGCTATGAAACCCTATAATACCCTAAGAAATGCTAAGAAACCCTAAAAAAAAAAACAAAGAAACGCTTAAAAAAAGTTAAATCCCATGCAACCCTTGTAAATCGTTAGAAACGGTAAGAAACACTAAGAAATGGTAAGAAACGATAGGAAACTCTTTGAATCCATAAGAAACACTATTAAACCATAAGAAACGGTAAGAAATGCTAGAAAACCCTAGTAAACAATAAGAAATGATAAAATAACCCATAAGGAACCCTAACAAATGCTAAGAACACTTAAGTAAAGCTAAGAAAATCTAAAAAACCCTATAAAACCCAATGAAATGCTAAAAAACACTAAGAAACCCTTAAAAACACAAAGAAACGCTAAAAAAAAGTTAAGAAACCTCAGTAAACCCTTATAAACGGTAAGAAACATTAAGAAATGGTAAGAAATGCTAGAAAACCCTGATAAACGATAAGAAATGCTAAAAAAACCCATAAGGAACCCTAAGAAATGCTAAGAACACTTCCGAAAATCTATGAAACTCTAAGAAAGACTATAAAACCCTATAAAATTCTAAGAAATGATATGAAATGCTAAGAAACCCTAAAAAACTAAAAAAAACGCTAGAAAAAGTTAAGAAACCCAAGTAAACCCTTAGAAACGGTAAGAAACACTATGAAACTCTATAAACTTTTAAGAAATCCATAGAAACACTTACAAAAACCCTAAGAAACGCTAAGAACACTAAAAACTGCTAGGAAATCCTACCAAACACCAAGAAAACACTAAGAATCCCTAGGAAATGCTAAGAAGCCCTAAGTGGCCCTAAGAAACCCTATGAAATGCAAAGAAACCCTAAAAAACACAAAAAAAACCCATTAAAAACTCTTGTAAATGATAAGAAACGCTAAGAAACCCTAATAAAAACTAAGAAACGATAAAAAACCTAAGAAACTATAAAAAATGCTAAGAAACACTAAATAACACAATGAAACCCCAAGAAATGCTAAAAAAATGCTAGGATTAAGAATCCCTAACAAATCTTAGTAAACCCTTAGAAATGGTAAGAAATGCTAGGAAAACCTAGTAAATGCTAGGAAAACCTAGTAAATGCTAAGAAAAAAATAAGAAATGCTAAAAACCTTTAAGAAACAGTAAGAAAGCCTAATAATAAAAATTGCTAACAACACTTAAGAAAAGCTAAGAAACTCTAAGAAATAAAATAAAACCCTAAAAAAACACTTTGAAACCCTAAAAAACCCTAAGAAACGCTAAAAAATACAAATAAAATGCCAAGAAAACCTAGCAAACACTAAGAAATACTAAATAACCTTAAGAAACGATACAAAACCCTAAGAAATGCTAAGAAACCCTAAAAAACCAAAGAAACACTTAAAAAATTTAAGAAACCCCATGAAACCCTTGTAAACCATTAGAAGTGGTAAGAAACACAAGGAAACTCTATGAATTCATAAGAAACGCTATTAAACCATAAGAAATGGTAAGAAATGCTAGAAAACCCTTGTAAACAATAAGAAACGCTAAAAAACCTATAAGGAACCCTAAGAAATGCTAAGAACACTTAAGAAAAGCTATGAAAATCAAAGGAACTCTATAAAACCCTAAGAAACGATAAGAAACCCTATAAAACCCAAAGAAATGCTAAGAAACCCTAAAAAAATAAAGAAACGCTAAAAAAAGTTAAGAAACCCCAAGAAACCCTAAGAAACACTAAGAAACGGTCATAAATACTAGGAAACTCTATGAATCCCTAAGAAACACTAATAAACTCTAAGAAATGGTAAGAAATGATAGAAAACCCATAAGGAACCCTAAGAAATGCTAAGAACACTTAAGAAAAGCTAAGAAACTCTAAGAAACCCTATAAAACCCTAAGAAACGATAAGAAACCCTATGAAATGCTAAGAAACGCTGAAAAAAGTTGAGAAACCCTAGTAAACCCTTAAAAACAGTAAGAAACACTAAGAAATGCTATGAACCCTTAAGAAACCCAAAGAAACACTTAAAAAAACCCAAAGAAACACTAAAAACGCTAAAAAGTTCTAGGAAATCCTACCAAATGCTAAGAAATACTAAGAAAACCCTAGTAAACTATAAGAAACCCCAAGAGAGCCTAAAAAACACTAAAAACCCATTAAAAACTCTAGTAAATGATATGAAATGCTAAAAAACCCTAATAAATACTAAGAAATAATATGAAACTCTATAAAACCCTAAGAAATACTAGAAAAACACTTAGCAATGCTATGAAAGTATAAGAAACACTAAAAAAATACAAAGAAACCCCCAAGAAATGCTTAAAAATGCTAGGAATCGCTAAGCAACCCTAATAAACCCTTGGAAATGGTAAGAAATGCTAGGAAAACTTAGTAAATGGTAAGAAACAATAAGAAATGCTAGAAACCTTTAAGAAACCCAAAGAAATGGTAAGAAAGCCTAAGAAACGCATAAAAACCGTAAAAAAAACCTATAAAACCCTAAGAAACGCTAAAAAAAATCCTAAGAATCACTAAGGAACCCAAAGAAATGCTAATAAACCCTTAGAAACGGTAAGAAATACTAAACAAAACCCTATAAAACCCTAAGAAATGCTAGGAAACTCTAAAGAAAACAAAGAAATGCTAAAAAAAGTTAAGAAACCCTAGTAAACCCTCAGAAACGGTAAGAAACACTAAGAAACGGTCAAAAATACTAGGAAACTCTATGAATCCCTAAGAAACACTAATAAACTCTATGAAACGGTAAGAAATGATAGAAAACCCACAAGGAATCCTAAGAAATGCTAAGAACACTTAAGAAAAGCTATGAAACTCTAAGAAACCCTATAAAACCCTAAGAAACAATACGAAACCCTATGAAATGCTAAGAAACACTGAAAAAAGTTAAGAAACCCTAGTGAACCATTAAAAACAGTAACAAAACACTAAGAAATGCTATGAACCCTTAAGAAACCCAAAGAAACACTTAAAAAAACCCAAAGAAACACTTAAAAAACCCAAAGAAACACTAAAAACACTATAAAGTGCTGGGAAATCCTACCAAAAATCTATGAAATACTAAGAAAACCCTAAGAATCTTGAGGAAATGCTAAGAAGCCCCAAGAGACCCTAAAAAACACTAAAAACCCATTAAAAACTCTAGTAAATGATAAGAAACGCTAAAAAAACCTTAATAAACACTAAGAAACAATAAGAAACTATATAAAACCCTTAGAAAACCTAAGAAATACTAAAAAAACACTTAGAAATGCTATGAAACTATAAGAAACACTAAAAAACACAAAGAAACCCGGAAGAAATGCTTAAAAATGCTAGGAATCACTAAGCAACCCTAATAAACCCTTGGAAATGGTAAGAAATGCTAGGAAAACTTAGTAAATGGTAAGAAACAATAAGAGACACTAAAAACCTTTAAGAAACCCAAAGAAATAGTAAGAAGCCTAAGAAACACATAAAAACCGTAAAAAAAACCTATAAAACCTGAAGAAACGCTAAAAAAAATAAATGCTAAGAATCATTAAGGAACCCAAAGAAATGCTAATAAACCCTAGTAAACCCTTAGAAATGGTAAGAAACGCTAAAGAAACCCTATAAAACCCTAAGAAATGCTAAGAAACCCTATGTGGCCCTAAGAAATGCTGAAAAACCAAAGAAATGCTAATAAACCCTAGTGAACCCTTAGAAATGGTAGGAATTACTAAAGAAACCATAAGAAACTCTAAGAAACCCAATAAAACACTAAGAAACGATAACAAACCCTATAAAACCCTAAGAAATGCTAAGAAACCCAAAAGAAAACAAAGAAACGCTAAAAAAAGTTATGAAACCCCAGGAAACCCTTAGAAACGGTATAAAACACTAAAAAACAGTAAGAAATGCTAGGAAACTCTATGAATCCCTAAGAAATGCTAATAAATCCCTAAGAACATTAAGAAACACTAAGAACATTTAAGAAACCCTAGGAAACGCTTAAAAACCATAAAGAACGTATAAACCCTAAGAAACGCTAAAAAATACTAAATAAATGCAAAGAATCATTAAGAAACCCAAAGAAACGCTAATAAACCCTAGTAAACCCTTTGAAATGGTAAGAATTTCTAAAGAAACGCTAAGAAACCCTATAAAACCCTAAGAAATGCTAAAAAACTATAATAAATGCTAAGTAATGATAAAAAAAAACCCTAAAAAACATAAATGAACCCCAAGAAACGCTAAAAAAAATGCTATGAATTGCTAAGAAACCCTATAAAAAACACTTAAGGAACACTAAGAAACCCAATGAAATGCCAAGAAAGCCAAAGAAACACTTTGAAACCCTAAGAAATGCTAAAAATACAAAAAAAAAGTGCTAAGAAAAATGCTAAGAAATGCTAAGAATCCTTAAGAAATGCTAAAAGGCCCTAAGAAATGCAAATAAACACTAAAAAAAATCTAAATTCCCCTTAAAGAACCCTAAAAACTCTAAGAAATGGTAGGAAACTATAAGGTGAGAGACCAATATATCTTGTACCATTGACTCCAAGGCAAGTTTTTGAGGATCAACTAAAAAAGAAAAAGGCAAATGAACAGAAAATAAAAGAAAAAAGAAAGGAGAAATATCATAGTTGAAAAAAAAGAGGGAAAAGCCAAAAGTAGAAAAAAAGAGAGTAAAAACAATTTTATTGCAAGAAAAAGTGAGATCAAGCGAGCTTTACTTTCACATCAGGCTCTTATTGTACTTATGTACAAGGATACCTTTTTTAGTATTAACGATCTTGTCGGATCTTTGCCGAACAATAATATTTCTGTTTTGCAGGAATTTATGGATGTCTTTTCTGATGAGATATCACCAGGTTTGCCACCAATTCGAGGTTTGAGACTACAAGAGGGCCCAATCACAAGGTTAAGGGCTAAAAGATTCAAAGAAGCTTTATATGGGCTGATTAAAGAGATTGCTGAATATTCAAATGGAAGCCCAAGATGAGCCCAAGAGAAAGTCCATATTTAATTAATAAGGAAAGATTTATTAATATAATAAATCTCTTAGGATATGATGCGAACCTCGCCAATATGCTGACGACACCCTACACCAAATATGTCAACGATCCCAAGACTTTCACGACACAAGTGCGAAAAGATGGAAATATACCTTGTTTATGTGAGAAACAAGGTATGGGATATGTTGACGCCACACCCAAATCCTCTAAGAAGAACTCTTAAAAAACCCCGGGTGATAAGTCTTGATTGCAAGAACGCCACAGGTAAAAACCTAATAAGTTCAAAAGCTCTTTCAAGATAAAAAGAAGACAAAAACTCACAAGATATAAATTCCAAAAAGTGTGTCTCTCCAATGTTGTTGAGTATGCCTTTTATACGCTCAGAAAACAACCGAATGACCCACATAATGGGGAAACAATCTATTATGGTTATAAGCTAACCTTATCTAATCTAACCACCTAATATTATCCGAAAAGATTTATTATATTTATAAATCTCTCCTATTTAATTAAATCTGGACCTTCTATTGGGCTCATCTTGGGCTCTTCATTTGGGCTTCTATTTGAATATTCAGCAATTTTTTTAATCAGCCCATATAAAGCTTATTTGAATCTTTTAGCCCTTGACCTTGTGATTAGGCCCTCTTGTAGTCTCAAATGATTATTCATCTCATTTGGTGATGAACTATTCAGCTCCATTGCAGGTTTGTTTGATTGGACTTGTGAATTCGTAGTCTCTTGGGTCGGATTCACATCAGGATAATATTAGGTAGTTCAGATTTTTAAATTGGTTATTAAATATCCTAGATATTTATATTAGATATGGTTAGCTTATAACCATAATAGATTTTTTTTCCTTATTTTGTGGGCTATTCGGAATTTCAATCTTGTAAGGTTGTCTTCTTTCTATTCTGAAAGAGCTTTTGAACTTATCAGGTTTTTACCTGTGGCGTTCAAGCAATGAAGACTTATCACCCGGGGTTTTCTAAGAGTTCTTCTTAGAGTTTTGGGTGTTGTGTCTACATATCTTATACCTTGTTTCTCACATAACAAGGTATACTTCATTTTTTCGTACTTGCATCGTGAAAGTCTTGGGATCGTTGTCATATTTGGTGTAGGGTGTCTGTCGTCAGCATATTGGTGGGGTTCGCATCAATTGAAGATGAAGAGAGAAAAGCCATAATAAAAAGAAAAGAGAGTAAAAACAATTTTATGGAGAAAAAAAGTGAGATCAAGGGAGATATAATTCCATATCCTATCCTTACAGTACTTATGTACAAGGATTTATATTTTACTAACAATATTGTCGGATGTTTGCCGAGCATTAGTGTTTCTCTTCTGCAGGAATTCAAGAATGTCATTCCAAAGAAGATAACTCTTGGTTTGCCTCCAGTTTGAGAAAACAAGAATCAAAGTCAACATTGAGTCATAGTCCTAATATTTATGGAAAGGAGATATATACGTAAGAGCAAGTGACTATGTGTTGTACCCATGAATGATGAAACTTGATCGTAAGAGCAAGAGCCTCGATTGTCGAGCCATTGACAATATCACGATAAAGTATAGATGACATCTTTCTCATTTATATATTATTATTGAGTTGCATGGATACTATTTGTTTTCAAAACTTGATCTTAAAAAGTCAATATCATCAATTTCAAATTAAAGAAAAAGATGATTTGAAAGTAACATCTGAAACAAAACCAGGTCCATATGATTGGTTAGTTGATTGATGACATCCTAGTATATGATAAGATCTTAGATGAACTTACGAAATATTTGAAAATTATAAAAAAAAAAAACCCAAATAAACACTATGAAATGACATGAAACTCCAAGAAACACTATAAAACCCTAAGAAATGCTAAGAAACTACATGAAACGCTAAAAAACCCCAGAAAACCCTAAAAAACACAAAGAAACTCGAAGAAATGCTAAAAATGCTAAGAATCGCTAAGAAACCCTAAGAAACTCTAATAAACCCTAGTACACCCTTAGAAACGGTAAGAAATGCTAGGAAAACCAAGTAAATGCTAAGAAACGATAAGAAACAATAAGAAACGCTAATAACTTTTAAGAAACCCTAAGAAAGGTTAAAAAAACACTAAATAAGAATCGCAAGGAAACACAAAGAAACGCTAATAAACCCTAGAAAACCCTTATAAACGATAAGAAACGCTAAATAAACCCTAAGAAACGCTAAGAAACCCTATAAAACCCTAAGAAATGGTAAGAAACTATAATAAGCGCAAAGTAATGATAAGAAACCCTAAAAAATACAAATAAACCACATGAAACGCTAAAAAAAAATACTAAGAATCGCTAAGAAACCCAATGAAAAACCCTTAAGAAACTCAATGAAACACTATGAAAGCCTAAGAAACGCTTTGAAATCCTAAAAAACCATATGGAACCCTAACAAACGCTAAAAAAATACAAAAGAAATTGCTAAAAAACTCTACCAAACGCTAAGAAATGTTAAGAAACCCTAAGAAATGCTAAGAAACACTAAAAAAACAAAGAAACTCTTAAAAAGAGTTAAGAAACCCCATGAAACCCTTGTAAACCGTTAGAAACGGTAAGAAAGACTAAGAAATGGTAAGAAACGATAGGAAACTCTATGAATACATAAGAAACGCTATTAAACAATAAGAAACGGTAAGAAATGCTAGAAAACCCTAGTAAACGATAACAAACGCTAAAAAAACCTATAAGGAACCCAAAGAAATGTTAAGAACACTTGAGAAAAGCTAAGAAAATCTAAGAAACCCTATAAAACCCTAAAAAACGATAAGAAACCCTATAAAACCCAAAGAAATGCTAAGAAACCCTTAAAAACACAAAGAAACGCTAAAAAAAGTTAAGAAACTTCAGGAAACCCTAGTAAACCCTTAGAAACGATAAGAAACACTAAGAAACGGTAAGAAACGTTAGGAAAGAAACACTAATAAACCCTAAGAAATGGTAAGAAATGCTAGAAAACCCTAGTAAATGATAAGAAATGCTAAAAAACCCAAAAGGAACCCTAACAAATGCTAAGAACACTTAAGAAAAATCTAACAAACTCTAAGAAACTCTATAAAACCCAAAGAAACGATAAGAAACCCTATAAAACCCTAAGAAATGCTAAGAAACGCTAAGAAACACTAAAAAATTTAAAAAAAATGCCAGAAAAAGTTAAGAAACCCAAGTAAACCCTTAGAAACGGTAAGAAACACTAAGAAACGCAATGAATCCTTAAGAAACCCCAAAAAAAAAGGTAAAATCCCCTTAAAGAAACCTAAGAAACCCTAAAAACCCTAAGAAATGGTAAGAAATGCTAACTGACGCTAAGAAACCCTAAAAAACATTAAGAAATCCAAGAAGCTCTAGAGAAATACTAAGAATCAGTAGGAAAGTCTATGAATCCCTAAGAAATGCTAATATACCCTAAGAAACGGTAAGAAATGGTAGAAAACCCTAGTAAACGATAAGAAACGCTGAAAAACCCATAAGGAACCATAAGAAATGTTAAGAACAATTAAGAAAAGCTAAGAAACTCTAAGAAACCCAATAAAACCCTAAGAAACAATAAGAAACCCTATAAAACCCTAAGAAATGCTGAGACACCCTAATGAAAACAAAGAAACGCTAAAAAATGTGATGAAACACCAAGAAACCCTTAGAAACGGTAAGAAACACTAAGAAATAGTAAGAAATGCTAGGAAACCCAATGAAACACTAAGAAAGCCTAAGAAATGCTTTGAAACCCAAAAAAAACCTAGGAAACCCTAAGAAACGCCAAAAAAAATAAAAAGTGCTAAGAAATGCTAAGAAACCCTAAGAAACGCAAAGAAACCCTAAAAAAAGCTAAAATCCTTTTAAAGAACCCTAACAAACCCAAAAAAACTCTAAGAAATGGTAAGAAACGCTAAGTAACGCTAAGAAACCCTAAAAACATTAAAAAAAAACACAATAAATGCTAAAGAAATGCTAAGAATCGCTAAGAAATGCTAGGAAGTCTATGAATCCCTAAGAAATGCTAATAAACTCTAAGAAACGGTAAGAAATGCTAGAAAACCCTAGTAAATGATAAGAAACGCTAAAAAATCGTATGAAATGCAAAGAGATGCGAAGAACACTTAAGAAAAGCTAAGAAACTCTAAGAAACCCAATAAAACCCTAAGAAATGCTAAGAAACCCTAAAAAAACAAAGAAACGCTTAGAAAAAGTTAAGAAACCCCATGAAACCTGATGCGAACCCCGCCAATATACTAACAGCACCCTACACCAAATATGGAATAGACCCCAAGACTTTCATGACACAAGTAAAAAGAATGGAATATACTTTGTTCGGTTAAGAGACAAGGTACGGGTAGATGTAGACGCCACACCCAAATCCTCTAAGGAGAGCTCCTAGAAAACCCTAGTGATAAGTCTGATTGCTTGAACGCCACAAGTAAAAACCTGATAAGTTCAAAAGTTCTCTCAAAAGAGAAAGAAGACAAACCTCACAATAAAAATTGAAAAAAATCAAAGATCTGTCTACAATGGTCTAAAGTTAGCCTTTTATAGGCACTTGAGAATATTAGCAATTATCTAAATAAGGAAATAAAATATTGGGGTTGACATGCCAACCATATAGAAAATATTGCTAATATATTTCTTGATTATATCTAGAAAATATATTATTTCCTAATTTAATCTTCTAGAAGATTTATGATAAATCTCTCACTTTAAATTCAAATTTGAATTATCTTCTTGAGATCTTCTTTTGGAACTGAGATCTTATTGGACTCATCTTTTGGGCTTCCACTTGGGTTTCTTCAATTGCTCCAATTAGTCCTTTATCAAATCTTTTGGCCCTTAACTTGTGAATAACAGAGTCCCTAATTTGATTCACATCATTCTCTCCCTCTTGAAAATGATTTGTCCTCAAATCATAGATCTCCTTGTCAACTACATAAAAAAAATATTAAATTAGGAATATTTAAAAAAATGTAATTGATTAGCTTCAACACTCCAATAGATAAATCTACTCTAGGAATAAGTTTAACATAAATTCCTGGATCAAAAACAATTTTCTTGAAGCCTTGATTAACTTGATTTTCATATGCTATTTTCTGAATTTGTTTTAGAAACTTATTTTTTCTCTTCAAATATAAATTTACTAACTCAGCATTATTAAATAATATTAAATCTAAATGAGGCAATGAATTAAAACAATAAATAACTTTTAATAATGAAAATCTAATCATATAAGGAATATAACCATTATATGTAAAGTAAATATCATATAAATATTCAGTTGAAAATAAAAGTTTTCTTTCCAATTTACTACACAAAATATTCCAAAAGTAACTCAAGAATTTATAATCATAATTAACTTTAATAATTCTAGGAATATAATGCAATATAACAACTTCTCTAAGTAATAAATAAATACCATTTTATACATCCTTAGTTTTATGATATTGAAATAAATTTGTTATTTTTAGGAATTGTCTAACTATGATAAATATAAAGTATCTTCTCTTCTTAATTCTCAGTAATCCATAAATAAATTACATAAGAATATCAATCAAAGCAAATACTCTAAGAATTGAAATAGTAATATACAAAATATGAAATTGTTGGCTAAACTTATCTTTTGTATATGTAATGCATTTAACACAAAATTTCATCACATTCCTTTTCATATATGGATCCAAAGAATACTTATGCAATATTGAAATAATATTAGCTACTATAAATTTTCCAATAAGTTCTAAGATACATAATTTCTTAACAAATAACTTACACAAAGAAAATAGAGAGATGCATAATTTATTTTCTTGAAAAATGAAACCAATTTTCCAAGTAAAACTTTTCAAACATATCATTTTTACAACTCTTAATCACTTCATAGAAATAAAGAATATTTGCATATAATTTCTTTATATAATAAAAACCAAGAAATTTACTATCAAGGATTATATACACAGCGTACCTTCGTGATAGTGAATTGACAATGATATATTTCATACCTTGTCTATACTTGATCACATATGGAAAAGTCTTGATGAAAGCCACCAACCTTGCATGACGCTTCTTCAACCTATACTTCCTCTTAATATGAAAATCAAATACATGATTCATGTGAATAATAGATTCTTTTTGCCTTAGCTGCCATATTTGTAGAGGTTGAGAAAACATAAATATCTCATTATCATAGGTATGCTAGTTGAATGCTACTTTGCTCAACTTTTCACTAAAATATATGATCAATATATCTAAATTGCCTATTTGTGATACTTCACAATTAACTTTGAATAATTTAGGAAAGTTAGGTAATGCAATAAAATGGAAACTAGTTAGTTTATCCCCTAAATATTTGAATATATTTTCTTGTACATCACATAATCTAAACAAAATATTCTTTTCTAAAAATAAAGTGAGAGGTATATGACAACTATTAAATTTAGAAACATAATCTATATAAAAGTAAGTTAATCTAAGGAAACTTCTCATCTCACTTACCAAAATAAAAAATTGGCCAATCTTGAGTTGCCTTAATTTCCTTTTTAATTACAATCCATTTAGAAATAGCAACATATTTAGAAAATATAAGATCATTCCAACAATATATATATCTACTGATATGAATCTAACTAACGAGAGTACGAATTCACAAGTTCAATAAACCAGACTTGCAATGGAGCTTAACACTTTGTCACCAATTGGGATAAATGATCACTTGAGACTTCAAGAGGGCCCAATCACAAGGTCAAGGGCTAAAAGATTAAAAAAAGCTTTATATGGGCTGATTAAAGAGATTGCTGAATATTCAAATAGAAGCCCAAATGAAGAGCCCAAGATGAGCCCAAGAGAAGGTCCAAATTTAATTAATAAGGAGAGGTTTATAAATATAATAAATCTCTTAGGATAATACTAGGTAGTCAGATTAGATAAGGTTAGCTTATAACCAGAATAGATTTTTTCCACATTATGTGGGTCATTCGGTTGTTTTCTGAGCCTATAAAAGGCATACTCCACAACATTGGAGAGACACACTTTGGAATTTATATCTTGTGAGGTTTTGTCTTCTTTCTATCTTGAAAGAGCTTTTGAACTTATCAGGTTTTTACCTGTGGCGTTCAATCAATCAAGACTTATCACCCGGGGTTTTCTAAGAGTTCTTCTTAGAGGATTTGGGTGTGGCGTCTACATATCTCATACCTTGTTTCTCACATAAATAAGGTATATTCCATCTTTTTGCACTTGCGTCGTGAAGGTCTTGGGATCATCGCCATATTTGGTGTAGGGTGTCGTCAGCATATTGGCGAGGTTCGCATCATCTACTAAAATTAGAAAATAACATATATTTCATAAAAATATTTAAGGCAACTTTTAAATATTTTTCATATTCATATGAGGACATATTATATATTATTATATAATCAAAATATATATCAACCAACTTTTCAATAAAAGTATTTAATAAATAATTCAATAATCTCATAGAAATATTAGTTGCATTAGTTAAACAATAAATTATAATTAACCATTCATATAAACCAAGTGTTGTCATTAATGCATTTTTCAATCCATATTTATCTTTAATTCAAAATTTATTATATTCACCTTTAAAATTTACTTTTGAACTCAAATAATATCCATACAACTCATCTACCATGTGATCTAAATAAGGAATAGAGTATCGAAAATATACCTGGGTATTGTCAATAACTCGACAATCAATGAAAAACGTTAAGAAATGCTACGAAACTATAATAAACGCTAAGTAACGATAAAAAAACCCTAAGAAACACAAATAACCCCAAAAAAAACGCTAAAAATGCTAAGAATCGCTAAGAATCCATATGAAAACCGCATAAGGAACCTTAAGAAACCCAATGAAACGCTAAGAAAGCCTAAGAAACGCTTTGAAACCCTAAAAAAACCCCGTGAAACCCTAAGAAACGCTAAAAAAATAAAAAGTGCTAAGAAATGCTAAGAAATCCTAAGAAACGCAAAGAAACCCTAAAGAAAAAGCTAAAATCCCCTTAAAGAACCATAACAAACCCTAAAAACTCTAAGAAATGGTAAGAAACGCTAAGTAACGCTAATAAACCCTAAAAAAAAATTTAAAAACCCAAGAAACGCTAGAGAAATGCTAAGAATCGCTACGAAAGTCTATGAATCCCTAATAAATGCTAATAAACCCTAAGAAACAGTAAGAAATGCAAGAAAACCCTAGTAAATGATAAGAAACGCTAAAAAACTGTATGAAATGCAAAAAAATGCTAAGAACACTTAAGAAAAGCTAAGAAATGATAAGAAACCCTATAAACCCCTAAGAAATGCTAAGAAACCCTAAAGAAAACAAACAAACGCTAAAAGAAGTTAAGAAACCCCAAGAAACCCTAGTAAACCCTTAGAAACGGTAAGAAACACTAAGAAACGCCAGGAAAGTCTATAAATCCCTAAGAAACACTAATAAACCCTAAGAATCAATAAGATATGCTAGAAAACCCTAGTAAATGATACGAAATGATAAAAACCCATAAGGAACCCTAAGAAATGCTAAGAACACTTAAGAAAAGCTAATAAACTCTAAGAAACCCAATAAAACTGTAAAAAACGATAAGAAACCCTATAAAAACCTAAGAAATGCTAAGAAACGCTAAGAAACCCTTAAAAATACAACCACTAAATAAATGTTAAGAAACACTTAAAAACACAAAGTAACGCTAAAAAAAGTTAAGAAACCCCAGAAAACCCTCAGAAACGTTAAGAAACGCTAGGAAACTCTATAAATCCCTAAGACACACTAATAAATCCTAAGAAACGGCAAGAAATGATAGAAAACCCACAAGGAACCCTAAGAAATGCTAAGAACACTTAAGAAAAGCTAAGAAACTCTAAGAAACCCTATAAAACCCTAAGAAACGATAAGAAACCCTATAAAACCCTAAGAAATGCTAAAAAACACAAACAAATGCTTAAAAATTTAAGAAACCCTAGTAAACCTTTGAAAATAGTAAGAAACACTAAGAAATGCTATGAACCCTTAAGAAACCCAAAGAAACACTTAAAAAATCTAAAGAAACACTAAAGACACTAAAAAGTTCTAGAAAATCCTACAAAACGCTAAGAAATACTAAGAAAACCCTAAGAATACCTAGGAAATGCCAAGAAGCCCCAAGATGCCTTAAGAAACCCTATGAAATGCAAAGAAACACTAAAAAAATATTAAAAACCCATTAAAAACTGTATTTAATGATGAGAGACGCTAAGAAACCCTAATAAACACTATAAAACTCTAAGAAACCCTAAGAAATTCTAAAAATAATAAGAAATGCTAAGAAACGCTAAGAAACCCTAAAAACACAAAGAAACTCCAGGAAATGCTCAAAAATGCTAAGAATCGCTAAGAAACCCTAATAAACCGAAGTAAACCCTTAGAAACGATAAGAAATGCTAGGAAAGCCTAGTAAATGCTAAAAAACAATAAGAAACCCTAAAAACCTTCAATAGACCCAAAGAAACAGTTAGAAAGCCAAAGAAATGCATAAAAATCTTAAAAAACCTATACAACCGTAAGAAACACTAAGTAACGATAAGAAACCCTAAAAACACAAATAAACCCTAAGAAACGCTAAAAAATGCTAAGAGTCGCTAAGAAACCCTACAAAAAACCCTTAAGAAACCAAATAAAACACTAAGAAAGCCTAAGAAATCGAAACCCTAAAAAGCCCTATGAAACCCTAAGAACCGCTAAAAAAACAAAAAAGTGCCAGGATACAACCGTAAGAAACACTAAGTAACGATAAGAAACCCTAAAAACACAAATAAACCCTAAGAAACGCTAAAAAATGCTAAGAGTCGCTAAGAAACCCTACAAAAAACCCTTAAGAAACCAAATAAAACACTAAGAAAGCCTAAGAAATCGAAACCCTAAAAAGCCCTATGAAACCCTAAGAACCGCTAAAAAAACAAAAAAGTGCCAGGAAACCCTAAGAAACGCAAAGAAACCCTAAAAAAAGCAAAAATCCCCTTAAAGAACCCTAACAAACCCTAAAAACTCTAAGAAATGGTAAGAAACTCTAAGTAACACTAAGAAACACTAAAAAATATTAAGAAACCCAAGAAGCGCTAGAGAAATGCTAAGAATCGCAAAGAAACGCCAGGAAAGCCTATAAATCCCTAAGAAATATTAATAAACCCAAAGAAACGGAAAGAAATGCTAGAAAACCCTACTAAACGATAAGAAACAACTAAATAAATATTAAGAATCACTAAGAAACCCAAAAAAATGCAAATAAACCCTAGTAAACCCTTAGAAACGGTAAGAAACCCTATAAAACACTACGAAACACTAAGAAATCCTATGTGACCGTAAGAAATGCTGAAAAACCCTAAGAAATGCTACGAAACTATAAAAAACGCTAAGTAACGATAAGAAACCCTAAGAAACACAAATAAACCCCAAGAAAAGCTAAAAAATGCTAAGAATCGCTAAGAAATCCAATGAAAAACCCATAAGGAACCCAATGAAACGCTAAGAAAGCCTAAGAAACACTTTGAAACTTTAAAAAACCCTATGAAACCCTAAAAAACGCTAAAAAATACAAAAAGTGTTAAGAAACCCTAAGAAACGTAAAGAAACACTAAAAAAAGCTAAAACCCCCTTAAAGAACGCTAAGAAACCCTAGGAAAGTCTATTAATCCCTAAGAAATGCTAATAAACCCTAAGAAACGGTAAGAAATGCTAGAAAACCCTAGTAAACGATAAGAAACGCTAAAAAATCGTATGAAATGCAAATAAATGTTAAGAACAAATAAGAAAAGCTAAGAAACCCAATAAAACCATAATAAACGATAAGAAACCCTATAAAACCCTAAGAAATGCTAAGAAACCCTAAAGAAAACAAAGAAACGCTAAAAGAAGTTATGAAAGCCCATGAAACCCTTAGAAGCGGTAAGAAACACTAAGAAAAAGTAAGAAATGCTAGGAAACTCTATGAATCCCTAAGAAACGCTAATAAACCTTTAGAAACGGTAAGAAATGCTAAAAAACCCAGGTGAACGATAAGAAACACTAAAAAACCCATAAGGAACCCTGAGAAATGCTAAGAACAATTAAGAAAACCTAAGAAACTCAATAGAATACTAAAAAATGATAAGAAACCCTATAAACCCTAAGAAATGCCAAGAAACCCTAAAGAATACAAAGAAACGCAAAAAAAGGTTAAGAAACCTCAGGAAACCCTAGTAAACCCTTAGAAACGATAAGAAACACTAAGAAACGGTAAGAAATGCTAGGAAACTCTATGAATCCCTAAGAAACACTAATAAACCCTAAGAAACGGTAACAAATGCTAGAAAACCCTAGTCAACGATAAGAAACGCTAAAAACCCACAAGGAACCCTAAGAAATGCTAATAACATTTAAGAAAAGCTAAGAAATCCTATAAAACCCTATGAAATGATAAGAAACCCTATAAAACCCTTAGAAATGCTAAGAAACGCTAACAAACACTTACAAATACAAAGAAAAGCTAAAAAAAGTTAAGAAACCCTAGGAAATCCTAGTAAACACTTAGAAACACTAAGAAACACTATAAACCCTTTAGAAATCCATAGAAACACTTAAAAAAACCATAAGAAACGCTAGAAACACTAAAAAGTGCAAGGAAATCCTACCAAACACTTAAAAAAACCATAAGAAACGCTAGAAACACTAAAAAGTGCAAGGAAATCCTACCAAACACTAAGAAATACTAAGAAAACCCTAAGAATCCCTAGAAAATGCTAAGAAGCCCCAAGAGGCCCTAAGAAACCCTATGAAATGATATGAAACACTAACAATCCCTAATAAACACTAAGAAATGATAAGAAACTCTATAAAACTTTAAGAAACCCTAAGAAACGATAAAAAAAAACACTAAGAAATGCTAAGAATCTTTAAGAAAGGCTAAATAAACCCTATAAAACCCTAAGAAACCCCAAGAAATGCTAAAAAATGCTAAGAATCGCTAAGAAACCCTATGGAAAACCCTTAACGAACCTAAAGAAACCCAATGAAATGCTAAGAATGCCTAAGAAATGCTTTGAAACCCTAAAAAACCCTATGAAACCCTAATAAACGCTAAAAAAATACAAAAAAGTGCTAAGAATCCCTACCAAATGCTAACAAATCCTAAGAAACCCTAAAAACTCTAAGAAATGGTAAGAAACACTAGGTAACGCTAAGAAAACCTAAAAAACATTAAGAAACCCAAGAAACGCTAGAGAAAAGCTAAGAATCGCTAAGAAACGCTAGGAAAGCATATGAATCCCTAAGAAATGTTAATAAACCCTAAGAAACATAAAGAAATGCTAGAAAACCCTAGTAAACGATAAGAATCGCTAAAAAACCATTTGAAATGCAAAGAAATGTTAAGAACACTTAAGAATGCTAAGAAACCCAATAAAACCCTAAGAAATGGTAAGAAACCCTATAAAAATCTAAGAAATGCTAATAAACCCTAAAGAAAACAAAGAAATGCTAAAAAAAGTTAAGAAACCCCAGGAAACCCTTAAAAACAGTAAGAAACACTAAGAAATGGTAAAAAATGCAAGGAAACTCTATGAATCCCTAAGAAACGCTAATAAACCCTAGGAAACGGTAAGAAATTCTAGAAAACGCTAAGTAACGATAAGAAATGCTAAAAAACCAATAAGGAACCCTAAGAAATGCTAAGAACACTTAAGAAACTCTTGGAAACCCTTAAAAGCTAAGAAACTCTTGGAAACCCTATAAAACTCAATCAAAACCCTAAGAAATGCTAAGAAACGCTAAGAAACACCTAAAAACACAAAGAAACGCTAAAAAGAAGTTAAGAAACCCTAGGAAACCCTTAAAAACTGTAAGAAACACTAATAAATGGTAAGAAACGCTAGTAAACTCTATGAATCCCTAAGAAATACTAATAAACCCTAAGAAACGGTAAGAAATGCTAGAAAACCCTAGTAAACGATAAAAAACGCTAAAAAAGCCATATGGAACCCTAAGAAATGTTAAGAACACTTAAGAAAATCTGAGAAACTCTAAGAAACTCTATAAAACCCTAAGAAATATAAAAAAAAGCTAAGAAACCCTAAAAAACACAAAGAAACTCTAAAAAAAGTTAAGAAACCCTAGGAAACCCTTAGAAACGGTAAGAAACACTAAGAAATGCTATGAACCCTTTAGAAACCCAAAGAAAACACTTAAAAAACCCTAAGAAACGGTAAAAACAGTAAAAAGTGCTAGGAAATCCTACCAAACGCGCGAACAAATACTAAGAAAACTCTAAGAATCCCTAAGAAATGCTAAGAAGCCCCAAGAGACCCTAAGAAACACTAAAAACCCATTAAAAACTCCAGTAAATGATAAGAAACGCTAAGAAACCCTTATAAACACTAAGAAACAATAAGAAACTCTATAAAACGCTAAGAAAACCTAAGAAATACTAAAAAAAAACACTTAGAAATGTTATGAAACTATAAGAAACACTAAAAGACACAAAGAAAGCCCAAGGAATGCTTAAAAATGCTAGGAATCGCTAAGCAACCCTAACAACCCTTGGAAATGGTAAGAAATGCTGGGAAAACTTAGTAAATGGTAAGAAATAATAAGAAATGCTAAAAACCTTTAAGAAACCCAAAGAAACGGTAAGAAAGCCTAATAAACGCATAAAAACCGTAAAAAAAACATATAAAACCCAAAAAAACACTAAAAAAACTAAGTAAATGCTAAGAATCACTAAGGAACCCAAAGAAATGTTAATAAACCCTTAGAAACTGTAAGAAACGCTAAAAAAACCCTATAAAACCCTAAGAAACCCTATGTGACTCAAAGAAATGCTGAAAAACCCTAAGAAATGCTGAAAAACCCTAAGTAACGATAAGAAACCCTAAAAACACAAATAAACCCCAAGAAACGCTAAAAAATGCTAACAATCGCTAAAAAAACCCTATGAAAAACCCTTAAGGAACCTTAAGAAACCCAATGAAATGCTAAGAAAGCCTAAGAAACACTTTGAAACCCTAAAAAATCCTAAAAAACCATATGAAATACAAAAAAAAATACAAAAAAGTGCTAGAAAACTCTTCCAAATGCTAAGAAATGCTAAGAAACCCTATGAAAAACCCTTTAGGAACCTTAAGAAATCTAATGAAACGCTAAGAAAGCCTAAGAAATACATTGAAACCCTAAAAAACCCTCTGAAACCCTACAAAACGCTAAGAAACCCTAAGAAACGTAAAGAAACCCTAAAAACTCTAAGAAATGGTAAGAAACGCTAAGAAACCCTAAAAACATTAAGAAACCCAAGAAACGCGAGAGAAATGCTAAGAATCGCTAACAAACGCTAGGAAAGTCTATGAATGCCTAAGAAATGCTAATAAACCCTTAGAAACGATAAGAAATGCTAGAAAACCCTAGTAAACCATAAGAAACGCTAAAAAATCATATGAAATGCAAAGGAATGTTAAGAACAATTAAGAAAAGCTAAGAAACGCTAAGAAACTGAATAAAACCCTAAGAAATAATAAGAAACCCTATAAAACCCTAAAAAATGCTAAGAAACCCTAAAGAAAACAAAGAAATGCTAAAAAAAACTATGAAACCCCAGGAAACCCTTAGAAACGGTAAGAAACACTAAGAAATAGTAAGAAATGCCAGGAAACCCAATGAAATGCTAAGAAAGCCAACGAAACGCTTTGAAACCCTATGAAACCCTAAGAAACGCTAAAAAAAATAAAAATTGCTAAGAAATGCTAAGAAACCCTAAGAAACACAAAGAAACCCTAAAAAAACCTAAAATCCTTTTAAAGAACCCTAAAAACTCTAAGAAATGGTAAGAAACGCTAAGTAATGCTAAGAAAACCTAAAAAACATTAAAAAAACCCAAGAAACGCTAGAGAACTGCTAAGAATCGCTAAGAAACACTAGGAAAGTCTATGAATCCCTAAGAAATGCTAATAAACGCTAAGAAACGGTAAGAAAAGCTAGAAAGACCTAAAACATGATAAGAAACACTAAAAAACCGTATGAAATGCAAAGAGATGCTAAGAACACTTAAGAAAAGCTAAGAAACTCTAAGAAACCCAATAAAACCCTAAGAAACCCTATAAAACTGTAAGAAATGCTAAGAAACCCTAAAAAAACAAAGAAATACTTAAAAAAAAGTTATGAAACCTCATGAAACCCTTGTTAACCCTTAGAAACGGTAAGAAATGATAGGAAACTCTATGAATCCATACGAAACGCTATTAAACCAAAAGAAACGATAAGAAATGCTAGAAAACCCTAGTAAACGATAAGAAACGCTAAAAAACCCATAAGGAACCCTAGGAAATGCTAAGAACAGTTAAGAAAATCTAATAAACTCTAGGAAACACTATAAAACCCTAAGAAATGCTAAGAAACCCTATAAAATCCTAAGATATGCTAAGAAACCCTTAAACACAAAGAAACGCTAAGAAATCCTTAAAACACAAACAAATGCTAAAAAAAAGTTAAGAAACCCTAGGAAACCCTAGTAAACCCTTAAAAACAGTAAGAAACGGTAAGAAACTCTATGAATTCTTAAGAAACGCTAATAAACCCTAAGAAACAGTAAGAAATGCTAGAAAACCCTAGTAAACAATAAGAAATGCTAAAAAACCCATAAGGAACCCTAAGGAATGCTAAGAACACTTAAAAACACAAAGAAATGCTAAAAAAGTTACCAAACCCTAGGAAACCCGTAGAAACGATAAGAAACACTATAAACCCTTAAGAAACCCAAAGAAACACATAAATAAACCATTAGAAACACTAAAAACACTAAAGTTAAGAAACGCTAAAAAAGTTAAAAAACCCTTAAAAATAATAAGAAACACTAAGAAATGCTATGAACCCATAAGAAACCCAAAGAAACACTAAAAACACAAAAAAGTACTAGGAAATCCTACCTAATGCTAAGAAATACTAAGAAAACCCTAAGAATACCTAAGAAATGTTAAGAAGCCACAAGACGCCTTAAGAAACCCTATGAAATGTAAAGAAACCCTAAAAAACATTAAAAATCCATTAAAAACTCTAGTAAATGCTGAGAAATGCTAAGAAACCCTAATAAACACTAAAAAAACTCTAAGAAACTCTATAAAACTCTAAGAGTCTCTAAGAAATGCTAAGAAACTATAAGAAACCCTAAAAAACACAAAGAAACTCCAAGAAATGCTAAGAATCGCTAAGAAACCCTAATAAACCGAAGTAATCCCTTAGAAATGATAAGAAATGCTAGGAAAGGCTAGTAAATGCTAAAAAATAATAAGAAGCGTTAAAAACCTTCAAGAAAACCAAAGAAACAGTTAGAAAGCCTAAGAAATGCATAAAAACCTTAGAAAACCTATACAACCCTAAGAAACGCTAAGTAACGATAAGAAACCCTAAGAAACACAAATAAACCCCAAAGAACACTAGAAAATGCTAAGAATCGCTAAGAAACCCTATGAAAAACCCTTAAGAAACCTTAAGAAACCAAATGAAACACTAAGAAAGCCTAAGAAATCGAAACCCTAAAAAAACCCTATGAAACCCTAAGAAACGCTAAAAAAACCCAAAAAAAAGCTAAAATCCCCTAAAAGAACCCTAACAAACCCTAAAAACTCTAAGAAATGGTAAAAAAACTCTAAGTAACACTAAGAAACACTAAAAGATATTAAGAAACCCAAGAAACGCTAGAGAAATGCTAAGAATCGCTAAGAAACGCTAGGAAAACCTATGAATCCCTAAGAAATATTAATAAACCCTAAGAAATGAAAAGAAATGCTAGAAAACCCTAGTAAACGATAAGAAACAACTAAATAAATGCTAAGAATCACAAAGAAACCCAAAGGAATGGTAATAAACCCTAGTAAACCCTTAGAAATGGTAAGAAACACTAAAGAAACCCTATAAATCACTAAGAAACACTTAGAAACCCCATGTGACCGTAAGAAATGCTGAAAAACCCTAAGAAATGCTACGAAACTATAATAAATGCTAAGTAACGATAAGAAACCCTAAGAAACACAAATAAACCCCAAGAAACGCTAAAAAATGCTAAGAATCGCTAAGAAATCCTATGAAAAATCCTTAAGGAACCTTAAGAAACCCAATGAAACGCTAAGTAAGCCTAAGAAACAGTTTGAAACTTAAAAAAATCCTATGAAACCCTAAGAAACGCTAAAAAAATACAAAAAGTGCTAAGAAACCCTAAGAAACATAAAGAAACCCTAAAAAAAGCTAAAATCCCCATAAAGAACCCTAAGAAACCCTAGGAAAGTCTATGAATCCCTAGGAAATGCTAATAAACCCTAAAAAACAGTAAGAAAAGCTAGAAAACCCTAGTAAACGATAAGAAACGCTAAAAAATCATATGAAATGCAAATAAATGTTAAGAACAATTAAGAAAAGCTAAGAAACCCAATAAAACCATAATAAACGATAAGAAACCCTATAAAACCCTAAGAAATGCTAAGAAACCCTAAAGAAAACAAAGAAACGCTAAAAAAAGTTATCAAAGCGCATGAAACACTTGGAAATGGTAAGAAACACTAAGAAAAAGTAAGAAATGCTAGGAAACTCTATGAATCCCTAAGAAACGGTAAGAAATGCTAGAAAACCCTGGTAACCAATAAGAAATGCTAAAAAACTAATAAGGAACCCTGAGAAATGCTAAGAACAATTAAGAAAACCTAAGAAACTCAATAAAACCCTAAAAAACGATAAGAAACCCCATAAACTCTAAGAAATGCTAAGAAACCCTAAAGAATACAAAGAAACGGTAAAAAAAAGTTAAGAAACCCCAGGAAACCCTAATAAACCCTTAGAAACGATAAGAAACACTAAGAAACGGTAAGAAATGCTGGGAAACTCTATGAATCCCTAAAAAACACTAATAAACCCTAAGAAACGGTAACAAATGCTAGAAAACCCTAGTAAACAATAAGAAACGCTAAAAACCCAGAAGTAACCCTAAGAAATGCTAATAACTCTTAAGAAAAGCTAAGAAACTCTAAGAAACGATAAGAAACCCTATAAAACCCTCAGAAATGCTAAGAAACGCTAACATACACTTAAAAACACAAAGAAACGCTAAAAAAAGTTAAGAAACCCTAGGAAATCCTAGTAAACCCTAAGAAACATTAAGAAACACTATAAACCCTTTAGAAATCCAAAGAAACACTTAAAAAAACTATAAGAAATGCTAGAAACACTAAAAAGTGCAAGGAAATCCTATTAAATGCTAAGAAATACTAAGAAAACCCTAAGAATCCCAAGAAAATGCTAAGAAGCCCCAACAGGCTCTAAGAACCCCAAAGAAATGCTAAAAAACCATATGAAATGCAAAGAAATGTTAAGAACACTTAAGAATGCTAAGAAACTCTAAGAAACCCAATAAAACCCTAAGAAACGGTAAGAAACCCTAAAAAAATCTAAGAAATGCTAATAAACCCTAAAAAACACAAAAACCCATTAAAAACTCTTGTAAATGATAAGAAATGCTAAGAAACCTTAATGAAAACTAAGAAATGATAAAAAAACCTAATAAACCCTAAGAAATGCTAAGAAACTCTAAATAACACAAAGAAATCCCAAGAAATGCTAAAAAATGCTAGGATTAAGAATCCCTAATAAACCTTAGTAAACCCTTAGAAATGGTAAGAAATGCTAGGAAAACCTAGTAAATGCAAAAAACAATAAGAAATGCTAAAAACCTTTAAGAAACCCAAAGAAACAGTAACAAAGCCTAACAATAAGAATTGCTAACAACACTTAAGAAAAGCTAAGAAACTCTAAGAAACCTAATAAAACCCTAAAAAATGCTTTGAAACCCTAAGAAATGCTAAAAAAATACAAAAAATTTGCCAAGAAAACCTACCAAACAATAAGAAACCCAATAAAACCCTAAGAAATGATACGAAACCTTAAGAAATGCTAAGAAACCCTAAAAAACCAAAGAAACACTTAAAAAAGTTAAGAAACCCCATGAAACCCTTGTAAACCGTTAGAAACGGTAAGAAACACTAGGAAACTCTATGAATCCCTAAGAAAACGCTATTAAACCATAAGAAACGGTAAGAAATGCTAGAAAACCCTAGTAAACAATAAGAAACGTTAAAAATCCCATAAGGAACCCTAAGAAATGCTAAGAACACTTACGAAAAGCTATGAAAATCAAAGGAACCCTATAAAACCCTAAGAAACGATAAGAAACCCTATAAAACCCAAAGAAATGCTAAGAAACCCTAAAATAACAAAGAAACGCTAAAAAAAGTGAAGTAACCCTAGGAAACCCTAGTAAACACTCAGAAACACTAAGAAACGGTAAGAAACACTAGGAAACTCTATAAATTCTTAAGAAACGTTAATAAACCCTAAGAAACAGTAAGAAATGCTAGAAAACCCTAGTAAATAATAAGAAACGCTAAAAAACCCATAAAGAACACTAAAAAATGCTAAGAACACTTAAAAACACAAAGAAACGCTAAAAAAAGTTAAAAACCCTAGGAAACCCGTAGAAACGATAAGAAACACTATAAACCCTTAAGAAACCCAAAGAAACACATAAATAAACCATTAGAAACACTAAAAACACTAAAAAGTTCTAAGAAATCCTACCAATCGCTAAGAAATACTAAGAAAACAATAAGAATCCCTAGCAAATGCTAAGAAGCCCCAAGAGGCCCTAAGAAACCCTATGAAATGCAAAGAAACCCTAAAAAACACTAAAAACCCATTAAAAACTCTAGTAAATGATAAGAAACGCTAAGAAACCCTAATAAACACTAAGAAATGACATGAAACTTTAAGAATCACTATAAAACCCTAAGAAACATTACAAAACCCTAAGAAATGCTAGGAAACTATATGAAACGCTAAAAAAAATCTAAAAAACCCTAAAAAACACAAATAAACCCGAAGAAATGCTAAAAATGCTAAGAATCGCTAAGAATCGCTAAGAAACCCTAAGAAACTCTAATAAACCCTAGTATACCCTTAGAAACGGTAAGAAATGCTAGGAAAACCTAGTAAATACTAAGAAACAATAAGAAACACTAAGAACCTTTAAGAAAGCCAAAGAAACGCTAAGAAAGCCTAAAAAACACTTACAAACCGTAAAAAACCTATAAAACCCTAACAAACGTTAAAAAACACTAAATAAGAATCATATGGAAACCCAAAGAAACGCTAATAATCCCTAGAAAACTCTAAGAAACGGTAAAAAACGCAAAATAAACCCTAAGAAACGTTAAGAAACCCTATAAAACCCTAAGAAATGCTAAGAAACTAAAATAAACGCAAAGCAATCATAAGAAATCCTAACAAATACAAATAAAGCACATGAAATGCTAAAAAAATGCTAAGAATCGCTAAGAAACCCAATGAAAAAACCCTTAAGAAACTCAATGAAATGTTACGAAAGCCTAAGAAACTCTTTGAAACCATAAAAAAAACCTTATGAAAACTAAAGAAACGCTAAAAAAATACAAAAAAAAATTGCTATGAAACCCTATAATACCCTAAGAAATGCTAAGAAACCCTAAAAAAAAAAAACAAAGAAACGCTTAAAAAAGTTAAATCCCATGCAACCCTTGTAAATCGTTAGAAACGGTAAGAAACACTAAGAAATGGTAAGAAACGATAGGAAACTCTTTGAATCCATAAGAAACACTATTAAACCATAAGAAACGGTAAGAAATGCAAGAAAACCCTAGTAAACGATAAGAAATGATAAAATAACCCATAAGGAACCCTAACAAATGCTAAGAACACTTAAGAAAAGCTAAGAAAATCTAAAAAACCCTATAAAACCCAATGAAATGCTAAAAAACACTAAGAAACCCTTAAAAACACAAAGAAACGCTAAAAAAAAGTTAAGAAACCTCAGTAAACCCTTATAAACGGTAAGAAACATTAAGAAAATGGTAAGAAATGCTAGAAAACCCTGATAAACGATAAGAAATGCTAAAAAACCCATAAGGAACCCTAAGAAATGCTAAGAACACTTACGAAAATCTATGAAACTCTAAGAATGACTATAAAACCCTATAAAATTCTAAGAAATGATATGAAATGCTAAGAAACCCTAAAAAACAAAAAAAACGCTAGAAAAAGTTAAGAAACCCAAGTAAACCCTTAGAAATGGTAAGAAACACTATGAAACTCTATAAACTTTTAAGAAATCCAAAGAAACACTTACAAAAACCCTAAGAAACGCTAAGAACACTAAAAACTGCTAGGAAATCCTACCAAACACCAAGAAAACACTAAGAATACCTAGGAAATGCTAAGAAGCCCTAAGTGGCCCTAAGAAACCCTATGAAATGCAAAGAAACCCTAAAAAACACAAAAAAAACCCATAAAAAACTCTCGTAAATGATAAGAAACGCTAAGAAACCCTAATAAAAAACTAAGAAACGATAAAAAACCTAAGAAACCCTAAGAAACTATAAAAAATGCTAAGAAACACTAAATAACACAATGAAACCCCAAGAAATGCTAAAAAAATGCAAGGATTAAGAATCCCTAACAAATCTTTGTAAACCCTTAGAAATGGTAAGAAATGCTAGGAAAACCTAGTAAATGCTAAGAAACAATAAGAAATGCTAAAAACCTTTAAGAAACAGTAAGAAAGCCTAATAATAAAAATTGCTAACAACACTTAAGAAAAGCTAAAGAAACGCTAAAAAAATACAAATAAAATGCCAAGAAAACCTACCAAACACTAAGAAATACTAAATAACCTTAAGAAACGATACAAAACCCTAAGAAATGCTAAGAAACCCTAAAAAACCAAAGAAACACTTAAAAAATTTAAGAAACCCCATGAAACCCTTGTAAACCGTTAGAAATGGTAAGAAACACAAGGAAACTCTATGAATTCATAAGAAAAGCTATTAAACCATAAGAAATGGTAAGAAATGCTAGAAAACCCTTGTAAACAATAAGAAACGCTAAAAAACCTATAAGGAACCCTAAGAAATGCTAAGAACACTTAAGAAAAGCTATGAAAATCAAAGGAACTCTATAAAACCCTAAGAAACGATAAGAAACCCTATAAAACCCAAAGAAATGCTAAGAAACCCTAAAAAAATAAAGAAACGCTAAAAAAAGTTAAGAAACCACAAGAAACCCTAAGAAACACTAAGAAACGGTTAGAAATACTAGGAAACTCTATGAATCCCTAAGAAACACTAATAAACTCTAAGAAATGATAGAAAACCCACAAGGAACCCTAAGAAATGCTAAGAACACTTAAGAAAAGCTAAGAAACTCTAAGAAACCCTATGAAATGCTAAGAAACGCTGAAAAAAGTTGAGAAACCCAAGGAAACCCTAGTAAACCCTTAAAAAAAGTAAGAAAAACACTAAGAAATGCTATGAACCCTTAAGAAACCCAAAGAAACACTTAAAAAACCCAAAGAAACACTAAAAACGCTAGAAAGTTCTAGGAAATCCTACCAAATGCTAAGAAATACTAAGAAAACCCTAGTAAACTATAAGAAGACCCAAGAGAGCCTAAAAAACACTAAAACCCATTAAAAACTCTAGTAAAGGATAGGAAATGCTAAAAAACCCTAATAAAGACTAAGAAATAATATGAAACTCTATAAAACCCTAAGAAAACCTAAGAAATACTAAAAAACACTTAGCAATGCTATGAAAGTATAAGAAACACTAAAAAATACAAAGAAACCCCCAAGAAATGCTTAAAAATGCTAGGAATCGCTAAGCAACCCTAATAAACCCTTGGAAATGGTAAGAAATGCTAGGAAAAACTTAGTAAATGGTAAGAAACAATAAGAAATACTAAAAACCTTTAAGAAACCCAAAGAAATGGTAAGAAAGCCTAAGAAACGCATAAAAACCGTAAAAAAAACCTATAAAACCCTAAGAAACGCATAAAAACCGTAAAAAAAACCTATAAAACCCTAAGAAACGCATAAAAACCGTTAAAAAAAACCTATAAAACCCTAAGAAACGCTAAAAAAAATCCTAAGAATCACTAAGGAACCCAAAGAAATGCTAATAAACCCTTAGAAACGGTAAGAAATGCTAAAAAAAACCCTATAACACCCTAAGAAATGCTAAGAAACTCTAAAGAAAACAAAGAAATGCTAAAAAAAGTTAAGAAACCCCAGGAAATACTAAGAAAACCCTAAGAATCTTGAGGAAATGCTAAGAAGCCCCAAGAGACCCTAAAAAACACTAAAAACCCATTAAAAACTCTAGTAAATGATAAGAAATGCTAAAAAAATCTTAATAAACACTAAGAAACAATAAGAAACTCTATAAAACCCTTAGAAAACCTAAGAAATAGTAAAAAAAACACTTAGAGAAATGCTATGAAACTATAAGAAACACTAAAAAACACAAAGAAACCCTGAAGAAATGCTTAAAAATGCTAGGAATCACTAAGCAACCCTAATAAACCCTTGGAAATGGTAAGAAACGCTAGGAAAACTTAGTAAATGGTAAGAAACAATAAGAGACACTAAAACCTTTAAGAAACCCAAAGAAATAGTAAGAAGCCTAAGAAACACATAAAAACCGCAAAAAAAACCTATAAAACCCGAAGAAACGCTAAAAAAAATAATTGCTAAGAATCATTAAGGAACCCAAAGAAATGCTAATAAACCCTAGTAAACCCTTAGAAATGGTAAGAAACGCTAAAGATACCCTATAAAACCCTAAGAAATGCTAAGAAACCCTATGTGGCCCTAAGAAATGCTGAAAAACCAAAGAAATGCTAATAAACCCTAGTGAACCCTTAGAAATGGTAGGAATTACTAAAGAAACCATAAGAAACTCTAAGAAACCCAATAAAACACTAAGAAACGATAACAAACCCTATAAAACCCTAAGAAATGCTAAGAAACCCAAAAGAAAACAAAGAAACGCTAAAAAAAGTTATGAAACCCTAGGAAACCCTTAGAAACGGTATAAAACACTAAAAAACAGTAAGAAATGCAAGGAAACTCTATGAATCCTTAAGAAACGCTAATAAATCCCTAAGAACATTAAAAAACACTAAGAACATTTAGGAAACCCTAGGAAACGCTTAAAAACCATAAAGAACGTATAAAACCGTAAGAAACGCTAAAAAATACTAAATAAATGCAAAGAATCGTTAAAAAACCCAAAGAAACGCTAATAAACCCTAATAAACCCTTTGAAATGGTAAGAATTTCTAAAGAAACGCTAAGAAACCCTATAAAACCCTAAGAAATGCTAAAAAACTATAATAAATGCTAAGTAATGATAAAAAAAAACCCTAAAAAACATAAATGAACCCCAAGAAACGCTAAAAAAAATGCTATGAATTGCTAAGAAACCCTATAAAAAACACTAAAGGAACACTAAGAAACCCAATGAAATGCTAAGAAAGCCAAAGAAACACTTTGAAACCCTATGAAACCCTAAGAAACGCTAAAAATACAAAAAAAAAAAAAAGTGCTAAGAAATGCTAAGAATCCTTAAGAAATGCTAAAAGGCCCTAAGAAATGCAAATAAACACTAAAAAAAAATCTAAATTCCCCTTAAAGAACCCTAAAAACTCTAAGAAATGGTAGGAAACTATAAGGTGAGAGACCAATATATCTTGTACCATTGACTCCAAGGCAAGTTTTTGAGGATCAACTAAAAAAGAAAAAGGCAAATGAACAGAAAATAAAAGAAAAAAGAAAGGAGAAATATCAGAGTTGAAAGAAAAGAGGGAAAAGCCAAAAGTAGAAAAAAAGAGAGTAAAAACAATTTTATTGCAAAAAAAAGTGAGATCAAGCGAGCTTTACTTTCACATCAGGCTCTTATTGTACTTATGTACAAGGACACCTTTTTTAGTATTAACGATCTTGTCGGATCTTTGCCGAACAATATTATTTCTGTTTTGCAGGAATTTATGGATGTCTTTTCTAATGAGATATCACCAGGTTTGCCACCAATTCGAGGTTTGAGACTACAAGAGGGCCCAATCACAAGGTTAAGGGCTAAAAGATTCAAAGAAGCTTTATATGGGCTGATTAAAGAGATTGCTGAATATTCAAATGGAAGCCCAAGATGAGCCCAAGAGAAAGTCCATATTTAATTAATAAGGAAAGATTTATTAATATAATAAATCTCTTAGGATATGATGTGAACCTCGCCAATATGCTGACGACACCCTACACCAAATATGTCAACGATCCCAAGACTTTCACGACACAAGTGCGAAAAGATGGAAATATACCTTGTTTATGTGAGAAACAAGGTATGGGATATGTTGACGCCACACTCAAATCCTCTAAGAAGAACTCTTAGAAAACCACGGGTGATAAGTCTTGATTGCTTGAACGCCACAGGTAAAAACCTGATAAGTTCAAAAGCTCTTTCAAGATAGAAAGAAGACAAAACCTCACAAGATATAAATTCCAAAGTGTGTCTCTCCAATGCTGTGGAGTACGCCTTTTATAGGCTCAGAAAACATCCAAATGACCCACATAATGAGGAAAAATCTATTATGGTTATAAGCTAACCTTATCTAATCTAACCACCTAATATTATCCTAAGAGATTTATTATATTTATAAATCTCTCCTATTTAATTAAATCTGGACCTTCTCTTGGGCTCTTCATTTGGGCTTCTATTTGAATAATCAACAATTTTTTTAATCAGCCCATATAAAGCTTCTTTGAATCTTTTAGCCCTTGACCTTGTGATTGGGCACTCTTGCAGTCTCAAATGATTATTCATCTCATTTGGTGACGAACTATTCAACTCCATTGCAGGTTTGTTTGATTGGACTTGTGAATTCGTAGTCTCTTGGGTCGGATTCACATCAGGATAATATTAGGTAGTTCAGATTTTTAAATTGGTTATTAAATATCCTAGATATTTATATTAGATATGGTTAGCTTATAACCATAATAGATTTTTTTTCCTTATTTTGTGGGCTATTTGGTTGTTTTTTGAGCCTATAAAAGGCATACTCTACAGCATTGGAGAACACACTTTGGAATTTCAATCTTGTAAGGTTGTCTTCTTTCTATTCTGAAAGAGCTTTTGAACTTATCAGGTTTTTACCTGTGGCGTTCAAGCAATGAAGACTTATCACCCGGGGTTTTCTAAGAGTTCTTCTTAGAGTTTTGGGTGTTGTGTCTACATATCTCATACCTTGTTTCTCACATAACAAGGTATACTTCATTTTTTCGTACTTGCATCGTGAAAGTCTTGGGATCGTTGTCATATTTGGTGTAGGGTGTCTGTCGTCAGCATATTGGTGGGGTTCGCATCAATTGAAGATGAAGAGAGAAAAGCCATAATAAAAAGAAAAGAGAGTAAAAACAATTTTATGGAGAAAAAAAGTGAGATCAAGAGAGATATAATTCCATATCCTATCCTTACAGTACTTATGTACAAGGATTTATATTTTACTAACAATATTGTCGGATGTTTGCCGAGCATTAGTGTTTCTCTTCTGCAGGAATTCAAGAATGTCATTCCAAAGAAGATAACTCTTGGTTTGCCTCCAGTTCGAGAAAACAAGAATCAAAGTCAACATTGAGTCATAGTCCTAATATTTATGGAAAGGAGATATATACGTAAGAGCAAGTGACTATGTGTTGTACCCATGAAGGATGAAACTTGGCAAATATGCCTCGATTGTCGAGCCATTGACAATATCACGATAAAGTATAGACGACATCTTTCTCATTTATATATTATTATTGAGTTGCATGGATACTATTTGTTTTCAAAACTTGATCTTAAAAGTCAATATCATCAATTTCAAATTAAAGAAAATGATGATTTGAAAGTAACATCTGAAACAAAACTAGGTCCATATGATTGGTTAGTTGTGATTTTTGGATTGACTAGTGCCTTTAGCACTATCATGATATCAATGAACCATATCTTACATGTTATCATTATAAAGTTTGACTATATATATTTTGATGACATCCTAGTATATGATAAGATCTTAGATGAACTTACGAAATATTTAAAAATTATAAAAAAAACCCAAATAAACACTATGAAATGACATGAAACTCCAAGAAACACTATAAAACCCTAAGAAACCCTAAGAAATACTACGAAACTACATGAAACGCTAAGAAACCCCAAAAAACCCTAAAAAACACAAAGAAACTCGAAGAAGTGCTAAAAATGCTAAGAATCACTAAGAAACCCTCAGAAACTCTAATAAACCCTAGTACACCCTTAGAAACGGTAAGAAATGCTAGGAAAACCAAGTAAATGCTAAGAAACGATAAGAAACAATAAGAAACGCTAAGAACTTTTAAGAAACCCTAAGAAAGGTTAAAAAACACTAAATAAGAATCGCAAGGAAACACAAAGAAACGCTAATAAACCCTAGAAAACCCTTATAAACGATAAGAAACGCTAAATAAACCCTAAGAAACCCTATAAAACCCTAAGAAATGGTAAGAAACTATAATAAGCGCAAAGTAATGATAAGAAACCCTAAAAAATACAAATAAACCACATGAAACGCTAAAAAAAAATACTAAGAATCGCTAAGAAACCCAATGAAAAACCCTTAAGAAACTCAATGAAACGCTATGAAAGCCTAAGAAACGCTTTGAAATCCTAAAAAATCATATGGAACCCTAACAAACGCTAAAAAAATACAAAAGAAATTGCTAAAAAACTCTACCAAACGCTAAGAAATGCTAAGAAACCCTAAGAAATGCTAAGAAACACTAAAAAAACAAAGAAACTCTTAAAAAGAGTTAAGAAACCCCATGAAACCCTTGTAAACCGTTAGAAACGGTAAGAAACACTAAGAAATGGTAAGAAACGATAGGAAACTCTATGAATACATAAGAAACGCTATTAAACAATAAGAAACGGTAAGAAATGCTAGAAAACCCTAGTAAACGATAACAAACGCTAAAAAAAACCTATAAGGAACCCAAAGAAATGTTAAGAACACTTAAGAAAAGCTAAGAAAATCTAAGAAACCCTATAAAACCCTAAAAAACGATAAGAAACCCTATAAAACCCAAAGAAATGCTAAGAAACGCTAAGAAACCCTTAAAAACACAAAGAAACGCTAAAAAAAGTTAAGAAACTTCAGGAAACCCTAGTAAACCCTTAGAAACGATAAGAAACACTAAGAAACGGTAAGAAACGCTAGGAAAGAAACACTAATAAACCCTAAGAAATGGTAAGAAATGCTAGAAAACCCTAGTAAACGATAAGAAATGCAAAAAAACCCATAAGGAACCCTAACAAATGCTAAGAACACTTAAGAAAAATCTAACAAACTCTAAGAAACTCTATAAAACCCAAAAAAACGATAAGAAACCCTATAAAACCCTAAGAAATGCTAAAAAACGCTAAGAAACACTAAAAAATTTAAAAAAAATGCTAGAAAAAGTTAAGAAACCCATGTAAACCCTTAGAAACGGTAAGAAACACTAAGAAACGCAATGAATCCTTAAGAAACCCCAAAAAAAAAGGTAAAATCCCCTTAAAGAAACCCTAAAAACCCTAAGAAATGGTAAGAAATGCTAACTGACGCTAAGAAACCCTAAAAAACATTATGAAATCCAAGCTCTAGAGAAATACTAAGAATCAGTAGGAAAGTCTATGAATCCCTAAGAAATGCTAATATACCCTAAGAAACGGTAAGAAATGCTAGAAAACCCTAGTAAACGATAAGAAACGCTAAAAAACCCATAAGGAACCATAAGAAATGTTAAGAATAATTAAGAAAAGCTAAGAAACTCTAAGAAACCCAATAAAACCCTAAGAAACAATAAGAAACCCTATAAAACCCTAAGAAATGGTGAGACACACTAATGAAAACAAAGAAACGCTAAAAAATGTGATGAAACCCCAAGAAACCCTTAGAAACGGTAAGAAACACTAAGAAATAGTAAGAAATGCTAGGAAACCCAATGAAACGCTAAGAAAGCCTAAGAAACCCTAAAAAAACCCTGTGAAACCCTAAGAAACGCTAAAAAAATAAAAAGTGCTAAGAAATGCTAAGAAACCCTAAGAAACGCAAAGAAACCCTAAAAAAAGCTAAAATCCTTTTAAAGAACCCTAACAAACCCAAAAAAACTCTAAGAAATGGTAAGAAACGCTAAGTAACGCTAAGAAACCCTAAAAACATTAAAAAAACACAATAAATGCTAAAGAAATGCTAAGAATCGCTAAGAAATGCTAGGAAGTCTATGAATCCCTAAGAAATGCTAATAAACTCTAAGAAACGGTAAGAAATGCTAGAAAACTCTAGTAAATGATAAGAAACACTAAAAAATCGTATGAAATGCAAAGAGATGCTAAGAACACTTAAGAAAAGCTAAGAAACTCTAAGAAACCCAATAAAACCCTATAAAACCCTAAGAAATGCTAAGAAACCCTAAAAAAACAAAGAAACGCTTAGAAAAAGTTAAGAAACCCCATGAAACCTGATGCGAACCCCGCCAATATACTAACAGCACCCTACACCAAATATGGAATAGACCCCAAGACTTTCACGACACAAGTAAAAAGAATGGAATATACCTTGTTCGGTTAAGAGACAAGGTACGGGTAGATGTAGACGCCACACCCAAATCCTCTAAGGAGAGCTCCTAGAAAACCCTAGTGATAAGTCTGATTGCTTGAACGCCACAAGTAAAAACCTGATAAGTTCAAAAGTTCTCTCAAAAGAGAAAGAAGACAAACCTCACAATAAAAATTGAAAAAAATCAAAGATCTGTCTACAATGGTCTAAAGTTAGCCTTTTATAGGCACTTGAGAATATTAGCAATTATCTAAATAAGGAAATAAAATATTGGGGTTGACATGCCAACCATATAGAAAATATTGCTAATATATTTCTTGATTATATCTAGAAAATATATTATTTCCTAATTTAATCTTCTAGAAGATTTATGATAAATCTCTCACTTTAAATTCAAATTTGAATTATCTTCTTGAGATCTTCTTTTGGAACTGAGATCTTATTGGACTCATCTTTTGGGCTTCCACTTGGGTTTCTTCAATTGCTCCAATTAGTCCTTTATCAAATCTTTTGGCCCTTAACTTGTGAATAACAGAGTCCCTAATTTGATTCACATCATTCTCTCCCTCTTGAAAATGATTTGTCCTCAAATCATAGATCTCCTTGTCAACTACATAAAAAAATATTAAATTAGGAATATTTAAAAAAATGTAATTGATTAGCTTCAACACTCCAATAGATAAATCTACTCTAGGAATAAGTTTAACATAAATTCCTGGATCAAAAACAATTTTCTTGAAGCCTTGATTAACTTGATTTTCATATGCTATTTTCTGAATTTGTTTTAGAAACTTATTTTTTCTCTTCAAATATAAATTTACTAACTCAGCATTATTAAATAATATTAAATCTAAATGAGGCAATGAATTAAAACAATAAATAACTTTTAATAATGAAAATCTAATCATATAAGGAATATAACCATTATATGTAAAGTAAATATCATATAAATATTCAGTTGAAAATAAAAGTTTTCTTTCCAATTTACTACACAAAATATTCCAAAAGTAACTCAAGAATTTATAATCATAATTAACTTTATACCCTTTCTTACCATATGTTATAGTTTTTAGGGTTATTTAAGGGGATTTTATTTTTAGGGTTTGTTAGTGTTTGGTAGAGTTTCTTACCACTTTTTTTGTATTTCTTTAGCGTTTCATAGGGTTTTTTAGGGTTTCAAAGCATTTCATAGGCTTTCTTAGCGTTTCGTTGGGTTTCTTAAGGTTCCTTAAGGGTTTTTCATGGGGTTTCTTAACATTTACTAGAGTTTTCTTAGCGATTCACGTAAGTTTCTTAGCGATTCTTAGCATTTTTTAGCATTTCCTGGGGTTTATTTGATGTGAATCCAACTAAAGAGACTACGAATTCACATGTCCAATCAACCGAACCTGCGATGGAGCTGAACAGTTCGTCACCAAAAGAGATGAATAATCATTTGAGTCTACAAGAGGGCCCAATCACAAGGTCAAAGGCTAAAAGATTCAAAAAAGCTTTATATGGGCTGATTAAATAGATTGCTGAATATTCAAATAGAAGTCCAAATGAAGAGCCCAAGATGAGCCCAACAGAAGGTCCAGATTTAATTAATAAGGAGAGATTTATAAATATAATAAATCTCTTAGGATAATATTAGGTAGTCAGATTAGATAAGGTTAACTTATAACCATAATAGATTTTTTCCATATTATGTGGGTCATTCGATTGTTTTCTGAGCCTATAAAAGGCATACTCCACAGCATTGGAGAGACACACTTTGGAATTTATATTTTATGAGGTTTTGTCTTCTTTCTATCTTGAAAGAGCTTTTGAACTTATCGGGTTTTTAGTGTTTTTTAGGGTATTTTTTTTTTCATTTCATAGGGTTTCTCAGGGCCTCTTGGGGCTTTTTAGCATTTCCTAGGGTCTTCTTACTATTTCTTAGCGTTTGTTAGGATTTCTCCACTTTTTTTAGCGTTTCTTTGTGTTTTTTAGGGTTTTATGGGGTTTCTTATCGTTTCTTAGGGTTTCTTAGCTTTTCTTAAGTGTTCTTTGCATTTCTTAGGGTTCCTTATGGGTTTCTTAGGGTTTTATAGGTTTTCTTATCGTTTCTTAGGGTTTTATTGGGTTTCTTAGAGTTTCTTAGCTTTTCTTAAGTGTTCTTAGCAATTTTTTGCATTTCAAACGGTTTTTAGCGTTTCTTATCGTTTACTAGGGTTTTCCAGCATTTCTTATAGTTTCTTAGGGTTTCTTAGTGTTTGGTAGAGTTTCATAAACTCTTAGCGATTCTTAGCATTTCACTAGCGTTTTTGGGGTTTCTTAATGTTTTTTAGGGTTTCATAGCATTACTTACCTTTTCTTACCATTTGTTATAGTTTTTAGGGTTATATAAGGGGATTTTAGTCTTTTTTCTAGGGTTTCTTAGTGTTTGGTAGAGTTTCTTACCACTTTTTTTGTATTTCTTTTGCGTTTCATAGGGTTTTTTAGGGTTTCAAAGCATTTCTTAGGCTTTCTTAGCATTTCATTGGGTTTCTTAAGGGTTTTTCATAGGGTTTTTTTAGCGATTGTTAGCATTTTTTAGCGTTTCTTGGGGTTTATTTGTGTTTTTAGGGTTTCTTATCGTTACTTAGTGTTTATTATATTTTTGTAGCATTTCTTAGGGTTTTTCAGCATTTCTTTGAGTCACATAGGGTTTCTTAGCGTTTCTTACAGTTTCTAAGGGTTTACTAGGGTTTATTAACATTTCTTTGGGTTCCTTAGTGATTCTTAGCATTTACTTAGTTTTTTTAGTGTTTTTTTGGGTTTTATATGTTTTTTACGGTTTTTATGCGTTTCTTAGGCTTTCTTACCGTTTCTTTGGGTTTCTTACTGTTTCTTTGGGTTTCTTAAAGGTTTTTAGCATTTCTTATTATTTCTTACCATTTACTAGAGTTTTTTTAGCGATTCACGTCAGTTTCTTAGCGATTCTTAGCATTTTTTTAGCATTTCCTGGGGTTTATTTGTGTTTCTTAGGGTTTCTTATCGTTACTTAGCGTTTATTATAGTTTCGTAGCATTTCTTAGGGATTTCAGCATTCCTTAGGGTCTCATAGGGTTTCTTAGTGTTTCTAAGGGTTTTATAGGGTTTCTTTAGCGTTTCTTACCGTTTCTAACGGTTTACTAGGGTTTATTAGCATTTCTTTGGGTTTCTTAGCATTTATTTAGTGGTTTTTTAGCATTTCTTGGGGTTTTATAGGATTTTTACGATTTTTATGCATTTCTTACCGTTTCTTTGGGTTTCATAAAGGTTTTTTGTGTTTTTTATAGTTTCTTAACATTTCTTAGGGTTTCGTAGGGTTTTATAGAGTTTTTTTATCGTTTCTTAGTGTTTGTTATAGTTTCTAAGGGTTTACTAGGGTTTATTAACATTTCTTATAGTTTCTTAGGGTTTCTTAGTGTTTGGTAGAGTTTCATAAACTTTCCTAGCCTATCTTAGCGATTCTTAGCACTTCACTAGCGTTTCTGGGGTTTCTTAATGTTTTTTAGGGTTTCATAGCGTTACTTACCGTTTCTTACCATTTGTTATAGTTTTTAGGGTTATTTAAGGGGATTTTAGTCTTTTTTCTAGGGTTTCTTAGTGTTTGGTAGAGTTTCTTACCACTTTCTTTTGTATTTCTTTTGCGTTTCATAGGGTTTTTTAGGGTTTCAAAGCATTTCTTAGGCTTTCTTAGCATTTCATTGGGTTTCTTAAGGTTTCTTAAGGGTTTTTCATGGCGTTTCTTAACATTTACTAGAGTTTTTTTAGCGATTCACGTCAGTTTCTTAGCGATTCTTAGCATTTTTTTAGCATTTCCTGGGGTTTATTTGTGTTTTTTAGGGTTTCTTATCGTTACTTAGCGTTTATTATAGTTTCATAGCATTTCTTAGAGTTTTTCAGCATCGCTTAGGGTCTCATAGGGTTTCTTAGTGTTTCTAAGGGTTTTATAGGGTTTCTTTAGCGTTTCTTACCGTTTCTAACGGTTTACTAGGGTTTATTAGCATTTCTTTGGGTTTCTTAGCATTTATTTAGTGATTTTTTAGCATTTCTTGGGGTTTTATAGGATTTTTACGATTTTTATGCATTTCTTTGGCTTTCTTACCGTTTCTTTGGGTTTCGTAAAGGTTTTTTGTATTTTTTATAGTTTCTTAACATTTCTTAGGGTTTCGTAGGATTTTATAGAGTTTTTTTATCGTTTCTTAGTGTTTGTTAGGGTTTCTTAGCGTTTCTTATCATTTACTAGAGTTTTTAATGGGTGTTTAGTGTTTTTTAGGCTTTCTTTGCATTTCATAGCGCTTCTTGGGGCCTCTTGGGGCTTCTTAGCACTTCCTAGGGATTCTTAGGGTTTTCTTAGTATTTCTTAGCGTTTGGTAGGATTTCCTAGCACTTCTTAGTGTTTTTAGCGTTTCTATGGGTTTGTAAAGGGTTCATAGCGTTTCTTAGAGTTTCTTACCGTTTTTAAGGGTTTCTTAACTTTATTTAGCGTTTCTTTGTGTTTTTTAGGGTTTCTTAGCATTTTATAGGGTTTCTTATCGTTTTCTAGGGTTTCTTAGCTTTTCTTATGTGTTCTTTGCATTTCTTACCGTTTCTAAAGGTTTACTAGGGTTTATTATGGTTTCTTAGTGATTCTTGGCATTTTTTTAGCATTTCTTTGGGTTTCTTTGTGTTTTTTAGTGTTTCTTAGTATTTCTTATCGTTTTTTAGAATTTCTTAGGGTTTCGTATGGTTTTATAGAGTTTCTTATCATTTCATAGTGTTTATTTGGGTTTCTTATCATGTACTAGAGTTTTTAATGGATTTTTAGTATTTTTTAGGGTTTTTTTTCATTTCATAGGGTTTCTCAGGGCCTCTTGGGGCTTCTTAGCATTTCCTAGGGTTTTCTTACTATTTCTTAGCGTTTGTTAGGATTTCTCCACTTTTTTTAGCATTTCTTTCTGTTTTTTAGGGTTTCTTAGCATTTCTTAGGGTTTTATGGGGTTTCTTATCGTTTCTTAGGGTTTCTTAGCTTTTCTTAAGTGTTCTTTGCATTTCTTAGGTTTCCTTATGGGTTTCTTAGCATTTCTTAGGGTTTTATAGGTTTCCTTATCGTTTCTTACGATTTTATTGGGGTTCTTAGAGTTTCTTAGCTTTTCTGAAGTGTTCTTAGCAATTTTTTGCATTCCATATGGTTTTTTAGCGTTTCTTATCGTTTACTAGGGTTTTCTAGCATTTCTTATAGTTTCTTAGGGTTTCTAAGAGTTTGGTAGAGTTTCATAAACTTTCCTAGCCTTTCTTAGTGATTCTTAGCATTTCACTAGCCTTTTTGGGATATCTTAATGTTTTTTAGGGTTTTCATAGCGTTTCTTACCGTTTGTTATAGTTTTTAGGGTTATTTAAGGGGATTTTAGTCTTTTTTTTAGGGTTTCTTAGTGTTTGGTAGGGTTTCAAAGCATTTCTTAGGCTTTTTTAGCATTTCATAGGCTTTTTTAGCATTTCATTAGGTTTCTTAAGGTTCCATAAGGGTTTTTCATGGGGTTTCTTAGCATTTACTAAAGTTTTTTTAGCGATTCACGGCAGTTTCTTAGCGATTCTTAGCATTTTTTAGCATTTCCTGGGGTTTATTTGTGTTTCTTATTGTTACTTAGCATTTATTATAGTTTCCTAGCATTTCTTATGGTTTTTCAGCATCGCTTAGGGTCTCATAGGGTTTCTTAGTGTTTCTTAGGGTTTTATAGGGTTTCTTTAGCGTTTCTTACTGTTTCTAACGGTTTATTAGCATTTCTTTGGGTTTCTTAGCATTTATTTTGTAGTTTTTTTAGCATTTCTTGGGGTTTTATAGGTTTTTTTTACGATTTTTATGCGTTTCTTTGGCTTTCTTACTGTTTCTTTGGGTTTCTTAAAGGTTTTTAGCATTTCTTATAGTTTCTTAACATTTCTTAGGGTTTCTGATGTGAATCTGACAAAAGAGTTTACAAATTCACAAGTCCAATCAATCGAACGTGGAATGGAGCTAAACACTTTGTCACCAAATGGGATAAATGATTATTTGAGACTTCAAGAGGGCCCAATCACAAGGTCAAGGGCTAAAAGATTCGAAGAAGCTTTATATGGGCTGATTAAAGAGATTGCTGAATATTCAAATAGAAGTCCAAAATGAAGAGCCCAAGATGAGCCCAAGAGAAAGTCCAGATTTAATTAATAAGGAGATAAGGTTAGATTAGATAAGGATAATATTAAGTGGTTAGATTAGATAAGGTTAGCTTATTATGTGGGTCATTCGGTTATTTTCTGAGCCTATAAAAGGCATACTCCACAGCATTGGAGACACACACTTTTGGAATTTATATCTTGTGAGGTTTTGTCTTCTTTCTATCTTGAAAGAGCTTTTGAACTTATCAGGTTTTTACCTGTGGCGTTCAAGCAATCAAGACTTATCACCCGGGGTTTTCTAAGAGTTCTTCTTAGAGGATTTGGGTGTGGCGTCTACATATCCCCTACCTTGTTTTCACATAAACAAGGTATATTCCATCTTTTCGTACTTGCGTCGTGAAAGTCTTGGGATCGTTGCCATATTTGGTGTAGGGTGTCGTCAGCATATTGGCGAGGTTCGCATCAGTTGGTATCAGAGCACACGGTTGCACGGCAAGTTCCATCCCATCTTTTTTATCTAGTTCTTTTTTTTATCTTCTCTACCTATTTCTATTCTCTATAAAAAAAAATTATCATATTCTTCTATTAATCTTCTCTTCAGTAGGTTAAAAAAAAGGAGAAAAAAAAGCCAAAAAAAAATTCGTGCCAAAAAAGAAAGAGCGAAAAAAAGTTCGTGCTAAAAAAAAAAGAAAAAAAAATAGTTCGTGCTAAAAAAAAGAGCAAAAAAAATCGTGGAAAAAAAAGGCAAAAGAAAAAAAAAGGAGGCACACAATTATATCTTATATCTCATTCTTATTCTGCTATATCTAAGTCTATTACTTCATTCCATCTTAATTTCTTTCTTCTCATTTAAATTCTTTAGAATTACTTTTTGGAAACCTTTATTGATATGTCTTGATTGTCCCTCAAGTTGAACTGCTTCGTAAAAAAACGATTTGTTTTAAAAGTTCAATTCAGATTGAAAGAAGACATATGAGTGAAAAAAGGCAAGAGTGTTTTAAATCTTTAAGAAAAAGCCATTTGAGTTTTAAACAGGAGTGTTTGAGAGAAACATGTGAGGAACAGTTGCGAGTTTCTTTTGTTTCTAACAATTGGCAGGATTACAATTTCCAACAAAGAGAAACCACAAGGAAAGAAGCCAGTTTCCCTCAGCCCGTTCAAAATCTAGATTGGAAAGCAATGATGAAACAAGTTGTAAAGTCTGGATTTGAGCCACTTCACACACAAATGGATCGCTTGAAGGAAGGTGTGATACGTCGTTCACATCAGCATACTTCCGTTGAACAACAACCTTGGTGCTTTCAATCTAGGCATTTCAATACTCAAGAACTCGAGGAATTTGAAGATCTTCAAGTTAATTGTGATAGCGCCAGACATGATTGCATCAATCAATGTACTCCAAGTGAAAGGCCATGGATTGATGACATCATGGACAACCAACGTGAGAATCTATTTCATACTCGTTGTTCTATGAAAAATAGAGTTTGTTCTGTTATCATAGATGGAGTAAGCTGCACTAATATGGCTAGCACCGAGCTTGTGGAGAAGTTGGCATTACCTACACTGAAGCATCCGAAGCCTTATCAAATTCAAAGATTGAACGATCACCACAAACTCGAGGTAACCAAGCAAGTGTTGGTTTCATTCTTTATTGGAAGATATAAGGATGAGGTATTATGTGATGTGGTGCCAATGCAAGCATGCCATATTCTATTGGGACAACCTTGGAAGTTTGATCGTAAAGTTACACATGATAGATTAACAAATAGGTACTCATTTGTGATGCATAATAGACCGATATCTCTTGTACCTATGACTCTACAGCAAATACATGAGGATCAATTGAAAGGGAAAAAGGCAAATGAAAAGAAAAAAGCAGAAAAACAAGAAGAGATAAAAGCCATGATTGAAAAGAAAGATACAAAAGGCAATGTTGAAAAGGAAGAAAGAGAAACAGAAGAGAGAAAAGCCAAGTTTGAAAAGGAAAAGAAAAAAGTCATAATTGAAAAGAAGGAGAGTAAAAATAATTTTATAAGTTTACATATCCTTATAGTACCTATGTACAAGGATATATTTTTAAATACTAACCCCATTGTCGGATATCTGCCGAGCAATATTATATCTTTTTTGCAGGAATTTAAGCATGTTGTAATGAAGAAATCTCGTGGAATCAAGCATCAAACTCAACACCAAGTCATAAAGCTGATGACAAAGAGAATTATATCCAGGAGAATTAATCCACCAGTTGTGCAACTATCCAAACGGGGTAAGACTTGTCAAGCATACATTGATTGTCGAGTTATTGACAGTACCCAGGTATATTTTCGATACTCTATTCCTTATTTAGATCATATGTTAGATGATTTGTATGGATCTTATTTGATTGCAAAAATAAATTTTAAAAGTGAATATAATAAATTTCGAATTAAAGATAAATATAAATTGAAAAATGCATTAAAAACAAAACCTGGTTTATATGATTGGTTGATTATGATATTTTGTTTGAATAATGCAACTTATACTTCTATTAGGATAGTGGATTATTTCTTAAATAATTTTATTGAAAAATTGGTTGATATATATTTTGATTATATAATAATATCTAATTATATATCTAATATGTCCTCATATGAACATGAAATATATTTAAAAGTGGCCTTAAATATTTTTTTTAAATATATATATGTTATTAATAATCTTATATTTTCTCAATATGTTACTATTTCTAAATGGATTGTAATTAAAAAGGAAATTAAAGCAACTCAAGGTTGGTCAATATCTTATTTGGTAAGTGAGATGAGAAGTTTTCTTAGATTAACTTACTTTTATATAGATTATGTTTCTAAATTTAATAGTTGTCATTTACCTCTCACTATGTTTTTAGAAAAGAATATTTTATTTAAATTATGTGATTTGCAAGAAAATATATTCAAATATTTAGGGGATAAACTAAGTAGTTTCCTTTTTATTGCATTACCTAACTTTGTTAAATTATTTAAACTTAATTGTGAAGTATCAAAAATAGGCAGTTTAGATATATTGAAAATATATTTTAGTGAAAAGTTGAGCAAAGTAGCATTCAACTATCATACTTATGATAATGAGATATTTATGTTTTCTCAACCTCTACAAATATGGCAGCTAAGGCAAAAAGAATCTATTATTCACATGAATCATGTATTTGATTTACATATTAAGAGGAAGTATAGGTTGAAGAAGCGTCATGCAAGGTTGGTGGTTTTCATCAAGACTTTTCCATATGTGATCGAGTATAGACAAGGTATGAAATATATAGTTATTGATGCACTATCACGAAGGTATGTCTTTCTTACCATCATTGATACTAAATTGCTTAATTTTTCTTGGAATACTGTGTTGGTTACAAAACTTCTATTTTCAATTGCATGTTTACCACATATTGTGTTTGCATATAATCGTTATATTTATTCAGTAACCAAGTTATCACCAATGGAGATTATTCATGATTTTAATCCATTGGATAGAAAACAGCAGACTCAAGAAAATATTAATCTTTACAACAAGAGTTTCATGAAAGTTGTTTTTGATCCAGGGATTTGGGTTAGTTTACATATGAGGAATGAATGGTTTATGAATAGAAAACTATCAAAATTTCTTAGATTAGATGGATTATTTAAGGTGTTAAAACTCGATAGTAATAATTATAACAGGAAGTTATCTAGCAAATATATTGTTAGTAATAGCATAAATATTTATAAGTTAATGTCTTTTGATGTAGGTGATAAAGGAAAAGAAGATTTGAGGACAAATCATTTTCAAGAGGGGGAGAATGATGTGAATCTGACAAAAGAGTTTACAAATTCACAAGTCCAATCAATCGAACGTGGAATGGAGCTAAACACTTTGTCACCAAATGGGATAAATGATTATTTGAGACTTCAAGAGGGCCCAATCACAAGGTCAAGGGCTAAAAGATTCGAAGAAGCTTTATATGGGCTGATTAAAGAGATTGCTGAATATTCAAATAGAAGTCCAAAATGAAGAGCCCAAGATGAGCCCAAGAGAAAGTCCAGATTTAATTAATAAGGAGATAAGGTTAGATTAGATAAGGATAATATTAAGTGGTTAGATTAGATAAGGTTAGCTTATTATGTGGGTCATTCGGTTATTTTCTGAGCCTATAAAAGGCATACTCCACAGCATTGGAGACACACACTTTTGGAATTTATATCTTGTGAGGTTTTGTCTTCTTTCTATCTTGAAAGAGCTTTTGAACTTATCAGGTTTTTACCTGTGGCGTTCAAGCAATCAAGACTTATCACCCGGGGTTTTCTAAGAGTTCTTCTTAGAGGATTTGGGTGTGGCGTCTACATATCCCCTACCTTGTTTTCACATAAACAAGGTATATTCCATCTTTTCGTACTTGCGTCGTGAAAGTCTTGGGATCGTTGCCATATTTGGTGTAGGGTGTCGTCAGCATATTGGCGAGGTTCGCATCAGTTTCGTAGGGTTTTATGGAGTTTCTTATCGTTTCTTAGTGTTTATTAGGGTTTCTTAGCGTTTCTTATCATTTACTAGAGTTTTTAATGGGTTTTTAGTGTTTTTTAGGCTTTCTTTGCATTTCATAGCGTTTCTTAGGGCCTCTTGGGGCTTCTTAGCACTTCCTAGGGATTGTTAGGGTTTTCTTAGTATTTCTTAGCGTTTGGTAGGATTTCCTAGCACTTTTTAGTGTTTTTAGCGTTTCTATGGGTTTTTTTTAAGTGTAGGGTGTCGTCAGCATATTTGCGAGGTTCGCATCAGTTGGTATCAGAGCACACGGTTGCACAGCAAGTTCCATAACATTTTTTTTATCTAGTTCTTTTTTTTTTATCTTCTCTACCTATTTCTATTCTCTATAAAAAAATTATCATATTCTTCTATCTATCTTCTCTTCAGTAGGTTAAAAAAAAGAGAAAAAAAAGCCAAAAAAAAATTTGTGCCAAAAAAAGAAAGCAAAAAAGTTCGTGCTAAAAAAAAGAGCAAAAAAAAATTCGTGAAAAAAAGGCAAAAGAAAAAAAAAAAGTGGCACACAATTTTATCTTATATCTCATTCTTATTCTACTCTATCTTCTATTACTTCATTTTATCTTAATTTCTTTCTTCTCTATCTAAATTTTACTCTTATTTCTGAGTCTATTCATACCTCTCACTTAAATTCTTTGGAATTACTTTTTGAAAACCTTTATCGATATGTCTTGATTGTTCCTCAAGTTGAACTGCTTCGTCAAAATGATTTGCTTTTAAAGTTCAATTCAGATTGAAAGAAGACATATGAGTGGAAAAAGGCAAGAGTGCTTTAAATCTATAAGAAAAAACCATTTGAGTGTGAAACATGAGTGTTTGAGAGAAACATGTGAGGGAGAGTTGTGAGGTTCTTTTCTTTCTAACAATTATCAGGTTCAGAAGGCCCAACGACAAGGAAACACAATGAAAGAAGAGGGTTTCATATCGCCTATTCAAAACCTACAATGGAAAGCAATGAAGAGTCAAATTAAACAGATAGTGAAGTCTGAATTTGAGCTACTTCATACGCGAATGGATCGCTTGGAGGAAGGTGTGATACAACACTCACATACTTCCATTGAACGATCGTGGAGCAGTCGATCTCGATGCTTTAAACAACAGGAACTGGGGGAGTTCGATGATCTCCAAGTTAATCGCGACAACATCAAGCTCAATTCCTTCCATCAACCCACTACTTGGGATAGACCATGGATTGATGATATCTTGAATAACTAACGTGAGAAGTTATTTCATACTCGTTGCTGTGTGAAAATAAGGTTTGTTGTGTTATTATAGATGGGGGAAGCTGCACTAATGTAGCCAGCACTGAACTGGTGGAGAAATTGACATTACCAACCTTAAAGCATTTGAAGCCCTATCGACTACAATGGCTGAACGACAAGGTGAACTCAAGGTAACCAAACAAGTGTTGGTTGCATTTTCTATTGGAAAATATCAAGATGAAATACTATGTGACGTGGTACCAATGCACGCGTGCCCTATACTTTTGGGACGACCTTGGCAGTTTGATTGTCAAGTTATGCATGATGGATTCACTAATAGGTACTCTTTTGTGATGAATGAGAGACCAATATCTCTTGTACCATTGACTCCAAGGCAAGTTTTTGAGGATCAACTGAAAAAGAAAAAGGCAATGAATAGAAAATAGAAGAAAAAAAGAAAGGAGAAATATCAGAGTTGAAAAAAAAGAGGAAAAAGCCAGAAGTGGAAAAAAAAGAGAGTAAAAGCAATTTTATTGCAAGAAAAAGTGAGATCAAGCGAGCTTTACTTTCACATTAGGCTCTTATTGTACTTATATACATGGACGCCTTTTTTAATACTAACGATCTTGTCGGATCTTTGCCGAGCAATATTATTACTGTTTTGTAGGAATTTATCGATGTCTTTCCTGATGAGATACCACCAGGTTTGCCACAAATTCGAGGAATTGAACATCAAATTGATTTAATCCCTGGAGCGACGATTCCTAACCGACCAGCATATAGAAGTAACCCTGAAGAAACAAAGGAACTTCAACGCCAAGTCCTAGAGCCGATGGAAAAGGGGTATGTTCGAGAGAGTATGAGTCCATGTGCTGTGCCCGTGCTACTTGTACCTAAGAAGGACGGAACATGGCGAATGTGCATGGATTGTCGAGCCATCAACAACATCACGGTAAAGTATCGCCACCCTATTCCTCGTTTGGATGACATGTTAGATGAGTTGCATGGATCTTGTTTATTTTCGAAAATAGATCTTAAGAGTGGATATCATCAAATTCGAATGAAAGAAGGGGATGAATGGAAAACTGCATTTAAGACTAAACAAGGATTATATGCATGGTTAGTTATGCCCTTTGGGTTGACTAATGCACCAAGCACTTTCATGAGATTAATGAATCATGTATTACGTGCTTTTATTGGGAGATTTGTAGTGGTATATTTTGATGATATTCTAATCTACAGCAAGACCATGGATGAACATGTAGCACATTTAAGAGCTGTGTTAGAAGCATTAAGGCAACATAAGTTGTTTGCCAACTTGAATAAATGTGTCTTTTGTTCGGATAAACTTGTGTTTCTTGGATATGTTCTAAGTTCAGAAGGGATTGGAGTTGACGAGGAAAAGATTAAGGCAATTCGCGACTTGCCGACACCTAATTCGGTAAGTCAGGTAAGAAGTTTCCATGGATTAGCTAGTTTTTATAGACATTTTGTTCCAAATTTCAGTAGTTATGTTGCACCTCTTACTGCTGTTATAAAGAAAAATGTACCTTTTAAATGGGGTAATGAGCAACAAAATGCATTTCAATTGATAAAGGAAAAATTAACTACTGCCCCATTGCTCTCATTGCCTAATTTTTCGAAAACATTTGAAATTGAGTGTGATGCATCAGGAGTAGGTATTGGAGGTGTATTAATGCAGGAAGGAAGACCAATTGCATATTTCAGTGAAAAGTTGAGTGGAGCAACCCTTAACTATCATACCTATGATAAGGAGATGTATGCCCTAGTTCGAACTCTTCAAACATGGCAGCACTACCTATGGCCGAAAGAGTTTGTGATTCACACAGATCATGAATCTCTTAAACATCTCAAAGGACAACACAAGTAGAACAAACGCCATGCAAGGTGGGTGGAGTTCATTGAAACATTCCCATATGTGATCAAATACAAACAAGGTAAGGAAAATATAGTTGCAGATGCTCTATCGCGAAGGTACGCTATGCTTTCAATGCTTGATTCTAAATTACTTGGATTTGATTATATCAAGGATTTGTATGCAAATCTTCCTGATTTTTGTGAAGTGTTTAAAGGTTGTCGAACTGGTAGGTTTGGAAAATTTTATTTACAAAATGGATTTCTTTTTCGAGAAAACAAATTATGCATCTCTCATTCATCTTTGCGTGAGTTACTTGTTAGGGAAGCACATGGTGGAGGACTTATGGGACATTTTGGGGTAGCTAAAACTATGGCGATGATGCACGAGCATTTTTTTTGGCCCCACATGAAAATTGATGTTGAGAAAATTTGTTCTCGATGCATTTATTAGCATTTCTTAGGATTTTATAGGGTTTCTTATCATTTCTTAGGGTTTTATAGGGTTTCTTATCGTTTCTTAGGTTTTATAGGGTTTCTTAGAGTTTCTTAGCTTTTCTTAGGGTTCCTTATGTGTTTTTTAGCATTTCTTATCGTTTACTAGGGTTTTCTTTTAGTGTTTCTTAGGGTTTATTAGTGTTTCGTAGGGATTCATAGGGTTTCCTAACGTTTCTTACCGTTTACTAGTGTTTCTTACTGTTTCTAAGGGTTTTCCAGGGTTTCTTAACTTTTTTTAGCGTTTCTTTTTGTTTTTAGGTGTTTCTTAGCGTTTCTTAGCATTTCTTAGGGTTTTGATAGAATTTATTATTGTTTCTTAGAGTTTTATAGGGTTTCTTAGAGTTTCTTAGCTTCTCTTAAGTGTTCTTAGCATTTCTTAGGGTTCCTTATTGGTTTTTTAGCGTTTCTTATCGTTTACTAGGGTTTTCTAGAATTTCTTACCGTTTCTTAGGGTTTATTAGCGTTTCTTAGAGATTCATAGAGTTTCCTAGTGTTTCTTACCGTTTCCTAGGGGTTTCATAACTTTTTTTAGCGTTTCTTTGTTTTCTTTAGGGTTTATTAGCATTTTTTAGATTTTTATAGGGTTTCTTATTGTTTCCTAGGGTTTTATTGGGTTTCTTAGAGTTTCTTAGCTTTTCTTAAGTGTTCTTAACATTTCTTTGCAATTCATCCGGTTTTTTAGCATTTCTTATCGTTTACTAGGGTTTTCTAGCATTTCTTTCCGTTTCTTAGGGTTTATTAACATTTCTTAGGGATTCATAGGCTTTCCTAGCATTTCTTAGCGATTCTTAGCATTTCTTTAGCGTTTCTTGGGTTTCTTAACGTTTTTTAGGGTTTCTAAGCGTTACCTAGTGTTTCGTACCATTTCTTAGAGTTTTTAGGGTTTCTTAGGGTTCTTTGTGGGGATTTTTTCTTTTTTTTTAGGATTTCTTTGCGTTTTTTAGGGTTTCTTAGGATTTGTTAGCACTTGGTAGGGTTTCTTAGCACTTTTTTGTAATTTTTTAGCGTTTCTTAGGGTTTCAAAGCGTTTATTTGGCTTTATTAGCATTTCATTGGGTTTCTTTAGGTTCGTTAAGGGTTTTCTATAGGGTTTCTTAGCATTTTTTAGCATTTCTTGGGGATTCTTTATGTCTTTTAGGGTTTCTTAGCCTTTCTCATAGTTTCTTAGCATTTCTTCGTATTTTTTAGCATTTCTTAGTGTTTATTAAAGTTTTATAGAGTTTCTTGTCGTTTCTTAGTGTTTATTAAAGTTTTATAGAGTTTCTTGTCGTTTCTTAGTGTTTATTAGGGTTTCTTAGCGTTTCTTATCATTTACTAGAGTTTTTAATGGGTTTTTAGTGTTTTTTAGGGTTTCTTTGCATTTCATTGGGTTTCTTAGGGCCTCTTGGGGCTTCTTAGCATTTCCTAGGGATTCTTAGGGTTTTCTTAGTTTTTCTTAGCATTTGGTAGGATTTCCTAGCACTTTTTGGTGTTTTTAGCGTTTCTTATGGTTTTTTTAAGTGTTTCTTTGGGTTTCTAAAGGGTTTATAGTGTTTCTTACTGTTTCTAAGGGTTTACTAGGATTTCCTAGGGTTTCTTAACTTTTCTTAGCTTTTCTTTGTGTTTTTAAGGGTTTGTTAGCGTTTGTTAGCATTTTTGAGGGTTTTAGAGTGTTTCTTCTCGTTTCTAAGGGTTTTATAGTGTTTCTTAGAGTTTCTTAGCATTTCTTAAGTGTTCTTACCATTTCTTAGGATTCCTTATGGGTTTTTAGCGTTTGTTATCGTTTACTTGGGTTTTCTAGCATTTCTTATGGTTTATTAGTGTTTCTTAGATATTCATAGAGTTTTCTAGCATTTTTTACTGTTTCTTAACGTTTCTAAGGGTCTACTAGGGTTTCTTGGGGTTTTTTTTAACTTTTTTTAGCGTTTCTTTGTATTCTTTAGGGTTTCTTAGCATTTCTTAGGGTTTATAGGGTTTCTTATCGTTTTTTAGGGTTTTATTTGGTTTCTTAGAGTTTCTTAAGTGTTCTTAGCATTTCTCAGGGTTTCTTATAGGTTTTTTTAGCGTTTCTTATCGTTTACTAGGGTTTTCTATCATTTCTTACCGTTTCTAAAGGTTTATTAGCGTTTCGTAGGGATTCATAGAGTTTCCTAGCATTTCCTACTGTTTCTTAGTGTTTCTTACTACTTCTAAGGGTTTCCAAGGGTTTCATAACTTTTTTTAGTGTTTCATTGTTTTCTTTAGGGTTTCTTAGCATTTCTTAAGGTTTAATAGGGTTTCTTATCGTTTCTTAGGGTTTTATTGGGCTTCTTAGAGTTTCTTAGCTTTTCTTAATTGTTTTTAACATTTCTTTGCATTTCATACGATTTTTTAGCGTTTCTTATAGTTTACTAGGGTTTTCTAGCATTTATTACCGTTTCTTAGGGTTTATTTGCATTTCTTACTGTTTCTTTGGGTTTATTTGCATTTCTTAGGGATTCATAGACTTTCCTAGTATTTCTTAGCGATTCTTAGAATTTCTCTAGCGTTTCTTGGGTTTCGTAATGTTTTTTAGGGTTTCTTAGAGTTAGTTAGCGTTTATTACCATTTCTTAGAGTTTTTAGGGTTTCTTAGGGTTTTTTAAGGGGATTTTAGCTTTTTTTAGGGTTTCTTTACGTTTCTTAGGGTTTCTTAGCGTTTTGTAGGGTTTATTAGCTTTTTTTGTATTTTTTAGCATTTCTTAGTGTTTCATATGGTTTTTTAGGGTTTCAAAGCATTTCTTAGGCTTTCTTAGCATTTCATTGGGTTTCTTAAGGTTACTTAAGGGTTTTGCATATGGTTTCTTAGCGATTCTTAGCATTTTTTAGCATTTTTTGGGATTTATTTGTGTTTCTTAGGGTTTCTTATCGTTACTTAGCGTTTATTATAGTTTTGTAGAATTTCTTAGGGTTTTTCAGCAATTCTTAGGGTCTAATAGGGTTTCTTAGCATTTTTTAGGGTTTTATATGGTTTCTTTAGCGTTTCTAATGGTTTTTAAGTGTTTACTAGGGTTAATTAGCATTTCTTTGGGTTTCTTAATGATTCTTAGCATGTATTTAGTGGTTTTTTTAGCGTTTCTTAGGGTTTTATAGGTTTTTTTTTTATGGTTTTTATGAATTTCTTAAGCTTTCTTATCGTCTCTTTAGGTTTCTTAAAGGTTTTTAGCGTTTATTATTGTTTCTTAGCATTTACTAGGTTTTCCTAGCATTTCTTACTGTTTCTAAAGTTTTACTTGGGTTTATAAGGGTTTCATAGCGATTCTTAGCATTTTTAGCATTTTTTGTAGTTTATTTGTGTTTTTTAGGGTTTCCTAGCGTTTCTTATAGTTTTTAGCATTTCTTAGCATTTTTAGCATTTCTAATGGTTTATTTATGTGTTTCTTTGGGTTTATTAAGGGTTCATAGCTTTTCTTAGTGTTTCTTACCGTTTCTACGGGTTTACTAGGGTTTCGTAACTTTTTTTAGCATTTCTTTGTGTTTTTTAGTGTTTCTTAGCATTTTTTTAGCATTTCTTAGGATTCTATGGGGTTTTTTTTATCGTTTCTTAGGGTTTTATTGGGTTTCTTAGAGTTTCTTAGCTTTTCTTAAGTGTTCTTAGCATTTCTTAGGGTTCCTTGTGGGTTTTCTATCATTTCTTACCGTTTTTTAGAGTTTATTAGTGTTTCTTAGGGATTCATAGAGTTTCCTAGCATTTTTTACCGTTTCTAAGGGTTTACTAGGGTTTCCTGGGGTTTCTTAACTTTTTTTAGCGTTTCTTTGATGTCTTAGGGTTTTTTAGCATTTCGTAGGGTTTTATAGGGTTTCTTAGCGATTCTTAGACTTTCTTAGAATTTATTGGGTTTCTTAGAGTTTCTTAGCTTTTCTTAAGTGTTCTTAGCATTTATTTGGGTTCCTTATGGGTTTTTTAGTGTTTCTTAATATTTACTAGGGTTTTCTAGCATTTCTTACTGTTTATTAGGGTTTATTAGTGTTTCTTAAGGATTCATAGAGTTTCTTAGCGTTTCTTAGTGTTTTTTTTACCGTTTTAAGGGTTTACTAGGGTTTTGTGCGGTTTCTTAACTTTTTTTTAGCATTTGTTTGTGTTTTTAAGGGTTTCTTAGCGTTTCTTTGTGTTTTAAGGGTTTCTTAGCATTTCTTAGGGTTTTATAGGGTGTCTTTGGCATTTCTTTCCATTTCTAAGGTTTTACTAGGGTTTATTAGCATTTCTTTGTGTTTCTTAGTGATTCTTAGCATTTATTTAGTGTTTTTTTAGCGTTTTTTAGGGTATTATAGGTTTTTTTTACGGTTTTTATGCGTTTCTTAGGCTTTCTTAAAGGTTTTTAGCATTTCTTATTGTTTCTTAGCATTTACTAGGTTTTCCTAGCATTTCTTACCGTTTCTAAGGGTTTACTAGGTTTATTAGGGTTTTTTAGCGATTCTTAGACTTTCTTAGAATTTATTGGGTTTATTAGAGTTTCTTAGCTTTTCTTAAGTGTTCTTAGCATTTATTTGGGTTCCTTATGGGTTTTTTAGTGTTTCTTAATATTTACTAGGGTTTTCTAGCATTTCTTACTGTTTATTAGGGTTTATTAGTGTTTCTTAAGGATTCATAGAGTTTCTTAGCGTTTCTTAGTGTTTTTTTTACCGTTTTAAGGGTTTACTAGGGTTTTGTGCGGTTTCTTAACTTTTTTTTAGCATTTGTTTGTGTTTTTAAGGGTTTCTTTGCGTTTCTTTGTGTTTTAAGGGTTTCTTAGCATTTCTTAGGGTTTTATAGGGTGTCTTTGGCATTTCTTTCCATTTCTAAGGTTTTACTAGGGTTTATTAGCATTTCTTTGTGTTTCTTAGTGATTCTTAGCATTTATTTAGTGTTTTTTAGCGTTTTTTAGGGTATTATAGGTTTTTTTACAGTTTTTATGCGTTTCTTAGGCTTTCTTATCGTTTCTTTGGGTTTCTTAAAGGTTTTTAGCATTTCTTATTGTTTCTTAGCATTTACTAGGTTTTCCTAGCATTTCTTACCGTTTCTAAGGGTTTACTAGGTTTATTAGGGTTTCTTAGCGATTCTTAGACTTTTTTTTAGCATTTCTTGGGGTTTCTTTGTGTTTTTTAGATTTTCTTAGCGTTTCTTATAGTATTTTAGCATTTCTTAGTATTTTTTTAGCATTTCTTAGGGTTTCTTAGGGTTTTATAGAGTTTCTTAGTGTTTATTAGGGTTTCTTAGCATTTCTTTTCATTTACTAGAGTTTTTAATTGGATTTTAATGTTTTTTTAGGGTTTCTTTGCATTTCATAGGGTTTCCTAGGGCCTCTTTGGTCTTCTTAGGATTTCCTAGGGATTCTTAGGGTTTTCTTCGTATTTTTTAGCATTTGGTAGTATTTCCTTGCACTTTTTAGTGTTTTTAGCGTATCTTAGGATTTTTTTAAGTGTTTCTTTGGGTTTCTTAAGGGTTGATAGCATTTCTTTGTGTTTCTTACCGTTTCTAAGGGGTTACAAAGGTTTCCTAGGGTTTCTTAACTCTTTTTAGCGTTTCTTTGTGTTTTTTAGGGTTTCTTAGCATTTGTTAGGGTTTTATAGGGTTTCTTAGAGTTTCTTAGCTTTTCTTAAGTGTTCTTAGCATTTCTTAGCATTTCATACGGTTTTTTAGCATTTCTTATCGTTTACTAGGGTTTTGTAGTATTTCTTACCGTTTCCTAGGGTTTATTAGTGTTTCTTAGGGATTCATAGAGTTTCCTAGTGTTTCTTTCCATTTCTTACCGTTTCTATGGGTTTACTAGGGTTTCTCGGGGTTTCTTAAATTTTTTTTGGCGTTTCTTTGTTTTCTTGAAAAGAGGGTATGTTCAGTTTGATGTTGTCCAAGTTGTCATTAGTCCGTGGTCACTCTCTATGAGCATATCGATCGATGGAATCGCGTCCGAGCCTATTGTGATTGCCTTAGATTTCATCAAACTCCTCGAGATTTTATGTATCAAAACGCCTAGATTGAAACCTTCGAAGCCGTTGTTCAGTAGGTGTATGTTGACGTGAACCCTTCACTCTTTCCTCTAATTGATCTATCTGCAGGTGAAGTGGCTCCAGGTCAATCTTCATCAACCATCTCATCTCACTTATTATAGCTTGCACTTGTAAGTTTGGAATGAGTTGTGGGGGCTCCTCTTCATTTGGGTCGTCTCCTCTTCGTTGAGCCATCTATTCCTACAAATGAAAAAAAACCTCGTAACACGTGTTTCACACTATTGGCTTTTTTTTTAAGGATTCAAATACTCTTGCCTTTTTTCCCTCGTGATGTGAATCTGACAAAAGAGTTTACAAATTCACAAGTCCAATCAACCGAACGTGGAATGGAGCTAAACACTTTGTCATCAAATGGGATAAATGATTATTTGAGACTTCAAGAGGGCCCAATCACAAGGTCAAGGGCTAAAAGATTCGAAGAAGCTTTATATGGGTTGATTAAAGAGATTGCTGAATATTCAAATAGAAGCCCAAAATGAAGAGCCCAAGATGAGCCCAAGAGAAGGTTCAGATTTAATTAATAAGGAGGCATTTATAAATATAATAAATCTCTTAGGATAATATTAGGTGGTTAGATTAGATAAGGTTAACTTATTATGTGGGTCATTCGGTTATTTTCTGAGCCTATAAAAGGCATACTCCACAGCATTGGAAACACACACTTTGGAATTTATATCTTGTGAGGTTTTGTCTTCTTTCTATCTTGAAAGAGTTTTTGAACTTATCAGGTTTTTACCGCGTTCACGCAATCAAGACTTATCACCCGGGGTTTTCTAAGAGTTCTTCTTAGAGGATTTGGGTGTGGCGTCTACATATCCCATACCTTGTTTCTCACATAAACAAGGTATATTCCATCTTTTCTTACTTGCGTCGTGAAAGTCTTGGGATCGTTGCCATATTTGGTGTAGGGTGTCGTCAGCATATTGGCGAGGTTCGCATCACCTCGTATGTCTTCTTTTCAATTTTAATTGAACTTAAGAACAAATTATTTTTAGGAAGCAATTCAACTTGAGGAACAATCAAGACAAATCAACAAAGTTTTAAAAAGCACTACTAAAAAAAGGATTTAAGTGTAAGGTATGAGGATATTAAAAAAATATAGGAAGAAAAATAAAATGTACTAGAGTAGAATGAATAAGATACTGAATATATACTTTTGTGTCTTTTTTTTTCTTTTTGCCTTTTTATAATTCTTTTTTTACTTTTTTTTTATTCTTTTAAATTTTTTTTGCACTCCTTTTTTTAAAATTTTTTTACAAATTTTTTTGGCTTTTTTTTATTATAAAGAAAGTAGATAAAAAGATGAGATTTTTTTATAGAGAATAGAAGTAGAATGAAAGTATAACTAGATAGGAGAAAAAATAGATTTTTTTGTGATTTTTTTCTGATTATAAATAGATAGAAGATAATGAAAATATAACTCGATAGGAGAAAAAAAAAGAGATTTTTTTTGTGATTTTTTATATTGGATAGAAATAGGTAGAAGATAAGAAAATTTAAAGGATAGTATGGAAATTGCCGTGCAACCGTGTGCTCTAATACCAACTGATGTGAACTCCACCAATATACTAATAGCACCCAACACCAAATATGGAATAGACTCCAAGACTTTCACGACGCAAGTAAAAAAATGGAATATACCTTGTTTGGTTAAGAAATAAGGTACGAGTAGATGTATATGTCACACCCAAATCCTATAAGTAGGCTCCTAGAAAACCCTGGTGATAAGTCTGATTGCTTTTACGCCACAAGTAAAAACCTGATAAGTTCAAAAGTTCTCTCAAAAGAGAAAGAAGACATAAAACTCACAATAAAAAAATTAAAATCAAAATCTGTCTTGATAATGCTCTAAAGTTAGCCTTTTATAGGCATTTGAGGATCTAAATAAGGAAATAAAATATTGTGGTTGACATGCCAATCATATAGAGAATTTTGTTAATATATTTATTAGACATATCTAAAAAAGATATTGTTTTCTAATTTAATCTTCTAGAAGATTTATGATATTAATAAATCTCCCATTCGAATTATTGCCTTCTTTAATGCTCTCATTATACTCTTCAATCGTGCTCCCAGCTTGACCTCCTGTAATCGCTCCAATCAGCCCTTGCATTTTTTCTTTAATTCTTTCGGCCCTTGACCTTGTGATTGGACCTTGCAAATTGGCAGCACCCATAGTTGGACTCACATCATTCTCCCTCTCTTGAAAATGATTTGTCCTCAAATCTTCGGTATTCTCGTCACCTACATCAAAGGGCATTAAATCAGTAACATTAAAACTTGCACTAACACCATACTCACCTGGTAACTCCAACTTATATGCATTATTGTTGATGTGCTCCAACATTCGAAATGGTCAATCTCCTCTTGGAAGAAGTTTTGACCACCTTTGTTTTGGAAATCGCTCCTTCCTCAGATGAAGCCAAACCCAATCTCTGGGTTCAAATGTAATATTTTTACGACCCTTATTTGCTTGATTTTCATATGCTTTAGTCTGCCTTTTAATCTACATCTTTACCTTCTCATGCATTTGTCGCATGAACTCTGCCTTTTTATTTCCATCAAAATTTACTAACTCACTAACTGGACGTGGAGTTAAATCTAGAGGGGTCAATGGATTAAAACCATATACAATCTCAAATGGTGAAAACTTAGCAGTAGAATGAACAGAACGATTATAAGCAAACTCAACATGTGGCAAAAAATCTTTCCACGATTTCAAGTTCTTTTTTATTATAGAACGTAATAAAGTACCTAATGTTCTATCAACTACTTCTGTTTGACCATCAGTTTGCGGTTGACAAGCTATCAAAAACAAAAGTTTTATTCCCAATTTACCCCATAAAGTTTTCCAGAAGTAACTTAAGAATTTAGAATCACGATAAGAAACAATAGTCCTAGGCATACCATGTAATCTAACAACTTCTCTAAAGAACAAATTGGCAACATACGAGGCATCATCAATTTTATGACAAGGAATAAAGTGTGCCATTGATGCAAACCTCACCAATATGCTGACGACACCCCACACCAAATATCGCAAAGACCCCAAGACTTTCACTCTACAACAAGGTTTATTAGCGATTCTTAGGGATTCATAGAGTTTCCTAGCATTTCTTACTATTGCTTAGAGTTTTTTTACCGTTTCTAAGGGTTTCCTAGGGTTTCATAACTTTTTTTAGCGTTTCTTTGTTTTCTTTAGGGTTTCTTAGCATTTGTTAGGGTCTTATAGGGTTTCTTATCGTTTCTTAGGGTTTTATTGGGTTTCTCAGAGTCTCTTAGCATTTCTTAATTGTTCTTAACATTTCATACGATTTTTTAGCGTTTCTTATTGTTTACTAGTGTTTTCTAGCATTTCATACCCTTTCTTAGGGTTTGTTAGCATTTCCTAGGGATTCATAGACTTTCCTAGCGTTTTTTACGATTCTTAGCATTTCTCTAGCGTTTCTTGGGTTTTTTAATGTTTTTTAGGGTTTCTTAGCATTACTTAGCGTTTCTTACCATTTCTTAGAGTTTTTAGGGTTCTTTAAAAGGATTTCAGCTTTTTTTTTAGGGTTTCTTACCATTTCTTGGGGTTTCATAGGGTTTTTAGGGTTTCAAAGTGTTTCTTTGCCTTTCTTAGCATCTCATTGGGTTTCTTGTCATTTCTTACTATTTCTTAGTGTTTGTTACCGTTTCTAAGGGTTTCCTGGGGTTTCATAACTTTTTTTAGCATTTCCTTGTTTTCTTTAGGGTTTCTCAGCATTTTTTAGGGTTTTATAGGGTTTCTTATTGTTTCTTAGGGTTTTATTGGGTTTCTTAGCTTTTCTTAATTGTTCTCAACATTTATTTGCATTTCATACGATTTTTTAGCGTTTCTTAGCATTTCTTAGCATTTTTTTATTTTTTTAGCGTTTCTTAAGGTTTCATAGGGTTTCAAAGCATTTCTTAGACTTTCTTAGCGTTTCATTGGGTTTCTTAAGGCTCCTTATGCATTTTTCATAGGGATTCTTAGTGATTCTTAGCATTTTTTTAGCATTTTTTGGGGTTTATTTGTGTTTCTTAGGCTTTCTTAGCATTTCATTGGGTTTCTTAAGGTCTCTTAAGGGTTTTTCATAGGGTTTCTTAAGGTCCCTTAAGGGTTTTTCATAGCGTTTCTTAGCGATTCTTAGCATTTTTTAGCAATTCTTGGAGTTTCTTTGTGTTTTTTAGATTTTCTTAGCGTTTCTTATAGTTTCTTAGCATTTCTTAGCATTTCTTGGAGTTTCTTTGTGTTTTTTTAGGGTTTCTTAGCGTTTCTTATAGTTTCTTAGCATTTCTTAGGGTCTCTTAGAGTTCTATAGAATTTCTTAGAGTTTATTAGTGTTTTTTAGTGTTTCTCATCATTTACTAGAGTTTTTAATGGATTTTTAATATTTTTTAGGGTTTCTTTGCACTTCATAGGGTTTCTTAAGGCGTCTTGGTGCTTCTTAGCATTTCTTAGTTATTTTAAGGGTTTTCTTAGTATTTCTTAGTGTTTGGTAGGATTTCCTAGCACTTTTTAGTGATTTTAGTCTTTCTTTGGGTTTTTTTTAAGTGTTTCTTTGGCTTTCTTACGGGTTCATAGCATTTCTTAGTGTTTCTTACTGTATTTATGGGTTTACTAGGGTTTCTTTAACTTTTTTCAGCATTTCTTAGAATTTCATAGGGTTTTATAGGGTTTCTTATCTTTTTTTAGGGTTTCATAGAGTTTCTTAGCTTATCTTAAGTGTTGTTAACATTTCTTAGGCTTCCTTCTGGGTTTTCTATCATTTCTTACCATTTCTTAGGATTTATTAGTGTTTCTTAGGGATTTATTGATGTGAATCCGACTAAAGAGACTACGAATTCACATGTCCAATCAACTGAACCTGCAATGGAGCTAAACAGTTCGTCACCAAAAGAGATAAATAATCATTTGAGTCTACAAGAGGGCCCACTCACTTAAATTCTTTGGAATTACTTTTTGAAAACCTTTATTGATTTGTCTTGATTGTTCCTCAAGTTGAACTGCTTCATAAAAACGATTTATTTTTATAGTTCAATTTAGATTGAAAGAAGACATTCGAGATGAAAAAGACAAGAGTTTTTTAATCTTTAAGAAAAAGCCAATTGGGTGTGAAAACACGAGTGATTGAGAGAAATACGTGAGTCTTGGGATGAAATGAAAGCGATCATGTGACGACGATTTGTTCCCAGCCACTATCACCGGGAGTTGTTCAATAAACTCCAAAGGCTTACCCAAGGATCAAGAAGCGTCGACGAATACTTCAAGGAAATGGAGATTGCGATGATTCGAGCAAATGTGGAGGAAGACAGAGAGGCAACAATGGCGAGATTTTTGCATGGTTTAAACCATGAGATAGCTGACATGGTGGAAATACAGTATCATGTTGAGCTCCACGATATGGTACATCAAGCTATCAAAGTCGAACAATAATTGAAGAGAAAGAGTTTACACAAAAGGGGATTAAACAATGGTTCCTCGAACTCATGGAAACCATCCTCAAGGCTATTTGAGAGGCAGTCAACTCAACCTCAGCGTGCTCCACTAAAAGAGACAACCAAGCAGGCTGTGGCCCAAAATCAAGGTAACACCCATATCACAACTCCCAAAACTCGTGAAATTAAGTGTTTCCGATGCCAAGGCAGGGGTCACATTACAAGTCAATGCCCAAATAAGCGGGCAATGGTGATCAATGCTAATGGTGAAATTGAGACTGATGATGAAAAAGAAGATATCGATCTGGGGATACCACCACTTGAAGATGCTGATGAATATGCAGAAGAAGGGGAATTGTTGGTTGCACGACGAACTCTCAGTGTTCAAGCCCAAGAAGAAGAAAACAATCAGCATGAAAACTGTAATGTAGACTACGAATTCACATGTCCAATCAACCGAACCTGCAATGGAGCTGAACAGTTCGTCACCAAAAGAGATGAATAATCATTTGAGTCTACAAGAGGGCCCAATCACAAGGTCAAGGGCTAAAAGATTCAAAAAAGCTTTATATGGGCTGATTAAAGAGATTGCTGAATATTCAAATAGAAGCCCAGATGAAGAGCCCAAGATGAGCCCAACAGAAGGTCCAGATTTAATTAATAAGGAGAGATTTATAAATATAATAAATCTCTTAGGATAATATTAGGTAGTCAAATTAGATAAGGTTAGCTTATAACCATAATAGATTTTTTCCACATTATGTGGGTCATTTGGTTGTATTTTTTAATGTTTCTTACCGTTTCTTATAGTTTCTTTGCATTTCTTTGTGTTTTTTAGCATTTCTTATCATTTACTAGAGTTTTTAATGGGTTTTCTGTGTTTTTTAGGGTTGCTTTGCATTTCATAAGGTTTCTTAGGGCCACTTGGGGATTCTTAGTGTTTTCTTGGTGTTTGGTAGGATTTCCTAGCACTTTTTAATGTTCTTAGCATTTCTTAGGGATTTTGTAAGTGTTTCTTTGGGTTTCTTAAGGGTTCATAGCGTTTCTTAGTGTTTCTTACCGTTTCCAAGGGTTTACTTAGATTTCTTAACTTTTTCTAACATTTTTGTAGTGTTTTAGGGTTTCTTAGCATTTCTTAGGTTGTTATAGGGTTTCTTATTGTTTCTTAGGGTTTTATTAGGTTTCTTATTGTTTCTTAGGGTTTTATAGGGTTTCTTAGATTTTCATAAGTGTTCTTAGCATTTCTTAGGGTTCCTTATGGGTTTTTTAGCGTTTCTTATCATTTCTTAGGGTTTATTAGTGTTTCTTTCCTAGCGTTTCTTATTGTTTCTTACCGTTTCTAAGGGTTTACTAGGGTTATCTGGGGTTTATTAACTTTTTATTAGCGTTTCTTTGTGTTTTAAGGGTTTCTTAGCATTTTTTAGCATTTCTTTGGGTTTTATAGGGTTTTTTTAGATTTGTTAGCTTTTCTTAAGTGTTCTTAGCATTTCTTAGGGTTCCGTATGGGTTTTTTAGCATTTCTCATTGTTTACTAGGGTTTTCTAGCATTTCTTACTGTTTCTTAGGGTTTATTAGCGTTTCTTAAGGATTCATAGAGTTTCCAAGTGTTTCTTACCGTTTCTTAGTGGTTGTTACCGTTTCTAAGGGTTTCATTGGGTTTCTTAACTTTTTTAAGCGTTTCTTTGTTTTTTTAGGGTTTCTTAGCATTTCATAGGCTTTTATAGGGTTTCTTATCGTTTCTTAGGGTTTTATTGGGTTTCTTATGGTTTCTTAGCATGTCTTAGCGTTTGGTAGGGTTTCTTAGCAATTGTTTTTGTATTTTTTTAGCATTTCTTAGGGTTTCATATGGGTTTTTAGGGTTTCAAAGCGTTACTTTGGCTTTCGTAGCGTTTCATTGAGTTTCTTAAGGGTTTTTCATTGGGTTTCTTAGCGATTCTTAGCATTTTTTTTAGCGTTTCATGTGGTTTATTTGTATTTGTGAGGACTTCTTATGATTACTTTGCGTTTATTATAGTTTCTTGGCATTTCTTAGGGTTTCTTAGGGTTTATTTAGCGTTTCTTACCGTTTCTAAGGGTTTTCTAGGGTTTATTAGCGTTTCTTTGGGTTTCCATGCAATTCTTATTTAATGTTTTTTAACGTTTCTTAGGGTTTTATAGTTTTTTTACGATTTGTAAGTGTTTTTTAGGCTTTGTTAGCATTTCTTTGGGTTTCTTAAAGGTTCTTAGCATTTCTTATTGTTTCTTAGCATTTTACTTGGTGTTCCTAGCATTTCTTATCGTTTCTAAGGGTATACTAGGGTTTATTAGAGTTTCTTAGTTTTTCTTAGCAATTCTTAGCATTTTTAGCATTTCTTCAAGTTTCTATGTGTTTTTAAGGGTTTTTCAGGGTTTCTTAGCATTTCATATAGTTTCTTAGCGTTTCATGTAGTTTCTTAGCATTTCTTAGTGTTTTTTAGAATTTCTTAGGGTTTTATAGTGTTTCTTAGAGTTTCATGTCATTTCATAGTGTTTTTTTTTGGGTTTTTTAGTGTTTCTTATCATTTACTAGAGTTTTTAATGGGTTTTTAGTGTTTTTTTTAGGGTTTCTTAGGGCCTCTTGGGGCTTCTTAGCATTTCCTGAGGATTATTATTGTTTTCTTAGTATTTCTTAGCATTTGGTAGGATTTCTTAGAACTTTTTAGTATTTTTAGTGTTTCTAATGGTTTATTTATGTGTTTCTTTGGGTTTCTTAAGGGTTCATAGTGTTTCTTAGTGTTTCTTATCATTTCTACGAGTTTACTAGGGTTTGCTAGGGTTTCATAACTTTTTTTAGCGTTTCTTTGTTATTTTAGTGTTTCTTAGCGTTTCTTAGGGTTTTATGGGGTTTCTTATCGTTTCTTAGGGTTTTATAGGGTTTCATAGAGTTTCTTAGCTTTTCTTAAGTGTTCTTAGCATTTCTTAGGGTTCCTTGTGGGTTTTCTATTTTTTCTTACCGTTTCTTAGGGTTTATTAGTGTTTCTTAGGGATTCAAGGAGTTTTCTAGCATTTCTTACTGTTTCTTAGTGTTTCTTACCATTTCTGAGTGTTTAATAGGGTTTCCTGTGGTCTCTTAACTTTTTTTAGCGTTTCTTTGATTTCTTTAGGGTTTCTTAGTATTTCTTAGGGTTTTATAGGGTTTCTTATCATTTCTTAGGGTTTTATTGGATTTCTTAGAGTTTCTTTTTATTAAGTGTTCTTAGCATTTCTTAGCGTTCCTTATGGGTTTTTTAGCGTTTCTTATTGTTTACTAGGGTTTTCTAGCATTTCTTACTGTTTCTTAGGGTTTATTAGCATTTCTAAAGAATTCATAGAGTTTCCTAGCATTTCTTACCGTTTCTTAGTGTTTCTTACCGTTTTTAAGGGTTTACTAGGGTTTCTTAACTTTTTTTTAGCATTTCTTTATGTTTTATGGGTTTCTTAGCGTTTCTTTGTGTTTTAAGGGTTTCTTAGTATTTCTTAGGGTTTTATAGGGTTCTTATCGTTTCTTAGGGTTTTATAGTGTTTCCTAGAGTTTCTTAGATTTTCTTAAGTGTTCTTAGCATTTCTTAGGGTTCATTATGGGTTTTTTAGTGTTTCTTACCATTTACTAGGGTTTTCTAGCATTTCTTACCGTTTTTTATGGTTTAATAGCGTTTCTTATGGATTCATAGAGTTTCCTAGTGTTTCTTACCGTTTCTATGGGTTTCTTAACGTTTTTTAAGCGTTTCTTTATTTTTTTTAGGGTTTCTTAGCATTTCTTAGGGTTTTATAGGGTTTCTTACAGTTTCTTAGCTTTTCTTAAGTGTTCTTAGCATCTCTTTGCATTTCATACAGTTTTTTAGCGTTTCTTATCGTTTTTTAGGGCTTTCTTGCATTTCTTACCATTTCTTAGGGTTTATTAGCATTTCTTAGGGATTCATAGACTTTTCTAGCATTTCTTAGTGATTCTTAGCATTTCTTTAGCGTTTGTTGTGTTTTTTAATGTTTTTTAAGGTTTCTTAGCGTTACTTAGCATTTATTGTGTTTTTTAATGTTTTTTTGGGTTTCTTAGCGTTACTTAGCGTTTCTTACCATTTCTTAGAGTTCTTTTGGGTTTGTTAGGGTTCTTTAAAAGGATTTTAGCTTTTTTTTAGGGTTTCTTTGCATTTCTTATGGTTTCTTAGCATTTCTTAGCACTTTTTATTTTTTTTAGCGTTTCTTAGGGTTTCATAGGGTTTTTTACGGTTTTAAAGCGTTTCTTAGGCTTTCTTACTGTTTCATTGGGTTTCCTAGCATTTCTTACTATTTCTTAGTGTTTCATTGGGTTTCCTAGCATTTCTTACTATTTCTTAGTGTTTCATACCGTTTCTAAGGGTTTGCTGGGGTTTCATAACATTTTTTAGCGTTTCTTTGTTTTCATTAGGGTGTCTCAGCATTTCTTAGGGTTTTATAGGGTTTCTTATTGTTTCTTAGGGTTTTATTGGGTTTCATAGAGTTTCTTAGCTTTTTTTAATTGTTCTTAACATTTCTTATGGTTCCTTATGGGTTTTTTAGCATTTCTTATTGTTTACTAGGGTTTTTTAGCATTTTTTTACCGTTTCTTAGGGTTTATTAGCATTTCTTAGGGATTCATAGACTTTCCTAGTGTTTCTTAGTGATTCTTAGTATTTCTCTAGCGTTTCTTACCATTTCTTAGAGTTTTTAGGGTTTCTTAGGTTTCTTTAAGGGGATTTTATCTTTTTTTTTGGGTTTCTTAAGGATTCATAGCGTTTCTTAGTGTTTCTTACCGTTTCTAACGATTTACTTGGGTTTCTTAACTTTTTCTGGCATTTTTTTAAATTTTTTAGTGTTTCTTAGCGTTTCTTAGTATTTCTTAGGGTTTTATAGGGTTTCTTAGATTTTCTTAAGTGTTCTAAGCATTTCTTAGGGTTCCTTATGGGTTTTTTAGCATTTCTTATCGTTTACTAGGGTTTTCTAGCATTTCTTACCATTTCTTAGGGTTTATTAGTGTTTCTTTCCTAGCGTTTCTTACCGTTTCTTTGTGTTTTTAAGGGTTTCTTAGCATTTCTTTTGGTTTTATAAGGTTTCTTTTGGTTTTTTTAGGGTTTTATAGGGTTTCTTAGATTTTCTTAGCTTTTCTTAAGTGTTCTTAGCATTTCTTTGGGTTCCTTATAGGTTTTTTAGCGTTTGTTATCATTTACTAGGGTTTTCTAGCATTTCTTACCATTTCTTATTGTTTAATAGAGTTTCTTATGTATTCATAGAGTTTCCTATCGTTTCTTACCGTTTCTAACGGTTTCATGGGGTTTCTTAACTCTTTTTAAGAGTTTCTTTGTTTTTTTAGGGTTTCTTAGCATTTCTTAGGGTTTTGTAGGGTTTCTTAGGGTTTTATTGTGTTTCTTAGGGTTTCTTAGCATTTCTTAGCATTTGGTAGGGTTTTTTTAGCAATTTCTTTTGTATTTTTTTAGCGTTTCTTAGGGTTCCATATGGTTTTTTAGGGTTTCAAAGCGTTTCATTGAGTTTCTTAAGGGTTTTTCATTGGGTTTCTTAGCGATTCTTAGCATTGTTTTAGCGTTTCATGTGGTTTAGTTGTATTTGTTAGGGTTTCTTATCATTACTTTGCATTTATTATAGTTTCTTAGCATTTCTTATGGTTTATTTAGCCATTCTTATCTTTTCTCAGGGTTTTCTAGGGTTTATTAGCGTTTCCTTGTGTTTCCTTGCGATTCTTATTTAGTGTTTTTTAACGTTTCTTAGGGTTTCTTAAATGTTCTTAGCGTTTCTTATTATTTCTTATCTTTTCTTAGCATTTACTAGGTTTTCCTAGCATTTCTTACCGTTTCTTAGGGTATTGATGCGAACCTCGCCAATATTCTGACGACACCCTACAACACCAAATATGGCAACGATCCCAAGACTTTCACGACGCAAGTGCGAAAAGATGGAATATACCTTGTTTATTTGAGAAACAAGGTATGGGATATGTATATGCCACACCCAAATCCTCTAAAGAAGAACTCTTAGAAAACCCCGGGTGATAAGTCTTCATTGCCTGAACGCCACAGGTAAAAACCTGATAAGTTCAAAAGATCTTTCAAGATAGAAAGAAGACAAAACCTCACAAGATATAAATTCCAAAGTGTGTCTCTCCAATGCTGTGGAGTATGCCTTTTATAGGCTCAGAAAACAACCGAATGACCCATATAATGTGGAAAAAATCTATTATGGTTATAAGCTAACCTTATCTAATCTGACTACCTAATATTATCCTAAGAGATTTATTATTTTTATAAATCTCTCCTTATTAATTAAATCTGGACCTTCTGTTGGGCTCATCTTGGGCTCTTCATTTGGGCTTCTATTTGAATATTTAGCAATCTCTTTAATCAGCCCATATAAAGCTTTTTTGAATCTTTTAGCCTTTGACCTTGTGATTGGGCCCTCTTGTAGACTCAAATGATTATTCGTCTCTTTTGGTGACGAACTGTTCAGCTCCATTGCAGGTTCGGTTGATTGGACATGTGAATTTGTAGTCTCTTTAGTCGGATTCACATCAGGTATACTAGGGTTTATTAGAGTTTCTTAGGGTTTCTTAGTGATTCTTAGCATTTTTAGCATTTGTTCAGGTTTCTTTGTGTTTTTTAGGGTTTCTTAGCGTTTCATGTAGTTTCTTATCATTTCTTAGTGTTTTTTAGCATTTCTTAGGGTTTGTTTGGGTTTTATAGTGTTTCTTAGAGTTTCATGTCATTTCATAGTGTTTATTGGGGTTTCTTAGTGTTTCTTATCATTTACTAGAGTTTTTAATCGGTTTTAGTGTTTTTTAGGGTTTCTTTGCATTTCATAGGGTTTCCTAGGGCCTCTTGGGCTTCTTAGCATTTTGTAGGGATTCTTATTGTTTTCTTAGTATTTCTTAGCGTTTGGTTGGATTTCATAGAAATTTTTAGTGTTTTTAGCATTTCTAATGGTTTTTTTATGTGTTTCTTTGGGTTTCTTAAGGGTTCATACCGTTTCTACGGGTTTACAAGGGTTTCGTAACTTTTTTTTGCGTTTCTTTATGTTTTTAAGGCTTTTTTTAAGCGTTTCTTAGCATTTCTGAGGGTTTTATAGGGTTTCTTATCATTTCTTAGGGTTTTATAGAGTTTCTTAGAGTTTCTTAGCTTTTCTTAAGTGTTCTTAGCATTTCTTAGGGTTCCTTATGGGTTTTTTAGCGTTTCTTATCATTTCTTAGGGTTTATTAGTGTTTCTTTCCTAGCGTTTCTTATTGTTTCTTACCGTTTCTAAGGGTTTACTAGGGTTATCTGGGGTTTATTAACTTTTTATTAGCGTTTCTTTGTGTTTTAAGGGTTTCTTAGCATTTTTTAGCATTTCTTTGGGTTTTATAGGTTTTTTTTCGATTTGTTAGCTTTTCTTAAGTGTTCTTAGCATTTCTTAGGGTTCCTTATGGGTTTTTAGCGTTTCTTATCGTTTACTAGGGTTTTCTAGTATTTGTTACCGTTTCTTAGGATTTATTAGTGTTTCTTAGGGATTCATAGAGTTTTCTAGCATTTCTTACTGTTTCTTATCATTTCTAAGGGTTTACTAGGGTTTCTTAACTTTTTTTAACGTTTCTTTGTATTATTTAGGGTTTCTTAGCATTTCTTGGGGTTTATAGGGTTTCTTATCGTTTCTTAGGGTTTTATTGGGTTTCTTAGCTTTTCTTAAGTGTTCTTAGCATTTCTCAGGGTTCCTTATGGGTTTTTTAGCGTTTGTTATCATTTACTAGGGTTTTCTAGCATTTCTTACCGTTTTTAAAGGTTTATTAGCGATTCATAGAGTTTCCTAGCATTTCTTACTGTTCCTTAGAGTTTCTAAGGGTTTCCTGGGGTTTTGATGTGAATCCGACAAAAGAGTCTACAAATTCACAAGCCCAATCAAACGAGCCTCCAATGAAGCTGAACACTTTGTCACCAAATGGAATAAATGATTATTTGAGAAATCAAGAGGGCCCAATCACAAAGTTAAGGGCTAAAAGATTCAAAGAAGCTTTATATGGGCTGATTAAAGAGATTGCTGCATATTCAAATAGAAGCCCAAATGAAGAGCCCAAGATGAGCCCAACAGAAGGTCCAGATTTAATTAATAAGAAGAGATTTATAAATATAATAAATCTCTTAGGATAATATTAGGTAGTTAGACTAGATAAGGTTAGCTTATAACCATAATAGATTTTTTCCTCATTATGTGGGTATTCGGTTGTTTTCTGAGCCTATAAAAGGCATACTCCACAACATTGGAGACACACTTTGGAATTTATATCTTGTGAGGTTTTGTCTTCTTTCTATCTTGAAAGAGCTTTTGAACTTATCAGGTTTTTATCTGTGGCGTTCAAGCAATCAAGACTTATCACCCGGGGTTTTCTAAGAGTTCTTCTTAGAGGATTTGGGTGTGGCGTCTACATATCCCATACCTTGTTTCTCACATAAACAAGGTATATTCCATCTTTTCGCACTTGTGTCGTGAAAGTCTTGGGATCGTTGCCATATTTGGTGTAGGGCGTCGTCAGCATATTGGCGAGGTTCGCATCAGGTTTCATAACATTTTTTAGCGTTTCTTTGTTTTCTTTAGGGTTTCTTATCATTTTTTAGGGTTTTATAGGGATTCTTATCGTTTCTTAGGGTTTCATTGGGTTTCTTAGAGTTTCTTAGCTTTTCTTAATTGTTCATAACATTTCTTTGCATTTCATACGATTTTTTAGTGTTTCAAAGGATTTTTTTTGTATTTCAAAGCGTTTCTTAGGCTTTCTTAGCATTTCCTTGGGTTTCTTAATTGTTCATAACATTACTTTTTTTGTATTTTTTTTAGCATTTATTAGGGTTTCATAGGATTTTTTTTGCGTTTCAAAGCGTTTCTTAGGCTTTCTTAGCATTTCCTTGGGTTTCTTAAGGTTCGTTAGGGGTTTTCCATAGGGTTTCTTAGCGATTCTTAACATTTATTAGCATTTCTTAGGGTTTCTTTATGTTTTTTAGGGTTTTTTAGCCTTTCTTATAGTTTCATAGCATTTCTTAGTGTTCTTTTTAACATTTCTTAGGGTTTTATAGAGTTTCTTTTCGTTTCTTAGTGTTTATTAGGGTTTGTTAGCATTTCTTATCATTTACTAGAGTTTTTAATGGGTTTTTAGTGGTTTTTAGGGTTTCTTTGCATTTCATAGAGTTTCTTAGGGCCTCTTGGGCTTCTTAGCATTTTCTAGGGATTCTTAGGGTTTTCTTAGTATTTCTTAGCATTTGGTAGGATTTCCTAGCACTTCTTATTATTTTTAGCGTTTCTTATGGTTTTTTTAAGTGTTTCTTTGGATTTCTAAAAGGATTATAGTGTTTCTTAGTGTTTCTTACTGTTTCTAAGGTTTGACTAGGACTTCCTAGTGTTTCATAACTTTTTTTAGCATTTCTTAGGGTTTTATAGGGTTTCTTATCATTTCTTAGGGTTTTATAGGGTTTCTTATCATTTCTTAGGGTTTTATTGGGTTTCTTAACTTTTTTTTTAGCGTTTCTTTGTGTTTTTAAGTGTTTCTTAGCGTTTCTTAGCATTTCTTAGTGTCTTGATAGAGTTTCTTATCGTTTCTTAGGGTTTTATTGAGTTTCTTAGAGTTTCTTAGCTTTTCCTAAGTGTTCTTAGGATTTCTCAGGGTTCCTTATGGGTTTTTTAGCATTTCTTATCGTTTACTAGGGTTTTCTGGCATTTCTTACCGTTTCTAAAGGTTTATTAGCGTTTCTTAGGGATTCATAAAGTTTCCTAGCATTTTTACTGTTTCTTAATATTTCTTACCGTTTCTAAGGGTTTCATGGGCTCTCATAACTTTTTTTAGCGTTTCTTTGTTTTCTTTAGGGTTTCTTAACATTTCTTAGGGTTTTATAGGATTTCTTATCATTTCTTAGGGTTTTATTGGGTTTCTCAGAGTTTCTTAACTTTTTTTTGAAGTTTCTTTGTGTTTTTAAGTGTTTCTTGGCGTTTCTTAGCATTTCTTAGGGTTTTGATAGAGTTTTTTATCGTTTCTTAGAGTTTTATAGGGTTTCTTAGCTTTTCTTAAGTGTTCTTAGCATTTCTTAGGGTTCCTTACTGGTTTTTTCGCGTTTCCTATCGTTTACTAGGGTTTTCTAGCATTTCTTACCGTTTTTTAGGGTTTATTAGCATTTCTTAGGGATTCATAGAATTTCCTAGCGTTTTTTAACGATTCTTAGCATTTCTCTAGCGTTTCTTGGGTTTCTTAGTGTTAGTTAGCGTTTCTTACCATTTCATAGAGTTTTTAGGGTTTCTTAGGGTTCTTTAAGGGGATTTTAGCTTTTTTTTAGGGTTTCTTTACGTTTCCTAGGGTTTATTAGCGTTTTGTTGGGTTTCTTAGCACTTTTTTGTATTTTTTAGCATTTCTTAGGGTTTTATAGGGTTTCAAAGTTTTTCTTAGGCTTTCTTAGCGGTTCATTGGGTTTCTTAAGGTTCCTTAAGTTTTTTTCATAGGCTGTCTTAGCAATTCTTTGCATTTTTTAGTGTTTCTTGGGGTTTATTTGTGTTTTTTAGGGTTTTTTTTTATCGTTACTTAGCGTTTATTATATTTTCTTAGCATTTTTTAGGGTTTTATAGCGTTTCTTAGCGTTTTATAGGGTCTCTTAGAGTTTTTTATGGTTTCTTTAGTAATTCCTACCATTTCTAAGGGTTACTAGGGTTTATTAGCATTTCTTTGGGTTTTCAACATTTCCTTGGGTCACATAGGGTTTCTTAGTGTTTCTTAGGGTTTTATAGGGTTTCTTTAGCGTTTCTTACCGTTTCTAAGGGTTTACTAGGGTTTATTAGCATTTCTTTGGGTTCCTTAGTGATTCTTAGCACTTTTTTTAGCGTTTCTTAGTGTTTTATAGGTTTTTTTACGGTTTTTATGCCTTTCTTAGGCTTTCTTACCGTCTCTTTGGGTTTTTTAAATGTTTTTAGCGTTTCTTATTGTTTCTTACCATTTACTAAGTTTTCCTAGCATTTCTTACCATTTCCAAGGGTTTATTAGGGTTGGTTAGCGATTCCTAGCATTTTTAAGCATTTCTTGGGGGTTTCTTTGTGTTTTTTAGTGTTTCTTATAGTTTCATAGCATTTCTAAGTATTTTTTTAGTATTTCTTAGGTTTTCTTAGGGTTTTATAGAGTTTCTTATTGTTTCTTAGCGTTTATTAGGGTTTTTTTTAGCATTTCTTATCATTTACTAGAGTTTTTAATGGGTTTTTAGTGTTTTTAAGGGTCTCTTGGGGCTTCTTAGTATTTCCTAGAGATTCTTAGGGTTTTCTTAGTATTTCATAGCGTTTGGTAGGATTTCCTAGCACCTTTTAGTGTTTTAGTGTTTCTTTGGGTTTCATATCTTTTCTTAAATGTTCTTAGCATTTCTTTGGGTTTTATAGATTGTCATATCTTTTCTTAAGTGTTCTTAGCATTTCTTAGGGTTCCTTATTGGTTTTTTTAGCATTTCTTATTGTTTACTAGGGTTTTCTAGCATTTCTTACCATTTCTTACCATTTCTTATCGTTTAATAGTGTTTCTTATGGATTCATAGAGTTTCTTACTGTTTCTAATGGTTTACAAGGGTTTCATGGGGTTTTCTAGCCACTTCTAAGAGGGGGAGGGATTCTGTGTTTGTGGTAGTTGATAGGTTTTCGAAAATGGCACATTTCATTCCATGTCATAAAACTGATGATGCATCAAATGTGGCTGATTTGTTCTTTAGAGAAGTTGTCAGATTGCATGGTATGCCTAGAACTATTGTTTCTGATCGTGATTCTAAATTCTTGAGTTACTTTTGGAAAACCCTATAGGGTAAATTGGGAACCAAACTGCTGTTTTCAACAACATGTCACCCACAAACTGATGGTCAAACAGAAGTAGTAAATAGGACATTAGGTACTATATTACATTCTATAATAAAAAAGAATTTGAAATCATGGGAAGATTGCTTACCACATGTTGAATTTGCTTATAATCGTTCTATTCATTCTACAACTAAGTTTTCACCATTTGAGATTGTTTATGGTTTCAATCCATTAACCCCTCTAGATCTAACTCCACTTCCTGTAGGTGAATTTGTGAATGTTGATGGAAAGAGAAAAGCACAGTTTGTGAAAGAACTGCACGAGAAGACAAAGATGCATATTGAACGGATGACTAAAGTTTATAAAAAACAAGCAAACAAGGGCCACAAAAGTATCATTTTCGAACCTGGCGATTGGGTCTGGCTTCATATGAGGAAAGAACGATTTCCGGAACAAAGGCGATCAAAACTTCTTCCTAGAGGAGATGGACCATTTCGTGTGTTGGAACGCATTAATAATAATGCTTACAAGCTAGAGTTGCCTGGTGAGTATAGCATTAATGAAAGCTTCAATGTTACTGATTTAATGCCCTTTGATGTAGGTGATGAAAAAACAGATGATTTGAGGACAAATCATTTTCAAGAGGGGGAGAATGATGTGAATCCGACTAAAGAGACTACGAATTCACATGTCCAATCAACCGAACCTGCAATAGAGCTGAACACTTTATCACCAATTGGGATAAATGATCACTTGAGACTTCAAGAGGGCCCAATCACAAGGTCAAGGGCTAAAAGATTCAAAAAAGCTTTATATGGGCTGATTAAAGAGATTGCTGAATATTCAAATAGAAGCCCAAATGAAGAGCCCAAGATGAGCCCAACAGAAGGTCCAGATTTAATTAATAAGGAGAGATTTATAAATATAATCCATTGGATAGAAAACAGCAGACTCAAGAAAATATTAATCTTTACAACAAGAGTTTCATGAAAGTTGTTTTTGATCCAGGGATTTGGGTTAGTTTACATATGAGGAATGGACGGTTTATGAATAGAAAACTATCAAAATTTCTTACATTAGAGGGATTATTTAAGGTGTTAAAACTCGGTAGTAATAATTACAACAGGAAGTTATCTAGCAAATATATTGTTAGTAATAGCATAAGTATTAATTAGTTAATGTCTCTTGATGTAGGTGATGAAGGAAAAGAAGATTTGAGGACAAATCATTTTCAAGAGGGAAAGAATGATGTGAATCTGACTAACGAGAGTACGAATTCACAAGTTCAATAAACCAGACTTGCAATGGAGCTGAACACTTTGTCACCAATTGGGATAAATGATCACTTGAGACTTCAAGAGGGCCCAATCACAAGGTCAAGGGCTAAAAGATTCAAAAAAGCTTTATATGGGCTGATTAAAGAGATTGCTGAATATTCAAATAGAAGCCCAAATGAAGAGCCCAAGATGAGCCCAACAGAAGGTCCAGATTTAATTAATAAGGAGAGATTTATAAATATAATAAATCTCTTAGGATAATATTAGGTAGTCAATTAGATAAGGTTAGCTTATAACCATAATAGATTTTTTCCACATTATATGGGTCATTCGGTTGTTTTCTGAGCCTATAAAAGGCATACTCCACAGCATTGGAGGGACACACTTTGGAATTTATATCTTGTGAGGTTTTATCTTCTTTTTATCTTGAAAGAGCTTTGAACTTATCAGGTTTTTATCTGTGGCGTTCAAGCAATCAAGACTTATCACCCGGGGTTTTCTAAGAGTTCTTCTTAGAGGATTTGGGTGTGGCGTCTACATATCCCATACCTTGTTTCTCACATAAATAAGGTATATTCCATCTTTTCGCACTTGCGTCGTGAAAGTCTTGGGATCGTTGCCATATTTGGTGTAGGGTGTCGTCAGCATATTGGCGAGGTTCGCATCATATGCCCTTTGGGTTGACTAATGCACCAAGCACTTTCATGAGATTAATGAATCATGTATTACGTGCTTTTATTGGGAGATTTGTAGTGGTATATTTTGATGATATTCTAATCTACAGCAAGACCATGGATGAACATGTAGCACATTTAAGAGCTGTGTTAGAAGCATTAAGGCAACATAAGTTGTTTGCCAACTTGAATAAATGGGTCTTTTGTTCGGATAAACTTGTGTTTCTTGGATATGTTATAAGTTCAGAAGGGATTGGAGTTGACGAGGAAAAGATTAAGGCAATTCGCGACTGGCCGACACCTAATTCGGTAAGTCAGGTAAGAAGTTTCCATGGATTAGCTAGTTTTTATAGACGTTTTGTTCCAAATTTCAGTAGTTATGTTGCACCTCTTACTGCTGTTATAAAGAAAAATGTACCTTTTAAATGGGGTAATGAGCAACAAAATGCATTTCAATCGATAAAGGAAAAATTAACTACTGCCCCATTGCTCTCATTGCCTAATTTTTTGAAAACATTTGAAATTGAGTGTGATGCATCAGGAGTAGGTATTGGAGGTGTATTAATGCAGGAAGGAAGACCAATTGCATATTTCAGTGAAAAGTTGAGTGGAGCAACCCTTAACTATCCTACCTATGATAAGGAGATGCCCTAGTTCGAACTCTTCAAACATGGCAGCACTACCTATGGCCGAAAGAGTTTGTGATTCACACAGATCATGAATCTCTTAAACATCTCAAAGGAAAACACAAGTTGAACAAACGCCATGCAAGGTGGGTGGAGTTCATTGAAACATTCCCATATGTGATCAAATACAAACAAGGTAAGGAAAATATAGTTGCAGATGCTCTATCGCGAAGGTATGCTATGCTTTCAATGCTTGATTCTAAATTACTTGGATTTGATTATATCAGGGATTTGTATGCAAATGATCCTGATTTTTGTGAAGTGTTTATAGGTTGTCGAACTGGTAGGTTTGGAAAATTTTATTTACAAAATGGATTTCTTTTTCGAGAAAACAAATTATGCATCCCTCAGTCATCTTTGCATGAGTTACTTGTTAGGGAAGCACATGGTGGAGGACTTATGAGACATTTTGGGGTAGCTAAAACTATGGCGATGATGCACGAGCATTTTTTTTGGCCCCACATGAAAAGGGATGTTGAGAAAATTTGTTCTCGATGCATTACAAGTAAAGAGTCTAAGTCTAGGCAACAACCTCACGGCCTGTATACTCCTCTTCCAATTCCTAATGCACCTTGGATTGATATTTCCATGGATTTTGTTTTAGGATTACCAAGAACTAAGAGGGGGAGGGATTCTGTGTTTGTGGTAGTTGATAGGTTTTCGAAAATGGCACATTTCATTCCATGTCATAAAACTAACGACATTTCATCCCAAAATGCTCGTGCATCAGCATGCGAACCTCGCCAATATGCTGACGACACCCTACACCAAATATGGCAAGGATCCCAAGAATTTCACGACGCAAGTAAGAAAAGATGGAATATACCTTGTTTATGTGGGAAACAAGGTATGGGATATGTAGACGCCACACCCAAATCCTCTAAGAAGAACTCTTAGAAAACCCCGGGTGATAAATCTTGATTGCTTGAACGCCACAGGTAAAAAACCTGATAAGTTCAAAAGCTCTTTCAAGATAGAAGGAAGACAAAAACTCACAAGATATAAATTCCAAAGTGTGTCCCTCCAATGCTGTGGAGTATGCCTTTTATAGGCTCAGAAAACAACCGAATGACCCATATAATGTGGAAAAAATCTATTATGGTTATAAGCTAACCTTATCTAATTGACTACCTAATATTATCCTAAGAGATTTATTATATTTATAAATCTCTCCTTATTAATTAAATCTGGACCTTCTGTTGGGCTCATCTTGGGCTCTTCATTTGGGCTTCTATTTGAATATTCAGCAATCTCTTTAATCAGCCCATATAAAGCTTTTTTGAATCTTTTAGCCCTTGACCTTGTGATTGGGCCCTCTTGAAGTCTCAAGTGATCATTTATCCCAATTGGTGACAAAGTGTTCAGCTCCATTGCAAGTCTGGTTTATTGAACTTGTGAATTCGTACTCTCGTTAGTCAGATTCACATCATTCTTTCCCTCTTGAAAATGATTTGTCCTCAAATCTTCTTTTCCTTCATCACCTACATCAAGAGACATTAACTAATTAATACTTATGCTATTACTAACAATATATTTGCTAGATAACTTCCTGTTGTAATTATTACTACCGAGTTTTAACACCTTAAATAATCCCTCTAATGTAAGAAATTTTGATAGTTTTCTATTCATAAACCGTCCATTCCTCATATGTAAACTAACCCAAATCCCTGGATCAAAAACAACTTTCATGAAACTCTTGTTGTAAAGATTAATATTTTCTTGAGTCTGCTGTTTTCTATCCAATGGATTAAAATCATGGATAATCTCCATTGGTGATAACTTAATTACTGAATAAATATAACGATTATATGCAAACACAATATGTGGTAAACATGCAGTTGAAAATAGAAGTTTTGTAACCAATACAGTATTCCAAGAAAAATTAAGCAATTTAGTATCAATGATTGTAAACAAAATATACCTTTTAGATAATGTATGAGAAACTACATTTTTCATACCTTGCTTACACTTGATCACATAACCAGATGTATAAATGAATTTTACCCACCTTGTATGATACTCATTCAGCATGAGGGCTACTCCGCTGAACTTTTCATTATAATGTGCAAGTGTTCTTCTTTTCTGACTTACCAAATAAGGTGTTTGCCAATCTCGAATTGCCTTAATTTCCTTGTCAATGGCAATACCTTCAGAACTTATAACATATCCAAGAAATACAAGTTTACCCAAACATAATATGCAATTCTTCAATTTGGCAAACAACTGATATTGCAAGACAATTTTTAAATATCCTTCATGTTTATCTAAGTAATTGTTGTATATTATGATTTTATCAAAATATATGGCAACAAAGTTTTTAATAAAAGTACATAGGATATAATTTATTAACTTCATAAAAGTGTTACATGCATTAGCCAAACTAAAAATAATATTCAACCATTCATATAAACCATGTTTTACTTTTAATGCAGTTTTCAATCCATAATTAGCTTTCATTCGAATTTTAGAATATTCACTCTTGTGATTAAATTTTGAAAACAAATAGTTTTCATGCAACTCATCTAATATAATATTTACTTGAGGAATAGAGTGAAGATACATTACCTTCATACGGTTGATGATTCGAAAATCAACACACCTTCGCCAAATTTTCTCTTTCTTAGGCATTTGCACAATACCTGAAATCATATTATCCCGTGCATATCCTAGCTTCATCAAATTTAGGATTTGGTGTTGAATTTGATACTTGATTTCTCGATCAGGTTGCAAACTAGGAGTTTTCTTCTTAAGAATGATATTCTTGAATTCCTGCATAAGAGAAATACAAATTCTCGGAAAATATCCGACAATATGGTTAGTCAAATATAAATACTTGTACATAAGTACTGTAAGGATAGGATATGGAATTGTATCTCTCTTTATCTCACTTTTTCTCTCCATAAAATTGTTTTTACTCTCTTTTCTTTGTATTATGGCTTTTTTCTCTTCTTTTTCAACATTGCCTTTTCTCTCATCATTTTCAATTTCGGCTTTTCTCCCTCTGATTTTTCTTTCTTCTTTTTCAATATTGCCTTTTATTTCTTCCTGTTCAATCATGGCTTTTCTCTCTTGTCTTTCTGCTATTTTCTTTTCATTTGCCTTTTTCTTTTTCAACTGATCTTGAAAAAATTGTTGTAAAGTAAGAGGTACAAGAGATATTGGTCTATTATTCATCACGAATGAGTACCTATCTGTTAATCTATCATATGTAACGTGACGATCTAACTTCCAAGGTTCTCCCAATAAAATATGACATGCTTGCATTGGTACTACATCACATAATATTTTATCTTGATATTTCCCAATAGAGAATGACACTATCACCTATTGGGTTACCTCTAGTTTGGGTTGATCATTCAACCTTTGAATTTGATATGGCTTTGGATGCTTCATTATATGTAATGCGAACTTCTCCACAAGCTCGGTGCTAGCAAAGTTAGTGCAGCTTTCCCCATCTATGATAACAGAACAAACCTTATTTTTCATAGAGCAACGAGTATGAAATAACTTCTCACGTTGGTCTGTCCCAAGTAGTGGGTTGATTGAAGAAATTGAGCTTGATGTTGTCGCGATTAACTTGGAGATCATCGAACTCCCCCAGTTCCTGTTGTTCAAAGCATCGAGATCGACTGCTCCACGGTTGTTCAATGGAAGTATGTGAGTGTCGTCTCACACCTTCCTCCAAGCAATTCATTTGCGTATGAAGTGGCTCAAATTCAAACTTCACTATCTGTTTCATTTGATTCTTTATTGCTTTCCATTGTAGGTTTTGAATAGGCGATATGAAACCCTCTTCTATTATTGTGTTTCCTTGTCGTTGGGCCTTCAGAACCTGATAATTGTTAGAAAGAAAAGAACCTCGCAACTCTCCCTCACATGTTTCTCTCAAACACTCATGTTTCACACTCAAATGGCTTTTTCTTAAAGATTTAAAACACTCTTGCCTTTTTCCACTCATATGTCTTCTTTCAATCTGAATTGAACTTTAAAAACAAATCATTTTTTTACGAAGCAGTTCAACTTGAGGGACAATCAAGACATATCGATAAAGGTTTCCAAAAAGTAATTCCAAAGAATTTAAATGAGAAGAAAGAAATTAAGATGGAATGAAGTAATAGACTTAGATATAGCAGAATAAGAATGAGTTGTGTTCCTCCTTTTTTTTCTTTTGCCTTTTTTTTCCACGATTTTTTTTTGCTTTTTTTTTAGCACAAACTTTTTTTGGCTCTTTCTTTTTTGGCACGAATTTTAACCTACTGAAGAGAAGATTAATAGAAGAATATGATAATTTTTTTATAGAGAATAGAAATAGGTAGAGAATATAAAAAAAGAACTAGATAAAAAAAATGGTATGGAACTTGCCGTGCAACCGTGTGCTCTGATACCAACTGATGCGAACCTCGCCCATATGCTGACGACACCCTACACCAAATATGGCGATGATCCCAAGACCTTCACGACGCAAGTGCGAAAAGATGGAATATACCTTATTTATGTGAGAAACAAGGTATGGGATATGTAGACGCCACACCCAAATCCTCTGAGAAGAAATCTTAGAAAACCCCGGGTGATAAGTCTTGATTGATTGAACGCCATAGGTAAAAACCTGATAAGTTCAAAAGCTCTTTCAAGATAGGAAGAAGACAAAACCTCACAAGATATAAATTTCAAAGTGTGTCTCTCCAATGCTGTGGAGTATGCCTTTTATAGGCTCAGAAAACAACCGAATGACCCATATAATGTGGAAAAAATCTATTATGGTTATAAGCTAACCTTATCTAATCTGACTACCTACTATTATCCTAAGAGATTTATTATATTTATAAATCTCTCCTTATTAATTAAATATGGACCTTCTCTTGGGCTCATCTTGGGCTCTTCATTTGGGCTTCTATTTGAATATTCAGCAATCTCTTTAATCAGCCCATATAAAGCTTTTTTTAATCTTTTAGCCCTTGACCTTGTGATTGGGCCCTCTTGAAGTCTCAAGTGATCATTTATCCCAATTGGTGACAAAGTGTTCAGTTCCATTGCAAGTCTGGTTTATTGAACTTGTGAATTCGTACTCTCGTTAGTCAGATTCATATCAGTAGATATATATATTGTTGGAATGATCTTATATTTTCTAAATATGTTGCTATTTCTAAATGGATTGTAATTAAAAAGGAAATTAAGGCAACTCAAGATTGGCCAATATCTTATTTGGTAAGTGAGATGAGAAGTTTCCTTAGATTAACTTACTTTTATATAGATTATGTTTCTAAATTTAATAGTTATCATATACCTCTCACTTTATTTTTAGAAAAGAATATTTTGTTTAGATTATGTGATGTACAAGAAAATATATTCAAATATTTAGGGGATAAACTAACTAGTTTCCATTTTATTGCATTACCTAACTTTCCTAAATTATTCAAACTTAATTGTAAAGTATCACAAATAGGCAATTTAGATATATTGATCATATATTTTAGTGAAAAGTTGAGCAAAGCAGCATTCAACTATCATACCTATGATAATGAGATATTTATGTTTTCTCAACCTCTACAAATATGGCAGCTAAGGCAAAAAGAATCTATTATTCACATGAATCATGTATTTGATTTTCATATTAAGAGGAAGTATAGGTTGAAGAAGCGTCATGCAAGGTTGGTGGTTTTCATCAAGACTTTTCCATATGTGATCAAGTATAGACAACGTATGAAATATATCGTTGTCAATTCACTATCACGAAGGTACGCTGTGTTTATAATCCTTGATAGTAAATTTCTTGGTTTTTATTATATAAAGAAATTATATGCAAATATTCTTTATTTCTATGAAGTGATTAAGAGTTGTAAAAATGATATGTTTGAAAAGTTTTACTTGGAAAATTGGTTTCGTTTTTCAAGAAAATAAATTATGCATCTCTCTATTTTCTTTGTGTAAGTTATTTGTTAAGAAATTATGTATCTTAGAACTTATTGGAAAATTTATAGTAGCTAATATTATTTCAATATTGCATAAGTATTCTTTGGATCCATATATGAAAAGGAGTGTGATGAAATTTTGTGTTAAATGCATTACATATACAAAAGATAAGTTTAGCCAACAATTTCATATTTTGTATATTACTATTTCAATTCTTAGAGTATTTGCTTTGATTGATATTCTTATGTAATTTATTTATGGATTACTGAGAATTAAGAAGAGAAGATACTTTATATTTATCATAGTTAGACAATTCCTAAAAATAACAAATTTATTTCAATATCATAAAACTAAGGATGTATAAAATGGTATTTATTTATTACTTAGAGAAGTTGTTATATTGCATTATATTCCAAGAAAGTAACGCTATGAAACCCTAAAAAATATTAAGAAACCCTAGAAACGCTAGTGAAATGCTAAGAATCGCTAAGAAAGGCTAGGAAAGTTTATGAAACTCTACCAAACACTAAGAAACCCTAAGAAACTATAAGAAATGCTAGAAAACCCTACTAAACGATAAGAAATGCTAAAAACCGTATGAAATGCAAAAAATTGCTAGGAAGACTTAAGAAAAGCTAAGAAACTCTAAGAAACCCAATAAAACCCTAAGAAACCCATAAGGACCCTAAGAAATGCAAAGAACACTTAAGAAAAGCTAAGAAACCCTAATAAACAATAATAAACCCCATAAAACCCTAAGAAATGCTAAGAAACCCTAAAAAACACAAAAAAAATGCTAAAAAAAAGTAGAGAAATCCTAACAAATGCTAAGAAATAGTAAGAAAACCCTAGGAAATTCTAAGAAGCCCCAAGAGGCCCTAAGAAACCCTATGAAATGCAAAAAAACCTTTAGAAACGTTAAGAAATGCAAAGAACACTTAAGAAAAGCTAAGAAACTCTATGAAACCCTAAAAAATGATAAGAAACCCTAAAAAACACAAAGAAACGCTAAATAAAGTTAAGAAACCCTTAAAAATGGTAAGAAACTCTAAGAAACGCTATGAACCCTTAAGAAACCCATAGAAACGCTTAAAAAAAACCCATAGAAACGCTGAAAACACTAAAAATTGCGGTTCCCAGTGTTTCTTATCGTTTTTAAGGGTTTACTAGGGTTTCTTAACTTTTTTTTTAGCGTTACTTTGTGTTTTTTAGGGTTTCTTAGTATTTCCTAGGATTTTATAGGGTTTCTTATCGTTTCTTAGGGTTTATAGGGATTCTTAGAGTTTCTTACCTTTTCTTAAGTGTTCTTAGCATTTCTTATGGTTCGTCATGGGTTTTTTTAGCATTTTTATCGGTTACTAGGATTTTTTAGCATTTCTTACTGTTTCTAAGGGTTTACTAGGGTTTCTTAACTTTTTTTTAGTGTTTCTTTGTGTTTTTAAGGGTTTCTTAGTGTTTCTTAGCATTTTTTAGGATTTTATAGGGTTTCTTAGAGTTTCTTACCTTTTCTTAAGTGTTCTTAGCATTTCTTTGGGTTCCTTATGGGTTTTTTAGCGTTTCTTATTGTTTACTAGGGTTTTCTAGCATTTCTTACCATTTCTTAGGTTTATTGGCGTTTCTTAGGGATTCATAGAGTTTCCTAGCGTTTTTTACAGTTTCTTAGTGTTTCTTACCGTTTCTAAGGGTACTAGGGTTTCCTGGGGTTTCTTAACTTTTTTTTAGCGTTTTTTTGTTTTCTTTAGGGTTTTATAGGGTTTCTTATTGTTTATTTAGGGTTTTATTGGTTTTCTTAGAATTTCTTAGCTTTTCTTAAGTGTTTTTAGCAATTCTCTGCATTTCATACGGTTTTTTAGCGTTTTATATCGTTTACTAGGGTTTTCTAGTATTTCTTACCATTTCTTATTGTTTATTAGCATTTCTTAGGGATTTATAGAATTTCCTAGCCTTTCTTAGCAATTCTTGGCATTTCTCTGGCGTTTCTTGGGTTTCTTAATATTTTTTAGGGTTTCATAGCGTTACGTAGCATTTCTCAGACTTTTTAGGGTTCCTTAGGGTTATTTTAGGGGATTTTAGCTTTTTTTTATGATTTCTTTGCGTTTCATAGCATTTCTTAGCGTTTGGTAGGGTTTCTTAACACTTTTTTGTATTTTTTTAGCATTTTTTAGGGTTTTATAGTGTTTTTTGGGGTTTCAAAGCATTTGTTACGCTTTCTTAGCGTTTCATTGGGTTTCTTAAGGTTCCTTAAGGGTTTTTCATAGGGTTTCTTAGAGATTCTTAGCATTTTTTAGCGTTTCTTAGGGTTTATTTGTGTTTCTTAGGGTTTCTTATCGTTACTTAGCGTTTATTATAGTTTCGTAGCATTTCTTAGGGATTTCAGCATTCCTTAGGGTCTCATAGGGTTTCTTAGCGTTTCTTAGGGTTTTATAGGGTTTCTTTAGCGTTTCTCACCGTTTCTAAGGGTTTACTAGGGTTTATTACCAATTATTTAGGCTTCTTAGTGATTTTTTGCGTTTCTTTAGTGGTTTTTTAGCGTTTCTTAGGGTTTTATAGGTTTTTTTTACGGTTTTTATGCATTTCTTAGGCTTTCTTACCGTTTCTTTGGGTTTCTTAAAGGTTTTTAGTGTTTCATATTGTTTCTTAGCATTTACTAGGTTTTCCTAGTATTTCTTACCGTTTCTAAGGGTTTACTAGGGTTTCTTAGTGTTTTTTATCATTTACCAGAGTTTTTAATGGGTTTTTATTGTTTTTTAGGGTTTCTTTGCTTTTCATAGGGTATCTTAGGGCCTCTTGGGGCATCTTGGCATTTCCTAGGGATTCTTAGGGTTTTCTTAGTAGTTCTTAGCGTTTGGTAGGATTTCCTAGCACTTTTTAGTGTTCTTAGCATTTCTTAGGGTTTCTTTAACTGTTTCTTTGGGTTTTTTTAAGGTTCATTGTGGTTCCTTGTGTTTCTTACCGTTTCTAAGGGTTTACTAGGGTTTCTTAACTTTTTTTAGCGTTTCTTTGTGTTTTTTAGGGTTTCTTAGCATTTCCTAGGATTTTATAGGATTTCATGTCGTTTCTTAGGGTTTTATAGGGATTCTTAGAGTTTCTTAGCTTTTTTTAAGAGTTCCTAGCATTTCTTAGGGTTCGTTACTGGTCTTTTTTAGCATTTTTATTGTTTACTAGTGTTTTTTGGCATTTTTTACTGTTTCTAAGGGTTTACTAGGGTTTCCTAAGGTTTCTTAACTTTTTCTTTAGCGTTTCTTTGTGTTTTTAAGGGTTTCTTAGCATTTCTTAGGGTTTTATAGGGTTTCTTAGATTTTCTTACTTTTTCTAAAGTGTTCTTAGCATTTCTTTGGGTTCCTTATGGGTTTTTTAGCGTTTCTTATCGTTTACTAGGGTTTTCTAGCATTTCTTATCGTTTGTTATGGTTTATTGGCGTTTCTTAGGGATTCATAGAGTTTCCTAGCAGTTGTTACCGTTTCTTAGTGTTTCTTACTGTTTCTAAGGGTTTACTAGGGTTTCTTAACTTTTTTTTAGCGTTTCTTTGTTTTCTTTAGGGTTTCTTGGCATTTCTTAGGGTTTTATAGGGATTCCTATCTTTTATTTAGCGTTTTATTGGTTTTCTTAGAGTTTCTTAGATTTTCTTAAGTGTTTTTAGTAATTCTCTGCATTTCATACGCTTTTTTAGCGTTTTGTATCGTTTACTAGGGTTTTCTAGTATTTCTTACAGTTTCTTATTGTTTATTAGCATTTCTTAGGGATTCATAGAATTTCCTAGCCTTTCTTAACGATTCTTGGCATTTCTCTAGCATTTCTTGGGTTTCTTAATGTTTTTAGGGTTTCATAGCGTTACTTAGCATTTCTTACCATTTCTTAGACTTTTTAGGGTTCCTTAGGGTTATTTAAGGGGATTTTAGCTTTTATTAGGGTTTCTTTGCATTTCTTAGCGTTTGGTAGGGTTTCTTAGCATTTTTTTAGGGTTTTGTAGTGTTTTTTGGGGTTTCAAAGCGTTTGTTACACTTTCTTAGCATTTCATTGGGTTTCTTAAGGTTCCTTAAGGGTTTTTCATAGGGTTTGTTAGAGATTCTTAGCATTTTTTAGCATTTCTTGGGGTTTATTTGCGTTTCTTAGGGTTTCTTATCGGTTATTATAGTTTCGTAGCATTTCTTAGGGTTTTTTAGCATTCCTTAGGGTCTCATAGGGTTTCTTAGCGTTTCTTAGGGTTTTATAGGGTTTCTTTAGCGTTTCTCACCATTTCTAAGGGTTTACTAGGGTTTATTACCATTTCTTTAGGTTTTTTAGTGATTCTTAGCATTTATTTAGTGGTTTTTTAGCATTTGTTAGGGTTTTATAGGTTTTTTTATGGTTTTTACGCGTTTCTTTGGTTTTCTTACTGTTTCTTTGGGTATCTTACCCTATTCTATATTTGGTGTAGGGTGTCATTAGTATATTGGCGGGGTTCGCATTAGTTTGTATCAGAGCACACGGTTGCACGACAAGTTCCGTACTATCCTTTCAATTTTTGTTCTATTTTCTTATCTTCTACCTATTTCTATCCAGTATAAAAAAATCACAAAAAATCTCTTTTTTTCCTATTGAGTTATATTTTCATTACTTTCTATCTTTTTCTAGTCAGTATAAAAAAATCACAAAAAAAATCTCTTTTTCTCCTATCTAGTTATACTTCTTTCTACTTCTGGTCTCTATAAAAAAAATCTCATCTTTTTTTATCTATTTTCTTTATAATAGAAAAAGCCAAGAAAAAAAAGCTAAAAAAAATCGTAGAAAAAAATATTTTTATAAAAGAAGGCGTGAAAAAGAAAGAGTTAAAAGAGTAAAAAAAAAAAGGCACAAAAGTATATATTTAGTTTCTTATTCATTCTATTCTCTTAGATTTTATTCTTCTTCCTATATTTCTTTTTAATATTCTCATACCTTACACTTAAAATTCTTTTTAGAATTGGTTTTTGAAACTCTGTTGATTTGTCTTGATTATTCCTCAAGTTGAACGTCTTTATAAAAACGATTTGTTCTTTAGTTCAATTAAAATTGAAAGAAGACATATGAGTGGAAAAAGGCAAGAGTGTTTTAAAACTTTAAGAAAAAGCCATTTGAGTGTTAAACATGAGTGTTTGAGAGAAACATGTGAGGGAGAGTTGCGAGGTTCTTTTATTTATAACAATTGGCAGGATTACAATTTCCAACAAAGAGGAAACACATGGAAAGAAGCCAGTTTCCCTTAGCCCGTTCAAAATCTAGATTGGAAAGCCATGATGAAACAAATTGTAAAGTCTAGATTTGAGCTACTTCACATGCGAATGGATCGCTTGGAGGAAGGTGTGAGACGTCGTTCACATCAACATACTTCCGTTGAACAACAACCTTGGGGCTTTCAATCTAGGCATTTCGATACTCAAGAACTCGAGGAATTTGAAGATCTTCAAGTTGATTGTGATAGCACCGGGCATGATTCCATCAATCAATGTACTCCAAGTAAAAGGCCATGGATTGATGACATCATGAACAACCAACGTGAGAATCTATTTCATATTCGTAATTCTATGAAAAATAGAGTTTGTTTCTATTATCATAGATGGAGGAAGCTGCACTAATATGGCTCGCACCGAGCTTGTGGAGAAGTTAGCACATTACCTACACTGAAGCATCTGAAGCCTTATCAAATTCAAAGATTGAACGATCAACACAAACTCGAGGTAACCAAGCAAGTGTTGGTTTCATTCTTTATTGGAAGATATAAGGATGATGTATTATGTGATGTGGTGCCAATGCAAGCATGCCATATTCTATTGGGACAACCTTGGAAGTTTGATCGTCAAGTTGCACATGATAGATTAACAAATAGGTACTCATTTGTGATGCATGATAGACCGATATCTCCTGTACCTTTCACTCTACAACAACTACGTGAGGATCAATTGAAAAGGAAAAAGGCAAATGAAAAGAAAATAGCAGAAAAACCAGAAGAGATAAAAGCCATAATTGAAAAGAAAGATACAAAAGGCAATGTTGAAAAGGAAGAAAGAGAAACAGAAGAGAGAAAAGCCAAAATTGAAAAAGAAAAGAAAAAAGTCATAATTGAAAAGAAAGAGAGTAAAAATAATTTTATTACAAGAAAATGTGAGAACAATTTAAATTTGCATGTCCTTACAGTACTTATGTACAAGGATATATTTTTAAATACTAACCCCATTGTCGGATATTTGTCGAGCAATATTATATCTTTTTTGCAGGAATTCAAGCATGTTCCAAAGAAGACATCTTTTGTTTTGCCGTCAAGTCGAAGAATCAAGCATCAAACTCAATACCAACTCATAAAGCTGATGGAAAAGAGAATTGTGCCAAGGAGAATTAATTCACTAGTTGTGCAACTATCCAAAAGAGGTAATACTTGGCAGGCATACAATAATTGTTGAGTTATTAACAATACCCAGGTATCTTTTCAATACTCTATTCCTTATTTAGATCATATAGTAGATGATTTGCATGGATTTTATTTGATTATAAAAGGAAATCTTAAAAGTGAATATAATAAAATTGGAATTAAACATAAATTGAAAACTTTATTGAAAACAAAACCTGGTTTATATGATTGGTTGATTATGATATTTTGTTTGAATAATGCAACTAATACTTCTATTAGGATATTGAATTATTTCTTAAATACTTTTATTGAAAAGTTGGTTGATATATATTTTGATTATATAATAATATATAATATGTCCTCATATGAATTTGGAAAATATTTAAAAATTGCCTTAAATATTTTTATGAAATATATGTTATTTTCTAATTTTAAATTTGCATGTCCTTACAGTACTTATATTTTCTAAATATGTTGCTAGTTCTAAAGGGATTGTAATTAAAAAGAAAATTAAGGTAATTAAATATTGATCAATATCTTATTTGGTAAGTGAGATGAGAAGTTTACTTAGAGTAACTTACTTTTATATAGGTTATGTTTCTAAATTTAATAGTTGTCATATACCTCTCACTTTATTCTTAGAAAATAATATTTTATTTATATTTTGTGATGTGCAAGGAAATATATTCAAATATTTAGAGGACAAACTAAGTAGTTTCCATTTTACTACATTACCTAACTTTCTTAAATTATTCAAACTTAATTGTGAAGTTTCAAAATTAGGTAGTGTAGATATATTGATAATATATTTTAGTGAAAAGTTGAGAAAAATAGCCTTCAACTATCCAACCTATGATAATGAGATATTTGTGTTTTCTCATCCTCTACAAATAAGGTAGCTAATGCCAAAAGATTCTGTGATTCACATTAATCATGTATTTGATTTGCACCTTAAGAGGCAACACAAGTTGAATAAGCGTCATGCAAGGTGGGTGGTTTTTATCAAGACTTTTCCATATGTGATCAAGTATAGACAATGATGCAAACCTCGCCAATATGCTGACGACACTCTACACCAAATATGGCAACGATCCCAAAACTTTCACGACGCAAGTGCGAAAAGATGGAATATACCTTGTTTATGTGAGAAACAAGGTATGGGATATGTAGACGCCAATCCAAATCCTCTAAGAAGAACTCTTAGAAAACCCCAGGTGATAAGTCTTGATTGGTTGAACGCTATAGGTAAAAACCTAATAAGTTCAAAAGCCCTTTCAAGATAGAAAGAAGACAAAACCTCACAAGATATAAATTCCAAAGTGTGTCTCTCCAATGCTGTCGAGTGTGCCTTTTAGAGGCTCAGAAAACAACCGAATGACCCACATAATAAGCTAACCTTATCTAATCTAACCACCTAATATTATCCTAAGAGATTTATTATATTTATAAATCTGGACCTTCCCTTGGGCTCATCTTGGGCTCTTCATTTGGGCTTCTATTTGAATATTCAACAATCTCTTTAATCAGCCCATATAAAGCTTCTTTGAATCTTTTAGCCCTTGACCTTGTGATTGGGCCCTCTTGAAGTCTCAAATAATCATTTGTCCCATTTGGTGACAAAGTGTTCAGCTCCATTGCAGGTTCGGTTGATTGGACTTGTGAATTCGTAGTCTCCTTAATCAGATTCACATCAGACAAGGTATGAAATATATAGTTATCAATGCACTATCACGAAGGTATGTCTTTCTTAAACTACTTGATACTAAATTGCTTGATTATATTAAGAAATTATATGTAAATTATTATAATTATTGTGAAGAGTTTGAAAGTTATATAATTTGCTTGCTTGAGAAGTTTCACTTGCAAAATTGGTTTATTTCTCTGGAAAACAAATTATTCATCTCTTAATTTTATTTGTGCAAGTTATTTGTTAAGACATCATATATCTTAGAACTTATTGGACAATTTATGTTAGCTAACATTATTGCACTATTGCATGAGTATTCTTTGGATCCATATATGAAAAGAAATATTAGAAAATTTTGTTTTCAATGCATTACATATAAACAAGGTAAAGATAGCCAACGATTTCGTATTTTGTATATTCATATTTCAGTTTCTAAAATATCTGCTTGGAATGATTTATTCATGGAATTAATCTATAAATTACTTAGGATTAATAGGGGGAGATATTTTATGTTTCTGATAGTTAAACAATTTTTTAAAATCGAAGGGTGCATCAAATGTTACTTATTTATTATTTAGAGAAGTTGCTAGTATTATATTCCTAAAAATTATAATACTTTTTAAATATTTTGTTAGGTAAGTTGGAAACAAAACATTTATTTTCAACTAAATATTTACATGATATTATCTTTATATATAATCATTATATTCATTCTATTATTATATTTTCATTAGTTAAAGTTATTTATAGTTTTAATTCATTGACTCATCTAAACTTGAAATTAATTAATATTGATAAGTTAGTAAATTTAGATTTGAAGAGAAAAAATAAGTTTCTAAAACAAATTAAGAAAATAACATATGAAAATCGAGTCAATCAAGGCTTTAAGAAGATTGTTTTTTATCCAAGAATTTGGGCTAAAATCATTCTTAGAGTAGGTTTATCTATTGGAGTGTTAAAGCTAATCAATTACATTTTTTCCTAATTAAATATATTTTTTATGTAGGTGACAAGGTGATCTAAGATTTGAGGACAAATCATTTTCAAGAGGGGGAGAATGATATGAATCAAATTGGGCACTCTGTGATTCACAAGTTAAGAGCCAAAAGATTTGATAAAGGACTAATTGGAGCAATTAAAGAAACCCAAGTTGAAGCCCAAAGGAAGAGTCCAATAAGATCTCAAGCCCAAAAGAAGAGCCTAATAAGATATCAAGCCCAAAAGAAGATCTCAAGAAGATAATTCAAATTTGAAATTCAAATTTGAATTTAAAGTGAGAGATTTATCATAAATCTTCTAGAAGATTAAATTAGGAAACAATATATTTTCTAGATATAATCAAGAAATATATTAGCAATATTTTCTATATGGTTGGCATGTCAACCCCAATATTTTATTTCCTTATTTAGATACTTGCTAATATTTTCAAGTGCCTATAAAAGGCTAACTTTAGACCATTGTAGACATATCCTTTCTAGGTTTTTACTTGTGGCGTTCAAGCAATCAGATTTATCACCAGGGTTTTCTAGGAGCTCTTCTTAGAGGTGTTTGGTGTGGAGTCTACTTCTATCCATACCTTGTTTTCTCAACCAAACAAGGTATATTCCATTCTTTTTACTTGTGTCGTGAAAGTCTTGGGATCTATTCCATATTTGGTGTAGGGTGCCGTTGGTATATTGGCGGGGTTCGCATCAGTTTAGTAGGGTTTATTACCATTTCTTTGGGTTTCTTAGTGATTCTTAGCATTTATTTAGTGGTTTTCAGCGTTTCTTAGGGTTTTATAGGTTTTTCTTACGGTTTTTATGCGTTTCTTAGGCTTTCTTACCGTTTCTTTGGGTTTCTTAAAGGTTTTTAGCGTTTCTTATTGTTTCTTAGCATTTACTAGGTTTTCCTAGCATTCATTACTGTTTCTAAGGTTTTACTAGGGTTTATTAGGATTTCTTAGCAATTCTTAGTATTTTTTAGCATTTCTTGGGGGTTTTTTTAGTGTTTCTTAGCGTTTCTCATAGTTTCTTAGAATTTCTTTGTGTTTTTTAGCATTTCTTAGGGTTTGTGTTTCTTTGTGTTTTTTAGGGTTTCTTAGCATTTCCTAGGGTTTTATAGGATTTCTTATCGTTTCTTAGGGTTTTATAGGGATTCTTAGAGTTTCTTAACTTTTCTCAAGTATTCTTAGCATTTCTTAGGGTTCGTTATGGGTTTTTTTTAGCATTTTTATCGTTTACTAGGGTTTTCTAGCATTTCTTACCGTTTCTAAGGGTTAACTAGGGTTTCCTGGGGTTTCTTAAATTTTTTTTTAGCGTTTCTTTGTATTTTTAAGGGTTTCTTAGAGTTTCTTAGCATTTCTTAGGATTTTATACGGTTTCTTAGAGTTTCTTACCTTTTCCTAAGTGTTCTTAGCATTTCTCTGGGCTCCTTATGGGTTTTTTAGCGTTTCTTATCGTTTACTAGGGTTTTCTAGCATTTCCTACCATTTCTTAGGGTTTATTGGTTTTTCTAAGGGATTCATAGAGTTTCCTAGCATTTCTTATAGTTTCTTAGTGTTTCTAACCGTTTCTAAGGGTTTACTAGGGTTTCCATGGGTTTCTTAACTTTTCTAGCGTTTCTTTGTTTTCATTAGGGATTCTTAGCATTTCTTAGGGTTTTATAGGGTTTCTTATCGTTTCTTATCGTTTCTTAGGGTTTTATTGGTTTTCTTGGAGTTTCTTAGCTTTTCATAAGTGTTTTTAGCAATTCTTTGCATTTCATACGGGTTTTTAGCGTTTTGTATCGTTTACTAGGGTTTTCTAGCATTTCTTACCGTTTCTTATTGTTTATTAGCATTTCTTAGGGATTCATAGAATTTCCTAGCCTTTATTAGCGATTCTTAGCATTTCTCTAGCGTTTCTTAATGTTTTTTAGAGTTTCATAGCGGTACTTAGCGTTTCATACAATTTCTTAGACTTTTTAGGGTTCTTTAAAGGGATTTGAGCTTTTTTTGGGGTTTCTTAGCACTTTTTTGTATTTTTTTAGCATTTCATAGGGTTTTTTTAGGGTTTCAAAGCGTTTCTTAGGCTTTCTTAGCGTTTCATTGGGTTTCTAAAGGTTTCTGATGGTTTATTAGCATTTCTTAGGGATTCATAGACTTTCCTAGCCTTTCCTAGCGATTCTTAGCATTTCTCTAGCGTTTCATGGGTTTCTTAATGTTTTTTAGGGTTTCATAGTGTTACTTACCGTTTCTTACCATTTCCTAGTTTTTTTAGGGTTCTTTAAGGGGATTTTAGCTTTTTTTAAATGTTTCTTAGCATTTCTTAGCATTTGGTAAGGTTTCTTAGCACTTTTTTGTATTTTTTTAGCATTTCATATGGTTTTTTTAGGGTTTCAAAGTGTTTCTTAGGCTTTCTTAGCATTTGATTGGGTTTCTTAAGGTTCCTTAAGGGTTTTTCATAGGGTTTCTTAGCGATTATTTGCATTTTTTAGCATTTCTTGGGGTTTATTTGTGTTTCTTAGGGTTTCTTATTGTTACTTAGCATTTATTATAGTTTCGTAGCATATATTAGGGTTTTTTAGCATTTCTTAGCGTCTCATAGGTTTTCATAGCGTTTCTGAGGGTTTGTTTAGCGTTTCTTACCGTTTCTAAGGGTTCATTAGCATTTCTTTGGGCCTTAGTGATTCTTAGAATTTATTCAGGTGTTTTTTAGCGTTTTTTAGTGTTTTATAGGTTTTTTTACGTCTTTTTTGCGTTCCTTATGCTTTCTTACCGTTTCTTTGGGTTTCTTAAAGATTTTTAGCGTTTCATATTTTTTGTTAGCATTTACTAGGTTTTCCTAGTATTTCTTTCCGTTTCTAAGGGTATACAAGGGTTTCTTAGCGTTTCTTATCATTTACTAGAGTTTTTAATGGGTTTTTAGCGTTTTTTAGGGTTTTTTTTTTGCATTTCATAGGGTTTCTTAGGGCCTCTTTGGGCTTCTTGGCATTTCCTAGTCATTCTTAGGGTTTTCTTAGTATTTCTTAGTGTTTGGTAGGATTTCCTAGCACTTTTTAGTGTTTTTAGCGATTCTTAGGGTTTTTTTAAGTGTTTCTTTGGGTTTCTTAAGGGTTCATAGCGTTTCCTTGTGTTTCTTACCGTTTCTAAGGGTTTCCTAGGGTTTCTTTGTGTTTTTTAGGATTTCTTAGCGTTTCTTAGCGTTTCTTAGGGTTTCTTAGAGTTTCTTAGGGTTTTATAGGGTTTCTTAGAGTTTCTTAGCTTTTCTTAAGTGTTCTTAGCATTTCTTAGGGTGCCTTATGAGTTTTTTAGCGTTTCTTACCGTTTACTAGGGTTTTCTAGCATTTCTTTCCATTTCTTAGTGTTTATTGGCGTTTCTTAGGGATTCATAGAGTTTCCTAGCAGTTGTTACCGTTTCTTAGTGTTTCTTACCATTTCTAAGTGTTTACTAGGGTTTCCTGGGGTTTCTTAAGTTTTTTTTAGCGTTTCTTTATTTTCTTTAGGGTTTCTTATCGTTTCTTAGAGTTTTATAGGGTTTCTTATCGTTTCTTAGGGTTTTATTGGGTTTCTTAGAGTTTCCTAGCTTTTCTCAAGTGTTCTTAGCAATTCTTTAATTTCATACGTTTTTTTAGCGTTTCATATCGTTTACTAGGGTTTTCTAGCATTTCATATCGTTTCTTTGGGTTTATTAGCATTTATTAGGGATTCATAGGCTTTCCTAGCCTTTCTTAGCATTTCTCTAGCGTTTCTTACGATTTCTTAGACTTTTTAGGGTTTTTTAAGGGGATTTTAGCTTTTTTTAGGGTTTCTTAGCACTTTTTTTGTATTTTTTAGGGTTTTAAAGCGTTTCTTAGTGTTTCATTGGGTTTCGTTAGGTTCCTTATAGTTTATTAGCATTTCTTAGGGATTCATATACGTTCTTAGCCTTTCTTAGCGATTCTTAGCATTTCTCTAGCGAAACTTTTCAAACAAGCAAATTATATAATTTTCAAACTCTTCACAAGAATTATAATAATTTGCATACAATTCCTTGATATAACCAAGCAATTTAGTATCAAGTGGATTAAGAAAGACATACCTTCGTGATAGTGCATTGATACCTATATATTTCATATCTTGTCTATACTTGATCACATATAGAAAAGTTTTGATGAAAACCACCCACCTCGCATGACGCTTATTCAACCTGTGTTGCCTCTTAAGGCGCAAATCAAATACATGATTAATTTGAATCACATAATCTTTTGGCCTTAGCTATCTTATTTATAGAGGTTGAGAAAACATAAATATCTCATTAATAGAGGTAGGATAGTTGAAGACTACTTTGCTCAACTTTTTACTAAAATATATAATCAATATATCTAAACTGCTTATTTTTTTATACTTTACAATAAAGTTTGAATAATTTAGGAAAGTTAGGTAATGCAGTAAAATGAAAATTAGTTAGTTTATCCTCTAAATATTTAAATATATTTCCTTGCACATCACATAATTTAAATAAAATATTCTTTTCTAAAAAGATGTATAGGACAACTATGAAATTTAGTAATATAATCCATTTAAAAATAAGTAAATCTAAGGAAACTTTTCATCTCACTTACCAAAGAAGGTGTTGACCAATCTTGAATTATTTTAATTTCCTTATATGACAACCCCTTCAAAACTTGCAACATATTTAGGAAATACAATATTATTCCAACAATATATATTTACTAAAATTGGAAAATAACATATATTTCATAAAAATATTTAAGGTAATTTTTAAATATTTTTCATATTCATATGAGGACATATTATATATTATTATATAATCAAAATATATATCAACCAACTTTTCAATAAAAACATTTAAGAAATAATTCAATATCCTAATAGAAGTATTAGTTTGCATTATTCAAACAAAATATCATAACCAACCATTCATATAAACCAGGTTTTGTCATTAATGCATTTTTTAATCCATATTTTTTTTAATTCAAAATTTATTATATTCACCTCTAAAATTTACCTTTGAAATCAAATAATATCCATACAACTCATCTACCATATGATCTAAATAAGCAATAGAGTATCGAAAATATACCTGGGTATTGTCAATAACTCGACAATCAATGTATGCTTGACAAGTCTTACCCCTTTTGGATAGTTGCATAACTAGTGGATTAATTCTCTTGGGTATAATTCTTTGTTCCATCAACTTTATGACTTGGTGTTGAGTTTGATGCTTGATTCCTTGAGTTATTGCTAAACCATGAGATGTTTTCATTGGAACATGCTTGAATTCCTACAAAAAAGATATAATATTGCTCGGCAAATATCCGACAATGGGGTTAGTATTTAAAAATATATCCTTGTACATAGGTACTATAAGGACATGTAAACTTATAAAATTATTTTTACTCTCTTTCTTTTCAATTATGACTTTTTTCTTTTCTTTTTCAATTTTGGCTTTTCACTCTTCTATTTCTCTTTCTTCCTTTTCAACTTTGCCTTTTATATCTTTCTTTTCAATTATGGCTTTTATCTCTTCTTGTTTTTCTGCTATTTTCTTTTCATTTGCCTTTTTCCTTTTCAATTGATCCTCATGTATTTGCTGTAGAGTCAAAGGTACAAGAGATATCGATCTATTATGCATAAAAAATGAGTACCTATTTGTTAATCTATCATGTGTAACTTGACGATCAAACTTCCAAGGTTGTCCCAATAGAATATGGCATGCTTGCATTGGCACCACATCACATAATACCTCATCCTTATATCTTCCAATAAAGAATGAAACCAACACTTGCTTGGTTACCTCGAGTTTGTGTTGATCATTCAATCTTTGAATTTGATAAGGTTTCGAATGCTTCAGTGTAGGTAATGCCAACTTCTCCACAAGTTCGGTGCTAGCCATATTAGTGCAGCTTCCTCCATATATGATAACAGAACAAACTCTATTTTTCATAGAACAACGAGTATGAAATAGATTCTCACGTTGGTTGTCCATGACGTCATCAATCCATGGCCTTTCACTTGGAGTACATTGATTGATGTAATCGTGCTTGGCACTATCACAATTAACTCGAAGATCTTCAAATTCCTCGAGTTCTTGAGTATCGAAATGCCTAGATTGAAAGCCCCAAGGTTGTTGTTCAACGGAAGTATGTTGATGTGAACAACGTCTCACACCTTCATCCAAGCGATCCATTTACGTGTGAAGTGGCTCAAATCTAGACTTTACAATTTGTTTCATCATGGCTTTCCAATCTAGATTTTGAACGGGCTAAGGGAAACTGGCTTCTTTCCATGTGTTTCCTCTTTGTTGGAAATTGTAGTCCTACCAATTGTTATAAACAAAAGAACCTCGCAACTCTCCCTCACATGTTTCTCTCAAACACTCATGTTTAACACTCAAATGGCTTTTTCTTAAAGATTTAAAACACTCTTGCCTTTTTCCACTCATATGTCTTCTTTCAATTTTAATTGAACTAAAGAACAAATCGTTTTCATAAAGACGTTCAACTTGAGGAATAATCAAGACAAATCAACAGAGTTTCAAAAAGCAATTCTAAAAAGGATTTTAAGTGTAAGGTATGAGAATATTAAAAAAAAATATAGGAAGAAGAATAAAATCTAAGAGAATAGAATGAATAAGAAACTAAATATATACTTTTGTGCCTTTTTTTTCTTTGCCTTTTTTTATGCCTTTTTTGTGCCTTTTTTTTTATTCTTTTAACTCTTTCTTTTTCACGCCTTCTTTTATAAAAATATTTTTTTTTCTACGATTTTTTTTAGCTTTTTTTTTCTTGGCTTTATCTATTATAAAGAAAATAGATAAAAAACGATGAGATTTTTTTTTATAGAGACTAGAAGTAGAAAGAAGTATAACTAGATAGGAGAAAAAGAGATTTTTTTTGTGATTTTTTTATACCGACAAGAAAAATATAGAAGATAATGAAAATATAACTCGATAGGAAAAAAAAGAGATTTTTTGTGATTTTTTTTATACTGGATAGAAATAGGTAGAAGATAAGAAAATAGAACAAAAATTGAAAGGATAGTATGGAACTTGTCGTGCAACCGTGTGCTCTAATACCAACTGATGCGAACCCCATCAATATACTAATGACACCCTACACCAAATATGGAATAGGGTTTTTTAGGGTTTCAATGCATTTCATTGGGTTTCTTAAGGTTCCTTAAGTGTTTTTCATAGGGTTACTTAGCGATTCTTAGCATTTTTTAGCGTTTCTTGGGGTTTATTTGTGTTTCTTAGGTTTTTTTTATCGTTACTTAGCGTTTATTATAGTTTTGTAGCATTTATTAGGGTTTTTCAGCATTTCTTAGGGTCTCATAGGGTTTCTTAGCATTTCTTAGGGCTTTATAGGGTTTCTTTAGCGTTTCTTACTGTTTCTAAGGGTTTATTATCATTTCGTTGGGTTTCTTAGTGATTCTTAGCATTTATTTAGTTTTTTTAGCATTTCTTTCCTTTCTTATCGTTTCTTTCGATTTCTTAAAGGTTATTAGCATCTCTTATTGTTTCTTAACATTTACTAGGTTTTCCTAGCATTTCTTATCGTTTCTTATGGTTTATTAGCATTTCTTAGGGATTCATAGACTTTCCTAGCCTCTCTCAGCGATTCTTAGCATTTCTCAAGCTTTTCATGGGTTTCTTAATGTTTTTTAGGGTTTCACAGTGTTACTTAGCATTTCTTACCATTTCCAAGACTTTTTATGGTTCTTTAAGGGGATTTTAGCTTTTTTTTAGGGTTTCTTAGCATTTCTTAGCGTTTGGTAAGGTTTCTTAGCTCTTTTATTGTATTTTTTTAGCGTTTCATAGGGTTTTTTAGGGTTTCAAAGCGTTTCTTAGGCTTTCATAGTGTTTCATTAGGTTTCATAAGGTTCCTTAAGGGTTTTTCATAGGGTTTCTTAGCGATTCTTAGTATTTTTTAGCGTTTCTTGAGGTTTAATTGTGTTTCTTAGGGTTTGTTATCATTACTTAGTTTTTATTATAGTTTCGTAGCATTTATTAGGGTTTTTTAGCATTTCTTAGGGTCTCATAGGTTTTCGTAGCATTTCTTAGGGTTTCTTTAGCATTTATTACCGTTTCTAAGGGTTTATTAGCATTTATTGGGGTTTCTTAGTGATTCTTAGCATTTATTTAATGGTTTTTTAGCGTTTCTTTGGCTTTCTTACCATTTCTTTCAGTTTCTTAAAGGTTTTTCGCGTCTCTTATTGTTTCTTAGCTTTACTAGGGTTTCCTAGCATTTCTTACCGTTTCTTATGGTTTATTAGCATTTCTTAGGCATTCATAGACTTTCCTAGCCTTTCTTAGCGATTCTTAGCATTTCTCTAGCTCTTCTTGGGTTTCTTAATGTTTTTCAGGGTTCTTTAAGGGGATTTTAGCCTTTTTTTTTAGGGTTTCATAGCATTTCTTAGCGTTTAGTAAGGTTTTTTAGCACTTTTTTGTATTTTTTTAGCGTTTCATAGGGTTTTTTTAGGGTTTCAAAGCGTTTTTTAGGCTTTCTTAGCGTTTCATTGGGTTTCTAAAGGTTCATTAAGGGTTTTCATAGGGTTTCTTTGCGATTCTTAGGATTTTTTAGCATTTCTTGGGTTTTATTTAGTTTTCTTAGCGTTTCATAGGGTTTCTTTAGCGTTTCTTACCGTTTCTAAGGGTTTATTAGCATTTCTTTGGGTTTCTTAGTGATTCTTAGCATTTATTTAGTTTTTTTATAGCGTTTCTTAAGGTTTTACAGGTTTTTTTACGGTTTTTTTGCGTTGGTTATGCTTTCTTACCATTTCTTTGGGTTTTTTAGCGTTTCATATTGTTTCTTAGCATTTACAAGGTTTTCCTGGTATTTATTACCGTTTCTACGGGTTTACTAGGGTTTCTTATCATTTACTAGAGTTTCTAATGGGTTTTCAATATTTTTTTGGGTTTCTTTGCATTTCATTGGGTTTCTTAGGGCCTCTTGGGGCTTCTTGGCATTTCCTAGGGATTCTTAGGGTTTTCTTAGTATTTCTTAGCATTTGATAGGATTTCCTAGCACTTTTTAGTGTTTTTAGGGTTTCTTAGGGTTTTTTTAAGTGTTTCTTTGGGTTTCTTAAGGGTTCATAGCATTTCCTAGTGTTTCGTACCATTTCTAAGGGTTTACTAGGATTTCTTTATGTTTTTTTATTGTATTTCTTTGCGTTTCCTAGGGTTTTATAGGGTTTCCTATCGTTTCTTAAGGTTTTATAGGGTTTCTTAGAGTTTCCTAGCTTTTCTTAAGGTTCCTTATGGGTTTTTTTAGCATTTCTTACCTTTTCTTAAGTGTTCTTAGCATTTCTTTGGGTTCCTCATGGGTTTTTTAGCGTTTCTTATCGTTTACTAGGGTTTTCTAGCATTTCTCATCGTTTCTTAGGGTTTATTGGTGTTTCTTAGGGATTCATAGAGTTTCCTAGCGGTTCTTACCGTTTCTAAGGGTTTACTAGGGTTTCCTGGGGTTTCTTATATTTTTTTAGCGTTTCTTTGTTTTCTTTAGGGTTTCTTAGCATTTCCTAAGGTTTATAGGGTTTCTTATCATTTTTTAGGGTTTTATTGGGTTGCTTAGAGTTTCTTAGATTTCTTAAGTGTTCTTAGCAATTCTTTGCATTTCATACGTTTTTTAGCGTTTCTTATCGTTTACTTGGGTTTTCTAACATTTCTTATCGTTTGTTAGGGTGTATTAGCATTTCTTAGGGACTCGTAGACTTTCCTAGCCTTTCTTAGTATTTCTCTAGCGTTTCTTGGGATTCTTAATGTTTTTTAGGCTTTCATAGCGTTACTTAGCGTTTCTTACCATTTCTTAGACTTTTTAGGGTTTTTTAAGGGGATTTTAGCTTTCTTTAGGGTATCTTAGCACTTTTTTGTATTTTTTTAGCGTTTCGTAGGGTTTCATAGGGTTTTTTAGGATTTCAAAGCATTTTTTTAGGATTTCGTAGTATTTCATTGGGTTTCTTTTGGTTCCTTAAGGGTTTTTCAAAGGGTTTCTTAGTGATTCTTCGCATTTTTTAGCGTTTCTTGGGGTTTTGTTGTGTTTCTTAGGGTTTTTTATCGTTATTTAGCGTTTATTATTGTTTCGTAGCATTTATTAGCGTTTTTCAACATTTCTTAGGGTGTCATAGGATTTCTTAGCATTTCTTAGGGTTTTATAGGGTTTTTTTTAGCATTTGTTACCGTATCTAAGGGTTTATTAGCATTTCTTTGGGTTTCTTAGTAATTCTTAGCAATTATTTAGTGGTTTTTTTAGCGTTTCTTAGGCTTTCTGACTGTTTCTGTCGGTTTCTTAAAGGTTTTTAGCATCTCTTATTGTTTCTTAGCATTTACTAGGTTTCCCTAGCATTTCTTACCATTTCTTATGGTTTATTAGCATTTCCTAGGGATTCATAGACTTTCCTTGATGCGAACCTTGCCAATATGCTGACGACACCCTACACCAAATATGGCAACGATCCCAAGACTTTCACGACGCAAGTGCAAAAAAGAAGGAATATACCTTGGTTATGTGAGAAACAAGGTATGGGATATGTAGACGCCACACCCAAATCCTCTAAGAAGAACTCTTAGAAAACCCCGGGTGATAAGTCTTGATTGCTTGAACGCCACAGGTAAAAACCTGATAAGTTCAAAAGCTCTTTCAAGATAGAAAAAAGACAAAACCTCACAAGATATAAATTCCAAAGTGTGTCTCTCCAATGCTGTGGAGTATTCCTTTTATAGGCTTAGAAAACAACCGAATGACCCACATAATGTGGAAAAAATCTATTATGATTATAAGCTAACCTTATCTAATTTGACTACCTAATATTATCCTAAGAGATTTATTATATTTATAAATCTCTCTTTATTAATTAAATCTGGACCTTCTGTTGGGCTCATCTTGGGCTCTTCATTTGGGCTTCTATTTGAATATTCAGCAATCTCTTTAATCAGCCCATATAAAGCTTTTTTGAATCTTTTAGCCCTTGACCTTGTGATTGGGCCCTCTTGTAGACTCAAATGATTATTCATCTCTTTTGGTGAAGAACTGTTCAGCTCCATTGCAGGTTCGGTTGATTGGACATGTGAATTCGTAGTCTCTTTAGTCGGATTCACATCATTCTCCCCCTCTTGAAAATGATTTGTCCTCAAATCTTCTGTTTCTTCATCACCTACATCAAAGGGCATTAAATCAGTTACATTGAAGCTTTCATTAACGCTATACACACCAGGCAACTCTAGCTTGTAAGCATTATTATTAATGCATTCCAACACACGAAATGGTCCATCTCCTCTAGGAAGAAGTTTTGATCACCTTTGTTCCGGAAATCGTTCTTTCCTCATATGAAGCCAGACCCAATCGCCAGGTTCAAAAATGATACTTTTGCGGCCCTTGTTTGCTTGTTTTTCATCAACTTTAGTCATCCGTTCAATATGCATCTTTGTCTTCTCGTGCAGTTCTTTCATAAACTTTGCTTTTCTGATGCGAACCTCGCCAATATGCTGACGACACCCTACACCAAATATGGCAAAGATCCCAAGACTTTCACGACGCAAGTGCGAAAAGATGGAATATACCTTGTTTATGTGAGAAACAAGGTATGGGATATGTAGACGCCACACCCAAATCCCCGGGTGATAAGTCTCGATTGCTTGAACGCTACAGATAAAAACCTGATAAGTTCAAAAGCTCTTTCAAGATAGAAAGAAGATAAAACCTCACAAGATATAAATTCCGAAGTGTGTGTCTCCAATGCTGTGGAGTATGCCTTTTATAGGCTCAAAAAATAACCGAATGACCCACATAATAAGCTAATCTTATCTAATCTAACCACCTAATATTATCCTAAGAGATTTATTATATTTATAAATCTCTCCTTATTAATTAAATTTGAACATTCTCTTGGGCTCATCTTGGGCTCTTCATTTTGGGCTTTTATTTGAATATTCAGCAATCTCTTTAATCAGCCCATATAAAGCTTCTTCGAATCTTTTAGCCCTTGACCTTGTGATTGGGCCCTCTTGAAGTCTCAAATAATCATTTATCCCATTTGGTGACAAAGTGTTTAGCTCCATTCCACGTTCGGTTGATTGGACTTGTGAATTTGTAAACTCTTTTGTCAGATTCACATCATTCTCCCCCTCTTGAAAATGATTTGTCCTCAAATCTTCTTTTCCTTCATCACCTACATCAAAAGACATTAACTTATAAATATATATGCTATTACTAACAATATATTTGCCAGATAACTTCCAGTTATAATTATGACTATCGAGTTTTAACACCTTAAATAATCCCTCTAATCTAAGAAATTTTGATAGTTTTCTATTCATAAACCATTCATTCCTCATATGTAAACTAACCCAAATCCCTGGATCAAAAACAACTTTCATGAAACTCTTGTTGTAAACATTAATATTTTCTTGAGTCTGCTGTTTTCTATCCAATGGATTAAAATCATAGATAATTTCCAATGGTGATAACATAGTCACTAAATAAATATAACAATTATAAGCAAACATAACATGTGGTAAACATGTAGTTAAAAATGGAAATTTTGTATTAAACAAAGTATTCCATGAAAAACTAAGCAATTTAGTATCAATGATACGCAAGCCGTACATTCTAGATAATTTATCAGCAACTACATTTTTTATACCTTGCTTACACTTGATCACATAAAGAAATATTTTGATGAAATTCACCCACCTTGCATGACACTCATTCAGCTTGAGGGCTACTCTGCTGAACTTTTCATTATAATATGCAATTGATCTTCTTTCCTGACTTACCAAATAAGGTGTTTGCCAATCTTGAATTACCTTAATTGTCTTGTCAATGGCAATCCCTTCAAAACTTATAACATATTCAGGAAATACAAGTTTACCCAAATACAATATGCAATTCTTCAATTCGGAAAACAACTGATATTTCCTAAAAGCTTGCAAGGCAATTTTTAAACATCCTTCATGTTTATCTAAGTAATTGTTGTATATTATAATTTTATCAAAATATATGGCAACAAAGTTTTTAATAAAAGCAGGCATGATATAATTTATTAACCTCATAAAAGTGTTATATGCATTAGTCAAACTAAAAATCATAGCCAACCATTCATATAAATCATGTTTTACCTTTAATGCAGTTTTTAATCCATAATAAGCTTTCATTCGAATTTCAGAATATTCACTCTTGTGATTAAATTTTGAAAAGAAATAGTTTTCATACATCTCATCTACCATAATATTTACATGAGGAATAGATTTAAGATAAATTACCTTCATACGGTTGATGATTCGAAAATCAACACACTTTCGCCAAATTTTGTTTTTTCTTAGGCATTTGCACAATACCTAAATTCATGTTATCCGGTGCATATCCTACCTTCTTGAAATTTAGGATTTGGTGTTGAATTTGATACTTGATTTCTCGATCAGGTTGCAAACCAAGAGTTTTCTCCATAGGAATGACATTCTTAAATTCCTACATAAGAGAAATACTAATGCTCGGCAAATATCCGACAATATGGTTAGTAAAATATAAATCCTTGTACATAAGTACTATAAGGATTTGATCAGAAATTATATCTCTCTTTATCTCACTTTTTCTCTTACTCTCTTTTCTTTTTATTATGGCTTTTCTCTCTTCTTTTTCAACCTTGCCTTTTCTCTCTTCTTTTTCATTGTTGCCTTCTCTCTCTTCATCTTCAATTTTGGCTTTTCTCACTTCTTGTTTTTCTGCTATTTTCTTTTCATTTGCCTTTTTCCTTTTCAACTGATCCTGAAAAACTTGTTGTAAAGTAAGAGGTATAAGAGATATTGATCTGTTATTCATCACGAATGAGTACCTATCTGTTAATCTATCATATGTAACGTGACGATCTAACTTCCAAGGTTCTCCCAATAAAATATGACATGCTTGCATTGGTACTACATCACATAATATTTCATCCTGATATTTCCCAATAGAGAAGGACACTATCACCTGTTGGGTTACCTCGAGTTTGGGTTGATCACTCAGCCTTTGAATTATTAGCACAAATTATTATAATTAATACCAATAATTTAATACCTAAATTAAATTATTAAAATTAATACAAATAATTTAATAATAAAATTAAATTATTGGAATTAATACCAATAATTTATGGCAATATTAATACTAGTAATAAATCTCGCCCATTTAATACACGGGTTTTATGCCTATATAAAGAGGTTATCCCCATTCATTCTCCTCACACCCGAACACTTCTCTCTCTCTCTCTCTCTACTACTCCATTTCCCGGTGAAGCTTAAACCAGAGCTTCGACTTCAACATTTTTCTTAACCTGGAAAGGAGAGGTCGGGCTCTTTAGAACCGGGGAGAAATCAGCTATCAGATAGCAAACTCTAATCAATCCGAGAATCACTAGAGAAGCGCCGACATGATGGAATAGTGAAGCAGCTCCGGTAGACCGCAGCTGCCCTATTTCGGCCAAGTTGAAATTGGCCATTTCAAGCCCTCCTCAGGCTAAACCAAGCCTTCCCAACACTTCCTCAGCCCTCTCACGGCCGAATTACGACTGAAAGGTAAGTCAATTCGGCTCCCCTCTACAAATTCCGGTCGGTGTTAGAGAGAGAACCGACATAATTTTAATAATGAAATTCTAACTCAATTCTACATCAATTGATGTGATTCTTGATTCTAGGATGAACCTCAAGATGAGAGTTATCAGCCTAGATCGAAATCTCGGACCGTCGTGCCCTCACCTGTGAGAAATCGAAACTTTCTCTCTCTATAGTCTATTTTCTGGCGAAGCTCTGTTTGAGCTCATTCCAACGTTAAAATCTGCGATTCAAAGTTTCTTAGAATCGTATGAACATGCAAAAACTCAATTTCAATAATTAGAAGTGCTTGATCGATCAATTTGATAAAATCAAATTCGGTAGTGTCGAAGAGTTGAAATTGGGGATTTTTGAAATTCAAAGGGCCAAAATGCAATTTTATGAAATTGAGGGTTAACTGGGCATGAAAATAATGTTGGAGGATCAATTGAGGAATTTTGGAATTTTTGGGGCAAAACTTACCATTTTTGTAAAAGAAGGGCAAAATGGTAATTTTGGTAAAACTGGGGGACCAAATTGGAAAATTGGGAAATTAAACTCCTTTTTTGGTGAAATTGAATAAATTGAGGTCCCAGGATAAATTTTAAAAGTTACGGGACTCAATTTGAGGAAAAAACGACATTAGGGACTTAAAGTTAAAGAGAAATAACTTTAGGGACCTAATTGCAAATAACTAAAAGTTTGGGTTTTCTCATTCATTGGAAATGAATGAAGGTTGTTCATATCGTGTAGGAACGCGAAATACCAGGAACGCCAGCAAGGACAAGCTCATGTGAATATAAAGAACCGGTCTAGTGGAATTCATGACATTAACGGGTGAGTGGGTTTACTAACATCATACCCAGTTAGGATGATGAGCACAACTTAAAGATAAAAACCACTTACCGGTTGTGAGTGGAAATTTTATGTCATACCCGGTAAGGAATGATAAGTACCTCGGTATAAAAACCCACTATTTAGTGGTATTTTAATCATCACCACTTAGAGAAAGTGATGTGAAAATTATGCAGAAAAACAGCTTACCGATTGTAAGTAGATAATGCCCGGTTGGTATGATGAGACTTCCTCGAAGGAAGTTGAAAACCCGTTCAACGGTTATGAATGGAGATGTCATTATACCGGTTGGTATAATGGATAGTGAAAACCTATTTTGTCGGAAGTGTTCTCCCCTGATTGTGTGCCAATGCTTAAACTATTTGGGAGACCTTCTTGACGGAAGCTCGAATAGCTCTTATAGGCTGGGGGCCTCGATTTTGGAACTTGCGGGCTAGAATGCCCAGTTTTTTGAAAATCTCGTACAGTGGGCCCCAGGCCAGTTGGCACGAGCAGGAGCTCGTAAATGAACATGATATATGTGCCATAAAACTTAATAAGTGAATTTTTTGGCCAAGGTACCGATATAGGACCGACATGCTCAGTCAACTAGCGGTAGTGCGACATGATAGGTCGATGGACTAGTCAAGACAAACAACTGCGGGTTGAGTTGAGAGTCGGGGCCATTGGACTAGTGGCACCATAGATTACATGGCAATATAAGAAAACATTGTTTGTGCATGCACTGTGAGTACGTGATCATCAAGACGCCCATGAGGGGTAGTGATGCGTCCTAAGGGCACTGGACAACTTGGTGGCTATAAGGGCAGTTCGTCGTTCCAGGTGTCTGTGCAAAATCTGGAGTAGCACGAAGCGCATGAGACCGGGGTGGGGATAGGATGAGGTCTCTGTCCTCATACGGACACGAAGAAGTGATTTCAGGATTGTGGGTCGGATGTCACGTACATCCACTCATTCCCAAGGTAGAAGTGGTCGTACTTCTATCCGGGTGGCAAGAAAAGTCGCTCCGAAGCCACTAGCGGGTTCAGTAGTGATACTGACTTGCGAATGTGTGTAACCTTCATGATGAAGGATGTGTGTTGGGTGATGACACACCGTGGTAAATAAGAAATGGTGGAAAAACCCGAATTTTTAAATGAAGGGATTTTTGAAAAAAAAGAAGTCTGGCACATTCCATATAATTGTTTTTCTTAAAAGTCAAAAGCTTTTAAAAACCCATTCACTGAGTAGTCGTACTCACCCCCTCCCTTATATCCCTTTCAGGAAATCCTGAAAAGCCTCCCCTTAAAGACTGTCAACTAAGATGCCTGTAAGACAGGTATGTAAAGTTTTAAATTTCATGCAATTTTGATTATGCTATTCTAGGAAAAGATGCAGGTTAAAGGACGCCTTACTCTTTACGATTTACAATAAGGGGAAATCCTTTAATAAACCGAGAGAGTGGCGGGTTGATCACGGGGATCCGACCAAATCGGGTCGGGGCGTGACATGTCGGATCTTTGCTAAGCAATATTATTACTGTTTTGCAGGAATTTATCGATGTCTTTCCTGATGAGATACCACCAGGTTTGCCACCAATTCGAGGAATTGAACATCAAATTGATTTCATCCTTGGAGTGACAATTCCCAACCGACCAGCATATAGAAGTAACCCTGAGGAAACAAAGGAACTTCAATGCCAAGTTCTAGAGCAGATGGAAAAGGGGTATGTTCGAGAAAGTATGAGTCCATGTGTTGTGCTAGTGCTACTTGTACCTAAGAAGGACGGAACATGGCAAATGTGCGTGGATTGTCGAGCCATCAATAACATCATGGTAAAGTATCGCCACCCTATTCCTCATTTGGATGACATGTTAGATGAGTTGCATGGATATTGTTTATTTTCGAAAATAGATCTTAAGAGTGGATATCATCAAATTCGAATGAAAGAAGGGGATGAATGGAAAACTGCATTTAAAACTAAACAAGGATTATATGAATGGTTAGTTATGCCCTTTGGATTGACTAATGCACCAAGCACTTTCATGAGATTAATGAATCATGTATTACGTGCTTTTATTGGGAGATTTGTAGTGGTATATTTTGATGATATTCTAATCTACAGCAAGACCATGGATGAACATGTAGCACATTTATGAGCTGTGTTAGAAGCATTAAGGCAATATAAGTTGTTTGCCAACTTGAATAAATGTGTCTTTTGTTCGGATAAACTTGTGTTTCTTGGATATATTATAAGTTTAGAAGGGATTGGAGTTGACGAGGAAAAGATTAAGGCAATTCGCGACTGGTCGACACCTAATTTGGTAAGTTAGGTAAGAAGTTTCCATGGATTAGCTAGTTTTTATAGACGTTTTGTTCCAAATTTCAGTAGTTATGTTGCACCTCTTACTATTGTTGTAAAGAAAAATGTACCTTTTAAATGGGGTAATGAGCAACAAAATGCATTTCAATTGATAAAGGAAAAATTAACTATTGCCCCATTGCTCTCATTGCCTAATTTTTCGAAAATATTTGAACTTGAGTGTGATGCATCAGGAGTAGGTATTGGAGGTGTATTAATGCGGAAGGAAGACCAATTGCATATTTCAGTGAAAAGTTGAGTGGAGCAACCCTTAACTATCCTACCTATGATAAGGAGATGTATGCCCTAGTTCGAAAGGACAACACATGGCTGAAAGAGTTTGTGATTCACACAGATCATGAATCTCTTAAACATCTCAAAGGACAACACAAGTAGAACAAACGCCATGCAAGGTGGGTGGAGTTCATTGAAACATTCCCATATGTGATCAACTACCAACAAGGTAAGGAAAATGTAGTTGCATATGCTCTATCGCGAAGGTATGCTATGCTTTCAATGCTTGATTCTAAATTACTTGGTTTTGATTATATCAAGGATTTGTATGCAAACAATCCTGATTTCTATGAAGTGTTTAAAGGTTGTTGAAGTGGTAGGTTTGGAAAATTTTATTTACAAAATGGATTTCTTTTTCGAGAAAACAAATTATGCATCCCTCAGTCTTCTTTGCGTGAGTTACTTGTTAGGGAAGCATATGGTGGAGGACTTATGGGACATTTTGGGGTAGCTAAAACTATGGCGATAATGCATGAGCATTTTTTTGGCCCCACATGAAAAGGGATGTTGAGAAAATTTGTTTTTGATGCATTACATGTAAGGAGTCTAAGTCTAGGCAACAACCTCATGGCCTGTATACTCCTCTTTTGATTCCTAATGCACCTTGGATTGATATTTCCATGGATTTTGTTTTAGGATTACCAAGAACTAAGAGGGCGAGGGATTCTGTGTTTGTGGGATAGGTTTCCGAAGATGACACATTTTATTCCATGCCATAAAACTGATGATGCATCGAATGTTGCTGATTTGTTCTTTAGAGAAGTTGTCAAATTACATGGTATGCATAGGACTATTGTTTCTGATCGTGAATCTAAATTCTTGAGTTACTTTTGGAAAACCCTATGGAGTAAATTGGGAACAAAACTGCTGTTTTCAACATGTCACCCACAAATTGATGGTCAAACAGAAATAGTAAATAGGACATTAGGTACTTTATTACGTTCTATAATAAAAAAGAATTTGAAATCATGGGAAGATTGCTTACCACATGTTGAATTTGCTTATAATCGTTTTGTTCATTCTACAACTAAGTTTTCACCATTTGAGATTGTTTATGGTTTCAATCCATTAACCCCTTTAGATCTAACTCCACTTCCTGTAGGTGAATTGGTGAATTTTGATGGAAAGAGAAAAGTAGAGTTTGTGAAAAAACTGCACGAGAAGACAAAGATGCACATTGAATGAATGACTAAAGTTTATGAAAAACAAGCAAACAAGGGCCGCAAAAGTGTCATTTTTTAACCCAGTGATTGGGTGTGGCTTCATATGAGGAAAGAACGATTTTTGGAACAAAGACGATCAAAACTTCTTCCTAGAGGAGATGGACCATTTCGTGTGTTGGAATGCATTAATAATAATGCTTACAAGCTAGAGTTACATGGTGAGTATAGCGTTAATGAAAGTTTCAATGTTACTGATTTAATGTCCTTTGATGTAGGTGATGAAGAAACAAAAGATTTGAGGACAAATCATTTTCAAGAGGGAGAGAATGATGCGAATCCGACTAAAGAGACTATGAATTCACAAGTCCAATCAAACAAACCTGCAATGGAGCTAAACAGTTTGTCACCAAATGAGATGAATAATCATTTGAGACTACAAGAGGGCCCAATCACAAGGTCAATGGCTAAAAGATTCAAATAAACTTTATATGGGCTAATTAAAGAGATTGCTGAAAATTTAAATAAAAGCCCAAATGAAGAGCCCAAGATGAGCCAAGAGAAGGTCCAGATTTAATTAATAAGGAGAGATTTATAAATATAATAAATCTTTTAGGATAATATTAGGTAGTTCAGATTTTTAAATTAGTTATTAAAATATCTTAGATATTTAGATTAGATATGGAACCATAATAGATTTTTTCCTCATTTTGTGGGCCATTCGGTTGTTTTCTAAGCCTATAAAATGCATACTCCACAGCATTGGAGAGACACACTTTGCCATTTTGTGGGCCATAATTTTGCGAGCTTTTGAACATATCAGGTTTTTACCTGTGGCGTTCAAGCAATCAAGACTTATCACCCGGGGTTTTCTAAGAGTTCTTCTTAGAGGATTTGGGTGTGGCGTCTACATATCCCATACCTTGTTTCTCACATACACAAGGTATATTCAATCCTTCCGCACTTGCGTCGTGAAAGTCTTGGGATCGTTGCCATATTTGGTGTAGGGTGTCGTCAGCATATTGGCGAGATTCGCATCAGTTTCCTAGCGTTTCTTAACGTTTCTATGGGTTTACTATGGTTTCCTGGGGTTTCTTAACTTTTTTTAGCGTTTCTTTGTTTCCTTTAGGGATTCTTAGCATTTCTTACGGTTTTATAGGGTTTCTTAGGGTTTTATTGGGTTTCCTAGAGTTTCTTAGCTTCTCTAAAGTGTTCTTAGAAATTCTTTGCATTTCATATGATTTTTTAACGTTTTTTTTATCATTTACTAGGGTTTTTTTAGCATTTCTTACCGTTTCTTACGGTTTATTAGCATTTCTTGGGGAGTTCATAGACTTTCCTTACCTTTCTTAGCGATTCTTAGCATTTCTCTAGCGTTTCTTGGGTTTCTTAATGTTTTTTAGGGTTTCATAGCGTTACTTAGCATTTCTTACCGTTTCTTAGACTTTTTAGAGTTCTTTAAGGGGATTTAGCTTTTTTTTAGGGTTTCTTAGCATTTCTTTGCGTTTGGTAAGGTTTCTTTTCACTTTTTTGTATTTTTTTAGTGTTTCATAGGGTTTTTTTAGGGTTTCAAAGCGTTTCTTAGGCTTTCTTAGCGTTTCATTTGTTTTCTTAAGGTTCCTTAAGGGTTTTTCATAGGGTTTCTTAGCGATTCTTAGCATTTTTTAGCGTTTCTTGGGGTTTATTTGTGTTTCTTAGGATTTTTTATCGTTACTTAGCATTTGTTGTAGTTTCATAGCATCTATTAGGGTTTTTTGGCATTTCTTAGGGTCTCATAGGTGTTCTTAGCGTTTCTTAGGGTTTTATAGGGTTTCTTTAGCGTTTCTTACCATTTCTAAGGGTTTATTAGCATTTCTTTGGGTTTCTTGGTGATTCTTAGGATTTATTTAGTTGTTTTTTAGCATTTCTTAGGGTTTTATAGGTTTTTTTACGGTTTTTTTTATGGTTTTTATGCATTTCTTAGGGCTTTCTTACTGTTTCTTTGGGTTTCTTAAAGGTTTTTAGCGTTTCTTATTGTTTCTTAGCATTTACTAGGTTTTCCTAGTATTTCTTATCGTTTCTAAGGGTTTACTAGGGTTTCTTAGAGATTCTTAGCATTTTTTAGCATTTCTGGGGGTTTCTTTGTGTTTTTTAGTGTTTCTTATAGTTTGTTAGCATTTGTTAGTATTTTTTTATCATTTCTTAGGGTTTCTTAGATTTTCTTATCGTTTCTTAGTGTTTGTTAGGGTTTCTTAGCGTTTATTATCATTTACTAGAGTTTTTAATGTGTTTTTAGTGTTTTTTAGGGTTTCTTTGCATTTCATAAGGTTTCTTAGGGCCTCTTGGGGCTTCTTAGCATTTCTTAGGGATTCTTAGGGTTTTCTTAGTATTTCTTAGCGTTTGGTAGGATTTTCTAGCACTTTTTAGTGTTTTTAGCGTTTATTAGGGTTTTTTTAAGTGTTTTTTTTGGTTTCTTAAGGGTTCATAACGTTTACTAGTGTTTCTTACCATTTCTAAGGGTTTCTTTGTGTTTTTTAGGATTCTTAGAGTTTCTTAGCATTTTTTAGGGTTTTACAGGGTTTCTTATCGTTTCTTAGGGTTTTATAGCATTTCTTAGGGTTCCTTATGGGTTTTTTATCGTTTACTAGGTTTTTCTAGCATTTCTTACCATTTCTTAGGGAATCATAGAGTTTTCTAGCGGTTCTTACCGTTTCTTAGTATTTCTTACCGTTTCTAAGGGTTTACTGGGGTTTCTTAACTTTTTTTTTAGCGTTTCTTTGTTTTCTTTAGGGTTTCTTAACATTTCTTAGGGTTTTATAGGATTTCTTATCATTTCTTGGGGTTTTATTTGGTTTCTTAGAGTTTCTTAGCTTTTCTTAAGCGTTCTTAGGAATTCTTTGCATTTTATACGATGTTTTAGCGTTTCTTATCGTTTACTAGGGTTTTCTAGCATTTCTTACCATTTCTTAGGGTTTATTAGCATTTCTTAGTGATTCGTAGTCTTTCCTAGCCTTTCTTAGCAATCCTTAGCATTTCTCTAGCGTTTCTTAATGTTTTTTTATGGTTTCATAGCGTTACTTAGCATTTCTTACCATTTCTTAGACTTTTTAGGGTTCTTTATGGGGATTTAGCTTTTTTTTAGGGTTTCTTAGCGTTTGGTAAGGTTTCTTTGCACTTTTTTGTATTTTTTTAGCGTTTCTTAGGCTTTTTTAGCGTTTCATTGGGTTTCTTAAGGTTCCTTAAGGGTTTTTCATAAGGTTTCTTAGCGATTCTTAGCATTTTTTAGCATTTCTTGGGGTTTATTTGTGTTTCTTAGGGTTTCTTATCATTACTTAGCATTTATTATAGTGTCATAGCATTTATTAGGGTTTTTTGGCATTTCTTAGGGTCTCATAGGTTTCTTAGCATTTCTGAGGATTTTATAGGGTTTCTTTAGCGTTTCTTACAATTTCTAAGGTTTATTAGCATTTCTTTGGGTTTCTTAGTAATTGTTAGGATTTATTTAGTTATTTTTTAGCGTTTCTTAGGGTTTTATAGGTTTTTTTACGGTTTTTTTTTTGCGTTTCTTAGGCTTTCTTATCGTTTCTTTGGGTTTCTTAAAGGTTTTTAGCGTTTCTTATTGTTTCTTAACATTTACTAGGTTTTCCTATTATTTCTTACCGTTTCTAAGGGTTAACTAGGGTTTCTTAGCGATTCTTAGTATTTTTTAGTATTTCTTGGGGTTTCTTTGCGTTTTTTAGTGTTTCTTAGGGGTTCCTAGAGTTTTATAGAGTTTCTTATCATTGCTTTGTGTTTGTTATATCATTTACTAGAGTTTTTAATGGGTTTTTTTTTGTGTTTTTTAGGGTTTCTTAGGGCCTCTTAGGGCTTCTTAGTATTTCCTAGAGATTCTTAGGGTTTTTCTTAATATTTCTTAGCGTTTGGTAGGATTTCCTAGCACTTTTTAGTGTTTTTAGCGTTTCTTATGGTTTTTTTTAAGTGTTTCTTTGGGTTTCTTAAGGGTTCGTAGTATTTCCTAGTGTTTCTTATCGTTTTTAAGGGTTTACTAGGGTTTCTTAACTTTTTTTAGTGTTTCTTTGTGTTTTGTAAGATTTCTTAGAGTTTCTTAGGGTTTATTAGGGTTTCCTATCATTTCTTAGGGTTTTATAGGGTTTCTTAGAGTTTCTTAGCTTTTCTTAAGTGTTCTTAGCATTTCTTAGGGTTCCTTATGGTTTTTTTAGCGTTTTTTATCGTTTACTAAGGTTTTCTAGCATTTCTTACAGTTTCTAAGGGTTTGTTAGTGTTTCTTAGGGATTCATAGAGTTTCCTAGCATTTCTTACCGTTTCTTAGTGTTTCATACCATTTCTAAGGGTTTACTAGGGTTTCTTAACTTTTTTTAGCGTTTCTTTGTGTTTTCAAGGGCTTCTTAGCATTTCTTAGCATTTATTAGGGTTTTATAGGGTTTCATAGAGTTTCTTAGCTTTTCTTAAGTGTTCTTAGCATTTCTTAGGGTTACTTATGGGTTTTTTAGCGTTTCTTATCGTTTACTAGGGTTTTCTAGAATTTCTTACCGTTTTTTAGTGTTTAGTGGCATTTCTTAAGGATTCGTAGAGTTTCCTATCGTTTCTTACCGTTTCTAAGGGTTTACTATGGTTTCCTAGGGTTTCTTAACTTTTTTTAGCGTTTCATTATTTTTTTTAGGGATTCTTAGCATTTCTTAGGGTTTTATAGGGTTTCTTATCGTTTCTTAGGGTTTTATAGGGTTTCTTATCGTTTCTTAGGGTTTTATAGGGTTTCTTATCGTTTCTTAGGGTTTTATAGGGTTTCTTTTCGTTTCTTAGCTTTTCTTAAGTGTTCTTAGCAATTCTTTGCATTTCATACGTTTTTTTAGCATTTCTTATCGTTTACTAGGTTTTTCTAGCATTTCTTATCGTTTCTTAGGGTTTATTTGCATTTCTTTGGGATTCATAGACTTTCCTAGCCTTTCTTAGCGATTCTTAGCATTTCTCTAGCGTTTCTTGGGTTTCTTTATGGTTTTTCGGGTTTCATAGCGTTACTTAGCATTTCTTACCATTTCTTTTACTTTTTAGGGTTTTTTAAGGGGATTTTAGCTTTTTTTAGGGTTTCTTAGCATTTCTTAGCACTTGGTAGGGTGTCTTAGCACTTTTTTGTATTTTTTAGCGTTTCTTATGGTTTCATTGGGTATTTTTGGGGTTTCAAAGCGTTTCTTAGGATTTCTTAGCGTTTTATTGGTTTCTTAAGGGTTTCTCATAGGGTTTCTTAGCGATTCTTAGTATTTTTTAGTGTTTCTTAGGGTTTTTTTATCGTTACTTAGCGTTTATTATAGTTTCATAGCATTTATTAAGATTTTTCAACATTTCTTAGGGTCTCATAGGTGTTCTTAGAGTTTCTTAGGGTTTTATGGGGTTTCTTTAGCGTTTCTTACCCGTTTCTAAGGGTTTATTAGCATTTCTTTGGATTTCTTGGTGATTCTTAGCATTTATTTAGTGGTGTTTTAGCGTTTCTTAGGGTTTTATAGGTTTTTTTTACGGTTTTTATGCGTTTCTTAGGCTTTCTTACCGTTTCTTTGGGTTTCTTAAAGGTTTTTAGCGTTTTTTTGTTGTTTCTTAGCATTTACTAGGTTTTCCTAGCATTTCTTACCGTTTCTAAGGGTCTACTAGTGTTTATTAGGATTTTTTTAGCGATTTTTAGCATTTTTTAGCATTTCCTAGGGTTTCTTTGTGTTTTTTTTATGCGAACTCTGCCAATATACTAACGGCACCCTACACCAAATATGAAATAGACCCCAAGATTTTCACGACACAAGTAAAAAGAATGGAATATACCTTGTTTGGTTAAGAAACAAAGTATGGATAGATGTAGTTGCCACACCAAACTTCTCTAAGAATAGCTCCTAGAAAACCTTGGTGATAAGTCCAATTGCTTGAACGCCACAAGTAAAAACTTGATAAGTTCAAAAGTTCTCTCAAAAGAGAAAGAAGACATAAGTCTCATAATAAAATTGAAATCAAAGATCTGTCTTTACAATAGTCTAAAGTTAGCCTTTGATAGGCACTTGAGAATATTAGCAATTAGCTAAATAAGGAAATAAAATATTGGGGTTGACATGCCAACCATATAGAAAATATTGCTAATATATTTCTTGATCATATCTAGAAAATATATTGTTTCCTAATTTAATCTTCTAGAAGATTTTTGATAAATCTCCCACTTTAAATTCAAATTTGAATTATCTTCTTGAGATCTTCTTTTGGGCTTGAGATCTTATTGGGTCTTTCTTCGGGCTTGAGATCTTATTGGACTCTTCCTTTAGGCTTCCACTTGGGTTTCTTCAATTGCTCCAATTAGTCCATTCAATGCTTCTTCAAATCTTTGGACCCTTAACAAGTGAATCACAGCGTGCCTAGTTTGATTCATATCATTTTTAGTGTTTCTTAGCGTTTCTTATAGTTTCTTAGCCTTTCTTAGTATTTTTTTAGCATTTCTTAGGGTTTCTTAGGGTTTTATGTAGTTTCTTATCATTTCTTAGTGTTTATTTGGGTTTCTTAGCATTTCTTATCATTTACTAGAGTTTTTAGTGTTTTTTAGGGTTTCTTTGCATTTCATAGGGTTTCTTAGGGCCTCTTGGGGCTTCTTAGCATTTCCTAGGGATTCTTAGGGTTTTCTTAGTATTTCCTAGCGTTTGGTAGGGTTTTCTAGCACTTTTTAGTGTTATTAGTGTTTCTTAGGTTTTTTTAAGTGTTTTTTTGGGATTCTTAAGGTTTATAGCATTTCCTAGTGTTTCTTACCGTTTCTAAGGGTTTACTAGGTTTTCCTAGGGTTTCTTCACTTTTTTAGCATTTCTTTGTGTTTTTTAGGGTTTCTTAGCATTTCTTAGGGTTTACTAGGGTTTCCTACCATTTCTTAGGGTTTTATAGGGTTTCGTAGAGTTTCTTAGCTTTTCTTAAGTGTTCTTAGCATTTCTTAGGGTTTCTTATGGGTTTTTTAGCATTTCTTATCGTTTACTAAGGTTTTCTAGCATTTCTTATCGTTTCTTAGGGTTTATTAGTGTTTCTTAGGGATTCATAGAGTTTCCTAGCGTTTCTTAGTGTTTCATACCGTTTCTAAGGGTTTACTAGGGTTTCCTGGGGTTTCTTAACTTTTTTTAGCGTTTCTTTGTGTTTTTAAGGGTTTCTTAGTGTTTCTTAGCATTTATTAGGGTTTTATAGGGTTTCATAGAGTTTCTTAGATTTTCTTAAGTGTTCTTAGCATTTCTTAGGGTTCCTTATGGGTTTTTTTGCGTTTCTTATCATTTACTAGGGTTTTCTAGAATTTCTTACTGTTTCTTAAGGTTTATTGGCGTTTCTTAGGGATTCATAGAGTTTCCTAGTGTTTCTTACCATTTCTAAGGCTTTACTAGGGTTTCCTAGAGTTTCTTAGCATTTCTTAGGGTTTTACAGGGTTTCTTATCGTTTCTTAGGGTTTTATACTGTTTCTTAGCATTTCTTAGGGTTCCTTATGGGTTTTTTTTTTATCATTTTTTATAGTTTACTAGGTTTTTCTAGCATTTCTTACCATTTCTTAGGGAATCATAGAGTTTCCTAGCGGTTCTTACCGTTTCTTAGTGTTTCTTACCGTTTCTAAGGGTTTACTAGGGTTTCTTAACTTTTTTTTTTAGCGTTTCTTTGTTTTCTTTAGGGTTTCATAGCATTTCTTAGGGTTTTATAGGGTTTCTTATCGTTTCTTAGGGTTTTATTGGGTTTCTTAGAGTTTCTTAGCTTTTCTTAAGTGTTCTTAGCAATTATTTGCATTTCACACTTTTTTTTGCGTTTCTTATCGTTTACTAGGGTTTTCTAGCATTTCTTATCGTTTCTTAGGGTTTATTAGCATTTCTTAGGGATTCATAAACTTTCCTAGCCTTTCTTAGCGATTCTTAGCATTTCTCTAGCGTTTCTTGGGTTTCTTTAATGTTTTTTAGGGTTTCATAGCGTTACTTAGCGTTTCTTACCATTTCTTAGACTTTTTAGGGTTCTTTAAGGGGATTTTAGCTTTTTTTAGGGTTTCTTAGTATTTTTTTGTATTGTTTTACCGTTTCTTAGGGTTTCATAGGGTTTTTTAGGGTTTCAAAGCATTTCTTAGGCTTTCTTAGTGTTTCATTGGGTTTCTTATGGTTCCTTAAGGGTTTTGTCATAGGGTTTCTTAGTGATTCTTAGAATTTTTTAGCGTTTCATGGGGCTTATTTGTGTTTCTTAGTGTTTTTTTTATCGTTACTTAGCATTTATTATAGTTTCGTAGTATTTATTAGGGTTGTTCAACTTTTCTTAGGGTCTCATAGGGTTTCTTAGCGATTCTTAGGGATTTATAGGGTTTCTTTAGCGTTTCTTACCATTTCTAAGGGTTTATTAGCATTTCTTTGGGTTTCTTAGTGATTCTTAGCATTTATTTAGTGTTTTTTAGCATTTCTTAGGCTTTCTTACCATTTCTTTCGGTTTCTTAAAGATTTTTAGCGTCTCTTATTTTTTTTCTTAGCATTTACTAGGTTTTCGTAGCATTTCTTACCATTTCTTATGGTTTATTAGCATTTCCAAGGGATTCATAAACTTTCCTAGCCTTTCTTAGCAATTCTTAGCATTTCTCTTGCGTTTCTTTATTTCCTATAGGGTTTCTTAGCATTTCTTAGGGTTTCTTAGGGTTTTATTGGTTTACTTAGAGTTTCTTAGCTTTTCGTAAGTGTTCTTAGCAATTCTTTGCATTTCAAACGGTTTTTAGCGTTTCTTATCATTTACTAGGGTTTTCTAGCATTTCCTACCGTTTCTTATGGTTTATTAGCATTTCTTAGGGATTCATAGACTTTCCTAGCCTTTCTTAGCGATTCTTTGCATTTCTCTAGCGTTTCTTTGTTTTCTTTAGGGTTTCTTATTATTTCGTAGGGTTTTATGGGGTTTCATTTTGTTTCTTAGTGTTTTATTGGGTTTCTTAGAGTTTCTTAGCTTTTCTTAAGTGTTCTTAGTAATTCTTTGCATTTCATACGGTTTTTTAGCATTTCTTATCGTTTACTAGGGTTTTCTAGCATTTCTTACCGTTTCTTAGGGTTTATTAGCATTTCTTAGGGATTCATAGACTTTCCTAGCCTTTCTTAGCGATTCTTAGCATTTCTCTAGCGTTTCTTCGGTTTCTTAATGTTTTTTAGGGTTTCATAGCGTTACTTAGCGTTTCTTACCATTTCTTAGACTTTTTAGGGTTCTTAAGGAGATTTTAGCTTTTTTTTAGGGTTTCTTAGCATTTCTTAACTTTTGGTAAGGTTTCTTTGCACTTTTTTTGTATTTTTTTAGTGTTTCATAGGGTTTTTAGGGTTTCAAAGCGTTTCTTTGGCTTTCTTAGTGTTTCATTGGGTTTCTTAAGGTTCCTTAAGTGTTTTTCATAGGATTTCTTAGTGATTCTTAGCATTTTTTAGCTTTTCTTGGGGTTTATTTGTGTTTCTTAGGGTTTTATAGGGTTTCTTTAGTGTTTCTTACGGTTTCTAAGGGTTTATTAGTATTTCTTTGGGTTTCTTAGTGATTCTTACCATTCATTTAGCTGCTTTTTAGCGTTTCTTAGGGTTTTATAGGTTTTTTTCACGGTTTTTTTTGTGTTTCTTATGCTTTCTTACCGTTTCTTTGGGTTTCTTAAAGGTTTTTAGTGTTTCTTATTGTTTCTTAGCATTTACTAGGTTTTTCTAGTATTTCTTACCGTTTCTATGGGTTTACTAGGGTTTCTTAGCATTTCTTGGGGTTTCTTTGTGTTTTTTAGTGTTTCTTATAGTTTGTTAGCATTTGTTAGTGTTTTTTAGCATTTCTTAGGATTTCTTAGGGTTTTATAGAGTTTTTTTATTGTTTCTTTGTGTTTATAAGGGTTTCTTATCATTTACTAGAGATTTTAATGGGTTTTTAGTGTTTTTTAGGGTTTCTTTGCATTTCATAGGGTTTCTTAGGGCCTCTTGGGGCTTCTTAGCATTTCCTAGGGATTCAAAGGGTTTTCTTAGTATTTCTTAGTGTTTGGTAGGATTTCCTCGCACTTTTTAGTGTTTCTAGCGTTTCTTAGGGTTTTTTTAAGTGTTTCTTAAGGGTTCATAGAGTTTCCTAGTGTTTATAACCGTTTCTAACGGTTTACTAGGGTTTCTTAACTTTTTTAGCATTTTTTTTTATGTTTTTTAGGGTTTCTTAGCGTTTCTTAGAATTCTTATGGTTTTATAGGGTTTCTTATCGTTTCTTAGGGTTTTATAGGGTTTCTTAGAGTTTCTTAGCTTTTCTTAAGTGTTCTTAGCATTTCTTAGGGTTCCTTATGGCTTTTTTAGCATTTCTTATCGTTTACTAGGGTTTTCTAGCATTTGTTACCGTTTCTTAGGGTTTATGAGTGTTTCTTAGGGAGTCATAGAGTTTCCTAGCATTTATTACCGGTTCTTAGTGTTTCTTACCATTTCTAAGGGTTTACTAGGGTTTCCTAACTTTTTTTTAGCGTTTCTTTGTGTTTTTAAGCGTTTCTTCGCATTTATTAGGGTTTTATAGGGTTTTCCAGAGTTTCATAGCTTTTCTTAAGTGTTTTTAGCATTTCTTAGGGTTCCTTATGGTTTTTTAGCGTTTCTTATCGTTTACTAGGGTTTTCTAGAATTTCTTACTGTTTCTTAGGATTTATTAGCGTTTCTTAGGGATTCATAGAGTTTCCTAGCATTTCTTACCATTTCTAAGGGTTTACTAGGGTTTCCTGGGGTTTCTTAAATTTTTTTAGCGTTTCTTTGTTTTCTTTACAGTTTCTTAGCATTTCTTAGGGTTTTATAGGGTTTCATATCGTTTCTTAGGGTTTTATTGGGTTTCTTAGAGTTTCTTAGCTTTTCTTAAGTGTTCTTAGCAATTCTTTGCATTTCATACGGTTTTTTAGCGTTTTTTATCGTTTACTAAGGTTTTCTAGCATTTCTTACCGTTTCTTAGGGTTTATTAGCATTTCTTAGGGATTCATAGACTTTCCTAGCCTTTCTTAGCGATTCTTAGCATTTCTCTAGCATTTCTTGGGTTTCTTAATGTTTTTTAGGGTTTCATAGTGTTACTTAGCGTTTCTTACCATTTCTTAGACTTTTTAGGGTTTCTTAGGGTTATTTAAGGGGATTTTAGCTTTTTTTTAGGGTTTCTTAGCATTTCTTAACGTTTGGTAGGGTTTCTTAGCACTTTTTTGTATTTCTTTAGCATTTCTTAGGGTTTTTGAAGGGTTTTTTAGGGTTTCAAAGCATTTCATTGTGTTTCTTAAGGGTTTTTCATAGGGTTTCTTAGTGATTCTTAGCATTTTTTAGCGTTTCTTGGGGGTTATTTGTGTTTCTTAGGTTTTCCTATCGTTATTTAGCGTTTATTATAGTTTCATAGCATTTATTACGGTTTTTCAGCATTTCTTAGGGTCCCATAGGGTTTCTTAGCATTTCTCAGGGTTTTATAGGGTTTTTTTAGCTTTTTTTACCGTTTCTAAGGGTTTATTAGCATTTCTTTAGGTTTCTTAGTGATTCTTAGCATTTATTTAGTTGTTTTTTAGCGTTTCTTAGGGTTTTATAGGTTTTTTTACAGTTTTTATGCGTTTCTTAAGCTTTCTAACCGTTTCTTTCAGGTTTCTTAAAGGTTTTTAGCGCTTCTTATGTTTTCTTAGCATTTACTAGATTTTCATAGCATTTCTTACCGTTTCTAAGGGTTTTATAGAGTTTCTTATCGTTTCTTATCGTTTCTTAGTGTTTATTAGGGTTTCTTAGCATTTCTTGGGGTTTCTTTGTGTTTTTTTATTGTTTCTTAGCATTTCTTATAGTTTGTTAGCATTTGTTAGTGTTTTTTCGTATTTCTTAGGGTTTCTTAGGGTTTTATAGAGTTTCTTATTGTTTCTTAGTGTTTATTAGCATTTCTTATCATTTACTAGAGTTTTTTAATGGGTTTTTAGTGTTTTTTAGGGTTTCTTTGCATTTCATAGGGTTTCTTAGGGCCTCTTGGGGCATCTTAGCATTTTCTAGGGATTGTTAGGGTTTTCTTAGTATGTCTTAGCGTTTGGTAGGATTTCCTAGCACTTTTTAGTGTTTTTAGCGTTTCTTAGGGTTTTTTAAGTGTTTCTTTGGGTTTCTTAAGGGTTCATAGCGTTTCCTAGTGTTTCTTAGCGTTTGTTAGGGTTTTATAGGGTTTCTTAGAGTTTCTTAGCTTTTCTTAAGTGTTCTTAGCATTTCTTAGTGTTCCTTATGGGTTTTTTAGTGTTTCTTATCGTTTACTAGGGTTTTCTAGCATTCTTATCGTTTCTTAGGGTTTATTAGTGTTTCTTAGGGATTCATAGAGTTTCCTAGTGTTTCTTAGTGTTTCTTACCGTTTCTAAGGGTTTACTAGGGTTTCCTGGGGTTTCTTATATTTTTTTAGCGTTTCTTTGTTTTCTTTAGGGTTTCTTATTATTTCTTAGGGTTTTATGGGGTTTCATTTTGTTTCTTAGTGTTTTATTGGGTTTCTTAGAGTTTCTTAGCTTTTCTTAAGTGTTCTTAGTAATTCTTTGCATTTCATATCGTTTACTAGGGTTTTCTAGCATTTCTTTCCGTTTCTTAGTGTTTATTAGCATTTCTTAGGGATTCATAGACTTTCCTAGCCTTTCTTAGCGATTCTTAGCATTTCTCTAGCATTTCTTGGGTTTCTTAATTTTTTTTAGGGTTCCGTAGCGTTACTTTGCGTTTCTTACCATTTCTTAGACTTTTTAGGATTTTTTAGGGTTATTTAAGGGGATTTTAGCTTTTTTTAAGGTTTCTTAGCGTTTGGTAGGATTTCTTAGCACTATTTTGTATTTTTTAGTGTTTCTTAGGGTTTCATAGGGTTTTTTAGGGTTTCAAAGCATTTCTTAGGCTTTCTTAGCGTTTTATTAGGTTTCTTAAGGTTCCTTGAGGTTTTCATAGGGTTTCTCAGTGTTTCTTAGGGTTTTATAGGGTTTATTTAGCGTTTCTTACCGTTTCTAAGTGTTTATTAGCGTTTCTTTGGGTTTATTAGTGATTCTTAGCATTTGTTAGTATTTCTTGGGGTTTCTTTGTAAAACCCGCCCTTTTGAGATAAGGAAAACCAGGAAAAGAACCGGTCAAACCAAGTAAGGATTTAGAACCGGTTCACAAACCCGATTATTTCTGAACGGGCAAGTTGGGAATTTACAACTCTCGGGTGATTCAAAGGGTTCATTAAATCTTGGAAAAGAAACGTAAGACAAATTAGAAAATAAAAATCAAAGTGGTTCAAGTGAACTAGATTCTATAAGAATTTTAAAGTTAAGCGTGCTAACTTGAGAGTAATGTGAGGATGGGTGACCTCATGGGAAGTATGAATTTTTTTTGTAACCCGAAATTTCGGTAAAAAATTTGTATGTATGCCTTATCATAAATTAATATATAATTAATAGCAATAATTTAATACCTAAATTAAATTATTAGAATTAATACAAATAATTTAATACCGAAATTAAATTATTAGAATTAATACTGAAATTTAATTTATTAGAATTAATACCGAAATTAAATTATTGGAATTAATACCATTAATTTATGGCAATATTAATACCAGTAATAAATCTCGCCCATTTAATACACGGGTTTTACAACTATATAAAGAGTTCATCCCCATTTCATTCTCCTCACACCTGAACACTTCTCTCTCTCTCTACTGCTCCATTTCCCGGTAAAGCTCGAACAAGAGCTTCGACTTGAACAAAGGTCGGGCTCTTTAGAACCGGGGGGAAGACAGCTATCTGATAGCAAACTCCAATCAATCCGAGTATCGTTGGAGAAACGCCGACATGATGGAATAGTGAAGCAACTCCGGCGGACCGAAGCTGCCCTATTTTGGCCATTTCAAGCCCTCCCAACACTTTCTCAGCCTTTCCACGACCGAATTAGGACCGAAAGGATGAACCTCAGGATGAGACCTATCTGCCCAGATCGAAAGCTCGGACCGCCGTGCCTTCACCGGAACACGAAGTACCGGGAACGCCAGCAAGGACAAGCTCGCGTGAATACCAAGAACCGGTCTAGTGGAATTCACGGCATTAACGGGTGAGAGGGTTTACTAACATCATACCCGGTTGGGATGATGAGCACAACTTAAAATTTAAAACCACTTACCGGTTGTGAGTGGGTTTACTAACATCATACCCGGTTGGGATGATGAGCACAACTTAAAATTTAAAACCACTTACCGGTTGTGAGTGGGTTATTCAGATCATACCCGGTTAGTATGATGAGACTTCCTCGAAGGAAGTTGAAAACCCGTTCATCGGTTATGAACGGAGATGTCCTTATACCGATTGGTATAATGGACAGTGAAAACCTATTTTGTCGAAAGTGTTCTCCCCTGACTGTGTGCCAATGCTTAAACTATTTGGGAGACCTTCTCGACGGGAGCTCGAATAGCTCTGATAGGCCAAGGGCCTCGGTTTTGGAACTTGGGGGCGAAATGCCTGATTTTGAAAATCTCGTACAGTGGGCCCAAGGCCAGTTGGCACGAGCAGGAGCTCATAAACGAACATGATATATGTGCCATAAAACTTAATAAGTGAATTGTTTGGCCATGGTACCAAGATAGGACCGACATGCTCAGTCAACTAGCGGCAGTGCGACATGACAGGTCGACGGACTAGTCAAGACAAACAGCTGCGGGTTGAGTTGAGAGTCGGGGCCGTTGGACTAATGGCACCACATATTACATGGCAATATAAGAAAACATTGTTTGTGCATGCACTATGAGTACGGGATCATCAAGACGCCCATGAGGGGTAGTGATGCATCCTAAGGGCACTAGACGACCTGGTGGCTATAAGGGCAGTTCGTCGTTCCAGGTGTCTGTGCGAAATCTGGAGTAGCACTAAGCGCATGAGACCGGGGTGGGGATAGGATGAGGTCTCTGTCCTCATACGGACACGAAGAAGTGATTTCAGGATTGTGGGTCGGATGTTTCGTACATCCACTCATTCCCAAGGTAGAAGTGGTCGTACTTCTATCCGGGTGGCTGGAAAAGTCGCTCCGAAGCCACTAGCGGGTTCAGTAGTGATACTGACTTGCGAATGTGTGTAACCTTCATTATGAAGGATGTGTGTTGGGTGATGACACATCGATAACTAAGAAATAATGGAAAAAGATGAATTTTTAAATGAAATGATTTTTTTTTAAAACAAAGGAGTCTGGCACACTCCATATAAATGTTTTTCTTAAAAGTTAAAAGATTTGAATCCCACTCACTGAGTAGTTGTACTCACCCCCTCCCTTATACCTCTTTCAGGAAGTCCCGGAAAGCCGAACCTTAAAGGACTTGCGCAATTAAATGCCTGCAAGATTGGTACAGCTAATTTAAATTACTATGCAGTTTTGATTTATGATATTCCTGGAAAAAGGTGCAGGTTAACGCCTTACTCTTTATGATTTATAATATAAGGGAAAACCCTTTAGTAAATCGGGAGAGTGGCGGGTTGATCACGGGGATCCGACCAAACCGGGTCGGGGCGTGACATTCTTTGTGTTTTTTTGTTTTTATTTAGCGTTTCTTATAGTTTGTTAGTATTTGTTAGTGTTTTTTTTAGCATTTCTTAGGGCTTTTTAGGGTTTTATAGAGTTTCTTATCATTTCTTAGTGTTATATAGGTCGGGGGCCTCGTTTTTTGGAACTTGGGGGCTAATATGCACGATTTTTTTGAAAATCTCGAACAGTGGGTTATAGGCCAATGGGCACGAGTAGAAGCTCGTAAACGAACATGATATATGTGCAATAAAACTTTTATAAGTAAATTTTATGGTCATGGTACCAAGGTTGGTCCGACATTCTTAGTCAACTGGCAGTAGTGCGACATGACCGGTCGAGACAAATAGCTACAGGTTGAGTTGAAAGTCATGACCATTGGACTAATGACACCATAGATTACATGGCATAATAAGAAAACATTGTTTGTGCATGCACTATGAGTACGAGATCATCAAGACGCCCATGAGGGATAGTGATGTGTCCTAAGGGCCCTGGACGACCCGATGAGTATAAGGGCAATTTGTCATTCCAGGTGACCGTGCAAAATGCGGAGTAGCACCAGGCACATGAGACCGAGGTGGGGTCTCTTTCCTCATATGGACATGAAGAATCAATTTCGAGATTGAGGGTCGGATGTCACGTACATCCACTCATTCTCGGAATAGAAGTGGTCATACTTCTATCTAGGTGGTCGGTAAAGTTGCTCCAAAGCTACAAGTGGGTTTAGTGGTCGTGCTGGCCTGTGAATGTGTGTAAACCTTCATGATGAAGAATATGTGTTGGGTGATGACACATCATGATAATAAGAAATGGTGGGAAAACCCAAATTTTTAAATGAAGGGATTTTTGTAATATAAGGAGTCTGGCACACTCCAAAAATTTATCTTTTTCCAAAAGATAAAAAGTTTTGAAAAACCCAGTTAATGAGTAATCATATTCACCCCCTCCCTTATATACCTTTCAAGAGATTTTGGAAAGCCTACCCTTAAAGACCATAAACTAAGACGTCTTTGAGGCAGGTAAGACAAATCAAAATTATTACACAATTTTGATTTATGTTATTCCAAGAAAAGGTGCGGATTAAAGGATGCCTTACTCTTTACGGTTTCTAATAAGAGAAAACCCTTTAATAAACCGGGAGAGTGGCGAGTTGATCACGGGGATCCGATCAAACTGAGTTAGGGCGTGATAGAGGGGGAGAGAGAGAGAGAGAGACGGGGAGAGAGTGAGGGGGAGAGAGAGATAGACTGGGAGAGAGTGAGGGGGAGAGACAGAGAGACGAGGAGAGAGGGGTAGAAAGACGAAGAGAAAGAGAGGGAGAGAGAGATGGAGAGAGAGAGACAGGGAGAGACATAGAGAGAGAGGAGAGAGACATAGAGAGAGAGGAAGAGAGATGGGGAGAGACATAGAGAGGGATACGTGGAGAGACATAGAGTGTGAGGCAGGGAGAAACATAGAGAGAGGGTGAGGGAGAGAGAGACAGGGAGAGACAAAGAGTGAGAGAGATTGAGAGGGAGACGGTGTGTAAACCCCGCCCTTTTGAGCTAAGGAAAACTAGGAAGGGAACCGGTTAAACTGAGCGAGAAAATCGAATCGGTTCACAAACTTGATCAATTGTGAATGGGTAATTTAGGAAATTACAACTCCCAAGTGATCCAAAGGGTTCATTAAACCTTGGAAAAGAAACTTAAGATAAATTAGAAGATAAAAACTAAATTGGTTTAGGTGAACAAGATTTCATAAGAACTTTGAAGTTAAGTGTGCTTGCCCGAGAGTAGTGTGAGAATGGTTGACCTCCTAGAAAGTATAATTTTTTTTGTAACCCAAAATTTTGGTAAAAAATTTTTATGTGAACGCACGCCTTATGATAAATAGCCATAAATTAATATATATTTAATTATTTGTATTAATTCTAATAATTTAATATAGGTATTAAATTATTAGAATTAATACAAATAATTTAATACCAAAATTAAATTATGGGAATTAATACCAATAATTTATGTTAATATTAATACTAGTAATAAATCTCTCCCATTTAATACACGATTTTACACCTATATAAAGACGTCATCCCCATTCATTCTCCTCATACTTGAACACTTCTCTCTCTCTCTCTACTGCTCCATTTCTCGGTGAAGCTCGAACCAGAGTTTCGACTTGAACATTTTTCTTAACCTTGAAAGGAGAGGTCGAGCTCTTTAGAACCAAGGAGAAGACAACTATCTAATAACAAATTCCAGTCAATCTGAGAATCACTGGAGAAGCGCCGACATGATGGAATAGTGAAGCAGCTCCGGCAGACCGAAGTTGCCCTATTTCAGCAAAGCAGAAGTCGGCCATTTCTAACCCTCCTCACACCAAACCAAGCCCTCCCAACACTTCCTTAGCCCTTCCGTGGTGGAATTAGGATTGAAAGGTAAGCCAATTCGACTCTCCTCTACAATTTTCGGCCAGTGCTAGAGAGAGAACTGACAGAATTTCAATGATGAAATTCTAGCTCAATTCGGCATCAATTGATGCGATTCTTGATTCTAGGATGATCCTCAAAATGAGAGCTATCTGCCTAGATCAAATGCTCGAACCGTCGTGCCCTCATCGGTGAGAAATCGAAGTTTTCTCTCTCTACAATCAGTTTTCCAGTGAAGCTCAGTTTGAGCTCGTTCCGACGTTAAAATCTACAATTTCAAAGTTCCTTAGAATTGTATGAACATGCAGGAACTCAATTTCAACTCCAACTTCAACAATTAGAGATGTTTGATCGGTCAATTTGATGAAATCAAATTCGGTAGTGTTGAAAAGTTGAAATTGGGGAAAAATTGGGGATTTTTGAAATTCGAAGGACCAAAATGAAATTTTATGAAATTGAGGGCCAATTGGGCATGAAAATAATGTTGGAGGATCAATCGAGAAATTTTAGAATTTTTGGGGCAAAACTTACCATTTTTTGTAAAGGAAGGGCAAAATGGTAATTCTGGAAAAGTTGGAGGACCAAATTGGAAATTTGAGAAATTAATATCCTTTTAGTGAAATGGAATAAATTGAGGTCCTATGATAAATTTTAGAAGTTTCAGGACTCAATTTGAGGAAAAACTAGCATTAGGGACTTAAAGTTAAAGAGAAATAACTTTAGGGACCTAATTGCAAATAAATTAAAGTTTGACTTTCTCATTCATTTGAAATGAATGAAGGCGATTAGGCCAAAGGATAATGAACCGAGATGTTCATATCATGTAGGAACACGAAGCACCAGGAATGCCAACAAGGACAAGCTCGCGTGAATACAAAGAACCAGTTTAGTGGAATTCACGGCATTAATGGGTGAGTGGGTTTACTAACATCATACCCGATTGGGATGATGAGAACAACTTAAAATTTTAAAACCACTAACTGGTTGTGAGTGGAAATTTTATATCATACCCGGTTGGGAATGATAAGTACCTCGGTATGAAAACCCACTATTTAGTGGTATTTTAAACATCACTACTTAGAGGAAGTGATGTGAAAATCATGCGGAAAAACTACTTACCGATTGTAAGTAGATCATACCCGATTGGTATGATGAGACTTCCTCGAAGGAAGTTGAAAATCTGTTCATCGATTATGAACGGAGGTGTCCTTATACCGGGCAGTATAATGGATAGAGAAAACATATGTTTTGTTGGAAGTGCTCTCCCCTGACTGTGTGCCAATGCTTAAATGATTTGGGAGGCCTTCTCGACAGGAGCTTGAATAGCTCTGATAGGTCGGGGGCCTCGGTTTTGGAACTTGGGGCTAAATGCCCGATTTTGAAAATCTCGTACAGTGGGTCCAAGGCCAGTTGGCACGAGCAGGAACTCATAAATGAACATGATATATGTGCCATAAAACTTAATAAGTGAATTGTTTGGCCATGGTACTAAGATAGGACCAACATGCTCGGTCAACTAGCGGTAGTGCGACATGACAGGTTGACGGACTAGTCAAGACAAACAACTGTGGGTTGAGTTGAGAGTCGGGGCCGTTGGACCAATGGCACCACAGATTACATGGCAATATGAGAAAACATTGTTTGTGTATGCACTGTGAGTACGGGATCATCAAGACGCCCATGAGGGGTAGTGATGCGTCCTAAGGGCACTGGATGACCTGGTGGCTATAAGGGCAGTTTGTCGTTCCAAGTGTCTGTGCGAAATCTAGAGTAGCACCAAGCGCATGAGACCGGGGTGGGGACAGGATGAGGTATCTATCCTCATACGGACATGAAGAAGTGATTTTGGGATTGTGGGTCGGATGTCACGTACATCCACTCATTCCTAGAGTAGAAGCGGTCGTACTTCTATCTGGGTGGCAGGAAAAGTTGCTCCGAAGCCACTAGCGGGTTCAGTAGTGATACTGACTTGTGAATATGTGTAACTTTAATGATGATGTGTGTTGGGTGATGACACATCGGTAACTAAGAAATGGTGGAAAAACTCAAATTTTTAAATGAAGGGATTTTTGAAAAAGAAAGGAGTCTGGCACACTCCAATAATAATTATTTTCTTAAAAGTCAAAAGTTTTTAAAAATCCATTCACTGAGTAGTCGTACTCACCCCCTCCCTCAGGAAATCCCAAAAAACCTACCCTTAAAGACAGTTAACTAAGATGCCTGTAAGACAGGTATGTAAAGTTTTGAATTTTATGCAGTTTTGATTATGTTATTCCAAGAAAAGATCCAGGTTAAAGGATGTCTTACTCTTTATAGTTTACAATAAGGGGAAACCATTTAATAAACTAGGAGAGTGGCGGGTTGATCAAGGGATCTGACCAAATTGGGTCAGGGCATGACACGATGAGATAGGGTGAGGGAGACGGAGAGAGAGGGAGAGAGAGACGAGGAGAGACATTGAGAGAGAGAAAGAGAGAGAGTGAGAGAGGGAGAGACATAGAGAGAGAGACAGGGAGAGAGAGAGATGAGGAGAGAGAGTGGGAGAGAAAGAGGAGGAGAGAGAGACACAGAGAGAGAGAGAGACCAAGAAAGAGAGACTGGGAGAGGGGGAGGGGGATAGAGAGACATGGAGAGAGAGAGACTAGAAGAGAGTGAAGGGGAGAGAGAGACTTGGAGAGAGGGATAGAGAGACAGGGAAAAAGAGAGGGAGAGAGAGACGGGGAGAGACATAGAGAGACAGAGACGAAGAGAGACAGAGATGGGAGAGATAGAGCGGAGAGAGACAGAGATGGGAGAGATAGAGCGGAGAGAGAGAGATTGGGGAGAGAGAGGGGGAGAGAGCGATAGAGAGATACAGAGAGAGAGATACAGAGAGAGAGAGAGACATGGAGAGAGTGCAACTTGGAGAGAGTGAGGGGAGAGAGAGATGGAGAGAGAGAGATGAGAGGAGAGGGATAGAGAGATAGGAAGAAAGAGGGAGAGAGACAGACGGGGAGAGACATAGAGAGAGATGAAGAGAGATAGAGACGGGGAGAGGCATAGAGTGAGAGGCGGGGAGAGGGGGGAGAGAGAGATGGGGAGAGACATAGAGAGAGGAAGAGATACGGGGAGAGAGATAGAGTGATAGGTGAGGAGAGAGATAGAGAGAGAGACGGAGAGAGAGATAGGGAGAGAGATTGAGGGAGGGAGAGAGAGTTAGGGAGAAACATAGAGAGAGATTGAGAGAGACAGGGAGAGAGAGGGTGAGATAGGGTGAGAGAGAGGGGGAGAGAGATGTTGAGAGAGAGGAAGATACAAGGAGAGAGAGTGAGAGAGTGAGAGAGAGAGACAAAGAGAGAGGAAGAGAGAGAGTGAGAGAGAGACAAAGAGAGAGGAAGAGAGAGAGTGGGAGAGATAGACAACGAGAGGCATAGATAGAGTGAGAAAGAGACAACGAGAGACATAGAGAGATAGTGAGAGACGGAGAGAGAGAGATGGAGAGAGAGACAGACATGGAGAGATATGGAGAGAGATTGAGATAGGGAGAGAGTGAGGGGGAGATGGAGATAGACCGGAAGAGAGTGAGGGGGGAGAGAGAGACGATGAGAGTCGTATAGAGAGACAGGGAGAAAGAGAGGGAGAGATAGATGGGGAGAGAGAGAGAGATAGAGACGAAGAGAGAGAGAAACGGGGAGAGTCATAGATAGAGATACGGGGAGAGACAGAGTGAGAGAGTGAGGGAGAGACGGTGACATAGGGTGAGAGAGATGGAGAGAGAGTGACATAGGGTGAGGGAGATAGAGAGAGAGTGAGGGAGAGGGAGAGAGAGAGATGGGGAGAGACAGAGAGAAAGGGAGAGAGAGAGGGAGAGACATAAAGAGAGAATGAGAGATGGGGAAAGAGAGACTGGGAGAGAAAGTGGAGAAGAGAGAGATGGAGAGAGAGGAAGAGAGAGATATGGAGAGAGAAAGAGAGAGACGGAGAGGGAGATGGAAGAGAGAGACGGAGAGGGAGATGGAAGAGAGAGACGGAGAGATATTAACTAAGAGAGAGATTGGAAGAGGGAGAGGGGAGAAAGAGACGGAGAGAGAGACGGGGAGAGAGTGAAGGGGAGAGAGAGAGACGAGGAGAGAGTGATAGAGAGACGGAGAGAAAGAGTAGGGAGAGAGAGTGAGACTGGGGGAGAGAGAGACGGAGAGAGAGAGATGTGGAGAGAGGGATAGAGAGATAGGGAGAAAGAGAGGGAGAGAGAGATGGGGAGAGAGAGAAAGAGAGACATGGGGAGAGACGAAGAGAGAGAGACAGGAAGAAACATGGAGAGAGAGGCGGGGAGAGACATAGAGAGAGAGTAAGGGAGAGAGAGACGGGGAGAGAGAGATGGAGAGAGAGGGATAGAGAGATGGGGATAAAGAGAGGGAGAGAGAGGGGAGAGAGATATGGAGATACATAGAGATACAGAGAGAGATGGAGATGGGAGAGAAAGAGACTGGGAGAGTTAGAGAGAGAGACAAAGAAATACAGAGAGAGGGAGAGACAGAGAGAGAATGAGAGAGAGAGAGAGACTTGGAGAGAGTGAGAGGGAGAGAAAGAGATGGAGAGAGAGAGAGAGATGGGGTGAAAGAGAGGGGGAGAGGGAGACAGAGAGAGAGAGAGAGAGAGAGATGAGGAGAGAGTGAGAGGGAGCGAGAGACTAGGAGAGAGTGAGGGGGTGAGAGAGATGGAGAGAGAGAGAGACGAGGAGAGAAGGATAGAGAGATAGGGAGAAAGAGAGGGAGAGAGAGATGGGGAGAGACAGAGAGAGAGAGACAACTAGCGATAGTCGTACCAAGACATGATCGACATATTCAGTCAACTAGCGATAGTGCCACATGACAGTTTTCCGGACCAGTCAAGCCAAACAATTGCAGGTTGAGTTGAGAGTCAAGGCCGTGGGACAAGTGGCACCACAGATTATATGGCATGATAAGAAAATATTATTTGTGCATGCACTATGATTTTGGGATCATCAAGACGCCCATAAGTTGTAGTGATGCATCCTAAGGGCCTTGAACGACCTAGTGAGTATAAGGGCAATTCGTCGTACTAAGTGATCGTGCGAAATTTGGAGTAGCACTATGCGCATGAGACCGGGGTGGGGACGGGATGAGGTCTCTATCCTCATATGAACACGAAGAATTGATTTTAGGATTGAGGGTTGGATGTCACGTACATCCATTCATTCTTAGGGTAGAAGTGGACATACTTCTATCTAGGTGGCCGGTAAAGTCACTTTGAAGCCACAAGTGAGTTTAGTGGTCGTGCTGACCTGCGGATGTGTGTTGACCTTCATGATGAAGGTTGTGTGTTGGGTGATGACACACCATGATTAAATAAGGAAATGGTGATAAAACCTGAGATTTTAAATGAAAGGATTTTTGAAAGAAAGGAGTCGGGCACACTCCAACATAATTCTTTTCCTCAAAGTGAATTTTTGAAAACCCATTCACTAAGTAGTCGTACTCACCCCCTTCTTTCTATCACTTTTTCAGGAAGAGGAAAAATGAATAAGAATAATACCGAGACTTACCCTTTGTCAGGTATGCTTAAACTTTCCTTAAGCTTGCATTTTATTTGATATATGTCTTCCAAGGAATAAGGTCAAAATTACGCTTAGCTCATCTCGAGTTAAAGTCAGAGGAAACTACTCTTGAACCGAGAGAGCGACGAGTTGTTCATGTGGATCCAACCAAACTGGGTTGGGGCGTGACATCTCTCCCTGCCTCTCTCCCCCCTCTCTCTCCCTCTCTATATCTCTCTCTGTCTCTCTCTCCTCATCTCTCTCTTATCTCTCTCTATCTCTCCCAGTCCCTCTCTCTTTCTATCTCTCCCTCTCTCTCTCCCATCTCTCTCTCCCTATCTCTCTCTCCTTTCTCTGTCTATCTCTTCCCTTTCTCTCTCTCATTATCTTTATCTCTCCTAGTCTCTCTCTCCTCTCTCTCTATATCTCTCCCCTTCTCTCTCTATCTCTCCCACTCTCTATCGATCTCTCCCCGTCTCTCCCTCTCTCTCCCATCTCTCTCTCCCCGTCTCTATCTCTCTCTATCTCTCCCCATTCTCCATCTCACCCTTCTCTCTCTATCTCCATATCTCTCTCTCCTTCTCTCTCACTCACTCTCTCCCCATCTCTCTCTTTGTCTCTCTCTCCTCTCTCTCTATCTCAACCCTTCTCTCTATCTCACAATCCCTCTGTCTCACACTCTCCATCTCACTCTTTATATCCATATCTCTCTCTTCCCATCTCTCTCATCTCATCCCTCTCTCTCCCCCTCATTTCTCTCTCTATTTCTCTATCACTCTCTCTCCATCTCTCCCCATCTCTCTCTATTTCCCTGTCACTCTCTCTCCACCTCTCCCTCACTCTCCCCATCTCTCTCTTTGTCTCTCTCCTCTCTCTCCCCATCTCTCTCTTTCTCTCTCTCCTCTTTCTCTATCTCTCCCCTTCTCATTCCATCTCTCCCTCTCTCCCCATCTCTCTCTCCTTTCTCTATCTATCTCTCCCCTTTCTCTCTCATTATCTCTATCTCTCCTAGTCTCTCTCTCCTCTCTCTCTCTATATCTCTCCCCTTCTCTCTCTATTTGTCCCACTCTATATCTATCTCTCCCCATCTCTCCCTCTCTCTCTCTATCTCTCTCTCTTACCCTTCTCTCTCTATCTCCATATCTCTCTCTCCCTCCCTCTCACTCCCTCTCTCCCCATCTCTCTCTTTGTCTCTCTCCTCTCTCTATCTCTCCCCTTCTCTCTCCATCTCTCCCTCTCTCTCCGTCTCTCTCTGTCCCCATCTCTCTATCTATCTCTATCACTCCCCTTCCCTTTCTCTATCTCCCCGTCTCTCCCTCTCTCTTTCCCTATCTCTTCGTCTCTCTCCCCAACTCCCTCTCTCCTCCTCTTTCTCCCTTTCACTTTCTCTCCTTCTCTCTCCGTCTCTCTCTCCCTCTCTCTCTATCGCTCTCTATGTCTCCCCCCTCTCTCTATCTCCCTATCTCACTCTCCCCAGTTTCTCACTCTCCTCATCTGTGTCTCCCCTTCTCTATCTCTATTTCCCTATCTCTCTCTCACTCTCTCTCCCCTTTCTCTCTCTCACTCTCTCTCCCCTTTCTCTCTCCCAATCTCTCTCCCCCCTCTCCCCCGTCTCTCTCTCCCTGTCTCTATCTATCTATCTCTCTCTCCATCTCTCTCTCCCTGTCTCTATCTATCTATCTCTCTCTCCATCTCTCTCTCCCTGTCTCTATCTATCTATCTCTCTCTCTATCTCTCCCCTTTCTTCCTCTCACTCTCTCCACCTTCTCTCTCTATCTCCATATCTCTCTCCCTCTCTCTTTGTCTCTCTCCCCTCTCTCTATATCTCCCCTTCTCTCTCACCTCATCTCTCTCTCTATTTCCCTATCACTCTCTCTCCATCTCTTCCTCTCTCTCCCCATCTCTCTCTATTTCACTGTCACTCTCCCCCCATCGCTCCCTCTCTCTCCCCATCTCTCTCTTTCTCTCTCTCTATCACTCTCTCCCCATCTCTCTCCTCTCGCTATCTCTCCCCTTCTCTCTCTATCTCCCTATCTCTCTCCATCTCTCCCTCTCTCCCCATCTCTCTATCTCTATCTCTCCCCTTCCCTCTCTCTATCTACCCGTCTCTTCCTCTCTCTCTCCCTTTCACTTTCTCTCCTCGTCTCTCCCTCTCTCTCTCCCCCTCTCTCTTTATTGCTCTCTCTGCCTCCTCCTTCTCTCTCTATCTCCCTATCTCTCTCCCCTATTTCTCACTCTCCTCATCTCTATCTCTCTTACTCTATCTCTATTTCCTTATCTCTCTCTCTCCCATTTTTCTCTCCCCCTCTCTCTTCCAATCTCTCTCCCCCATCTCTCTCTCCATCTTGCTCTCTTTGTCTCTATCTATCCATCTATCTCTCCTCATCTCTATCTCCCTCCTCTCTCTTGCCTCTCTATCTCCCTATCTCTCTCCCTCTCTTTCTCCCCGTCTCTTTTTTCTCTCTCTATCTTCCTGTCTCTCTCTCCTCTCTCTATATCTCTCCCCTTCTTTCTCTATCTCTCCCACTCTCTCCTTCTCTCTATCTATCTCTGTCATTTCTCCTCTCACTCTCTCTTCCTCTCTCTCTCCTCTCTCTATCTCTTGTCTCTCTATCTCCCTATCTCTCTCTATCCCCATCACTCCCTCTCTCTGTCACACTCTCTCTTTCTCTCCCCGTCTTTCCCCCTCTCTCTCTCCCTGACTCTCTCCCCCTATCTCTTTCTCTCCTCATCTCTCTTCCCTTGTATATCTTTATTTCCCTATCTCTCTCTCCCGTCTCTCCCTTTCTCACTCTCCGCCTCTCTCTTTCACTTTCTCTCTCCCCTTTCTCTCTCCCAATCTCTCTCTCACTCTCCACCTCTCTCTCACTATCTCTCTCTCCATGTCATATCTCTCTCTCCATCTCTCTCACTCTCTACCCATCTCCATCACTCTCTATTTGTCTCTCCCCATCTTACTCTCTCTCACTCTCCTTCTCCCTATCTCTCTATCTATCTATCTCTCCCCTTTCTCTCTATCTCCATATCTCTCTCCCCGCGTCTCTCCCTCTCTCTCCCATCTCTCTCTCCCCGTCACTCTCTCTCCTTTCTCTCTATCTCTCCTCTTTCTTTCTCTCCTTTCTCTCTATCTATCTCTCTCTCCCCTTTCTCTTTATCTCCATATCTCTCTCCCTGTGTCTCTCCCTCTCTCTCCCCGTCACTCTCTCTCCTTTCTCTCTATCTCTCCTCTTTCTTTCTCTCCTTTCTCTCTATCTATCTCTCTCTCCCCTTTCTCTTTATCTCCATATCTCTCTCCCTGTGTCTCTCCCTCTCTCTCCCCGTCACTCTCTCTCCTTTCTCTCTCTATATCTCCCCTTTCTATCTCTTATTGTCTCTCCCCCTATCTCTCCTCTCTCTCTCTCTCCCTATCACTCCCTCTCTCTCTCTCTCCCCCTATCGCTCTCTCTCTCTCTTTCCCCTTCTCTATCTCTATTCCCCTCTTCCTCTCTCTCTCTTTGTCTCGCTCTCCCTCTCTCTCTTCCCTTCTCTCTCTATCTCCATATATCTCTCTCCCCTTCTCTATCTCTATTCCCCTCTCCCTCTCTCTATCCCTATCTCTCACTCTCTCTTGCTCTCCCTCTCTCTCTCCCCTTTTCTCTCTATCTCCATATCTCTCTCTCCCCCTGTCTCTCTCTCCTCATCTCTCTCTCGCCTTCTCTATCTATATTTCCCAATCTCACTCTCCTCGTCTCTCCCTCTCTCTAACCATCTCACACTCACTCTCTTTCCCCCTTCTCTCTCTCTCTCTCACTCTCCCTATCTCTCTATCTATCTCTCTTTACTCCTCTCTCTCACTCCCCATCTTTCTCTCTCCCCTTCACTCTCTCTATCTAAGTATCTCTCTCTCACCATCTCTCTTTGTATCTCTCTCTCCTCTCTCTGTCTCTCCCCTTCTCTCCATCTCCCTCTCTCTATCCCCTTCTCTCTCTTTCTATCTATGTCTCCATCTCTCTCTATCTATCTCCCCATCTCTCTCCATCTATCTCCTCTATCACTCACTCCTCATCTCTCTCTCTCCCTCTATGTCTCTCTCTCCTCTCTCTCTACCTCTCCCCTTCCCTCTTTATCTTCCTAGCTCTCTCTCTCCGTCTCTCACGCTCTCTCTATCTCTCCCCTTTTTCTTACACTCTCTCTCCCTATCTCTCACTCCCCATCTCTCACGCTCTCTCTATCTCTCCCCTTTCTCTCTCACTCTGTCTCTCCGTCTCTCTCCACTCTCTATCTCTATCTCTATTTCCCTCTCCCTCTCTCTCTCCCCCTTCTCTCTCTATCTCCATATCTCTCTCTCCCAATCTCTCACTCTATCCCCATGTCTCTCTCCCACTCTCTCCCCATCTCTCTCACTGTCTCTCTCTCCTCTCTCTATCTCTCCCCTTCTCTCTCTCTCCTTATCTCTCTCTCTCACTACCCATCTCTCTCTCACTATCCATCTCTCTCTCCCTATCTCTCTCTTTGCCCATCTCTCTCTCTCCCTCGTCTCTCTCTATCTATCTCCATATCTCTCTCTTCCTCTCTCTCTCACTCTCTCCTCATCTCCAGCTCTCTCTATCTCTCTCTCTTTGTCTCTCTCTCTCATCTCTACCTCTACCCTTTCTCTCTATCTCGATATCTCTCTCCCTGCCCATCTCCCCCAACTCTCTCCCTCTCTCTATATCTCTCCATATCTCTCTCTCCATCTCTCTCTCCTCTCTCTATATCTCTCTCCCTGCCTCTCTCCCCCTGCCTCTCTCCCTCTCTCTATATCTCTCCATATCTCTCTCTCCATCTCTCTCTCCTCTCTCTATATCTCTCCCCTTCTCTCTATCTCTCCTAGTCTCTCTCTTTCTCTCTCTCCCTCTGTCACGCCCCGGCCCGGTTATGGTCGGATCCCCGTGAACAACCTGCCACTCTCCCGGTTTATTAAAGGGTTTCACCTTATCATAATCCATAAAGAGTAAGGCATCCTTTAAACCTGCACCATTTCCTGGAATAGCATAATCAAAATTGCATGTAATTTTAAACTTTACATACATGTCTTATAAGCATCTTAGTTGATGGTCTTTCAGGGTAGGCATTCCGGGATTTTCTGAAAGGGATATAACGGACGGGGTGAGTACGACTACTCAGTGAATGGGTTTTCAAAGATCTACTTTTAACTTTTAAGAAAAATATTTATATGGAGTGTGCCATACTCCTTTCCTTTAAAAAATCCTTTCATTTAAAAATTTGGGTTTTTCCATTACTTCTTAGTTACCAGTGTGTCATCACCCAACACACATCCTTCATCATGAAGGTTACACACATTCGCAAGTCAGTATCACTACTGAACCTGCTAGTGGCTTTGAAGCAACTTTTCCTGCCACCCGGATAGAAATATGAACACTTCTACCCTGGGAATGAGTGGATGTACACGACATCCAACCCACAATCCCAAAATCACTTCTTCGTATCCGTATGAGGACAGAGACCTCATCCTATCCCCACTCTGGTCTCATGCACTTGGTGCTACTCTAGATTTCGCACAGACACTTGGAAGGACGATCTGCCCTTATACTCACCAGGTCGTCCAGGGTTCTTAGGACACATCACTACCCCTCATGGGCGTCTTGATGATTTCATACTCATAGTGCATGCACAAACAATGTTTTCTTATCAAGCCATGTAATATGTGGTGCCACTGGTCCAACGGCCCTGACTCTAAACTCAACCCACAGTTATTTGTCTTGATTAGTTCGTCGACCTGTCATGTCGCACTGCCACTAGTTGACTGAGCATGTCGGTCCTATCTTGGTACCATGGCCAAACAATTCACTTATTAAGTTTTATGGCACATATATCATGTTCGTTTACGAGTTCCTACTCATGTCAACTGGCCTTGGACCCACTGTATGAGATTTTCAAAAAATTGGACATTCTAGCCCTTAAGTTCCAAAATCGAGGCCCCCAGCCTATAAGAGATATTCGAGCTCCCGTAAAGAAGGTTTCCCAAATAATTTAAGCATTAGCACACAGTCAGGGGAGAACACTTCCGACAAAATAGGTTTTCACTGTCCATTATACCAACTGGTATAAGGACATCTCCGTTCATAACCGATGAACGGATTTTCAACTTTCTTTGAGGAAGTCTCGTCATACCAACCGGGTATGATCTACTTACAACCGGTAAGTAGTTTTTTCGCATAATTTTCACATCACTTTCTCTAAGTGGTGATGATTAAAATACCACTAAATAGTGGGTTTTTATACCGAGGTACTTTTCATCCCCTAACAGGTATGATATAAAATTTCCACCCACAACCGGTAAGTGGTTTTTTATCTTTAAGTTGTGCTCATCATACCAATCGGGTATGATGTTAGTAAACCCACTCACTCGTTAACGTAGTAAATTCCACTTGACCGGTTCTTTGTATTTACGCAAGCTCGTCCATGCTAGCATTCCCGGTATTTCACGTTCTTACACGATATGAATATCCTTGTTCATTATTACTCGGCATAACAACCTTCATTCATTTCCAATGAATGAGAAAATCCAAACTTTTAGTTATTTGTAATTAGGTCCCTAAAGTTATTTCTCTTTAACTTTAAGTCTCAAATGTCAGTTTTTTCTCAAATTGAGTCCTGTAACCTTTAAAATTTATATTGGGACCTCAATTTATTCAATTTCACCAAAAAGGGCTTTAATTTCCCAAATTTTCAATTTGGTCCCCCAATTTTTCCAAAATTACCATTTCGCCCTTTCTTTACAAAAATGGTAAGTTTTGCCCCAAAAATTCTAAAACTCCTCAATTGGTCCTCCAACATTATTTTTATGCCCAATTGACCCTCAATTTCATAAAATTATATTTTTGCCCTTTGAATTTTGAAAATCCCCAATTTTTCCCCAATTTCAACTCTTTAACACTACCAAATTTGATTTCATCAAATTGACCGATCAAACACTTCTAATTGTTGAAATTGGAGTTTAAATTGAGTTCCTGCTTGTTCATATGATTCTAAGAAACTTTGAATAGTAGATTTTAATGCCAGAATGAGTTCAAACGGAGCTTCGCCAGAAAACAAATTATAAAGAGAGAAAGCTTTGATTTCTCACCAGTGAGGGCACGACGGTCCGAGCTTTCGATCTAAGCGGATAACTCTCATCTTGAGGTTCATCCTAGAATCAAGAATCACATTAATTGATGTTGAATTGAGTTAGAATTTCATTATTGAAATTCTGTCGGTTCTCTCTTTAACACCGGCCGGAAATTGTAGAGGGGAGCCGAATTGGCTTACTTTTTAGTCCTAATTCGGATGTGGGAGGGCTGAGAAAGTGTTGGGAGGGATTGGTTTGATCTGAGGAGGGCTCAAAATGGCTAATTTCAACTTGGCCAAAATAGGGCTATACTGGTGATGGATGATGGGAAGGAAGTACAAGCACAAAAAAGGAAGACTCTACCCAATTACTCAAACATAATTAAAAAAAAGAAACATATAAATAGGGATGAAAAAAGTTAGGTTGAATATGTTCTCAATGGTGCACTAAGCTTGTTAGGAGGCACCCTTTGGAAATAAGCACAATGTTGGTTAATGATTCTATTATAAATAGTAATGGAACGTGTCATGATAGATATTTAAGCACCCAAATTTGCCCCATAATTTTGGGGGACATGTCATCCTACCTCGAGCTAGACATATTGTGTCAAGCATCGACAGTAATCAGGTTAAATCGATGAACAACTTATCGTACTACTGTCCATTATATAGCAGTGTCCATTATATAGTAGTGCAGGCCGTACCGTTGTAGTTCAAATTTTATATAATATTCATAATATAAAAAATAATTAACTATTTTTTTAAAAAAATTTGAAAATTTCATAAAGAGAATACAAAGTTCACAAACCTCGTATAAAACTTGTGAATAACAATATTTGATAAGCAAAAAATTTTCGTGTAGACTCTTTAGGACTTCTACCTCAAAGTTCAGCCGATGAGGAAATCTCTATCTAGCTATGTATTTCCTCTAGTATCATTGCTTTCACGTAAAAGAGATTTGTAGAGGGTAAACTCACAATGTGTCCCATCCTATACTCAAAATATTTAATATAGAGAATTTTTATAAGTTTTCAAATTGTGTCCACACATTCTTTAAAATAAAGGATAATTCCTTAAATAAAGTTGGCACTATCATGTTTCATCACAAAAATCCTAATTTAAATTACATATATATCAAACAGTCATTATGGTCCAACCATGTAACATCCTACTCTTCTATAGATATTATTAGGAAAGTCATTGCTAGAAACTAGATGGAACCTGGATTGGAATATAGATATTATTAGGAAAGTCATTGCTATAAACTAGATGAACCTGAATTGGAACCTCACAAAATAAGGAAGTTATGTTGTACGAGGATCTTAGAAAGTGAAGGGAATTAAGAGGAAGAAAACCATAAGATCATCCTTGATAGGAAATATAGAATTTGATGGGTGGAATGATTAGAAAAAAATTGATTTAAAATTAGAATGAATTGAACCAATCATAGAACATCATGATTTTTTTAGGGAATTTAAAAAATGAACAAATATAATTCTTGGATCTAAAATTTAGGAAAATAGTCAGAAAAAAATATTTAGAAAAATAAATTAGGTAGAGATCGAGTTGAAATTTGAGGGAACCGAGCCAAATATATTGAAATTAGCTGAACATATAATGCCGCGACTTAATACTTCGGGTCGGACTACCGTTACAATTATCACACCCTTTCGACTCTAAAATAGTGGGACCCTCACTACTGTAGTACTAATAGGTTGTAAGAGGCACAAAAGCACAAAATAATTCTACTCGGTAAAATTTCCACATTTCATTGATAAAAACAACACTTAGCTAAAAACTTCTCTACTTATTGAGAGACTAATAATTATCGTCGAGGTAGCTTACATCAAGTTTGTGTAGAGATTTCCCTCGAAATTTCTATCTTAGTCCGAGTAGTACCTGAAATGGGTTTGGGAGAAGGTGAGCCGTGAAGCTTAATGAGTGGGGCACTAACGTTAGAACGTAATGTTCTCAAACATAATACCTACTAAAATACTAGCATATAGTATAAAAATCTTTTAAAGTTTTCTCATTTAAAATTTGTATAGTTTTTAACAGTAATATTTCTCAAAAAGAATGAATTAACAACCACATAAGCGCACAACACCACATGGCAATGTCTCACACATTGTCTCACAAACCATGTTGTGTTCCTCCACACAAAATGAGCGCATTAGGATTGTAACCTACTAGTGAGGTCACGTCCCTCTTTGTTGGTGCATAATGGTGTGTCTCAATAACCCTCCATTGGCCTTCATTGAACCATTTCATGAAGAGTATCCCTTGTACTCATTAAGGTCCTGACCACCAGTGTCTTAGGAATTGTAAACCTTGTTCCATTATAATAAGAAAGCCATAAATGAGAACCGAAATTTTTTGAAAGAAAACCATTGTTCAAAGTGAATAAAAAATGGTAATGAGAAAACCAAAATGAGAATTAGAAAATCTCAAGTGTTCAACGGGGATCCAAAAATAATAAAATTGTATCATGAACCAAATTGGATGTGGGAACTATACTGGTTCAAGGTGATTCGAACCTAAATTAGGTTGAAACAAGAAGAACATGTTAAAAGATTTCATTTTCTATTTGACTTAAAAATATCAAATTTGGAAATTGAAGTCACCAATGTGTAGAAAATGAATTTAGATAAATTTAGAAAATTTTAATTTTGAGAAAACTAGTCGAATCGGGCTTGAACCGACTGATTTTCTATTTTGGATCACTAAACTCAGTCCGATTAAACCAGTTAACGGTCTAATGTGTCAATGGATCGTGTGCTCGGTCATCACCCAATCAGTGCGTGACACGTGGTGCACCTAGTCATCTGCTCGTTCAGTGTATCAAAGCGCTGACCAATCAGATCATGACACATGTTCACAGTCAACTGTCAGACAAAGAAAATCCATGCCATTGGAAACTGTTCAATAAGAGAGCGTGACACGTGTCCTTAGCCAATGATTAGCTAAAGGAAATCCTCATTAGTTGGGCTAACCAATGAAAAGTTAACATGTGGCAAATGTGTCAAGTCAACAACCGACTAGGATGTCAGAGAACTATCGACCAATAAGAAGTTGACATGTGGCAAAGCCACGTTGGGTGGCCACAACCAATTAGAAGCTGACACGTGGCAATGAAACATTGCATCATAAGGGAAAATTGATCAATTTAAATCAACCAATCATAAGACGTCACGTGTCATGGTCAACTAAGGTTAGATTTGGTCAGCGACCACATAGGAGAGAGCGACCAATGGGAGGTTGTTTCCTTCAAACATTTAAATAGTAGAGAAGGTTGAAAGTCGCCATAATATCGATGGCCATTAACATTTTTTGACAATGGAGTAAATCAAAAAGTTAATGGTCAAATGATGGATGGATGGATAGGAATGGAAGTCCTCGAGCTCCCTATATAAAGAGCTCCCCTCCATTAATTCCATGCACCACTCAAAAACTTGAAGAAGATTAACCACTCTAATTTCTAACCACCCATGAACTAGAGCACCGAAATTGACCCATTTCTTCACCTCCAAACCCACAATTGGGTTCTCTAGAATCTTGAAGAAGTCCTCTACATTGTCGAATACTCCTTTTAGCTCGAGGATCACTAGATAAGCATCAGTGAGCTTGCACAGTACCGTCACTTCGACGGTCGAGTTCGAGGAGAAGCTTTTTAGATGAATTTGAGCCACCCTCAAACCTCCTAAGGCTAGGCCGAACCTCCCACGACTCCCCACGACTGAGCCTCATCCTCCCTCAGCCTTTGAGGTAGTTAATTGCCACTGTCCATCACCGTAATAGTGAAATTACAAAGAGAAAATTGTGAAAATGTTGTTGATTGAATTCTCCTTGCTCAAGGCACCAATCGAGGTGAAATTTAATACTAAGAGGATTCCATCGATGATAGCTAGTTCTCCATATCAATGTCTCCGACAACCGTGCCCTTATTGGTAAGAAATCAAAGCTTTCTCTCTCTAGAAATATTTTTCAGTAAAACTTCATTTGAGCTTAATTTTTTGCCAAATGAGATGATTAAAAACTTGAAATAGTCATGGAGAGGTAAGGGAGATGATTAGCAACATGTTAGCGGCCAATTAGCTGAGTTTAATTGGTCAATTTGACGAATTGAGATTTCGGGGGCAAAATTGTAATTTTGGAGAAATTGGGCGATTTGGGTATTTTTTGAAATTTGGTGATTTTTTGTGCAATTGACATGAATTGATGGTTAATTGGTAAATGAGATGAGTTTGGGGGACTTAATTGCAATTAAAAATATATATTTTTTTTGTAATTTAATTGCAATTAAACAAATGAATATAATGCTTTATTTGTAATTTTGGATAATTTTAATTTAAATAAATTATTTGAAGGATGAAATTACAAATAAAGTAAATTGAGGAAATTATGGCAACTAATTTGGAATTTATTTGTCAATAAAATAAACCTAGGGACTTAATTGTGAATTAAAGAAAACATATGGACCTAAGTGAAAATGTCGGATAATTGATGGATACATTATCCGTGATCACATAGGTGTGAAAGGAAGACCTATGCCTACAACCATGAGTCCAGCCCAAGGCATCGAAAATCCGTTCAAGATGAACAAGTTACAGATCTCGGGTGAGTGAGATTTTTGGCATCGAGTTCGATTGGACTGATGATGTATTACTACTCAAAAACTAAAAGCATACTTGCTTAGAAAATCCATATTTTTATAGAAATATAGTCGACAAATTTGTGTGAACCATTTTGGGACATATTTCTTAACTAAGCATGAATTATGTTTTTAGGACTACAGTTGTATGGTGTATGGATACACTTTAGGGGGACATCTAGTCTCAATCGTCGATGCCTGATATGGGTGAGGCCCATGATCGACAAAGAGTATGTTAGATCTAGTTTTGTAAAATTGGTTCCAAGGCCATAATTTTGAAAAGTGAAGTGGGCCCAAGGCCATGTTTTGATAACTCATACAAGTGGGCCTAAGGCCAATATAAAACGTGTCAAATTCTGTAAATAAGTTATGATTTAAGTGTTTGATAAAATTATCATAATTTGATAATGCTTTCTTAAACTACTAAGCCAAAACCAGTCGAAGCCTATTAGTCTAGCAGTGCAAAAAGAAAGGTCTTAAATAAAAAAAATCATTTGTTTGTGATTGCAATCGTGCGAAACCAAAGAGACGCTTGATACAGGTAGTTTTGGTTCTACGGGCTATTGTACAACAAGGTCGACACATGGGAAGTTATGCTATTATAGTGTGTCGTGAAGCTCTAGGAGCTTCGTGCGAATTGAGACCGGGGAAAAAGTGGGAGAGATCTTGTCACACCCCAACCCAGTTTGGTCGAAACCCTCTGAACAACCCACCACCCCTTCCTATAATAGAATGGTATTCATACCAAGGTAGACTAGGAAAGGTAAAGACGTATAAGCACAAATGTTTTACAAAACAAAGTAAACAAAACAACTCAATAAAATTACCTCTTCAAGTAAATTCTTGGCCTGCTTCTTCGGCTACCCTCTCCTTGGTGCATGAGCTTTCCTAAAAGGGGATAAGGGACGGGATGAGTTTTACAACTCAATGAGTAGGGTTATATGACAACATGACCTCAAGGTTTAGTAATCATTTAAATAACATGTTTCCCTTTTGTGGAAAATCGTGTGAAAAGCAAGCCACTACTTGTTTTATCCTCAGTAAATGGTTTTCTTGCAATTTCTTAGCTTATCTCATTAAGTATAGGGTATGTACCTTCCTAGTTGGAGGGATTTAATTAGTGAACCTACAAATGTTTGCTTCATACCTCAAACAAACACACGTCCTTTATCCATAAAGGGAACAAATAATCATAGAACAGACCTTGAGAGGCTAAACAACCTCGGTATGTTCCACTAATGGCCCGAAATGCCTTTACCGTTTACCCTAGTGAGGGGTCACAACCTCCACCGCAAGTCTGCATGAGCCCCATAGCCCATCCCACAAACCTATTGATACTTTGATCACCATGTACTTTAGGGATGAGATCTCATCCTTCCACCTCTTGATCTCAATGCGCATGAAGCTCCCTGAGCTTTGAGACATAATAAAATAGTGATATCTGCCCTTGGGACCAATACTATCTCAATATGGGTGTGTCTTTGGTTCCATACGATTGCAATAACAAAAAGGACTTTTGATTTAGTGCCTTCATCTTTACGTTATCATCCTATCAAACTACAACCTAGCTTTGGCACGGCAGCATCACAAGCATTACTAGATTTTGAAATTTCTTATAGGCTCTTAAATCAAGCTCATTTAGGGGGCGAGACCTATGTCCATTGGCCTTAGGCCCACTCGTGCGAGATTTTCAAAACACGACCTTGGGCCCAATTTATTTTTTAAAAAAAAATGCGACATTGGTCCCACTTGCACCACACTAGATCTAACCCACCATTTTTTATCATGGGCCTCACCCATATCCGCATCGACAGTCGGACTAGACTATAACCCTTAAGTTGTATCCATATATTGCTCACAGGTTATACTAATATCATGATTCATGCTATCATCAGAAATATAACCTCAAATCGTTTAAGTGGGTTCACATATTCAAAGGGTTATATTTTTGGAAATTGATTTTTTTAAATGAAGCATGATCTTTCAAAAGTTCCAATCAGTCCAACCGGTCTTGATGTCTAAAATTGTACTCACCCAGTAACTATGACATGTTTGTCCTGGTTGGATCTCGATCAGCAATGTGCTACTCTACACTAGTACTTGGAAAACTAGTTTCTACATGGTTCGAGAATGCACATAAGAAAGTTGGCATAAAAGACCTCCTATTATCATATATTTGCACATAGGTCCTTAATTTATGCCTTAATCGTAATTAGGTCCCTAATGTTCACCTTACCCTCAATTAGGTCCCTAAGGTTTCCAATATCCCTCTTAGTTCCCTAATGTTCTCTTATTTCCATTCAACTCCTCAATTTTCCCCTAATTTTAGTTCGATCGCCAATTTTCCAAAAATCCCCAAATTGCCCATTTTTCCCAAATATTGCACTTTGACCTTGAATTCCCATTTAATCAAATTCATCGCTTAAACTTTGTTAATTTCTCCCTATCATGCCTCTAATAGCTTCCTCCATCTTCCTATGACTATCTTGACCTTTGAGTCACTTCATTTGATCCATATTTGAGCTTAAATGAAGCTTCACCGAAAAAGCTTTCTTGAGAGAGAGAGAGAGAGAGAGCTTGATTTTTCTACTGGCGAGGGGCGGCGGTCGAAGCTTTGGATAGAGGCGGCTAGTGCTCATCCCAAGGATCCTCCTAGGATCAAAGTGTGAGTCAATTGGTAGTCAAAGCAATGGGAATTTGATGAGAGAAGTTTTCAGTCTCTAGTTTCTGAAACCTTACTATTCTGGTAGAACTTGGCAAAATTGGCTTATCTTATAAGTTCTAGGGGGTCGAGGGTCAGTCGAGGAGTGCTGTGGGAAGGTCGACCTAGCCGCAGAAGGTCGAGGGCAACTGGAATTCAACTTGGAGAAATTCAACTTCTTCTTGATTGCTGAAGTTGCAGTACTATATGAGCTCATCGATGCTCCTATGAAGGTCCTCAAGTAGAATGGAGGTTACAGTTGGGTTGAGGACTTCCTTTCGATTCTAGGGAGCCCAAATGTGTCGTTGGAGGTTAGAGAAAATGCCCATGTTGGAGCTATGATTTGCATCTCTCCGAAAAATGAAACACTCTCTCTTCTTTAGTTGTTTGCGAGATGAGGAAGATGAATGGGGATGAGCTCTTTATATAAGGAGCTCGACAACTAACTAGTCTATCAATTTGCCTACGACTCGGCCCTAAACTCGCCCTTTCATAGTCATTCCAGAGCTATTTTTGGTTGCCAAAGACTGAGCGATGAACTCTCCATCCTTATCTGCCAGCTTTCCAAGGAGGAAGATGACTCCGTGCCACACGTGCGAGCTTACCACATGGCACGCTATGATTGGCTAGCTTCACTGATGCGACTTTCCACTCAACGTCTGAGTGAGCCGTTGACTCGTTGACCGGCCATGTGGTAGACTCCCATTGGTCTCTGATTCCAAGGTGACTATTGATCGTATTTGTTCAGCCATTGATCGTAACATGTGGCGTCCTCTAATTGACTGGTTTAAATATGTTAGATTTCCCTCGTTATGCACAATGGCACTACTATGTGTCAACCTCTAATTGGTTGAGGCCATCCTATGTGGCTCTGCCATGTGTTGACCCCTGATTGGTTGACCGTTTCTTCGATATCCTAGTCAATTGCTGATGTGGCACCATTACCACGTGTCACCTCCTCATTGGTCAGCTTGACTAACGGGGCTTCTCCACTGTTAAACATTAATTGCAAACTCGTGTGTTTCTCCTATTGGTCGGTTATCGTTGATGTAGATTTTCCTCCTTTCACCCTTAACCGAGGACATGGGCTAGGCCCTGATTGGCCAGCATTTACAGGCGCTGACTAGATGAGCTTCGCCACGCGTCGCGCACTAATTGGTCGCACCTGCTAACTAGGCACCGACTTGGCAGTGGTCTATTGACCAGCTAGATTGTTGATCGATTCAGTCGGACCGAGTTAGGTGACCCGAAATAAAAAATTAGTCGGTTCAGGCTCGATTTGAGCGCTTTTCTAAAATTTAAAAATTTCTAAATTTGCTAAATTCATTTTCTATCCAATAGTTCTTCAATTTTCAAAATTTATGTTTTTAAGCCATTTAGAAAAATAAATCTTTGAACTAGTTCTCCACAGTTCATTCTCGTTCGATTAGGTTCAGGTTCGGTTCACCCTGAACAGGTCCAATTTTCACATCCAATTTACTTCATGGTTCTTTTCATTTGTTATTGGATATTTATTGGACACTTGGGGTCCAAATTTGTGTGGTTGCTTCAAAATACGAGTTTCGGATTGTGTTAACCTTGGTTTTCGCTCAAAATTTTTCGGTTCCTCAGTCCAACTTTCTTATTATTGAAAGTAGGGTTTACAATTTCTCACCCTTTTTTAAGGAGTTTTGTCCTCAAAACTTTATATACACTGAATAGACGATGAAATTTCTCTTTCATTATGGACTCGGTCTCCGAAGTTTCCTTTTCCAATTGACTGCTTCTCTAGAGGACCTTTACCATTGGAATCTTCTTGTTCCTAAGATCCTTTTCTTGCTTATCGAGGATTTGGATGGGTTCCACCTCATAGGCTAGGTTCTCCTCAAATTCAAGTGGGGGAGGGGGGGAGAGTGCTCCAATACATGACTAGATTAGGCTCGTAATACCTCAATACAAATATGTGGAAGACATCATGTATTCTCTACAGGTCTGGTGGTAGCTCAAGTTTGTATGCCATCGGTCCAACTCATTGGATAATGGTGTACAGACCAATATATCGTGGTTTCAATTTCCCTTACTACAGAAATGTAAACCCCGTACTCTCAAACTAAGGAACTGTCAAAGGGAACCGAGAATTTTTTAGAGGAAGTCGATGACCTAAGTAAACCAAAATTTGTAAAGAAAAACTAGAACGAGAATTTAGAAAACAAACCCAAGTGGCCAAGAGATACCCAAACATTGTGGGAAAGAACCATCAAGTGGATTGGAAGTGAAAACCTGATCGATTTATGGTGAACTGGACCTGAACCGCATTGAATTCGATCGAAACAGTTCAAAAATTCATTTTTCTAGGTCGATTAAAAATATAAAATTGGAAAATTGAAGATATCATCAGATAGAAAATAAATTTAGAAAAATTTAGAATTTTTTTAATTTTTAGAAAATCGGTCGAATCAGGCCTAAACCGACCGATTTTAAATTTCGGGTCACTAGACCCGGTCGGACCGAACCAGTCAATAGTTCAGCTAGTCAATGAATCGCTGCCAGGTCAACGCCTAGTCAATAGGCGTGACCAATTTGATGTGAATCCGACTAAAGAGACTACGAATTCACATGTCCAATTAACCGAACCTGCAATGGAGCTGAACAGTTCGTCACCAAAAGAGATGAATAATCATTTGAGTTTATAAGAGGGCCCAATCACAAGGTCAAGGGCTAAAAGATTCAAAAAAGCTTTATATGGGATGATTAAAGAGATTGCTGAATATTCAAATAGAAGCCCAAATGAAGAGCCCAAATGAGCCCAACGGAAGGTCCAGATTTAATTAATAAGGAGAGATTTATAAATATAATAAATCTTTTAGGATAATATTAGGTAGTCATATTAGATAAGGTTAGCTTATAACCATAATAGATTTTTTCCACATTATGTGGGTCATTCGGTTGTTTTCTGAGCCTATAAAAGGCATACTCCACAGCATTGGAGAGACACACTTTGGAATTTATATCTTGTGAGGTTTTGTCTTCTTTCTATCTTGAAAGAGCTTTTGAACTTATCAGGTTTTTACTTGTGGCGTTCAAGCAATCAAGACTTATCACCCGGGGTTTTCTAAGAGTTCTTCTTAGAGGATTTGGGTGTGGCGTCTACATATCCCATACCTTGTTTCTCACATAAACAAGGTATATTCCATCTTTTCGCACTTGCGTCGTGAAAGTCTTGGGATCGTTGCCATATTTGGTGTAGGGTGTCGTCAGCATATTGGCGAGTTTCGCATCAGTTGGTATCAGAGCACACAGTTGCACGGCAAGTTCCATACCATTTTTTTTTTATCTTCTCTACCTATTTCTATTCTCTATAAAAAAAATATCATATTCTTCTATCTATCTTCTCTTCAGTAGGTTAAAAAAAAGAGAAAAAAAAGCCAAAAAAACAATTCGTGCCAAAAAAAGAGAGCAAAAAAGTTCGTGCAAAAAAAAAAGAGTAAAAAAAATTCGTGAAAAAAAAAAGGCAAAAGAAAAAAAAAGTGGCACACAATTCTATCTTATATCTCATTCTGCTCTATCTAAGTCTATTACTTCATTTCTTTCTTCTCTATTTAAATTCTACTCTTATTTCTGAGTCTATTCATACCTCTCACTTAAATTCTTTGGAATTACTTTTTGAAAACCTTTATTGATTTGTCTTGATTGTTCCTCAAGTTGAACTGCTTCGTAAAAACGATTTGTTTTTAAAGTTCAATTTAGATTGAAAGAAGACATTCGAGAGGAAAAAGGCAAGAGTGTTTGAATCTTTAAGAAAAAGCCAATTGAGTGTGAAAACACGAGTGATTGAGAGAAATACGTGAGTGAGCATTTGGAAGGTTCTTCTGTTATCATTTGTAGGAACTCATGGCACAACGACGGGGAGATACGCCAAATGAAGAAGATTCCCAACAACCGATTCCAAATTTACAAATGCAAGCCATCATAAGCGAAATGAGACGAATGCTGAAGTCCGAGTTGGAACCGCTTCATGAGCGAATTGATCAATTGGAAGAAGGAGTGAGGGGTTCGCGTCAACATACCCCTACTGAACAGCGACCTCGAAGCTTTCAGCCAAGACGTTTTGATCCACAAGAACCCGAGGAGTTTGATCGATATGCTCATAGAGAACGACCTTGAGTTGATGACAACATGGATAATATCCAGTTGAAGATACCCTCTTTTCAAGGAAAAACTGATCCAGAAGCGTATCTTGAATGGGAATAGAGGACGGAGATGGTTTTTGACTGTCATAATTACTCGGAGATGAAAAAGGTACGACTTGCTGCTGTCGAATTTACTGATTATGCTATAATATGGTGGGATCAATTGGTGAAGGAAAGGAAACGAAATCACGAACGCCCTGTGGAGTCTTGGGATGAAATGAAAGCGATCATGCGACGACGATTTGTTCCCAGCCACTATCACCGGGAGTTGTTCAATAAACTCCAAAGGCTTACCCAAGGATCAAGAAGTGTCGACGAATACTTAAAGGAGATGGAGATTGCAATGATTCGAGCAAATGTGGAGGAAGACAGAGAGGCAACAATGGCGAGATTTTTGCATGGTCTAAACCATGAGATAGCTGACGTGGTGGAAATGCAATATCATGTTGAGCTCCAAGATATGGTACATCAAGCTATCAAAGTCGAACAACAATTGAAGAGAAAGAGTTTACACAAAAGGGGATTAAACAATGGTTCCTCGAACTCATGGAAACCATCCTCAAGGCGATTTGAGAGTCAGTCAACTCAACCTCAGCATGCTCCACTAAAAGAGACAACCAAGCAGGCTGTGGCCCAAAATCAAGGTAACACCCATATCACAACTCCCAAAACTCGTAATATTAAGTGTTTCCGATGCCAAGGCAGGGGTTACATTGCATGTCAATACCCAAATAAGCGGGCAATGGTGATCAATGCCGGGGATGCCACCACTTGAAGATGCTGATGAATATGCAGAAGAAGGGGAATTGTTGGTTGCACGGCGAACTCTCAGTGTTCAAGCCCAAGAAGAAGAAAACAATCAGCGTGAGAACTTATTTCATACTCATTGTTGTGTGAAAAATAAGGTTTGCTGTGTTATTATAGATGGGGGAAGTTGCACTAATGTAGCTAGCACTGAACTGGTGGAGAAATTGGCATTACCAACCTTAAAGCATCCGAAGCCTTATCGACTACAATGGCTGAACGACCAAGGTGAACTCAAGGTAACCAAACAAGTGTTGGTTGCATTTTCTATTGGAAAATATCAAGATGAAATACTATGTGACGTGGTACCAATGCACGCGTGCCATATACTTTTGGGATGACCTTGGCAGTTTGATCGTCAAGTTATGCATGATGGATTCACTAATAGGTACTCTTTTGTGATGAATGAGAGACCAATATCTCTTGTTCCATTGACTCCAAGGCAAGTTTTTGAGGATCAACTGAAAAAGAAAAAGGCAAATGAACAGAAAATAGAAGAAAAAAAGAAAGGAGAAATATCAGAGTCGAAAAAAAAGAGGGAAAAGCCAGAAGTGGAAAAAAAAGAGAGTAAAAACAATTTTATTGCAAGAAAAAGTGAGATCAAGCGAGCTTTACTTTCACATCAGGCTCTTATTGTACTTATGTACAAGGACGCCTTTTTGAGTACTAACGATCTTATCGGATCTTTGCCAAGCAATATTATTACTGTTTTGCAGGAATTTATCGATGTCTTTCCCGATGAGATACCACCAGGTTTGCCACCAATTCGAGGAATTGAACATCAAATTGATTTAATCCCTGGAGCGATGATTCCTAACCGACCAGCATATAGAAGTAACCCTGAAGAAACAAAGGAACTTCAACGCCAAGTCCTAGAGCTGATGGAAAAGGGGTATGTTCGAGAGGGTATGAGTCCATGTGATGTACCAGTGCTACTTGTACCTAAGAAGGATGGAACATGGCGAATGTGTGTGGATTGTCGAGCCATCAACAACATCACGGTAAAGTATTGCCACCCTATTCCTCGTTTGGATGACATGTTAGATGAGTTGCATGGATCTTGTTTATTTTCGAAAATAGATCTTAAGAGTGGATATCATCAAATTCGAATGAAAGAAGGGGATGAATGGAAAACTGCATTTAAGACTAAACAAGGATTATATGAATGGTTAGTTATGCCCTTTGGGTTGACTAATGCACCAAGCACTTTCATGAGATTAATGAATCATGTATTACGTGCTTTTATTGGGAGATTTGTAGTGGTATATTTTGATGATATTCTAATCTACAGCAAGACCATGGATGAACATGTAGCACATTTAAGAGCTGTGTTAGAAGCATTAAGGCAACATAAGTTGTTTGCCAACTTGAATAAATGTGTCTTTTGTTCGGATAAACTTGTGTTTCTTGGATATGTTATAAGTTCAGAAGGGATTGGAGTTGACGAGGAAAAGATTAAGGCAATTCGCGACTGGCCGACACCTAATTCGGTAAGTCAGGTAAGAAGTTTCCATGGATTAGCTAGTTTTTATAGACATTTTGTTCCAAATTTCAGTAGTTATGTTGCACCTCTTACTGCTGTTATAAAGAAAAATGTACCTTTTAAATGGGGTAATGAGCAATAAAATGCATTTCAATTGATAAAGGAAAAATTAACTACTGCCCCATTGCTCTCATTGCCTAATTTTTCAAAAACATTTGAAATTGAGTGTGATGCATCAGGAGTAGGTATTGGAGGTGTATTAATGCAGGAAGGAAGACCAATTGCATATTTCAGTGAAAAGTTGAGTGGAGCAACCCTTAACTATCCTACCTATGATAAGGAGATGTATGCCCTAGTTCGAACTCTTCAAACATGGCAGCACTACCTATGGCCGAAAGAGTTTGTGATTCACACAGATCATGAATCTCTTAAACATCTCAAAGGACAACACAAGTAGAACAAACGCCATGCAAGGTGGGTGGAGTTCATTGAAACATTCCCATATGTGATCAAATACAAACAAGGTAAGGAAAATATAGTTGCAGATGCTCTATCGCGAAGGTACGCTATGCTTTCAATGCTTGATTCTAAATTACTTGGATTTGATTATATCAAGGATTTGTATGCAAATCTTCCTGATTTTTGTGAAGTGTTTAAAGGTTGTCGAACTGGTAGGTTTGGAAAATTTTATTTACAAAATGGATTTCTTTTTCGAGAAAACAAATTATGCATCTCTCATTCATCTTTGCGTGAGTTACTTGTTAGGGAAGCACATGGTGGAGGACTTATGGGACATTTTGGGGTAGCTAAAACTATGGCGATGATGCACGAGCATTTTTTTTGGCCCCACATGAAAATTGATGTTGAGAAAATTTGTTCTCGATGCATTACATTCTTTATAGAAGTTGTCAGATTGCATGGTATGCCTAGAACTATTGCTTCTGATCGTGATTCTAAATTCTTGAGTTCCTTTTGGAAAACCCTATGGGGTAAATTGGGAACCAAACTACTGTTTTCAACAACATGTCACCCACAAACTGATGGTCAAACAGAAGTAGTAAATAGGACATTAGGTACTTTATTACGTTCTATAATAAAAAAGAATTTGAAATCATGGGAAGATTGCTTACCACATGTTGAATTTGCTTATAATCGTTCTATTCATTCTACAACTAAGTTTTCACCATTTGAGATTATTTATGGTTTCAATCCATTAACCCCTCTAGATCTAACTCCACTTCCTGTAGGTGAATTTGTAAATGTTGATGGAAAGAGAAAAGTAGAGTTTGTGAAAGAACTGCACGAGAAGACAAAGATGCATATTGAACGGATGACTAAAGTTTATGAAAAACAAGCAAACAAGGGCCGCAAAAGTATCATTTTTGAACCTGGCGATTGGGTCTGGCTTCATATAAGGAAAGAACGATTTCCGGAACAAAGGCGATCAAAACTTCTTCCTAGAGGAGATGGACCATTTCGTGTGTTGGAACGCATTAATAATAATGCTTACAAGCTAGAGTTGCCTGGTGAGTACAGCGTTAATGAAAGCTTCAATGTTACTGATTTAATGCCCTTTGATGTAAGTGATGAAGAAACAGAAGATTTGAGGACAAATCATTTTCAAGAGGGGGAGAATGATGTGAATCCGACTAAAGAGACTACGAATTCACATGTCCAATCAACCGAACCTGTGATGGAGCTGAACAGTTCATCACCAAAAGAGATGAATAATCATTTGAGTCTAGAATAGGGCCCAATCACAAGGTCAAAGGCTAAAAGATTCAAAAAAGCTTTATATGGGCTGATTAAAGAGATTGTTGAATATTCAAATAGAAGCCCAAATGAAGAGCCCAAGATGAGCCCAATAGAAGGTACAGATTTAATTAATAAGGAGAGATTTATAAATATAATAAATCTCTTAGGATAATATTAGGTAGTCATATTAGATAAGGTTAGCTTATAACCATAATAGATTTTTTCCACATTATGTGGGTCATTCGGTTGTTTTCTAAGCCTATAAAAGGCATACTCCACAGCATTGGAGAGACACACTTTGGAATTTATATCTTGTGAGGTTTTGTCTTCTTTCTATCTTGAAAGAGCTTTTGAACTTATCAGGATTTTACTTGTGGCGTTCAAGCAATCAAGACTTATCACCCGGGGTTTTCTAAGAGTTCTTCTTAGAGGATTTGGGTGTGGCGTCTACATATCCCATACCTTGTTTCTCACATAAACAAGGTATATTCCATCTTTTCGCACTTGCGTCGTGAAGTCTTGGGATCGTTGCCATATTTGGTGTAGGGTGTCGTCAGCATATTGGCGAGGTTCGCATCACAATTAGTGCACGACATGTGGAAAAGCACGCCTAGTCAACTGCTTAGTCAATGCTTGGAAAGCGCTCACCAATTAGAAGGTGACACATGTCCTTGTTCAATGGTCAAAGGAAAATCCACCTCAACAACGACTGACCAATAGGAGAGCGACATGTATCTCGATCAACAGTCAATGTTAGAAAGGCCTGGTCAGTAAGACTAACCAATGAGGAGCTGACACATGATAGAGACGCCACATTAACATCCAACAAAGATGTCGGAGAAATGACCGACCAATCCGAGGTTGACACATGTCAGTGCCACAAATAAACTCAGCCAATCCAAGGATGACATGTGGTAGTACCACAAATAACCTCAGCCAATCCAAGGATGACACGGGGCAGTACCAATGTGCGTTAGGTGGGAAACTTGATGTATTTAAATCATCCAATCAGAGTACGCCATGTATCACAGTAAATGGTTAGTAGACATACAATTAGCAACCATGTATGCATGAGTAGCTAATGGGAGGCTGCCATGTGTCCGATCAACAGGCCGAAGGCTGACTAGATTGCTGAGTAAGAAGCAGCGTCAGTAAAGCTCCACTTATAGAGTGCCATGTGGCAAGTCTGGACGTGCGAAGCTTGCACACGCGACACGGTGTCATCTTTAACCTTCAGATGATAGCACTATTAATGAAAGGATTCCATTTTCCATTTCCAATGAGGGAATATTTGCTCTGACAATGGAAAATTTTGGAGAGGATAGGCTCATCAAATTTGGAAATCGGTAGAGCCAAGGGACCCCGATCTCCCTATATAAAGAGCTTCTCCACATTCCTCCTCCCCATCCCTCAAACACTCGAATAAGAAAAAGTGCTCAATTTTTCAACGAAGCGTAAACCAAAGCTCCGACTTGGGCACTTTTCTCCACCTCAAAGGTGAATTTAGTTTCCCTAGATTATTGAGGAATTCAACTACCCAATGACACCCTCCATTCAACTCGAGGATCACTGGAGAAGAATCCAAACAATGAAGTTGCTCCTAAGGACTCGAAGCTGCTCAATTCTGCCTAGTCTAAGTTCGGCTATCCCCGACCTCCTATGGCCTAACCAAGCTCTTCCCAAGTTCGTCCAACTTACTCTCGACCCCCCGAAGTTCTCACCTAAGTTAATTTTGCCTCCATTCATCAAAATAACCTAGTTCTATAGAGAGAAAGTGCCCCGACTTCAGTGACCAAATTCCCACTGCTCAGGATGAGAATTAAAGTTGATCTTGATCCTCGAAGGACCACCTAAACAAGTGCTATCATCCCAAATCAAGAGCTTCGATCACCATAGCTCCACCGATAAGCTTCTCAAGCTTTCTCTCTCTAGTACCAAATTTCTGGAGAAGCTTTGTTTAAGCTCATTTCAGACCCAAAAACGTTGATTCAAAGCCTAGTCACATAGTACCGAGGTGAGGAAACCGACTATCACCAAGATAGGGAGCAATTAACATGGATTGAGGGGTTAATTTGATGGAATCAAATTTTGGGACAAAAAATGGGGTGATTTGGGGAAGAAAGGGGGTGGAATTAAGTGTAAATCCCACCCTTTTTAGCTAAGGAAAATCGGGAAGAGAACTGGTCAAACCAAGTGAGAAAACCGAATTGGTTCACAAACCCAATAATTTGGAATGGGCAATTTAGGAATTTATTCTCCTCTAGTTGTGTGCAAATGCTTAAACTCTTTGGGAGACCTTCTTGACAGGAGCTAGAACAGCTTAGATAGGCTAGAGGCCTCAGTTTTTGAACTTGTGAGGGCTAAATGCCCGGTTTTGGAAAATCACGTGCAGTGGGCCTAAAGCCATTGGGCAAGAGCAAGAGCTTGTAAACAAACATGAATTATGAAAGCCATAAAAAATCTTAATGAATCAGTTGTGTGATTTAGCCATGATACCAAGTCAGGAGCGACAACACTTGATGGATTGGTGGCAGTGCGTCAGGGCTAGGTCGACGGACCGGCCTAGACAAACAACTACAGGTCGGGGTCGTTGGACTAGTGGCACCAAAGATAAATGGCCAATTGTGAAATTTATTTTTTGTGCATGCACTTGTCAGTATAGGACCATCAAGACACCCAAGAGTGGTAGTGATGACATGGTAGAGATAAGGGTTGTTTGTCTTGCTAGTAGTCAAAAAGCTCAACGTAGCTCCTTGCACATGAGACCCGAGTGGGGTCGGGATGAGGTCTATGTCCTCATACAAACACAAAGTTGATTTTAGGTCTAAGGGTCAGATGTCGAGAGTATCCACTTAGACCAAGGGTAAAAGTGGGAGGGCTTCTATCTTTGTAACCGATAAAGACACTCCGAGCCACAAGTGGGTGTAGTAGACGAGCTGCACCTACGAATGTGTGTTCCCTTCCTGATGAAGTGTGTGTGTTATCTGTTAAACACACCTAATGTGGAAAAAGATTTTGAAAACAAGAACATGGGAAACACCTTCTTTAAAAGAAAACAACAACTCTGACACAATTTAGTTAAAACTATTTGTTTTGAAAATTCATTTACAACCCCCACTCATTGAGTTATAGAACTCACCCCCTCTTTTATATCCATTTTCAGAAGTAGTGAAACATGACTAAAGAAAACACTAGGATCTACCCTTTGTCAAGTATGCTTAAAAGTTCTTTTAAGCATGCATTTTTATTGATTTATTCTATTCTAGGGAATAAGGTATAAATTATACATGGCTCCTCTTTCTTAAAGGAAGGGGAAAACCCCTCTTAAACCAAGGGAGCGGTGGGTTGATCACGGGGATCCGACCAAATCAGGTCGGGGCATGACACAACCTCTTACCAGGGTGGACGATAAAGTCGCTCTAGGCCACAAGTGGAACAATCAAGGACCGTTCTGCAAATGTATCATCCTTTTGATGAAAAAGGGCGAGTGATTGATTGTTAAACCAAACTCATGAAGGAGAATAGTGATATTATCCCTTTTAAATGATAAAAGGCATATGGTGGTTTGTTAAACAAAAGACGAGTATGGTGATATAAATGATAATAGAGCAATCCTTTACCTCTTTGAATAAATTAACTTATTACCCACTCACTGAGTTGTCAAACTCACCCCTCCTTTATTCCCCTCAGGAAACTAATGTATCATCAAGAGAGAAGATATCTCGACTCTCCAATCTAGGTATCATTGTATGCCTTTATGAGTTTTGTTTTTGAAAATTTTGACATGGGAAACACTTACATTTCATGCCTTTACTGTGTTTGGACTACCATGGTAGGATACACTATTGTAGTACTGAGAAGAGTGGTAGGTTATTAATAGGGTTCTAACAAAACCGAGTGGGGATGTGACAACTAAAGTGGTATCAAAGCAATGTTTTCCAAAGAAAAATTTTCAAAACATTAGTAATTAAAACTAAAAATTTATTTTGATCTTAATATTTTTTATATGGCCCCCAAAAGAGGAACCAAACGAACACGTACCACAGAACCGGTAGAGTACCTCATTCCCAAGTAAATGGAACAAGATACTAGAAGAACTTCTAAAGAAAGGACCCCACCAAGGATAATCCCTAAGCATCAAAAGTTGTACCAAGAATTTGTTAGGGTGTTCAGGAAACCTAAATTTACGCCTAAAGAAACCTCCCACTCTATCACAAACTTCCACCCTAGAAATGAAAAGGTACAATCTCAAAATACCCCTAACATAACTCCACCTCTCCTTGACATCCCAAGGTACATGAAGACATTACGTCAATTGGGGTGTCAACCTTTCAAAGGAGAAAAGGTTGTCAGAGCAACCATGGACTGGCTCGATATCATTAAGAAATTGATGGGCATAATAAGAACACCAACTAAAGAAATGGTGATCTTGATAGAATTCTTCCTAGAGGGAAGTGCCAAAAGGTGGTGGGACAACATACGTAATCTATCCATAACCATACCAATGTGGTAGGATTTTTAAGGGAGATTTTTGGAGGAATATTTGGCCCCTCACCTGGTTAATGAAAAGAAGCACTATTTTTTCTGATTACTATAAGGCTCTAATACCATCTCGAAATATGAGACTCATTTTAATCAGTAAAGACGCTTTGTCTCTTACCTAGCTGGTCCTACCAATATTTTCCAGAAATTTATGGATGGTCTCAACTTGGATGTACAAGATGAGATGGGGGTACTTGGACAACCCACCAACCTGATATCCATTATTAGTATGGCACATGAGTGTGAACGATTGGTACAAGCAAGACATTGTAGGATGGAGGACATTGGAAAGAATGAAGACTAATGTTACCTTCCTCACAAAGAAATGAGATTTTTCCAATTTCATAACAACCCCCACAAAGGAATAAACTTGAGGGTGGAAGAAAGGTCACGGTTCCATAGACTAACCAGGGAAGGAGACAATAAGTTACCACAAAAGAACACTTCCCAATGTCCTAGATGCCAAAGGAACCATGAAGGAGCATGCACTGAAGTAATTTATTACCGATGTGGATAGTTAGGACATATTGTGATGAATTGCTCAATGACCCGAGGATTTACGGCAATACCTCCTAAAAGCAATACTTCTCCAACTACCAAAGTTCAAAAAGATAGAGACCGATGAACCATCACAACATCTAGGATCCTAATAAGAGTTTACAACCTTATGTAAGAACATGTTCAAGAGGACCCTAGTATGGTAGTAGGAACTTCCTAACCCCATACTTGAGAGTATTACTAGTTGGATTGTAAACCCAAATGAATTGTACTCGCTATGATAAAGATATTTTACAAAATTTTCTTTTGGTAAGCCTTATCTATTAAAGCATGATATGTCCTATAATTTAGTAGGAAACAATTACCCCAATCACTCAAGAGTTTGAAAAAATCCCTTATTAAGGAATGATAAATTTGTGAAGGTCCTAGGGAACCAACCGCAAATAATACGACCATCAACATACACACATCTTTGAGGGAAGAAATTCAAGAAGAATAGAATCTTGAAGGACTATAAGGTAATAAGATATGGATGAACTACTTGAGGCACCCTTAAAGGAAACTGATGTAAGAAACATAAAAGAATGAAGGGTGCCATCATAAAGGGATACACGAGGAATGTCACACCTTGACCCAGTTTGGCCGGATCCCTGTGAACAACCCCCCACCCTTTCCCGTACTAGAATGGTATTCCAACTTACTAGGCCAGGAAAGGTAAAGGCGTACAAGCACAAACATTTTCCATAACAAAGAAAACAAAACAATTTAATTAAGTTACCTCTTTGGGTAAATTCCTATCCTGCTTCTCTGGCTTTCCTCTCCTTGGTGTACGAGCTTCCCTAAAAGGGGATAAAAGAAGGGGTGAGTTCTACAACTAAGTGAGCAGGGTCATAGGACAACAAGACATCAAGATTTGGTAAGCATTTAAACAACATTTTCCCCTTTTTGTGGAAAATCACATGATAAGTAAGCTACCACGTGTCTTATCTTCAATTAAAGATTTCTCGTTGTTTATTAGCTTATCTCATTAAGCTTAAGGTAGGTACCTTCCTAGTTGGATGGATATAATTAGTGAAACTACCAATGTTTGTTTCATACCTCAAACAAACACATGCCCTTTATCCATAAAGGGGACAAATGGTCGCAAAATAGACCCTTAAAGTCTAAATGACCTCAATATTTTCCACTAGTGGCCCAGAGTGCCTTTACCGTCCACCCCAATGAGAGGCCACAACCTCCACCACAAATCTGCATGACCCCATAGCTCATCCCCTAAACCTAACGATACTTTGATCCCTAGATACTTTAGGGGTGAGACATCATGCCTCCACCCCTCAGTCTCAGTGTGCATGAAGCTTCCTAAGATTCGTGACATATTGGAACAGTAATCAATACCCTTATATCACCCTTGTTGTTTAGTAGCCCTTAGGACCAATACTATTATGAATTGAGCATCTCTTTGGTCATGTACGATTGCAATCACAAACAAGAGTTTAGGTTTAAAGCCTTTATCTTTGCTCCATTAGCCCATCAAGCTACAACCTGGCTTCGACACAGTAGTTTCACAAGCATTACTTGAATTTTTCATAATTTCATATAGGCTCTTAAATTAAGCTTATTTATGGGGTTGGACCTATGTCCATTGGCCTTAAGCCCACTGGTGTGAGATTTTCAAAAACACGGAATTGGGCCCACTTTATTTAAAAAAATGTGACATTGGGACCACTTGCACCATACTAGATCTAGCTGACCAATGTCGATCATGGGCCTCACCAATATCCGCATCAACTGTCAGACTAGACCATAACCCTCAAGGTGAATCCATACACCGCTCATGGGTTATCTTAATATCATGATTCATGCTATTAAAATTGTTTAAATATAACTTCAAATTGTTTAAGTAGATTCACACAGTTAAGGGATTATATTTATGGAAAATCAACTTTTAAAATGAAGCATGATCTTTCAAAAGTTTTGATCGATCCCAATGTCTAAAATCCCACTCACCTGGTAATTGTGACGTGTTCGTCCTAGCTAGATCTCTATTGGCTATGTGCTCCTCGGCACAAGTCCTTGAACAACCAGTCCTACATGGTTCAAGTATTCACATAAGGAAATTGGCATAAAGGACCTCATATTCTCATGTATTTGCACAAAGGTCCTCAATTTTTACCTTAATTGTAATTAGGTCCCTAGAGTTTATAACTTTACATTTAAGACCCTAATATTCACTTTATCCTCAATTAGGGCCATAAGTTTTCCAATATCCCTCGGAGGTCCCTAATGTTCTCTTATTTTCATTCAAAACCTCAATTTTCCCTTAATTTCAATTTGGCCCCCCAATTATCCAAAAATTTCACTTTGACCCCAAATCCTCATTTAATTAAATTAACCACTTAAACTGAGTTAATTGCCCCTATCATGCTACTAATCATTTCCCTCATCTTCCTACGAGCATCCTGCTTTTGACCGACTTCATTTTACCTGAATTTAAGCTCAAACAGTGCTTCATCAAATATATTTTCTAGAGAGAGCTTAGTTTTCTTACTAACGAGAGGCGGCGATTAGAGCTCTAGATAGGGGCAGCTAGTACTATTCCAGGGGATTCTCCTAGGATCAAGGTGCAAGTCAATTGGTCGCCTAAAAACAAAGAATTCAATGAGATAAGTTTTTGTGCATCAGTTTCTAAAACTTTGATATTCTGGAAAAACGGGGTGGAATTGGCTTACCTCAAAGGTTCCAAGGGGTCAAGGGTCAGTCAAGGAGGGCTGTTGGAGGATTGGCCTAGCTATATAAGGTAGGGGGTGACCGAAATTCAGCTTGGAAAATTTAGTTTCTTTGCGACCACTAGAGTAGCGATACTATTTGAGCTAGTCGGCACTCCTAGGATGGTCCTCTAGCCAAACAGAGGCTGTAATAGGGTGGAGGACTTCCTTCTAGTTCCAAGGAGCCCAAATGTGATGTCGGAGGCTAGAGAAAATCCACACATCAAAGCTTAGGTTTATGCCTCATCAAAAAATGGAACACTCTCTCTTATTTAGTCGTTTGAGGGATGAAGAAGATGAGTGAGGAGGAGCTCTTTATATAGGGAGCTCGACAACTGACCAGGCTATCAGTCTGCCCATGACTCGACCACCGACTCGCTCACTCATGGTCTTACCATAGCATTTTTTGGTTGCTGGAGACCGAGTTTCCCTCTGTCGACCTTATCTCTTTCATATGCCTAAGGTTGAAAACGACTCTGTGTCATGCGTGCAAGCTTCGCACATGCAAGTTGCCACGTGATGTGCTGTGATTGGCAAGTTTTACTAACGTGACATCCCACTCAGCGTCCGAGTCACCCTTTGACTTGTTGACTGGGAACGTGCCGACCTCCCATTGGTCGCTCATTCCTACGTGGCTGCTAACGAGACTCAACTAGCCATTTGACTATGACACGTGGCATCCTCCAATTTGCTAATTTAAATATGATAGATTTCCCTCCTAATGCACAGTGCTACTACCATGTGTCAGCTTCTGATTGGCTGAGGCCATTCGACATGGCTTTGGTACGTGTCGACCTCTAATTGGTCGACTATTTCTTTGACATCCCAATCGGTTGCTAATGTGGTGCCTTTGCCACGTGTCAGCTTCTCATTGGCCAGCTTGGCTAATAGGGATTCTACATCGTTGACCATTGTTTGAGGACACATGTCGCGCTTTGATTGGCCAACACTTCCAGGCACTAACTGGGCACACTTTGCCACACATTGCACACTGATTGGTCCTGCCTGCTGATTAGGCATTGACTTGGCAGTGGTTCATTGACTGGGTGGACTACTGACCGGTTAGGTCGGATAGTGTTTAATGACCCAAAATTGAAAATTGATTGGTTCAGGCCCGAATCGACCAGTTTTTTTAAATATAAAATTTTCTAAATTCATTTTATATCTATTGGTGGATTCAATTTTCAGAATTGGTGTTTTTAGGCCACTTAGAAAAATGAATCTTTGAACTGGTTCTTAATTATTCATTCTGGTTTAATCTGATTCAGGTCCATTTCACCATGAATCGGTATGGTTTTCACATCCATTTATTCCCATGGTTCTTTTCCATGATTTTTAGGTCCTTATTAGCCACTTGGGATTTTCCACTTTCCTATGTTTGCTTCTAATTATGAGTTTCAATTCATTTAAACCTTAGTTTTCACTTGAAATCTTTCAGTTCCCCACTCTAGCTTTATTATTATTGAAAACGAGGTTTACAACTTCTCCCCTCCTTTTAAGGAGTTTTGTCCTCAAAACTTTCTATAAATCAAACTAACAAGGATATTTTTCTTTCATTATAGACTCAGTCTCCCAAGTTTCCTCTTCCATTTGACTTCTTCTCCAGAGTACCTTTACCATTAGAATCTTCTTGTTCGTGAGATTCATTTCTCGCTTGTCCATGATTTGGACTGGTTCAACCTCATAGGATAGGTTCTCCTCCAATTTTGATGGGGGGTGCTCCAATACATGACTAGGATCGGGCTCGTACTTCCTCACAACGAATATGTGAAAGACGTCATGTATCCTTTGCAGGACTTGTGATAGATCAAGCTTGTACGCCACTAATCCCACTCTTTGGACAATGATGTACAGACCAATATACTGTGATTTCAACTTCCCTCACTACTGAAATCTTAAAATCCCTCTCTAGGGTGAGACTTATAGGAATACTTGATCCCCACCTCAAACTCCATGTTCATCCTCCTACTATTGGTATAGCTCTTTTGTTGGTCTTGTGCTGCTTTAAGCCAACTTCTAATCAAGTTAATCTTTTTTGTGACGACCACAACGAGCTCAATCTTCTCAAGCTTCCTTTACCCTACTTCATCCCATAATAAGGGGTATGACACGGTCTTCTGTATAGAACCTCATATGGCGCCATTTGTATATTGGTCTAATAACTGTTGTTATAGGAGAACTCCATCAGGCACAAGTACTTCCAACTTTTGTTCATGGTTAGGACACAAGCTTGCAGCATGTCCTCTAGTGTCTGGATGGTCCGCTTGGACTGTCCATCAGTTTGGGCAATGTCCTCCATGTTGCATTGGGACACATCCCAATCCTTGTCCACATGCATTGCAATATATCGTACATTCTCCCATGGTTGGGTCTAGTAGGACTAGTACTGTTTATCTGTTTCATCATTTGACCATTCCTTTATTCGTTCACATCCTTAGCAAAATGTTCTTCACTCTTCTTATCCGACGTTATTGACTTCCCTCCTTCGTTCTTGTGTTGGCCCTTTCATTGTCCTAACTTTTCCCCCATAGGTCACTTCCTGAATTCAAACCTTATTTGATCCATGTTGCTTATACTTTCCTGTCACAACATCCGAGATTTTGTGTGAATTACCTAAGCACCCATAGCCACGTTCTGTGTTTGACTAGACTCTTCTTGGTAATGCACCATCCTTGCACCTTTTCCCTTACCTAGACGTCATGTCATTTATGTACGTTGGGTCTCCAAAGATTTTAAGCCTTATTAAATTTCTTTCCCCTTTAACCAATCTTTTTATTAGTCATTCGTGGTTTCAGATACTTGAGTTTCCATTTACCCACTCATGGTTATCCTCTATCATATGTCCCCCTCTTCGCTAGGGATCTTCTTTCTCATGGTTTTCTATCCCTTAGTCTATCGTGCTCATCATGTTTATTTCATGATTGATTTCCCCCTGTTACTTATGAGGGGTCCCGTGTGAAAAATATTTGCCTCCTCAAACTCTTCATTAGGAGTTCCCTTTACTTATCCCATTCTTTACCCTCACACTTCGAAGCATAGACATCCATCCTTAGGATTACGGGCCCAACCTTCCTACCATTCTTTGAGGGTTTCCCTTCCTTCATATCCTTACATTCTTTTTCGTTGTTGCATTCGTCCATCATGCCTTTGACGGAGTATGCACTTATCTCGGACTTCCTTCCTTTCCTTCGAGAGTTCCCCGCTTTAATTCTTCCTTAGGGGAATCTGACCCCTTGTAGGTTTTTCAATGTCTTTTGATGTCACCTTACTTGGTTACCCATTCCTTGGGGTATGCTCCCCTTTGGAATTTCATGAGCAGGCTTTTGTACTTGACCCTTGTTTCCCTTTGCATCCCACTTCCCAGTTTGTGTGTTAAACATAAGATTTCGAGTATTCTTTCCTGTGTCTCTATTCCTTGACTTCCTTGTCAATGAGAATTTACTTTATCAAAAAATACTTGTAAGCTAGGCTTTTTAACCCTTGCACCCGAGGGTCCCCATTTCCCTCGAACATAATTTTCATCATTTAGAGTGATTGATTTCTTCTTTGTTAGAGCCTTCATGGCTTTTATAAAGCATTAGGGTCTCTTTTAACCTTCTTTTTGTTATGCATGGCTTTCTTCCTCCCCCCCTCTCAAAAGGTTTTCTTTAATTTCCATAATTTCTTGGGTTATTGGAGGAAATCATAAAACGTTTGGCATACAGAGGGATTTCATTTATTAATAGAATTTGCCATAATGTGGCTTATTACATCAATTGAACTGTAAAACCCGCCCTTTTGAGCTAAGGAAAACCAGGAAAAGAACCGGTCAAACCAAGTGAGGATTTAGAACTGGTTCACAAACCCGATTATTTCTGAACGGGCAAATTGGGAATTTACAACTCTCGGGTGATCCAAATGGTTCATTAAACCTTGGAAAAGAAACTTAAGACAAATTAGAAAATAAAAACCAAAGTGGTTCAAGTGAACTAGATTTCATAAGAACTTTAAAGTTAAGCGTGCTTACTTGAGAGTAATGTGAGGATGGGTGACCTCTTGGGAAGTATGAAATTTTTTGTAACCCGAAATTTCGGTAAAAAATTTGTATGTACACCTTATCATAAATTAATAGCAATAATTTAATACCGAAATTAAATTATTAGAATTAATACTGAAATTTAATTTATTAGAATTAATACCGAAATTAAATTATTGGAATTAATACCAATAATTTATGGCAATATTAATACCAGTAATAAATCTCGCCCATTTAATACACGGGTTTTACAACTATATAAAGAGTTCATCCCCATTTCATTCTCCTCACACCTGAACACTTCTCTCTCTCTCTACTGCTCCATTTCCCGGTAAAGCTCGAACGAGAGCTTCGACTTGAACAAAGGTCGGGCTCTTTAGAATCGGGGGGAAGACAACTATCTAATAGCAACCTCCAATCAATCCGAGTATCGTTGGAGAAACGCCGACATGATGGAATAGTGGAGCAACTCCGGCGGACTGAAGCTGCCCTATTTCGGCCAAGCTGAAATTGGCCATTTCAAGCCCTCCCAATACTTTCTCAGCCTTTCCACGACCGAATTAGAACCGAAAGGATGAACCTCAAGATAAGACCTATCTGCCCAGATCGAAAGCTCGGACCGCCGTGCCTTCACCGGAACACGAAGTACCGGGAACGCCAGCAAGGACAAGCTCGCGTGAATACCAAGAACCGGTCTAGTGGAATTCACGGCATTAACGGGTGAGTGGGTTTACGAACATCATACCTGATTGAGATGATGAGCACACCTTATAAAGTTAAAAACCACTTACCGGTTGTGAGTGGGTTTACTAACATCATACCCGATTGGGGATGATAAGTACCTCGATATAAAAACCCACTATTTAGTGGTATTTTAATCATCACTACTTAAAGAAAGTGATGTGAAAGTTATGCGGAAAAACTACTTACGGGTTGTAAGTAGATCATACCCGGTTGGTATGATGAGACTTCCTGGAAGGAAGTTGAAAACCCGTTCATCGGTTATGAACGGAGATGTCCTTATACCGGTCGGTATGATGGATAGTAAAAACCTATTTTTGTCGGAAGTGTTCTCCCCTGACTGTGTGCCAATGCTTAAACTATTTGGGAGACCTTCTCGACGGGAGCTCGAATAGCTCTGATAGGCCAAGGGCCTCGGTTTTGGAACTTGGGGGCGAAATGCCCGATTTTGAAAATCTCGTACAGTGGGCCCAAGGCCAGTTGGCACGAGCAGGAGCTCGTAAACGAACATGATATATGTGCCATAAAACTTAATAAGTGAATTGTTTGGCCATGGTACCAAGATAGGACCGACATGCTCAGTCAACTAGCGGCAGTGCGACATGACAGGTCGACGGACTAGTCAAGACAAACAGCTGCGGGTTGAGTTGAGAGTCGGGGCCGTTGGACTAATGGCACCACATATTACATGGCAATATAAGAAAACATTGTTTGTGCATGCACTATGAGTACGGGATCATCAAGACGCCCATGAGGGGTAGTGATGCATCCTAAGGGCACTGGACGACCTGGTGGCTATAAGGGCAGTTCGTTGTTCCAGGTGTCTGTGCAAAATCTGGAGTAGCACTAAGCGCATGAGACCGGGGTGGGGATAGGATGAGGTCTCTGTCCTCATACGGACACGAAGAAGTGATTTCGGGATTGTGGGTCGGATGTTTCGTACATCCACTCATTCCCAGGGTAGAAGTCGTCGTACTTCTATCCGGGTGGCAGGAAAAGTCGCTCCGAAGCCACTAGCGGGTTCAGTAGTGATACTGACTTGCGAATGTGTGTAACCTTCATTATGAAGGATGTGTGTTGGGTGATGACACATCGATAACTAAGAAATAATGGAAAAAGATGAATTTTTAAATGAAATGATTTTTTTTGAAAACAAAGGAGTCTGGCACACTCCATATAAATGTTTTTCTTGAAAGTTAAAAGATTTGAATCCCACTCACTGAGTAGTTGTACTCACCCCCTCCCTTATATCTCTTTCAAGAAGTCCCGGAAAGCCGAACCTTAAAGGACTTGCGCAATTAAACGCCTGCAAGATTGGTACAACTAATTTAAATTACTATGCAGTTTTGATTTATGATATTCCTGGAAAAAGGTGCAGGTTAACACCTTATTCTGTACGATTTATAATATAAGGGAAAACCCTTTAGTAAATCGGGAGAGTGGCGGGTTGATCACGGGGATCCGACCAAACCGGGTCGGGGCGTGACATGAACATATTGACTTACTTTTTGCCCTAACCCACATGTTGACTGAGCAGGAGTCCACAATTGGTGAGTTGTGGGACTCCTCATCCGAAGGCTCAGAGGTTGATGCCCACTTCTTAGGGGAGTAAGGGCCTTCATGACGCCTCTCGCACCTCATATATGGGGTCATACTAGGATCTTTGTACATTGATAAGGGTGCCTTTCCTAGTGATCCCCGAATTCTAACTCCATGAGTTAGGGAGATCTCATACCTCTTTAACACTACTACTTCATGTTCATATGCTTGTTGCATCAGGTTCATTCATTCTAGGCTCATTCGGACCTATGGGTGCTTATGGAATACCTTCACAAAGTCGGCATAGGACTCCCAATAGTTCCTTTGATGTGAATCTGATTAAAGAGAGTACGAATTCACAAGTTCAATAAACCAAACCTGCAATGGAGCTGAACACTTTGTCACCAAATGGGATAAATGATCACTTGAGACTTCAAGAGGGCCCAATCACAAGACTAAGGGGCTAAAAGATTCAAAAAAGTTATATGGGCTAATTAAAGAGATTGCCAAAAATCCAAGTGTAAGCCCAATTGATGAGACTTGGAAAAGCCCAAGAGAAGAAACCTAACTAAAGAGTCCAAGAAAAGCCCACGAGAAAGTCCAGATTTTAATTAATAAGTAAAGATTTTAGGATATTAAATGATAATATTAGATATTTAATTAGTTAAGATCTTTAAATTAGTTATTAAAAATATCCTAGATATTTAGATTATTAGATATGGTTGCCATGTAACCATAAGATATATTTTCCTTATTTTTAGGCTATTCGGTTGTTTTCTGAGCTTATAAAAGGCATACTCCACAACATTGGAGAACACACACTTTTTGGAATTTCAATCTTGTGAGTTTTGTCTTCTTTCTATCTTGAAAGGGCTTTTGAACTTATCAGGTTTTTACCTGTTGCGTTCAAGCAATCAAGACTTATCACCTGGGGTTTTCTAAGAGTTCTTCTTAGAGGATTTGGGTGTGGCGTCTACATATCTCATACCTTGCTTCTCACATAAACAAGGTATATTCCATCTTTTCGCACTTGTGTCGTGAAAGTCTTGGGATCGTTGCCATATTTGGTGTAGGGTGTCGTCAGCATATTGGCGATGTTCGCATCAGTTCGTATCAGAGCACACGGTTGCACGGCAAGTTCCTTCCCATCTTTTTATCTTGTTTTTTTTTCTCTGCCTATTTCTATTCACTATAAAAAAATTATCATATTCTTCTATCTATCTTCTCTTCAGTAGGTTAAAAAAAAAGAGAAAAAAAGCTAAAAAAATTCGTGCAAAAAAAAAGAGCAAAAAAAAATTCATGAAAAAGGCAAAAGAAAAAAAAAGAGGCACACAATTCTATCTTATATCTCATTCTTATTTTGTTCTATCTAAGTCTATTACTTTATTTCATCTTAATTTCTTTCTTCTCTATCTAAATTTTACTCTTATTTCTGTGTCTATTCATACCTCTCACTTAAATTCTTTGGAATTGCTTTTTGAAAACCTTTATCGATATGTCTTGATTGTTCCTCAAGTTGAACTGCTTCGTAAAAATGATTTGTTTTTAAAGTTCAATTTAGATTGAAAGAAGACATATGAGTGGAAAAAGGCAAGAGTGTTTTAAATCTATAAGAAAAAGCCATTTGAGTGTGAAACATGAGTGTTCGAGAGAAACATGTGAGGGAGAGTTGCGAGGTTCTTTTCTTTCTAACAATTATTAGGTTCATAAGGCCCAACGACAAGGAAACACTATGAAAGAAGAGGGTTTCATATCGCCTATTCAAAACCTACAATGGAAAGCAATGAAGAGTAAAATGAAACAGATAGTGAAGTCTGAATTTGAGCCACTTCATACTCGAATGGATTGCTTGGAGGAAGGTGTGAGATGACACTCATATACTTCCATTGAACGACCGTGGAGCAGTCGATCTCGATGCTTTGAACAACAAGAACTGGGGGAGTTCGATGATCTCCAAGTTCATCGTGGCAACATCAATCTCAATTCCTTTAATCAACCCACTACTTGGGACAGACCATGGATTGATGATATCTTGGATAACCAACGTGAGAAGTTATTTCATACTCGTTGCTCTATGAAAAATAAGGTTTGTACTATTATCATAGATGGGAAAAGCTGCACTAACTTTGCTAGCACCAAGCTTGTGGAGAAGTTAGCATTATATACAACGAAGCATCCAAAGCCATATCAAATTCAAAGGCTGAATGATCAACCCAAACTCGAGGTAACCCAACAGGTGATAGTGTCCTTCTCTATTGGGAAATATCAGGATGAAATATTATGTGATGTAGTATCAATGCATGCATGTCATATTTTATTGGGAGAACCATGGAAGTTAGATTGTCACGTTACATATGATAGATTAACAGATAGGTGCTCATTTGTGATAAATAATAGATCAATATCTCTTGTACCTCTTATTTTACAACAAGTTTTTCAGGATCAATTGAAAAAGAAAAAGACAAATGAAAAGAAAATAGCAGAAAGACAAGAGAGAAAAGCCATGATTGAAGAGGAAGAGATAAAAGGCAATATTGAAAAAGAAGAGAGAAAAATCAGAGAGAGAAAAGCCGAAATTGATAATGATGAGAGAAAAGGCAATGTTAAAAAAGAAGAGAGAAAAGCCATAATACAAAGAAAAGAGAGTAAAAACAATTTTATGGAGAGAAAAAGTGAGATCAAGAGAGATACAATTCCATATCCTATCCTTACAGTACTTATGTACAAGGATTTATGTTTTACTAACCATATTGTCGGATATTTGCCGAGCATTAGTATTTCTCTTATGTAGGAATTCAAGAATGTCATTCCTAAGAAGAAAACTCCTAGTTTGCAACCTGATCGAGAAATCAAGTATCAAATTCAACACCAAATCCTAAATTTGATGAAGCTAGGATATGCACGGGATAACATGATTTTAGGTATTGTGCAAATGCCTAAGACAAAATTTGGCAAAGGTGTGTTGATTTTCGAATCATCAACCGTATGAAGGTAATGTATATTCACTCTATTCCTCAATTAAATATTATGGTAGATGAGTTGCATGGAAACTATTTGTTTTCAAAATTTAATCACAAGAGTGAATATTCTGAAATTAGAATGCAAGCTAATTATGGATTGAAAACTGCATTGAAAGTAAAACATGGTTATATGAATGGTTGGCTATAAATTTTAGTTTGACTAATGCATATAACACTTTTATGAGGTTAATAAATTATATCATGCATGCTTTTATTAAAAACTTTGTTGACATATATTTTGATAAAATCATAATATACAACAATTACTTAGATAAACATGAAGGATATTTAAAAATTTCCTTGCAAGTTCTTAGGAAAGATCATTTGTTTGCCAAATTGAAAAATTGCGTATTATGTTTGGGTAAACTTGTATTTCCTGGATATGTTATAAGTTTTGAAGGGATTGCCATTGACAAGGAAATTAAGGTAATTCAAGATTGGCAAACACCTTATTTGGTAAGTTAGGAAAGAAGAACAATTGCACATTATAATGAAAAGTTCAGCGGAGTAGCCCTCAAGCTGAATGAGTATCATGCAAGGTGGGTAGAATTCATTTATAGATCTGGTTATGTGATCAAGTGTAACCAAGGTATGATAAATGTAGTTGCTCGTACATTATCTGGAAGGTACATTTTGCTTTCAATCATTGATACTAAATTGTTTAGTTTTACTTGTAATACTTTGTTGGTTACAAAACTTCTATTTTCAACTACATGTTTATCATATGTTGTGTTTGCATATAATCGTTATATTTATTTAGTGATTAAGTTATCAGCATTGTTGATTATCTACGGTTTTAATCCATTGGATAGAAAACAACATACTCAAGAAAATATTAATCTTTACAACAAGAGTTTCATGAAAGTTGTTTTTGATCCAGGGATTTGGATTAGCCTACATTTGAGGAATGAACTATTTATGAATAGGAAACTATCAAAATTTCTTAGATTAGAGGGATTATTTAAAGTGTTAAAACTCAGTAGTAATAATTACAACAGGAAGTGATCTAGCAAATATATATTGTTAGTAATAGCATAAATATTTATAAGTTAATGTCTTTTGATGTAGGTGATGAAGGAAAAACAGATTTGAGGACAAATGATTTTCAAGAGGGGGAGAATGATGTGAATCCGATTAAAGAGAGTACGAATTCACAAGTTCAATAAACCAGACCTGCAATGGAGCTGAACACTTTGTCACCAAATGGGATAAATGATCACTTGAGACTTCAAGAGGGCCCAATCACAAAGCTAAGGGGCTAAAAGATTCAAAGAAGTTATATGGGCTAATTAAAGAGATTGCCAAAAATCCAAGTGTAAGCCCAATTGAAGAGACTTAGAAAAGCCCAAGAGAAGGAAACCTAACTAAAGAGTCCAAGAAAAACCCACGAGAAAGTCCAAATTTTAATTAAGGAGTAAAGATTTTAGGATATTAAATGATAATATTAGATATTTAATTAGTTAAGATCTTTAAATTAGTTATTAAAAATATCCTAGATATTTAGATTATTAGATATGGTTGGCATGTAACCATAAGATATATTTTCCTTGTTTTTAGGCTATTCGGTTGTTTTCTGAGCTTATAAAAGGCATACTCCACAGCATTGGAGAACACACACTTTTTGGAATTTTAATCTTGTGAGTTTTGTCTTCTTTCTATCTTGAAAGGGCTTTTGAACTTATCAGGTTTTTACCTGTGGCGTTCAAGCAATCAAGACTTATCACCCAGGGTTTTCTAAGAGTTCTTCTTAGAGGATTTGGGTGTGGCATCTACATATCTCATACCTTGTTTCTCACATAAACAAGGTATATTCCATCTTTTCGCACTTGCGTCGTGAAAGTTTTGGGATCGTTGCCATATTTGGTGTAGGGTGTCGTCAGCATATTGGCAAGGTTCGCATCATCCTTTCCACTTTCTAATGAGCTTGGGTTAGTTCTAGTTTTCGTGGTTCTGGTGGAGGCATCTTATCTTCCTTTGAGGGGTACCTTTCCCGTAGGGCAATCGCTTCCTCCTTGAGGAAGGTTGGGTTTCTGGAACATCCTCATGAATTGCTCGTAGAGCTCCCTTTATTCAGAAGTCAATCTAGGTGTAGTGATTCGAGCTCTTCCAAGCTCATGTGCTCCCGAGCTACCTCTCTGCCTAGAGTGGAAATCTTCACGGGTCTGAGGACATTGTGGGTTCATTTAGCTCCTCTACTTGGGGCCATATCTATAAGATGAAGGGTGTTTATTGGTCACGTTCCAAGATTTAGTTTTGAAACTTTGTTTGGAAAACTCAGGCTCTGATACCACCAAAGTTGTCACACCCTAGCCCAGTTTAGTCGGATCCCTGTGAACAACCCGACACCCTTTCCTATACTAGAATTGTAAACCCCGCACATTTGAGTTAAGGAAAACCGGGAAAAGAACAGTCAAACCGAATAAGAAAACCAAACTGATTTACATTTGGGAATAAGCAATATGAAAATTTATAACTTTCGGTTGATCCAAAGGATTTATTAAACATTGGAAAAGAAACTTAAGACAAACTAGAAAACAAAAACCAAATTGGTTCAAGTGAACTAGATTCCATAATAACTTTAAAGTTAAGCATGCTTACCTGAGAGTAGTGTGAGGATGGGTGACCTCCTATGAAGTATGATTTTTTGTAAATTGAAATTTTGGTCAAAAATTTTTATGCGAACATACGGCTTATCATAAATAGCCATCAATTAATATATATTTAATTATTGAAATTAATACCTAAATTAAATTCTTGGAATTAATACAAATAATTTAATACCGAAATTAAATTATTGGAATTAATACCAAAATTAAATTATTGGAATTAATACCAATAATTTATGGCAATATTAATACTAGTAATAAATCTCGCCCATTTAATACATGGGTTTTACGACTATATAAAGAGGTCATCCCCATTTCATTCTCCTCACACCTCAAACACTTCTCTCTCTCTCTCTCGACTGCTCCATTTCCTGGTAAAGCTCGAACCAGAGCTTCAGCTTGAACAAAGGTCGGGCTCTTTAGAACCAGGGAGAAGACAACTATCTGATAGCAAACTTCAGTCGATCCAAGAATCGTTAGAGAAGCGCCGACATGATGGAATAGTGAAGCAACTCCGGCGAACCGAAGCTACCCTATTTCGGCCTAGCTGGAATCGACCATTTCAAGCCCTCCTCAGGCCAAACCAAGACCTCCCAACACTTCCTCAGCCGTTCCACGGCCAAATTAGGACCGAAAGGTAAGCTAATTCGACTCCCCTTATAATTTTTTATTGGTGCTAGAGAGAGAGTCGACCGAATTTCAATGACGAAATTCTAATCCAATTCCATATCAATTGATACAATACTTGATTTTAGGATGAACCTCAGGACGAGACCTATCTGCCCAGATCGAAAGCATGGACTATCGTGCCTTCACCAGTGAGTAATCGAAACTTTCTCTCTCTCTACAGTCTATTTTCCGGCAAAGCTCCGTTTGAGCTCGTTCCGACGTTAAAATCTGTGATTCAAAGTTTCTTAGAATCGTATGAAGATACAGTAACTCAATTTCAACTCCAATTTCAATAATTAGAAGTGTTTGATCGGTTAATTTGATGAAATCAAATTCGGTAGTGTTGAAGAGTTGAAATTGGGAAATTTTGGGTATTTTCGAAATTCAAAGGGGCCAAAATACAATTTTATGAAATTGAGGGTCAATTGGGCATTAAAATAATGTTGGAGGACCAATTGAGGAATTTTGGGAATTTTGGGGAAAAACTTACCATTTTTGTGAAAGAAGGGCAAAATGGTAATTTTGGAAAAATTGGGGAACCAAATTGGAAATTTGGAAAATTAAACCCCTTTTTGGTGAAATTGATTAAATTGAGGTCCCACGATAAATTTTAAAAGTTACAGGACTCAATTTGAGGAAAAACCGACATTAGGGACTTAAAGTTAAAGAGAAATAACTTTAGGGACCTAATTGAAAATAACTAAAAGTTTGGGTTTTCTCATTCATTAATGAATGAAGGCTGTTATGCCGAGTAATAATGATCAAGGTTGTTCATATCGTGTAGGAACGTTAAATATCGTGAACGCCAGCAAGGACAAGCTCGCGTGAATACAAAGAACTAGTCTAGTGGAATTCATGGCATTAACGAGTGAGTGGGTTTACTAACATCATACCCGGTTGGGGATGATAAGTGCCTCGATATAAAAACCCACTATTTAGTGGTATTTTAATCATCACTACTTAGAGAAAGTGATGTGAAAGATATACGGAAAAACAACTTACAGGTTGTAAGTAGATCATACCCGGTTGGTATGATGAGACTTCCTCGAAGGAAGTTGAAAACCCGTTCATCAATTATGAACGGAGATGTCCTTATACCGGTCGGTATGATGGACAGTAAAAACCTATTTTTGTTGGAAGTGCTCTCCCCTAACTGTGTGCCAATGCTTAAACAATTTGGGAGACCTTCTCGACGGGAGCTCGAATAGCTCTAATAGGCTAGGGGCCTCGGTTTTGGAACTTGGGGGCTAAATGCCCGATTTTGAAAATCTCGTACAGTGGGCCCAAGGCTAGTTGGCATGAGCAGGAGCTCGTAAATGAACATGATATATGTGCCATAAAACTTAATAAGTGAATTGTTTGGCCATTGTACCAAGATAGGACTGACATGCTCAGTCAACTAGCGGCAATGCGACATGACAGGTCGACGGACTAGTCAAGACAAACAGCTACGGGTTGAGTTGAGAGTCGGGGCTGTTGGACTAGTGGCACCACAAATTACATGGCAATATAAGAAAGCATTGTTTGTGCAAGCACTGTGAGTACGGGATCATCAAGACGCCCATGAGGGGTAGTGATGCGTCCTAAGGGCACTGGACAACCTGGTGGCTATAAGGGCAGTTCGTCATTCCAGGTGTCTGTGCGAAATTTGGAGTAGCACGAAGCGCATGAGACCGGGGTGGGGACAAGATGAGGTCTATGTCCTCATACAGACATGAAGAAGTGATTTTCGGATTATGGGTAGGATGTCACGTACATCCACTCATTCCCAGGGTAGAAGTGGTTGTACTTCTATCCGGGTGGTAGGAAAAGTCACTCCGAAGCCACTAGCGGGTTTAGTAGTGATACTGACTTGCGAATGTGTGTAACCTTCATGGTGAAGGATGTGTGTTGGGTGTGACACACCGTGGTAACTAAGAAATAATGGAAAAACCCGAATTTTTAAATGAAGGGAATTTTTTTAAAAACAAAAGAGTCTAGCACACTCCATATAAATGTTTTTCTTAAAAGTCAGAAGCTTTTTAAAACCCATTCACTGAGTAGTTGTACTCACCCCCTCCCTTATATCCATTTCAGGAAATCCCGGAAAGCCTCCCCTTAAAAACTGTCAACTAAGATGCATGTAAGACAGGTATGTAAAGTTTTTAATTTCATGCAGTTTTGATTATGCTATTCCAAGAAAAAGGTGCAGGTTAAAGGATGCCTTACTCGTTACGGTTTACAATAAGGGGAAACCTTTTAATAAACTAGAAGAGTGGCGGGTTGATCACGGGGATCCGACCAAACCGAGTCAGGGCGTGACAACTAGAGTGGTATCAAATCCTGTTTCCTCGAATACATAATTAAGACTATAAAATATTGTAACTAATAGGATTTATCCTAAAATTTTCAGATGGCTCCCAGGAGAGAAACCAAGAAAACTAGGAATGGCTCTACTCAATACCTTATCTTCGTAGGAAGACAACCCTAGAAGCTTTCCAAATGCATAAAGTATGGCAGGAATCTCAAAAGAGCAAATGAGAAAGTATCTTGGAGAATGGTGACAGGACCTATTGAGGTCACAACTCTAAGTATAAAGGAAGCCAAGTGTGAAGCCATAAAATGGGGCATATAACCTTACATAGGAGGATGCTTATCAAGAATCTCGTAGCCCCCTAGTTATTTGGTGACCATTTTCTGTAATAGGGCCAAAATCCCCAACATACTGTACTACTCTATTAATGAAGTACTCCAAATTCCTAAAAACCTTGTCCCTCAAATGATGTGATCTTCAAGGAAGACTCCAAAAAGAAAAAAAAAACTCTCATGGTATCCAGACTTAAGGATGACGGAGTACTAAAACTAACAATTTCCAAGAAAACGCCAGGAGGAACCACTTATGTTCATGTAATTACAAGCATGAATGATAGGGACACTGCATGGAGAAGTGCCCAACCCTACAAAAGACAGGAATCAAGTTAACCTAGAGGGGAATAGGACACGAACTGAAAAACTGTCCCACATCGCCAGGAGTCAGGATAATATTTTCCAAGAATAAACACCCCACAACTATAGGAAATCCAAATGGATACCATCCCAAGAAACATGACTCTATTTGCAACCACAAATAACAGCAAACTCTTCAAAATCTTAGCAAAGTGGTAAGAAGAAAAAAGGGGTAAAGGTAGGACCTCAATAAAACTACAAACGGAACAAAGGATAGCTGAAGAGAATTCCCCCTTTAAGAAGAAAATCCAAACCATTTAAGAGCAAAGAAAGGAGTGCATCCACAAGAGAAGATAAGACGAACATTTGATGACAAACGGGACGTATTGGGATTATAGGAATAAATCACCTTGGAAAAAGCAACTATGTCAAATAGGAAGTTCGGACCAACAGGATAAGAGAAAGCAAGTCGTTACAACAAAATAGTCAGAGGGAACAAATGACACCCTAAGGAAGATTGGGAAGTAGAAGGGACTACACCCTAAAAAGGTTAGTGAGATGGATGTTAAGGACAGGAGGACTCAAGAAATAGCTGCTAAGAAACTTAGACCAAACAAATGGTGGAGGCAAAGCAGTTAACGAACAAATACTCGGGAAAGCCAAAATGTAAGTTCCGATAAAGAAGAGAGAGGCAGAAAGGTCAAATACTCGGGAAAAGAAGGATACAAGAAATCCTTAAAAGGACCAAGGGCCAATTAACGACTAAACTCAAGCCAAGAAAGGAATAGGCAAGCCTCTCCCACAATGATCCTAAAACAAGGAAGATTTGTACGCTCCCTAAAGAAATAGGCAGGTACTAGGTACGAATAAGGATGCAAATAGAGCATAAAAGATGTGCCTAAAAGATTTGAGGAGTAATGGTAAATAGGAGAAGACGACATCAAGGGATGTCCTTTAAGGGTAGAAATCCCCTAGAGCAAATGTAAGAAAAGAATGTTAGGGGAAAGGCAAAAAAATCCTACAAAGGAAGGAAGCCCCGGAAAGGCATGTGTGTCCTAATTAAGAGGAAATAGAACCAACCCTTATTTAGGAACTGTTTTCCAAGAAAGGAAGTATTGTAATGGTCCATTATGACCTATTTGGAGAGAATAGGAGAACCATGTAGAAAGAGGAAAACTAGTAACGGCGGACAGCCAAAGATAATGAACAAAACTGGATGGAGTGAACCTTCCCAAGCAAAGTAATCGACACATAGATTGAAAGCAATTATTGTAGAATGAAGAATCATGAAGTGATTTATGAGCAAGTAAAAGAGGATTAAGGAAAAAGGAAGTCATTGAATAAGGGATGTCACTAAAGAAGAGAAAGGACATAAGAAGGGAAAAAAAATCCTCGTATGTCAATAATCATCAGGAAACCCAACGATTGGAATTGAAAGGACCCAATAAAAACGTTTGGAAAGGATGAGTAGGTAAGAGAAATCCATGTGGTTATGTGAGACATAACTTCAAAGGCATGATGGATGAGAGGATAACGGTAAAAAGGATAGTTGAGGAATGCCATTAAAAGAAAAGAGGGATGAAGTTATATGATTCCTGAAAGGTAAAAAAAAAAAAAAGCTAAGAGAGACCCTCAAGGAGATGTTCTAGAAATCTAATGGATAAAGACAGGTCCTAGAAAATGCCATGCTGTAAGGGGTATGTAAGCAAAACAATTCCGAGGAGAATATGACTCAAAGTAAGGAAGAGTCAGCTAATAAGCATGACGATGTTGAATATAAAAATTTGGACTGAAGTTATAATAGACAACGAATGGAGGAAGAGTCAAAATGAGATGAAAAAGTGAGAATAAAGAAAACTGTGGCAACCAGTACGTAACACCCGAAAAAACATTGAGCTAAAGGTTTCAACGACCAATGGGTTAACTAGACATGGGAATGGTTAGGTATCTTAGAATTTCCAATCTTGAGTACAGAACCTCGAAGGGAAGAATGTGCTCTAAGCAAAGAAAGATATAAATCTAAGAATATACCCTGAAGTAAGGTATGTCTCGTTATGATAAACTCCATGGAGGGAGTAAATAATATAAAGGAAAAGAAATTCCTTAAATGAAGGATGTAAAAAGGACTAATTAAAAGAACAAGAGAAGACTTTGCATGTTAAGCAAACACCAAAGGGGCATCAAAGGAAATGATTGCTCATGCAAGGATGTTAACTAAGTTTTGGGAACAAAACTCCTAAAAGGAGAGGAGAGTTGTAAACCCCGCACATTTGAGTTAAGGAAAACCGGGAAAAGAACCGGCCAAACCGAATAAGCAAACCAAACCGGTTTACATTTGGGAATAAGCAATATGAAAATTTACAAGTTTCGGTTGATCCAAAAGATTTATTAAACATTGGAAAATAAACTTAAGACAAACTAGAAAACAAAAATCAAATTGGTTCAAGTGAACTACATTTTATAAAAATTTTAAAGTTAAGCGTGCTTACCTGAGAGTAGTGTGAGGATGGGTGACCTCCTGGGAAGTATGATTTTTTGTAAACCGAAATTTTGGTAAAAAAATTTTATGCGAACGTACGGCGTATCATAAATAGCCATCAATTAATATATATTTAATTATTAAAATTAATACTAATAATTTAATACCTAAATTAAATTATTGGAATTAACACAAATAATTTAATACCGAAATTAAATTATTGGAATTAATACCAATAATTTATGGCAATATTAATACTATTAATAAATCTCGCCCATTTAATACATGGTTTTTACAACTATATAAAGAGGTCATCCCCATTTCATTCTCCTCACACCTCAAACACTTCTCTCTCTCTCTCTCTCTCTACTGCTCCATTTCCTAGTAAAACTCGAACCAGAGCTTCGGTTTGAACAAAGGTCGGGCTCTTTAGAACCGGGGAGAAGACAGCTATCTGATAGCAAACTTTAGTCATTCCAAGAAACGTTGGAGAAGCGCCGACAAGATGGAATAGTGAAGCAACTCCGGTGAACCGAAGCTGCCCTATTTCGGCCAAGCTGGAATCTACCATTTCAAGCCCTCCTCAGGCCAAACCAAGCCCTCCCAACACTTCCTCAGCCTTTCCACAGCCGAATTAGAACCGAAAGGTAAGCTAATTCGACTCCCCTTTATAATTTTTGATCGGTGCTAGAGAGAGAGTCGACCGAATTTCAATGACGAAATTCTAATCCAATTCTGCATCAATTGATACAATACTTGATTTTAGGATGAACCTCAGGACGAGACCTATCTGCCCAGATTGAAAGCTCGGACTGTCGTGCCTTCACCGGTGAGTAATCGAAGCTTTCTCTCTCTCTACAGTTTGTTATCCGGCAAAGCTTTGTTTGAGCTCGTTCCGACGTTAAAATCTGCGATTCAAAGTTTATTAGAATTGTATAAACATACAATAACTCAATTTCAACTCTAATTTCAATAATTAGAAGTGTTTGATCGGTTAATTTGATGAAATCAAATTCGGTAGTGTTGAAGAGTTGAAATTGGGAAAATTTGGGTATTTTCGAAATTCAAAGGGGCCAAAATACAATTTTATGAAATTAAGGGTCAATTGGGCATGAAAATAATGTTGGAGGACCAATTGAGGAATTTTGGAAATTTTGGGGAAAAACTTACCATTTTTGTGAAAGAAGGGCAAAATGGTAATTTTGGAAAAATTGGGGAACCAAATTGGAAATTTGGAAAATTAAACCCCTTTTTGGTGAAATTGAATAAATTGAGGTCCCACAATAAATTTTAAAAGTTACGGGACTCAATTTGAGGAAAAACCGACATTAGGGACTTAAAGTTAAAGAGAAATAACTTTAGGGACCTAATTGCAAAAAACTAAAAGTTTGGGTTTTCTCATTCATTAATGAATGAAGGCTGTTATGCCGAGTAATAATGAACAAGGTTGTTCATATCGTGTAGGAACGTTAAATATTGCGAACGCCAGCAAGGACAAGCTCGCGTGAATACAAAGAACTAGTCTAGTGGAATTCACGGCATTAACGGGTGAGTGGGTTTACTAACATCATACCCGATTGGGGATGATAAGTGCCTCGATAAAAAAACCCATTGTTTAGTGGTATTTTAATCATCACTACTTAGAGAAACTGGTGTGAAAGATATGCGGAAAAACTACTTACGGGTTGTAAGTAGATCATACCCGGTTGGTATGATGAGACTTCCTCGAAGGAAGTTGAAAACCCGTTCATCGGTTATGAACAGAGATGTCCTTATACCGGTCGGTATGATAGATAGTAGAAACCAATTTTTGTCGGAAGTGCTCTCCCCTGACTGTGTGCCAATGCTTAAACAATTTGGGAGACCTTCTCGACGGGAGCTCGAATAGCTCTAATAGGCCAGGGGCCTCGGTTTTGGAACTTGGGGGCTAAATGCCCGATTTTGAAAACCTCGTACAGTGGGCCCAAGGCCAGTTGGCACGAGCAGGAGCTCGTAAATCAACATGATATATGTGCCATAAAACTTAATAAGTGAATTGTTGGGCCATGGTACCAAGATAGGACCGACATGCTCAGTCAACAAGTGGCAGTGCGACATGACAGGTCGACGAACTAGTCAAGACAAACAGCTGCGGGTTGAGTTGAGAGTCGGGGCCGTTGGACTAGTGGCACCACAGATTACATGGCAATATAAAAAAACATTGTTTGTGCATGCACTGTGAGTATGAGATCATCAAGACACCCATGAGGGGTAGTGATGCGTCCTAAGGGCACTGGACGACCTGGTGGCTATAAGGGCAGTTCGTCGTTCCAGGTGTCTGTGCGAAATCTGGAGTAGCACGAAGCGCATGAGACAGGGGTGGGGACAGGATGAGGTCTATGTCCTCATATAGGCATGAAGAAGTGATTTTGGGATTGTGGGTAGGATGTCACGTACATCCACTCATTCCCAGGGTAGAAGTGGTCGTACTTCTATCCGGGTGGCAGGAAAAGTCGCTCCGAAGCCACTAGGGGGTTCAGTAGTGATACTGACTTGCAAATGTGTGTAACCTTCATGATGAAGGATGTGTGTTGGGTGATGACACACCGTGGTAACTAAGAAATAATGGAAAAACCCAAATTTTTAAAGGAAGGGATTTTTTTTTAAAACAAAGGAGTCTGGCACACTCCATATAAATGTTTTTCTTAAAAGTCAGAAGCTTTTTAAACCCCATTCACTGAGTAGTCGTACTCACCCCCTCCTTATATCCCTTTCAGGAAATCCCGGAAAGCCTCCCCTTAAAAACCGTCAACTAAGATGCATGTAAGACAGGTATGTAAAGTATTAAATTTCATGCAGTTTTGATTATGTTATTATTGGAAAAAGGTGCAGGTTAAAGGACGCCTTACTCTTTACGGTTTACAATATGGGGAAACCCTTTAATAAACTGGAAGAGTGGTGAGTTGATCACGGGGATCCGACCAAACCGAGTTAGGGCGTGACAAGAATGGTAATACCAAGCTAGGCCAGGAATGGTAAAGGCGTACAAGCACAAACTTTTTCCATAACAAAGTAAACAAAACAATTTAATAAATTTACCTCTTCAAGTAAATTCCTAGCTTGCTTCTCTGGCTTGCCTCTCCTTAGTTTACGAGCTTCCCTAAAAGGGGATAAGGGAGAGGGTGAGTTCTACAACTCAGTGGCCAGAGTCATAAGACAACATGGCTTCAAGGTTGAGTAAGCATTTAAACAACATTTTCCCCTTTTTATGGAAAATCACATGATAAGCAAGCCATCACTTGTCTTAGCCCATTTCATACGATTATTATTCATGCGTAGGTCTTAGCCCATTTCATACAATTAATATGAGTGTGGGCCTTAGCCCATTTTATATAATTACTCTTCATGCATGTGCCTTTGCCCATTTTCTACAAATGCCATTCTTAGGTACGCCTGAGCCCATTTCCTTTTAAACACCATTCATGCATGCTTATATGTTTTTATAGTTCTTAAATTGTGAATAGAAACGATCGGTCCAATAAGACTTGCCATCTATAATGCTACTTACCCAACTATTTGGATACGTGTTCATTTCGGTCTAATTTTGAGTGTCTCTGATCGATGCTTTGCACTTGACTATTCATAGTAGCATAAGCTCTAATATCTATATAAACAATACATGATCAATTTCGATTCTAAAATATTTGTATTGGTACCGTCCCTTAATTTCGTAAAAATACAGTTTTGCTGTTTGGGCCAGATTTGCTCAAATCTCATATTTGAAACCCATTTATCCAACTCTAATTCGTAGGTTCTAAGTACCTATTATTATCCTCCTATTTCGAGGAAACTTCCTCCCTATGGCCTTAAGCTTTTTCACCTTTTTTCATTATGGTCCTCATACTTTCTATTTATTACATATTAGTCTCTAACTTTTTCAAATTCTGCATTTTAGTCCTCCTACTTTCTCCTTACTCAATTGAAGGTAAAATTGAGTTCCTACACTTCCACATGATTCAATGGAACTTTGAATCGCGTTAATTGGATCCGAATTGACCTCAAACGGAGCTTCGTCGGAAAATTGGACTTATAGAGAGAAAGCTTTGAAAGCTTGTTGTGGGGGGTGCAGCAGTGCGAGCTTTCGATCTAGGTAGACAGCTCTCGTCCTGAGGTTCCTCCTAGGATATAGAATTGCATCAATTCATGTCGAATTGAGGGAGAATTTGGTCAGTGAAGTTTCATCGGTTCTCTCTCTAACACTGATTGAAAATTACAGAGGGGAACCAAATAGGCTTACCTTTCAAGCTCAATTCAGTCGTATAAGGGTTGTAGAAGTGTTGGAGGAGCATGGTTTGGCCTGAGAAGGGCACAAATTAGCCATTTTTAGCTTGGCCAAAATAGGGCAGCTTCAGTCCATCGGAACAGCTTCACTGTTCGATCACGTCGGCGTTTCTCCACCGATCCTCGGAGCAAATGGAGACTATCGTCGGGTAGCTGACTTCTTCTCGAATCTAAGGAACCCGCCCTCACCTTCTTTGGCTTAGAAAAACCCCAATATCAGAGCTCTGGTTTAAGCTTCACTAGAAAATAGAGTAGTAGGGAGAGAGAGGTGTTTTTAGGTGTAAGGAGGATGAATGAGGAGGAGCTCTTTATATAGGAAGCTCAGGGACTCCTTGGTCGTCCAATTGGCACCTTTATGGTGATCATTCATTGCTTGAAACTCTCTGAGCAGAGACTTTTCATTTTCATCGGCGTTGTTCGATTTTCTAGCAAGTGAACAGTATTGTCATCTGAAGGAAGAAGATGACACTGTTCCGAACCAGGTTCAACGCTTAAATTATTTTGTTCAGACCTAATTTGACCAATTTTTTCAAAATTAAAAATTTCTATATTCATCTAAATTCATTTTCTATCCAATGATGGCTTAAATTCTCAAATTTGAATTTTCTAAGCCAATTAGAAAAATGAATTTTGAAATCAGCTCAATCCGCTTCAGGTCTGGTTCACCTTAACCGGTTTGTTTTTCTCTTCCAATTCATTCTGAAGTCATTTTCCATGCCATTTGTGACTCTTTAGGTCACTCATCATCTATAAACTTCCTGATTTACCCTTTCTCTTTCGATTTTCTCATCATCACTCATCCGCTTCAGGTCTGGTTGGGATTAATGAACCGGTTCGATTTTCTCACCTAGGTTGACCGGTTCTTTTCCTGGTTTCTTTGTGTTTAAGGAACGGGGTTTACATCTATTCCCTCCTTTTAGGAGTTTTGTCCCCAAAACTTAATTAGCAACCTTTGCATTAGGAATAAATTCCTTTGGTGTCAACTTGGGTTTGCTTGACATGCTAACTCTTCGGTTGTTCTTTTAGTTAGCCCTTTTTATATCATTCACTTAAGGAATTTTTTTTCCTTTCCATTGTTCATTCACTCCATGGAGTTTATCATAATTAGGCATGTCTTACCCACTACCCCATGGTACATCCCTAAGTTCACTTCCTCCGCTTACTTAGGGCAAGATTCTTCCTCTTGAGGGTTCTTGCTCAAAATTTCATAATTGGGAGTTCTAAGCTGCCCAATCATTCCCTTATCTAGTTATTCTCTTGGTCATTGAAACCCTTATCTCTATGTTCTCTCGAGTGCTACATACTTGCTTTCACAGGTTTTGATGTTATCACATTTTTTGTCTTATTTTTTACCCTTCCCTCGTCCGTTGTTTATTACAACTTCGGTCCAAATTTTTATATTTGACCTTATCATGTTTACTAACTAACTCTTCCTTACTCGAGTCACATCTGTACATTAGATTTCTAGAATACTTCCTTAAGGGTCGTTCTAATCTTTCCAACCTTTTAGGGTTGTATAACTTCATCTGGTAGTATATTCTCGACTACCTTTACTGTTATTCACTTATCCATCTTACCTTTGATGTCTTGTCTTACATAACTGTGTCGGTTTCCCTTACCTACTCATCTTTCCCCAACTTCTTTATTGGGTCTTTCCGGTTCCAATTATTGGGTTTTCCCCATGACTTACCGACACGCAGGGATGCTTCCCTTCTTATGCACTTCCTCATTTCTAGTGGCGTCCTTTCCTCAAGGACTTTCCTTTTTCTTAATCCATTCTTACTCACTCGTGATCATTTTCATAATTCTTTATCCTGATTTATTCTCTTTTGTTTTATGTGTCAATTTCTTTGTTGGGGGAAGTTCCCTTCTTACGGATTTTGTTCTCTACTATGTCCCTCACAGTAAAGGCTTCCACTTTGGGAGCCACATGCTCCACCTTCTTACAATTCCTTGCAAGTTTATTTCTTCCTTTCTTCACATTCCTTTCTATATTGGGTATTTGTCAGCCTTTAATACTCCATTATCTTAAAATTCCCATTTCTTCCCTCATTCCTTATCTCAGTGACTTCCGGTTATTGTTCTAATTTAGTGTACTCCACCTTATGCTTAGTCATCCTCACTTTAGGCTACATCAAGTGAGCATGTATTACAACTAGTCTTGATGTCAGTGATCATTTACTTTAGTCACTTCTTAACTTAAGGACTTGCCTATCCAAGATTTCTTAAATGTACTTTTACTCTATTCCCTTATTATGGGCAGTCCACCCCTTTCTTACTCGTACAACATCTTTTGATGTTATCTTTCGACTTACCTGTTCCTTGGGTTTAACTTATTCATTGTGTCAACCCTAACCCAGTTTGGTCGGATCCCTATGATCAACCCATCGCTCTCCTGGTTCAAGAGGAGTTTCCTCCTTCTTTCACTCAAGAGGAGACATGCGTACTTTCAACCTTGTTCCCTAGAATGACATATATCAAATAAAATGCAAGTTTAAGAGAAATTAATCATACCTGATAGAAGGTAAGGCTTGGTATTATCCCTAGCTATTTTCTTTATTTCTTGAAAACGGATAAAAAGAGGGGTGTGTTTCTACAACTCAATTATGGGTATTTTAAAAATGAAGTTTCGGTAAAAATAGTTTTAAAATTTTGGAGTGTGTTGAACTCCTTAATTCCTTTAAATTTTATCATTTTCAAATTTCGGTTTTCATAACCATTTCTCATTCACACGGTGTGTTTATCAACCAACACACGCCCTTCATCATGAAGGAAACACACATTCGCAGGCCAGCCCATCCACTATACCCACTTGTGGCGTCAGGGCGACTTTATCGGCCACCTAGATAGAAGCACGTCCATTTCTACCCTGAGAATCAGTGGATGTACATGACATTCAACCCTCAATCCCATAACAAAACTCTATGTCTGTATGAGGACAGAGACCTCATCCCATCCCCACCCCGGTCTCATGCGCATGAAGCTACATCAAGCTTCTTAAGACTTTTGGTACGACTAACTGCCCTTATTTCCACCAAATCATCCAGAGCCCTAAGACACATCACTACCCCTCTTGGGTATCCGGAAGGTCCCGTAACATAGTGCATGCACAAATCAACATTTTTTCACATAAGCCATATAATATGTGGTACCACTAGTCCAACGGCCCTGACCCTCAACTCGACATGCAGCTGTTTGTCTTGACTAGTTCAAAGACTTGTCATGTTGGACTGCCACTAGTCCATTAAGTATGTCGGTCCTGTCTCGGTACCATAGCCAAACAACTAATTTACTTAAGTTTTCAGGGCTTAATAATCCTATTTGTTTTACCATATCCAAACAACTAATTTACTTAAGTTTTCAAAATCGGGCATATTAGCCCCAAAGTTCCAAAATCGAGGCCTACAACCTATCTGAGCTATTCGAGCTCTCGTCAATAAGGTATCCCAAAAAGTTTAAGTAGTGGCACACAATCAGGGGAGAGCACTTCTGACAAAATATCTTTTCAGTAGCCCATCACACCAATCGAGTATGAGGACATCTCCGCTTATAACCGATAAGCGAGTTTTCCATTTCCTTCTAGAAAGTTTCATCATACCAACCGGATATGATCTACTTACAACCGATAATTAGTTTTTCTGCATGAATTTCACATCACTCCTTCTTAGGTGTGATGGTTAAAATACCACATAGCAGTGGATTTTCATTTACGAGGTGCTTATCATCCCAAATAGGTATGATATTAAATATCCCACTCACCAGATTGTGAAATGTATTTCCTCTAAATCGACTTTTGTCTTTTGCGACCTTTGTCTCGGCAGGCGTTCCCGATATCTCGTGTTCCTACATGGTATAAACATCTCTAATCATTATCATTTGGCTTGATAGCCTTCATTCATTGTGAATGACTAAAAATATCCAACTTTTCAAATATTTGCAATTTGGTCCCTAAAGTTCTTTTTCTTTACTTTTAGGCCCCAAATGCTAGTTTTTTCCCCAAGTTGAGTTCTGAAACTTTTGAAATTCCCCTTGGGAACTCAATTTATTAAATTTTATAAAAAGGGGTTCAAGTTTCCCAAATTCCAAATTTTGCCCTCAATTTTTCCAAAATTACCATTTTCCCCATCCTTTACAAAAATGGTAAGTTTTACCGCAAATTTTCCAAATTTTACTCAATTGGTCCTCCAACATTCTTATCATGCCCAATTGGCCCTCAATTTTATAAAATTACATTTTAGTCCCTTGAATTTTTTAAATACCCAATTTTCCCCAATTTCAACTTTCCAACACAACCGAATTTAATTTTATCAAATTGACTGATCAAACAAGTTTAATTGTTAAAATTGAAGTTAAATTAGAATTCCTACATCTTCATATGATTCAGCTTCACTTTGAATCACACAATTTGATGTCGGAACGAGCTCAAATGGTGGTTTGCTAGAAAATTGAACATAGAGAAAGAAAGCTTTGAATGTTTAATGTCGGAGTCTCAGCGGTTCGAGCTTTCAATCTGAGTAGATAGCTCTCTTCCTAGGGTTACTCCTATGATGAAGAACTATATCAATTGATGCCGAATTGAGTGAGAATTTTATCATTGAAATTTTGTCGGGTCTCTCTAGCATTGGTCGGAAATTATAGAGTGGAGCTAAATTTGCTTACCTTTCAATTCTAATTTGGCCGTAGGAGGGTTGAGGAGGTGTTGGGAGAGCTTGGTTTGGCCTAAGGTGGGCTCGAATTAGCCAATATCAACTCGGCCGAAACAAGGCAGCTTCGGTCCGTCGGAGCTGCTTCACTGTTCGATCACGCTGGCGCTTCTCCGGCGACCCTTGGAGCGATTGGAGACTACCATCGTGTAGCTGACTTCTCCCCGAATCTAAGGAACCTGACCATGCTTTCTTTGGCTTAGAAAAGACCCTATATCGGAGCTCTGGTTTGAGCTTCACTAGAAAACAAAGTAGCTAAGAGAGAGTGAGGTTTTTAGGTGTCGAGAGGATGAATGGAGTGGAGCTCCTTATATAGGAAGCTTAGGGACTCATCGACCCTCCGTTTGGCATTTATGATAGTCATTGATGACCTGAAACATACTGAATGGAAACGTTTCCTCTTCACCTGTGCTGGTTCAATTTTTCGACAAGAGAACAATGTTGTCATATGAAGGAAGATGACGACGTTGTTCCAAACCGGACTGTACCGGTTGGAACCGAGTTTAAAGTTTAAACTAGCCAATTCAGGCCCAATTCGATTGAGTTTTTCAAAATTAAAATTTTCAAAATTCATTATATATCAAATAGTGGCCTCAATTCTTAAATTGGAATTTTCTGATCCACCTAGAAAAATAATTTTAGCATACGTTTCAATAGTGGTTCAAACCGGTTCAATCTTATTCGGATCCGGTTCACCTGAACCGGTTTGGTTTTCATCACCCATTCATCCTAAAGTCCTTTTATATGACTTATGTGACTTTTTAGGTCACTCGGGATCCATAAATTTCCCAGTTTGCCCTCTCTCTATTAGTTCCGGTTCATAAACCAGTTTCCATCGTGTTTGGATCTAGTTCACTCGATCCGGTTAGGTTTTTCTCTCCCAATTTTTCCTAAGGTTCTTTTCCAAGGTTTATGAACCCTTTTGGATCACTCAAGAGTTGTAAGTTCTCCAACTTGCTGGTTCCCCAATGATCGGGTTTGAGAACCGATTCAGTTTTCTCACTCAGTTTGACCAGTTCTTTTCCTGGTTTTCCTTAACTCCAAAGGAGTTTTGTCCCCTAAACTTATTTCACACTTTTAGCATATGGGATAAACCTTTATATTAATATATAAATTTTCTAGTTTATCATCTTACAACCTTCTTGGTTATTCTCATTCCTCCATTACATCACATACCTAAGATCCTCATCTCATTCTCATCATTTCTTCATTCCATGGAACTTACTTTAGCTAACCATATCTCCCTGGAAGACTTAGAGTAATTTCCTTTAGCTTTCTTTCCCAAGGCACCATTTCTTCATTTGAAACTCCTTTGCCTAAGATTTCAGGACTATGAGTTCTGGTCATTTTGTGTAAACCCTGTCCTTTGATAATAAGAAAATCGGGGAAAGAACCGGTCATTTTCAAATTTAAAACTGAGTCAATCTACAAACCCGAACCGATAGAGAAAGGGTAAATTAGGAAATTTGTGGATCTCGAGTGACCCAAAGAGTCCCAAAAGTCATGGAAATGGACTTAAGAATGAATTGGAGATGAAAACCAAACCAGTTTAGGTGAACTGGATCCGAACCGGATTGAAACAATTTGGACTGGTTTGAAACACTATTGAACTAGATTCTAAATTCATTCTTCTAGATGGCTTAAAAAATTTTAATTTAAGATTTGAGGCTACCATTGGATATAAAATGAATTTAGATGAGTTTAGAAATTTTTAGATTTAAAAAATTCGGTTGAATTGGGGGTGAGCTGGCCGGTTTAAGCTTTGAACCCAGTTTGAACCGGTCTGGTCAGTTTCGGAATAGTGTCATCTTCTTCCCTCAGAGGACAACACTGTTCACTCACTATCGAATGACCAAGAAGTCCTTGAGCTTCCTATATAAAGAGCCCCTCCTCAATCATCCTCTCTACACCTAAAAACTCTATTCTCTCTCACCTGCTTAGTTTTTCGACAAAGCTCGAACCAGAGCTCTGATATGGGGCTATTTCCAAGCCAAAGAAGGCATGGTCGGGTTCTTTAGAACTGGGGAGAAGTCAGCTACACACCTATAGTCTCCATTTGCTCCGAAAGTCAACGGAGAAATGTCGGCGTGATCGAACAATGAAGCAACTCCGGCGGACCGAAGCTGCCCTCTTTTGACAGAGCTGAAATCGGCCAATTTGAGCCCTACTCAAGTGAAAACAAGCTCTCCCAACACCTCTTCAGCCCTCCCACAACCGAATTAGGACTGAAAGATAAGCTAATTCGGCTCTCTACAATTTTTGACCGGTGCTAGAGAGAGAATTGGCAGAATTTCAATAATAGAATTCTAATTCAATTCGGTGTCAATTGATGTGATTCTTGATACTAGGAGGAAACTCAAAAGGAGAGTTGTCTGCCTCGATTGGAAGCTCGGACCGTCGCACCCCCACCGGTGAGCAATTGAAGCTTTCTCTCTCTACGTTCTATTTTATAGTGAAGCTTCATTTGAGCTCATTCCAACGTCAAAACTTATGATTCAAAGTGCTATGGAATCGTATGAAGATGTAGAAACTCAATTTAATTTTCAATTTCAAATTTAGAAGTGTTTGATAGGCCAATTTGATGAAATCAAATTTGGCTGTGTTAGGGACTTGAAATTGGTGGAAAATTGGGGATCTTGAAAAATTCGAAGGACCAAAATGCAATTTTATAAAATTGAGGGTTAATTGGGCATGATAAGAATGTTAGAGGGCCAATTGAGCAATTTTAGAATTTTTGGGGTAAAACTTACCATTTTTGTAAAGGAAGGGCAAAATGGTATTTTTGGAAAATTTGGGGGCCAAATTGGGAATCTGGAAAACTTGAACCCCTTGTTATGAAATTGAGTAAATTGAGATCCGAAGAGGTTATTTAAAAGTTTCAAGACACAATTTGGGAAAACCAACAATTGGGGCCTAAAGTAAATGGAAAAATAACTTTAGGGACCAATTTGCAAATATTGGAAAAGTTGTGAATTGAGTCATTTATACTGAATGAGATGATCAAGCCAGATGATAATGAACAACGATGTTCATTTCATGTAGGAACACAAGACATCGGGAATGCCAGTTGAGGTTAAGCTTGCAAGGGACAAAAATAAACTAAGTGGAAATTCACTATACGAACAGGTGAGTGGGATTTTTATATCATACCCGATTGGGATAATAAGTACCTCAGAAATGAAAACCCACTACTTAGTGGTATTTTAAACTTAACAACTTAGAGGAATGGTGTGAAAATGACACAGAAAAACTACTTACTAGTTGTAGGTAGATCATACCCAGTTGGTATGATAAAACTTCATCGTAAGAAGTGGAAAACCCGTTCATTGGTTATGAGTGGAGATATTGTCATACTCAGTCGGTATGATTAACAATTGAAAATATATTTTTTTCGGAAGTGCTCTCCCCTGATTGTGTGCCACTGCTTAAAAAATTTGGGAGACCTTCTTAACGGGAGCTCGAATAGCTTTATTAGGTTGGAGGCCTCAGTTTTTGAACTTTGGGGCTATTATGCCCAATTTTGAAAATCTCGAATAGTAGGCCATAGGCCAGTTGGCACAAGTAGGGGCTCATAAAACAAACATGATTTATATGCCATGAAAACTTGAATAATTGAATTGTTTGGCCATGGTACCAAGACATGACCGACATACTCAATCAACTAGCGGCAATGCGACATGACAAGTCTCCGGACTAGTCAAGACACATAGTTGCAAGTTGAGTTGAGGGTCGGGACCATTGGACCAGGGGCGCCACAGATTATATGGCATGACATGAAAATACTGATTGTGCATGCACTGTGATTATGGGATCTTCAAGATGCCCAAGAGGGGTAGTGATACGTCCTAGGGCCCTGGATGACCTAGTGGATATAAGGGCAGTTAGTCGTACTAGGTGACATTGTGAAGCTCGACGTAGCTTCAAGCGCACGAGGGTTCTTTTTCAAAATTTCATAATTGGGAGTTCCAAGCTGCCCAATCATTCACTTGTCTAGTTATTCTCTTGGTCATTGAAACCCTTATCTCTTTGTCCTCTTGAGTGCTACATACTTGTTTTCACAAGTTTTGGTGTTATCACATTTTTTTGTCTTATTTTTTACCTTTCCCTCGTCCATTGTTTATTACAACTTCGGTAAAAAATTTTATATTTGGCCTTATCATGTTTACTAATTGACTCTTCCTTACTCAAGTCACATTTTTCTTCGGGCTATTGGGCGTACATGCCCCTTACAATCATGACATTTTCTAGAACCTATATCTATCCATTAGATTTCTAGAATACTTCCTTGAGTGTCATTCTAATCTTTCCAACCTTTTAGGGTTGTATAACTTCATCTGGTAGTATATTTTTTTACTACCTTTGCTGTTATTCACTCAATCATCTTGCCTTTGATGTCATGTCTTACATAACTGTGTCAGTTTTCCTTACCTACTCATCTTTCCCCAAATTCTATATTAGGTCTTTCCGATTCCAATTATTGGGTTTTTCCCCATGACTTACCGACACGCAGGGATTCTTCCCTTCTTATGCACTTCCTTATTTCTAGTGGCATCCTTTCCTCAAGGACTTTCCTTTTTCTTAATTCATTCTTACTCACTTGTGATCATTTTCATAATTCTTTACCTCATTTATTCTCTTTCGTTTATGTGTCAATTACTTTGTTTGGGGAAGTTCCCTTTTTACGGATTTTGTTCTCTACTATGTCCCTCATAGTAGAGGCTTCCACTTTGGGAGCTACATGCTCCACCTTCTTACCATTCCTTGCAAGTTTATTTCTTCCTTTCTTCACACTCCTTTCTATATTGGGTATTTGCTAGCCTTTAATCCTCCATTGTCTTAAAATTCCCATTTCTTCCCTCATTCCTTATCTGAGTGACTTTCGGATAAAGAGCCTGGCACACAGACCGGGGTAGGGATGGGATGAGGTCTCTCTTCTCATATGGACACGAAGAATTGTTATGGGATTGTGGGTCGGGTATCGTGAATATACACTCATTCTTAGGGTAGAAGTAGACATACTTCTTTCTTGGTGACCGGTAAAGTTGCCCTGATGTCACAAGTGGGTTCAGTGGATGTATTGGCCTGCAATTGTGTGATTGACCTTCATAATGAAGGATTTGTGTTGGGTGATGACACAATGTGATTAATAGGAAATTGTGATAAAAAATGAAGCTTGAAATGAAAGGTTTTTAAAGGAAAATAAGGAGTATAGCACACTCCAAAACCAACATTTTTCCTAAAGCTTAGATTTTTGAAAGCCCATTCACTGAGTCATTGTACTTACCCCATCCTTTATCTCCCTTTCAGGAAAACCCGAAAAGCCAACCCCAAAGGACGTTCAACTAATATGCTATGAGACAGGTATGAATTATTTAAAATTTTATGCAGTTTTAATTTATGTATTCCAGGAAAGGTATAGGTTTAAAGAATGCCTTACACTTCACAGTTTATAAATAAGGGGAAAACCCTCAGTAAACTGGGAGGGTGGCGGGTTAATTACAGGGATCCGACCAAACCGGGTCGGGGCGTGACATTTTCTTCCACAAGTTTTGACATTTATCACATTTTCATCCTCCATGGATCATTTCTTCATTTTTTGGCTATCACCTTTACGCTTAACTTCGTCATGCTTTAATCATAGATCCTTCTTTTCCTAAATCTTATTTTCTCTCGGGATAGTTGGGTTTACATGCCCCTTACCACATGACATTCTTCGGAACTTGTCTTTGACTTCACATCACTATAGCTGTATTGATTTCCTTACTTACTCGTCTTTTCTGACTTCTATATTTGATCATTCAATCTTCAAGACCTTGAGCTTCCGATAACTCATTTCATTCCTCATTTCCATTGGAGCCCTTCCTTTTTAAGGTCTCTTCCTCTTTTAAATCCATTTTTTTAATCACATCATGATCATTTCACAATCCTTTATTTCGGTCAGTCCCTTTCTTACTTGTATGATGCCCTTTTGATGTCGTCTTCCTACTTACACGTTACATGGGTTTAACTTATTCCTTGGATCTTCACGATGTCTTTCCCTTTGTTCTTGATCCTGTCATTTCTAGCAGCTTATCTTTGAGGAGCTTATCTTCTTCCAAATTTGTTGGTTCCATTACCTCTTAACTGGTACTCATGTGTCATTCCATAGTTTCCTTTCTTGGTAAGTTTTACACCTCTTTTCTCCTAGAATTTCCTTCTAACTTTTACCATTGCGAATATTCACTCTTAAATGTCCTTCCTAGCCGCTATCTTCACATGCTTACCTTTACTCTTGAGATCCAACGAGTACTTTTCATGTAAACCCCGTCCTTTGATAATGAGAAAACCGGGGAAAGAACCGGTCAATTTTGAATTTTTAAACCGAAATGGTCTACAAGCCCGATTATTAGGAAATGAGGCAAATTGATGATTTACAACTTCTAGGTGACCCAAAATGGTTCATAAACCTTGGAAAAGAACCTTAAGGCTAAATGAGGAAGAAAAACCGAATCAATTCACGAGAAACGGACCCGAACCAGATAGAACCTGTTTGTAAACCGAGTTGAATTGTGAACCAAAACAGATAGACAATGGCTCAAGCAAAAAATTTATGGACACCTTGTAATCCAAAGAGAATTATAAATCTTGGAAAGAAACATTAGGACAAAGTGAGAGAGAAAAACCAGATCGGTTTGGGTGAATTGGACACGAACCGGATTGAACCGGTTTAAAGAACGAGTTGGTTTATTAACCAAAATCGATAAAGAGATGGTAAACTGGGAATTTTATGGGCCCGAAGTGACCCATGGAGTCACAAAAGACATGGAAATGGACTTGTGAAGGAATTGGGGATGAAAACCAAACCTATTCAAGTGAATCGGATTCAAATCGGTTCGAACCACTATTGAACCGAATCCTAAATTCATTTTTCTAGGTAGCTTAAATAATTCAAATTTGATATTTGAGGCCACCATTAGATAGAAAATGAATTTAGAAATTTTTAGATTTGAAAAACTCGGTCATATGAGGGGTGAACCGGCCGGTTTAAGCTTCGAACCTAGTTCAAATCGGTCTGGTCCGGTTCGGAACATTGTGGTGTTCTTCCTTTAGATGACAGCATTGTTCACTCACCGGAAAATTGAAGTAGCGCCCGTGAAGAGGAAACGTTCGTATTTTCGTGTCCTTGGTATTCCTCCATTGTCTCGATTAGGGTGTATTCCTTACTACTCCCTAGTTCTTATTAGAGCTTCATTTACTTTTCTGGATGATTTGGTCAATAGGAGTTTATTTCCTTCAATTGGATCTATCTAAATTCTTATTTGGGTTTCCATGTATTCCTGCAAGTAGGTCGTGCTTAACCTTCCCAACACTCACTTAGTTATTAGTATATCTTATTGAGGTCCTTATTCGGCTTGATCTTTTTCGACACTTCCTCAATTATTTTTCTTAACCTAGAGCTTTATCCTTCCTCAATCCAACTTCCTATTCTCATCCTCCTTCTAATGTCTCTTGTTCTAGGATTCTTTCATTTGATCACCCTATCGTTCTTTAGAAGTTCTCTCTTTTTAATCTTCACTTAAACTTAAGGATCTTGTATGGTTCATCCACTTGGCTTTTCTTTCTCTTTTGGTCCCATACCTCCGCTTTCCATAAGTCTCCATATCTTATGGTGTTCCTAAGAAACTGTATATTAGTTCTTTACAAGTAGTTGTTATACCTGGACTTTATCGTTATTCAACTTTCTTCCCATCTTACCTTAGTGGTCATGACATCCTTGGTGTTTCCCCCATAATTAATTCTTCTTGATCCGCTTCCATTCTTTTGGTTCCTGTTGGAATATTCTACTCCTTGTTTTTCCTTACTCTTATTCTTCGAGTCTTTCCTTAACTCCTTGAACTCTCCATGAATTTGTACTCTTTGTTGTTCACTTCCCTTTGTTCCAACTTTTCCTTCCTTTTCTTAGTTAAGATCTCCCTTCGATAAATTCTTCCTTATCATACTTCTAATGAAAGTCTTAAGGGTTGTGATTAACTATAAATAACCTGTCTTTTCTTCCTTAGGTGATTTCCTACCTTTTACTTTAATCTTTATTACCACACTCTTTTTGCTTTGAATTTATCAAGGAACTCTAAAGCTTTATAAAAAAATTCACTTTCATTCATTCAAGAAATATTTTCTTGTCATACTTGGCTTATTACAGGAATTTTCTACCCCATAATCCCTTGGGGTCATAGGACTAGAATTAACCCTAGGACGGTTGTGAGACTCTTGATCAAAAGGCTCTGAGGAATTGGTTGGGGTCCATTCGTATTCCCTAATAGGACAAATCTCATTTATGGCCTACAACCCATACCACCTGAGTACCTCAACCTCACACCCATAGGTCCTCTTCACCCATTGGGAGGGATTAAAGCCAGGTTGAGTAGATGGTGGTACTTCATGGACCTTCATGAAGTTGGCATATGCATCCTAGTAATTATCCTAAACCTCCTTCTTGGTTAGATTCCCCCCTGGTTGTTGTGGGAATGGAGGAGGAGGGGTTGAACTTCTAGGAGGTGATATTGGTTCCTCTTGTCTAGGAGGAGGGTTTATGATGCATTCTGATTCCAATAAGACTCTTACTAGTTTCCACCACCATGTCCTTGGGTACTCATTTCTTGCCTTTTAGGAACCTTTGTACGGCTTCCTCCCTCGGGTTAGGTGTCTTTTTCAGGGTTATGGGTGGAGGACTAGATTTCATTGTGAACTTCCTAGGAAATCTCCTTCCTACATGATAGTTTAAAGTTGGATTTATGTAAGGGCATAATATTGATAATGTTTCAAGAGAACTAGGCTCTGATACCACTCAAGTTGTCATGCCCCGACCTGGTTTGGTCGGATCCCCATGATCAACCTGTCGCTCTCCTAGTTCAAGAGGAGTTTCCTCATTCTTTCACTCAAGAGGAGCCAGGCATACTTTCAACCTTATTCCCTAGAATGACATATATCAATTAAAATGCAAGGTTAAGAGAAATTAAGCATACCTTACAAAGAGTAAGGCTTCGTGTTATCCCTAGTCATTTTCTCTATTTCCTAAAAAGGGATAAAAATAGGGGTGAGTTTCTACAACTTAGTGAATGGGTATTTCAAAATTGAAGTTTCGGTAAAAATAGTTTTCAAAATTTGGAGTGTGCTAGACTCCTTAATTCCTTAAAATTTTCTCATTTTCAAATTTTAGTTTTCATAACCATTTCCCATTCACACTGTGTGTTTATCAACCAACACACACCCTTCATCATGAAGGAAACATACATTCGTAGGTTAGCCTGTCCATTGTACCCACTTATGGCAATGGGGCGAATTTATCGGCCACCTAGATTTGCACGTCCATTTCTACCCTGTGAATGAGTGGATGTACGCGACATCCGACCCTCAATCCCATAACAAAACTCCATGTTCGTATGAGGACAAAGACTTCATCTCGTCCCCACCTCGGTCTCATGCACATGAAGCTATGTCGAGCTTTGGAAGACTTCTAGTATGACTAACTGCCCTTATTTCCACCAGGTTGTCTAGAGCCCTAGGACGCATCACTACCCCTCTTGGGCATCATGAAGGTCATGTAACACAATGCATACACAAATCAACAGTTTTTCACATAAGCTATATAAATTGTGGTGTCATTGGTCCAACGGCCCCGACCCTCAACTCAACCTACAGTTGTTTGTCTTAACTAGTCCGAAAACCTATCTTGTCGCACTGTCACTAGTTCATTGAGTATGTTAGTCCTATCTTAGTACCATGGCCAAACAACTCATTTACTTAATTCTTTATGGCTTAATAATCATGTTTGTTTACGAGCTTCTGCTCGTGTCAACTAGCTTAAGGCCCACTGTTCGATATTTTCAAAATCGGGCATATTAGCCCCTAAGTTCCAAAACCGAGGCCTCTAGCCTATCTTATCTATTCAAGCTCCCATCAAGAAGGTCTTCCAAAAATTTTAAGTAGTGACACACAGTTAGGGGAGAGCATTTCTGATAAAATAACTTTTCAGTCGCCCATCACACCAACCGAGTATGAGGCCATCTCCCCTTATAACTAATAAGCGGATTTTCCACTTTCTTCCAAGAAGTTTTATCATACCAATTAGGTATGATCTACCTACAACTGATAAGTAGTTTTTCCGCGTGAATTTCATATCACTCCTTCTTAGGTGTGATGGTTAAAATACCACTTCGTAGTGGGTTTTCATTTCTGATGTGCTTATCATTTCCACTTCATTCTAAGAAGTTTTATCATACCAACTGGGTATGATCTACCTACAACTGATAAGTAGTTTTTCCGCGTGAATTTCATATCACTCCTTCTTAGGTGTGATGGTTAAAATATCACTTAGTAGTGGGTTTTCATTTCTAATGTGCTTATCATCCCAAACGGATATGATATTAAATATCTCACTCACCTTATCGTGCAGTGTATTTCCTCTAAATCGGCTTTCATGCTTTGCGAGCTTTGTCTCGGCGGGCATTCTCGATATCTCATGATCCTACATGGTATGATCTTTTTTATTCATTATCATTTGGCATGATAGCCTTCATCCATTATGAATGATTAAAAATATCCAACTTTTCAAATATTTACAATTAGGTCCCTAAAGTTTCTTTTAGGCCCCAAATGCCTTTTTTTCCCCAATTTGAGTCCCAAAACTTTTAAAATTCCCCTTGGGGCCTCAATTTATTAAATTTCGTAAAAAGTGGTTGAAGTTTCCCAAATTCCCAATTTGGTACTTAATTTTTCCAAATTTACCATTTTGCCCCTCCTTTACAAAAAAGGTAAGTTTTACCCCCAAAAATTCCAAAATTTCCTCAATTGATCCTCCAACACTCTTATCATGCCTAATTGGCCCTCAATTTTATAAAATTGCATTTTAGTCCCTCGAATTTTAGAAATCCCCAATTTTCCCCCAATTTCAACTTTCCAACAAAGCCAAATATGATTTCATTAAATTGACCAATCAAACAAGTGTAATTATTGAAATTGAAGTTAAATTGGAGTTCCTACATCTTCATATGATTCAATTACACTTTGAATCGCATGATTTGACGATGAAACAAGCTCAAATGAAGCTTCGAAGTAAAATATAACGTAGAGAGAGAAAGCTTCGAATGATTACCGCTGGGGGCACGACGGTCCGAGATTTTAATCTGAATAGATAGCTCTCTTCCTGATGTTCCTCCTAGGATCAAGAATTTCATCATTTGATGCCGAATTGAGTGAGAATTTTATCGGTTCTCTCTCTATCACGGGTCGAAAATTATAGAGGGAAGCCAAATTGCCTTACCTTTCAATTCTAATTTGGCTGTAGGAGAGTTGAGAAGGTGTTGGGAGAGCTTGGTTTGGCTTGAGAAGGGCTCGAATTGGCCAATTTTAGCTCGACCGTAATAGGATAGCTTCGGTCCGCCGAAGCTACTTCACTGTTCGATCACATCATTTCTTCTCCAGAGACCGTTAGAGCGATTGGAGACTACCACCGTGTAGCTGACTTCTCCTCAATTCTAAGGAACCTGACCATGCCTTCTTTGACTTAGAAAAGACCTTATATTGGAGCTCTAGTTTGAGCTTCACCAGAAACCTGAGTAAGTGAGAGAGAGTGAGGTTTTCAGGTCTAGAGAGGGGCTCTTTATATAAGGAGATCGGGGACTCGTTGGCCATTTCTTTGGCACCTTTATGACAGTCATTGATGGTCTTAAATTTACTGAGCAAAAATGTTTCCTTTTCGTCGGTGCTGGTTTGATTTTCTAGTGAGTGAATAGTGCTATCATTTGAAGGAAGAAGACAACACTGTTCCGAACCGAGTTCAAAGCTTAAACCGGACAGTTCAGGCCTGATTCGATCGAGTTTTTTAAATTAAAAAATTTCAAATTCATTTAAATTCATTAGCTATCAAATGGTGCCTCAATTCTCAAATTGGAATTTTCTAATCCACCTTGAAAAATGAATTTAGCATTCAGTTCAATAGTGGTTCAAATCGGTTCAATCTAGTTCGGATTCAATTCTCTTGAACCGGTTTTGTTTTCATCCCCCATTCATTCTAAAGTCCTTTCTCATGACTTATGTGACTCTTTAGGTCACTTGGCATCCATAAATTTCCCGGTTTTCCCTCTCTCTATCGGTTTTGGTTTATAAATTGGCTCGGTTCATGAATTGGTTTCATCTGGTTTGGATCTGGTTCACCCGAACCAGTCAAGTTTTTCTCTCCCAATTTATCCTAAGGTTCTTTTCCATGGTTTATGAACCCTTTTGTGTCACTCAAGAGTTGTAAATTCCCCAATTTGCTTGTTTTCCAATGATCGGGTTTGTGAACCGGTTTGGTTTTCTCACTTGGTTTGATCGGTTCTTTTCCCATTTTTGCTTAACTCCAAAGAGTGGGGTTTACACCTTGGGTCCTCATAGTATGCCCTGGTCCTTTCACCTCAACATGCACTTCATTTGCAAGTTCATCTCCTTATCCTCTTCACTCACTCCCATTACCTCTCAATTGGGATACATATGTCTTTCCATGGTTTTCTTCCTTGGTAGGACTCTTCCCTTTTTCTCCCAGAATTCCTTATATATTTACCCTATGGAATATCTTCCCTTAAATGATATCCTTTGATGTCGCCATCTCCTATATACCCTTGCTCTTGAAATCTTGCAGGCACAACTTTTGTACTCTATCCTCATCCCTATTTGTACTTCTATACACGTCTATTTCCTTTAAGGAGAGCTTGAATCCTCCTTTTTCAAGATCTCTTTATCATCAAGTGAGAGGCTTGCCTACCCCTCTCTTGGGTTGAGTTTAGTCATTAATTTGGCCATTGGTCTCTTTAAGGATTTCTTTCATTAACCGCCTCGTCCTTGCCATTCCCTTGGTCTAATTATCTTAGCATAGTTGTTTCTCGATTCTTATTGTCCTTAATGTCCATCCTACCGCCCTTTTAGAGTGTAGTCCTTTCTACTTCCCGGACTTACTTAGGGCGTCGTATATTCTCCTTAACTATCTTGTTGTTACGACTTGCTTCCTTCCACCATGTTGGTTCGAAACTCCTATTTGGCTTCAGTGTTTTTTCCAAAGTTAGTCGAACTTACAATCCCGAGACATCCCATTTATTGTCAAATGCTCGACTTATCTTCTCTTGTGGAGACACTCCCTTCTTTGCTCCCAAATGGCTGGAAATTACTTCTTAAGGGAGAATTCTCTTCAGCTAACCTTTGTTCTGTTTGTGGTTTATTAAGGTCCTACCTTCGGTCCTTTTTCCTTCATGCCATTATAATAGGATCATTGAAGAGCTTTGTGATGCCCCGACCCGGTTTGGTCGGATCCCCGTGAACAACCTGTCACTCTTCCAGTTTACTAAGGGTTTTCCCCTCTTCTAAACCGTGGGGATTAAGGTATCCTTCTTACCTAAACCTTTCCTAGAATAACATTAATCAAAACTGAATATAAATTTTATATAATTGCCTTAATGTTCGGCTACTGATAGATCTTTATGATTGGTTTTCCCTTAGGAGTAAAGGGAGGGGGTGAGTTTGACAACTCAGTGAATGGGTGTTGGGTAAGAGTATTCACAAAATCAAATTTTAAATGGGAGTGTGCCAGACTCCTTATTTCATTAAAAATATTTTTTTCTTCAAATTTTGGTTTATCAAAACCTTTTTCCAAAGTTTCCCAATTCATTTCCAAGGATTCTCAAATCCTTTACACGATTTTCATAACCTCTTTCCCATTTCCATATTCAGTGTGTTTCACAAATAACACACGCCCTTCATCATGAAGGGATCACACACATTCGCAAGATACAGTTACGCCGACTGCACCCACTTGTGGATCAGAGCATCTTTACCATCCACCCTGATAGAAGTCTCTGCTTCTACTCAAAGTCTAAGTGAATGTCTCTAACGTCCTACCCTCAGACCAAAAATAATCCCTATCCATATGAGGACAGAGACCTCATCCCAACCCCACCCCGGTCTCATACACATGAAGCTACATCGAGCTTCCCTGACTGCTAGCATGACAAACTGCCCTTATCTCCACCATGTCGTCAAGTAGCCCCTAGGACGCATCACTACCCCTCTTGGGAGTCTTGAAGGTCTTGTATCTCTGTGCATGCACAAAACAACAGTTTTCCCCATAAGCCATTATCTTTGGTGCCACTGGTCCAACTACCTCTACTCTCACCTCGACTTGCAACTGTTTATCTCGACTAGTCCGTCGACCTGTCTTGTCGCACTACCACTAGTTCATCGAGTATGTTGGTCCTAACTTGGTACCATAGCCAAACATATCATTCATTTAGAGTTTTCATGGCTTAAACTGATGTTTGTTTATGAGCTCCTGCTCATGCCAACTGGCCTTGGGCCTACGGTTTGAGATTTTAAAAAATTGGACATATTAGCCCCCAAGTTCCAAAATAGAGGCCTCCAACCTATCTGAGCATTTTGAGCTCCCGTCAAGAAGGTCTCCCAAAAAGTTTAAGCAGTGGCACATAGTCAGGGGAGAGCACTTCCAACAAAATAATCTTTTAGCCGTCCATCACACCAACCAGGTGTGAGGACATCTTTACTCATAATCGATGAACGGGTTTTTTACTTCCTTTTAGGAAGTTCATCATACTAATCAGGTATGTTCTACTTACAACGGTAAGTAGTTTTTCGTGAAATTTTCACATCACTCCATTCAGGTGTGATGTTTAAAATTCCACTAAGTAGTGGGTTTTCATTTTCGAGGTGCTTATCATCCCAACTAGGTGTGACATATAAATCCCACTCACCTGATAATGTAGTGATTTCATCTAAACCAGTTCTTTGTCTTCACATGAGCTTGTCCTTGCTAGCGTTCCCGGTACTTCATGTTCCTACATGATATGATCATCATTGTTCATTATCCCTTGGCCTAATAGCCTTCATTCATCATGAATGGATGAAGTACTCAAAATTTTCAATTAATTGTAATTAGGTCCATAAAGTTCTTTTTCTTTAACTTTAGGTCCCTAATGCCGATTTTCACCTGAATTGAGTCCCAAAACTTCTAAAATTCACCTTGGGACGTCAATTTATTCAAATCACAAAAAGGGTTCAAGTTTCCCAAATTTCCAATTTCCCCTACTTTACAAAAATGGTAAATTTGACCTCAATAATTCTAAAAATCAACCAATTGGTCCTGCCATATCTTTTCCATACCCTATTGGCCCTCAATTTTATGAAATTGTATTTTGGTCCCTCGAATTTTCAAAATCCCCAAATTTTCCTCCAATTTCAACCTTTCAACCTCACTGAATTTGATTTCATCAAATTGACCAATCAATCATAGTTAATTGTTGAAATTGAAGGTGGATTTGAGTTCCTACACATCCATGAGATACAATTGCACTTTAAATCACATAAATTGAAGTCGGAATGAGCTCAAACGGAGCTTCGCCGGAAAATTGGACATGGAGAGAGAAAGCTTTGAAAGCTTACTGTTGGGGGTGCGACGGTCCAAGCTTTTGATCTGGACAGATAGCACTCATCCTGAGGTTCCTCCTAAGATCAAGAATCGCATCAATTGATGACAAATTAAGGGAGAATTTGGTCAATGAAGTTTCATCAGTTCTCTCTTTAGCACTGATTGGAAATTACAGAGGGGAGCCAAATTGGCTTATCTTTCCACTCTAATTCAACTGTATGAGGGCTGTAGAAGTGTTGGGTGGGCTTAATTTGGCATGAGGAGGGCTCGAATTGACCATTTTCAGCTTGGCTGAAATAGGGCAACTTTGGTCCACTGGAGCTGCTTCACTATTCTATCATGTCGACATTTCTCCGGTAATCCTCAAAGCAAATGGATACTACAGGCATGTAGCTGGCTTCTCCCCAAACCAAAAGAACCCGACCATGCCTTCTTTGGCTTAGAAAACTGCCCAAGTCGGAGCTCTAGTTCAAGATTCACCAAAAAATGGAGCAATAGGAGAGAGTGGAGTTTTTAGGTGTGAGGAGGATGAGTGAGGAGGGGCTCTTTATAAAGAAAGCTCGGGGACTTCTTGGCCATCCGATTGGCACCTTAATGGTAGTCATTCATTCCCTAAAACTCCCTAGCTAGAGATTTTTCATCTTCGTTGGCACTGCTCAATTTTCCAGTGAGTGAACAGTACTGTCATCTGAAGGAAGAAAATGACACTATTTTGAACCTTACCAGACCGGTCCGAACCAGGTTCAATGCTTAAACTAGCTGATTCAACCAAGTTTTTCAAAATTAAAAATATCTAAATTCATTATCTATCCAATGGTGGCCTCAATTCTCAAATTTGAATTTTCTAAGACACCTAGAAAAATGAATTTAGCATTTAGTTCAATAGTGGTTCAAACTAGTCCAAGTCGGTTCTATCCGGTTCGGATTTGGTTTACCTAAACCGGTCTAGTTTTCTTTCCCAAATTGTCCTAGTGTCCCTTTCCAAGGTTTTTATGACTTTTTAGGTCAGTCGGGAGTTGTAAATTTTCTAATTTTCCTATTCTCTAGTGGTTGTGATTCGTGAACCGGTTCGATTTTCTCACTTGGTTTGACCAGTTCTTTTCCCGATTTTCCTTAACTCCAAAGAGTCAGGTTTACAAGCTTCCTCATGGAAGTGGTTGAAATTCTGAGTAGAAGTTGTGTTTCTCGAGATGGTTTCCTTTCGGATTCCTATAGTTGTGGGGGCATTTTTCTTGGAAAGTATTGTTCTAAATCCTTGTGTTGTGGGATAGTCCTTCACTTCAAGTCCCATTTCCTTTACACCTTGTAATAGGTCGTTTCCTTGCCCAGTTGTAACTCCAAGAGTTCTCCTAGACTCCTTACCTTGACAGTTTTTTTGGAATGCCTTCTTTGCCCAAAAATTTCCTTGATTCATTCCTCTATTCGAGACGAGAATCTCCTTGGTCTTCGTGATGTCTAGGGTAACACGGGTTTGTATGGTTACTTTTCGTGGGAAATCTTCCTATAGCTAAGGCGCAAGGTCACATTATTTTTTAGAGATATAGTTTTTAGGAACTTGGAGTTCTTTATTAGTGGAGAAGTAGTACAATATGTTGGGGTATTAGCTCCATTACAAAAAGTATTTACGAAATAGATAGGGATTTATAGGGTTCTTGACAAGCGTCCTCCTTGGTAAGGTTATAAACCCTTGATGGCGTTCTTGGCCTTAGGCTTAGCTCCCATCGTACTCAAGATTGTGACCTCAACAGGTCTTGGCACCATCCTCCTGGATACTTCCCACTAATGTCACTTGGTTCTTTGGGACTTCTCGAGTATTTTAGGGCGATCTTCCTACAAGGACAGAGTGTTGGGTGGTGTTGGTAATGCCAATCCTAGTTTTCTTGTTTCAACTCTTGGGAGCTATCTAAAAATTTTAAAATTTTCTCTTAGTTACTATGTTATATAGTCTTGATAATGTATTCAAGGAAACAAGCTCTGATACTACTCAAGATGTCACGCCCTGACTTGGTTTGGTCGGATCCCTGTGAGCAACCCGCCACTCTCCTAGTTTAATAAAGGTTTTCCCCTTCTTTAAATCATGAGTAGTAAGACGTTCTTTAGACCTATACCTTTTTTCCTGGAATAACATTAATTAAAACTGCATAAAATTTAAACTTTGCATACCTATCTTGCAAGTTTAGCTAACTGGAGGTCTTTAGGTAGGTTTTCCATCGGTTACCTGAAAAGGGGTAAAGGGAGGGGGTGAGTTCGACAACTCCGTGAATGGGTCTTGAAACATGAGTTTTAGAAAAAATAGTTTGAATTGGAGTGTGTCAGACTCCTTATTTTCTTTAAAATAATTTCTTCCTCAATTTCTTAGTTTTCAAAACTATTAGTCATCATTAACCATAGTCGGTGTGTTTAACAGTCAACACATGCCCTTCATCATGAAGGGATCACACATTCGGAAGGTAGCCCATCCACTACACCCACTTGTGGCATCAAAGCAACTTTATCGGCCACCTAGATAGAAGCACGTCCACTTCTACCTTGGGAATGAGTGGATGTACGTGACATCTAACCCTCAAATCTGAAAAGAAACTTCGTGTCTGTATGAGGACAAAGACCTCATCCCGAACCCACCCGAATCTCATGTGCATGAAGCTAAGTCAATCTTCCCTGACTGCTAGCACAACAAACTGCCCTTATCTCCACCATGTCATCCAGTTGCCCCTAGGATGCATCACTACCTCTCTTGGGTGTCTAGATGGTCATGAATCTCAGTGCATGCACAAAACAATAATTTTCCACATAAGCCATTTAATATTTGGTGCCACTGGTCCAACGGCCCCGACCCTCAACTTGACCCACAGTTGTTTTTCTCGACTAGTCCGTCGACCTATCTTATCACACTATCGCCGATCCATTGAGTATGTCATTCTTGTCATGGTATCGTGGCCAAATCACATCATTCATTATAGTTTTCATGGCTTAAAATTGTGTTAGTTTACAAGCTCCTGCTCATGCCAACTGGCCTTGGGCCCACTATCTGAGATTTTCAAAATCGGGCATTCTAGCCCTAAGTTCCAAAACTAAGGTCTCCGACCTATCAGAGCTATTCGAGGTCCTATCAAAAAGGTCTCCCAAAATGTTCAAGCAGTGGCACACAGTCAAGGGAGAGCTCTTCTGAAGAAAATAACTTTTCATCTATCCATCACACCAACTGGGTGTAAGGACATCTCCGCTCATAACTGATAAGTCAGTTTTGTACTTCCTTCCTATACATTTAGAAAATTGCATTTTGGTCCTTCCAATTTTTTAAAATACCCAATTTCCCCAAATTTTCCTCTAATTTTAACTCCCTAACACAACTAAATTTGATTTCATCAAATTGACCAATCAAACACTTCTAATTGTTCAAATTGAGGTTGAAATTGAGTTTCTACATGTTCATACGATTCCATAGCACATTGAATCGCAAGTTTTAACGCTAGAATGAGCTCAAATGAAGCTTCACCGAAAAATAGACTATAGAGAGAGAAAGCTTCAATTGCTCCCTCGTGAGGGCGCAGCGGTCTGAGCTTTCTATGGGTAGGTAGCTCTTCTCCTAAGGTTCATTCTAGGATCAAGAATGCCATCAATTGATGCTGAATTGGATTAGAATTCTGTCATTGAAATTATGTCGGCTCTCTCTCTCTAGCACCGGTTGGAAATTGTAGAGTGGGGTCGAATTGGCTTACCTTTCAGTCCTATTCCGGTCGTGAGAGGGCTGAGGAAGTGTTGGGAGAGCTTGGTTTGGCCTGAGGGGGCTCGAACTGGCCGATTTCAGCTCGGCTGAAATAGGGCAGCTTCGGTCCACCGGAGCTACTTCACTGTTCTATCACGTCGGTGTTTCTCTGGCGACTCTTGGAGCAAACAGAGACTACAAGCGTGTAGCTGACTTCTCCCTAGTTCTAAGGAACCCAACCTCTCCATCTTTGGTTTAGAAATGACCTTATATTGGAGCTATGGTTTGAGCTTCACTAGAAAACTAAGCAGTTGAGAGAGAATGGAGTTTTCAAGTGTGGAGAAGGTGAATGAGGAGGGGGTCTTTATATAGGAAGCTCAGGGACTTCTCGACCATCATTCATTGCTTGAAACTCCCTAGCTGGAGGCTTTTTAGCTTTGCCAGCGCTGCCCAATTTTCAGGCAAGTGAACAATGTTGTCATCTGAAGGAAGAAGATGACACTGTTCTAAATTGGATCGGAACAGTCCGAACCGAGTTCAAAGCTTAAACCGGCTGGTTCGCCTTCGATTCGATCGAATTTTTCAAATCTAAAAATTTTAAAATTCATTTTCTATCCAATGGTTATCTCAAATCTCAAATTTGAATTTTTTAAGCCACCTAGAAAAATGAATTTAGAATTTGATTCAATAGTGGTTCAAACCGGTCCAAACCAATTCAATCTAGTTCAGATCTGATTCACCTGAACCGGTTCGGTTTTTCTCTCCCAATTTGTCCTAAGGTTCTTTTCCAAGGTTTATGAACCATTTTAAGTCACTTGGGAGTTGTAAATTCTCAAATTTGCAAGTTTCCTAATTATCAAGTCTGTAGACCAACTCGATTTTAAATTTGAAAATAACCGGTTCTTTCCCCGGTTTTCTCATTATTAAAGGACGGGGTTTACACACCAAAAAATGGAGCAGTAGGGAGAGAGAGGAGTTTTCAGGTGTTTGGAGGATGAGTGAGGAGGAGATCTTCATATAGGAAGTTTGGGGACTCCTTGGTCGTCCGATTGGCACCTTTATGGTGGTCATTCATTGCCTAAAACACCCTGAATGGAGACTTTTCATCTTCGTTGGTGCTGTTCAATTTTCCAGTGAGTTAACAGTGTTGTCATCTAAACGAAGAAGACGACATTGTTCTGAACCTGACCGTACCGGTTCGAACCAAGTTCAACGCTTAAACTGGTCGGTTCAGGCCTGATTCGATTGAGTTTTTCAAAATTAAAAATTTCTAAATTTATCTAAATTCATTCTCTATCTAACGGTGGCATAAATTCTCAAATTTGAATTTTCTAAGCCACCTAGAAAAATGAATTTATAAACTGGTTCAATAGTGGTTCAAACTAGTCAATTCCTTTCAGGTTCGGTTCACCTTAATCGGTTTAGTTTTTTCTTCCAATTCATTCTAAAGTTCTTTTCCATGAATTTTGTGACTCTTTAGGTCACTCGGTATCTATAAATTTCTTAATTTACTCTTTCTCTATTAGTTGGGGTTCTTGAACGAGTTCAATTTTCTCACCCGGTTTGACCAGTTCTTTCCCCGGTTTCCTTGTCTTTATGGGACGGGGCGTACAGGCCCCTTGGTCAGTTCACCATTGATTTGACCGGTTCTTGGCCCAATCTATTTTTTCATAAATCTTACATCCCATTTTCTCTTGATTGGGCTCAATATTTTCCCTTCCTTGGTTTGTTTGGATACTCTTAATAACTGGGGACCTTTTCACTTAAATCTATTCAACCTCGATTTTGGTTGGTTTTTACTCGGGCTTTTTTTGCCACTTGATTCAAGGTCCATAGAGGTTCTTTTAGGGTATTTTCATGTACTTACCTTTTTTTTTCAAATTTAGGGTTTGAATCGATTTCCCATACCGTTTAATTTTAATTCACCATTCTCTATTTTCTAGTCCATCTAGGCTTAAATCATGGTTTCAGGAATTCCCAAGTTACAAGATCCCCTCTAATATTATATCTTAGTATTTATAAACATCAAATTATGTAATGGTTACGTAGGGCATTTCGTAAACCTTATTTTGAAAAGGCATATAAACATTTCTTTCTTAAACGTGGATTGAAGTCACATTTTCTAAATTCATGGCACATAGCCTCAATTTCAAAGTATAGGTCGTAGCCACTCTTTTAAAATATGTTCGAATCCCATAATTCACAAAACCTTAGTCAAAGCTCTACTTTCTAAAATATTGGTTGAAGCCCATCTTTCATAAAATTTAGGTCGAATCATATCTTTCATAAAATATGGGTTGAATTCCCACTTTTTTTAAATATGGGTCAAAGCCCATCTTTCATAATATTCAGTTGAATGCATCCATACTAATTTTAGTTTTAAAAAGTAGTTACAAAAACTCATAGTACACCATCAATTTTTAAAATATGTAGAAAGCATAATGTCGATTCAATTAGACATAATACTAGAATCATATTCCCAATCACCTCAACTAATGTCTGATTGTATAGTTGGTCCCAATTCAATTCCTATGTGGTGTGTTGTTGTTAACATTAAATATTATCTATCATTGCTCAATTATAATGTCACAATTACGTGATAATGATAGTTCCCAATTTTCCCCTTATCCACATCATTGATCCTTAAGTCTTGGTAACATTTCACTACAATTAGAAATCTTATCCAAATAGCTTCTACCTCCTCTAATATCTTCATTGGGTCCCCAAATTTTCCACTCATTGCATTTGGGTCCCCCAACTTACTACACATTTGCAAATGTACTCCCCTATTCAAGTTTCATTAATTCTAGTCCAAATCCATCGAATGTGTCACTACTACTTATCTTATCATCTCCTTCATCTCCCTAAGATCATTCTACGCTTTTAATTTATTGATTAGGCATCATTTAGCCATAACCAGAGCTTCTACAAAAAAATTGCACAATGTGCACAATTTGTCGAAATCTCACTAACGATGATGAGTTGGCCAGAGCCACCAACCATGAAGGCTAGGGTATAACCCATGTGACCTCCATGACTTGTCCCCACCCTAATTAGTCATCAGAATTGTCTAAATCTCAATTTGAACTATGACCTTAAAATCAAGCAGGAAATTCCAAGAAAAAAATGAAAGACTAAGGGTAGGTGCATACCTTAGACACATATCGGTCATGAATGACGAAGAGGGAGATACTAGGGACCTCGGGGCAGCTTCCCCGATCGATTTGGCTATCCATCAATCTACTTCGTATATTTAGTTTATACTATAATAGTTGTTGTGATTGATAAAGGGGAATTTATCAATTTTATAACCGAGGAAAAAGCATCATTGTAGGGTTATCTTAACTTTGTTACATGATTTCAAAGAAAGAAATCCACAATTCTGAAAGGGAAAAAGTTTAGAATGTGTTTCTTACATGTGGAAGGTAATTTGGTTTCTTTTGATTGGAATTTTGATCAGGTAATCTCACATCTCGCACTCAGCTTTTCCCTTGGAAATTCTGGGAATGGTTTTGCTCTGTCTCCCTGAAAATTCTATGGAATTTTACTGAAATCCCCTATTTTATTTGAAGAAGTAATGCTCGGTTGGAATATGCCATTATTGGAAGTGTTCTAGGTAGCCTTCTCCCTCTTTATATTTGGTGATCTCTTCCCTACGCTTGTGGATTCCCTATTCTTCTAGATAACAGAAGTTTCATATCTTAAATGTGGACTCTCAAGCTTTAGTCGGGGTATTATTTTGCCTTTACTGCCTCAAGTAATTGGCTTGTATGGTTAGAGGAATTTTCTTCTGAATCCTATTAAAATTTACATTCAGGTTCTTCAAGATAAGCTTTTTGGATAATTATCACTATAGTGTCTCATATCAAGTAAGGACTTTTGATGTTTTAATACTCCTATGAATTTCATTTAAATGTTACTCTAATTTCATTGTATGGGTCTTCCTTGGGGTTACTTCTGGATTGATTCAGGACACTAATGTAGAAGGAAATTAACTTGTGTCTTTGCCCATGGGTGACGTCCTCCGAGGCACAATCGATGGGTAAACTTACACCAAGGCCCAAGCCTCCGCCCATTTTCTATTTGGCCATTTTTTTATTCCCTTTAAATGTGATCGTTAATCCAACTTAAGTGGGTTGGTACTAATTATTTATTAGGGCTTTATTATGGATCTTTGCTAGACATGTCCGTTTATTGTTTATGAATTGATATGTAATTCATTTGATTTCCTATGTAATTAATATCCCAATGAATCTGTACATCCTTTTTAATATATATATATATACATTTTTATAACTATTTACTTTGTCAAATCATTGGTCTAATATGGTCTTCTTGGTATTAATTAACTTGACTTAATTATGTCTCTTCCGAACTAATCCCATAAGTTAAATCTTATGACTAATTGAATGTATTCAGTTAATTCCCAAAAGCTTACGTATTACAACCCCTTTCCATTCTGAGAAAGAAATGAGAAAATATCACCATGAAATTTATGAAAGGATTACCTCCATGTCTAAGGGGATAGTCCAAGGGGCACGATACAATATAATTGTCCTCGGAAACTGAACTTCGAGATTGGAGATAAGTATTCTTAAAAGTGTCCTCATGGAAGGGTGTACTATGGCTCAAACACAACAAGAAACTAAACTCATAATATATTGTTCCCTACCTAGTAGTACAAAGGTTTTTTCTACTAGCTTATATGTGGCAACATCCACACTTGATAGAGAGGATTCATAATGTTTTCACGTGTGTATAATAAGGATGTACGAACCAGATCCAAGGCACATGTTAGACCCACCTCCACTATAGCTAGATATGACCTTGTCTTACTCGAAGGAGTTGGTAGTGATTGTGGATCACCCAAAGAAACACCTTTGAAATAATAAAATTCAGATGGTTAAGATGTTATGGCATAACAACCGTGTAGAAAAAGAAATATGGGATCCCGGGCCAGTCATGAGGAAAAAGTTCCCCTAATTATTTAATTGATATATTTGTAAATTTTAGCACTTTGGAAAGGATAATGAATGAATATTTTGTGGGAAAAACTCCTAAAAAGGATGGGAGAATTTTTAACACTGTAATTTCTAACACTAAGAGTCATGCTCGATTGGACCAAAAACCCGATGTTGAACTATGAATGAAAATCCAAGAACTAAGATTTGCAATCGAACTACATCAGGAACCAATTTAAACCCTAAACTCAGACAGTGGGTAAGTTCATGGAATTACATTCAAAGAACCTCATTTGAGTGGAAATTAAGGATTATGAGAAGTTCAAGTGAAAAGCGATTTAGATTAGAATCAAACTAGCTTAAGGCAAAAAAAAAAGCCCTGGTTTTATAAAGAATTAGATGATGGGAATATGATGGGAAATTGTTAGAAAAGGAATTGGGCCAATATCTAGAATAAAAATTTGGGGACTAAATTGCAATTTCTTGAATATGAGAACCTAAACAAGGCTCAATAGTTGTCTAAGGACCTAAATATAAGTATGAGAAATTACGGGAACCTGAAGAAATATTGAGAAGTGTGGGACAAAAATGGAACCTCTAAGAATATGATGACTCTAATGAAGTCATAAAAAAGTTAGGTGACTTGAAATGAACTCATTGAAAAGTTAGGCCCTTCAAAATAGATAAGAAAAATGAATAAGGGTGTTTTAGTAATTTTTGGAAAAGTATATGGAACAAAATGCAAAAAAGGGGAAAGATAGAGATCTAAGTGAGAAATTTAAGGTCCTTGGGTCTTTTTAGAAAATACGAACCAACATGGATATATACCTAGAGTGGAGAAAAGAGATAATGAACATGGGTTAGTTGTGACAAGTTTGTCAACACTTGTGTGACCTGCAAGTCGAACCCAAGGGGCAAAAACTGTGATTTTTAGGAAATATTACAGGGTAACGTGCAAATACAATATTTAGGTAAAAAATGACTTGGTCACATGATTTAATTTGTGTAGAAGGATCCTACAACAAATCGTACAAGAATCATACTTCCAAATTTAAATGGGAAATAGTTATGATGAACATAGCTCGACTACAGTGTGGAATGGGATTTTTGACTTCGTGTCTAATTGGACTATTCATACCAATTTATACAAGCTTATTGTATGAATGCTTAGGGGAAAAGCTTTTAAGGAAAAATCCTCATAAATGTTATACAAAACCATATTATCAAATGTTAGGAAATATCCCAAATTATTTGAGGAGTTGGTTGTGACCCCATGACTTCTAAAAAATATGGGTGTGAACTTGAAGGGTTTCAAAACGAGGGGATGGCCTGTTAATATGTCATCCTTAATACACCATTTATTGTACTAGGGAATGTTGGTTTAGATGAAAGTTTATGTCCAATGATTTAAATATGATTCCCATTACAAATATGAATCTTATGAAAAAAGGGAAATTGCCCTTCCACAATATTAAGGGTGCATCGGTAGATGTAAAACCCGTTCCTTTAAAGATAAGAAAACCGGGAAAAGAACTGGTCAATTTAAAAGAGAAAACCAAGTTGGTTAATACACCCAAACTGATAAATAAAGGGTAAAATGGGAAATTGGAAAATCCCAAGTGATTCAAAGAATCATAAAAATAATGGAAAAGAATCATGGAACAAATTGGAAGAGAAAACCAAATCGGTTCAGGATGAACCGGACCTAAACCGGATTGAATCAATTTCAACCATACATGAACTAGTTTCTAAATTCATTTTTCTTTGTGGCTTAAAGTAATGAAATTGGAAAATTGAAGCCACCAATTGATAGAAAATGAATTTAGACGAAGTTAGAAATTTTAGATTTGAGAAAACTGGTTGAATTGAGCCTGAACCGGCCAATTTTCACCATTGAACCCGGTCGGACCAATCCGGTTCGGAACAATGTCATCTTCTTCCTTAGGATGACAACACTGTTCATTGGTTCAAAAACTTTCCTTCTTCAGCGAAGGGATATTCTCTCTGGCATCGAAATTTTCTAAAGGGGACAGGCTCGACCAATATGGAAACTGGTCGGGCAGAGGGTCACTAAGCGCCCCCTATAAAAAGCTCATCTCCATTCATCCTCTACACAACTCAAATCGCCATTCTCTCTCTGGTGCTCCATTAGGATAGCCCTAACCGAGCTGGATCTGGTGTATCATAAGGGATTTACGATGAAGCTCATACTAGAGCTCCGACATGGGTACTTTTCTTAGCATCAAAAGGCAAGCTCAGGTTCTATAGACTCTGGGCAAAGTTAGCTATTTGATAGTAACCTCCCTTTGACCTGATGACCACCGGAAAATCACCAGCGGAATAAAACAGTGAAGCAGCTCCGACATATCGAAACTGTCCTATTTTGGTTGAGTTGAATTTGACCAAATTTAGACCTCCTCTTGCCAATCCAAGCCTCCCCAACATCCCTACGGCCCTCACAGGACCTCCATAGAGGTGAAAGATAAGCTAATTTGACTCTCCTCCGTTGTTGTAGTTCGGTGTTAGAGAGAGAAAGTGTCAAATTTTACTGATAAAATTCACCCTCATATGGATTTCATTTGTAGCGATTCTAGAAGGAACCTAAGTACAATAGCTACCTCCCTAGATTGAGAGCTCAGACTATCACACCTCCGACGGTAAGCTGTCAAAGCTTTCTCTCTCTACGAACAGTTTTTCGATGAAGCTCCATTTGAGCTCATTTCAGACTCAAATTCTACAATTCAAAGCTTCATTTGATCATATGAAAGTGTAGGAACCAATCTATGCCATCAATTGGAGCAATTAGACCTAATAGAATGGCCAATTTGAGGAAATCAAATTCAGTTAGTATAAAGATGTGAAATTAGGGAAAATTTGGGGATTTCAAAAAAATGAGGAACCTCCATGCAATTTATCAAAATGGAAGGTCAATTGACAATGAGAAAGGTATTGGGGGACCAATTGGTCAATGCTTGAAAGAATTGGGGTCAATTGACTATTTTTGTAAAGTAGGGGTAAAAATCATAATTTTTGAAAAATTGGGGACCAAATTGAAAATTTGGAAAACTTGAGACCCTTACATAATTTTAAGTAAATTAAGGACCCAATGAGGATATTGGAAGTTCTCGGGACTTAATTTGTGGAAAATTTAACACTAGGAACCTAAAGTCAAAAGGTATGAACTTTAGGGACCTAAGTGTAATAAATAAAAAAATATGGGCCCAATAGCCCATACTAAAAAGATGGGAAGCTTTTATACAAAACCCTAATATATAAGATTGGCCAAACTCTGTAGGGACTCTTGAAACTGGAACGTTAACAGAGGAACCAAACTCGGACTTGGAGAATCATCTTGGGACGAGCACATCAGAGTCACCCAGTGAGTGGGATTATTGAATGTCATACCCGGTTGGGATGATGAACACTATTTTTAACGGATAAAACCTACTTACTGTTTGTGAGTAGTAATAAATAAACATTATACTCGATTGGTATGATAAGTTTACTTGAGGAAAGGAGAAAACCGCCTACCGGTTGTAAGCAGATCCATCATCACACCCTATTGGTGTGGTGAGATAAAAATATGATTTTTGTCAAAAGTGTTCTTCCCTGACTGTGTGACAACTGCTTAAAATATTTAAGAGACCTTCTGGGTGAAAGTTGGAACAGCTCAGATAGGCCAGGGGCCTTGGTTTTTGAACAAATAGGGCTCAATGCCTAGTTTTGGAAAATGCAGGCAGTGGGCCCAAGGCCAGTGTGCATGGGCAGAAGCTCGTAAACAAACTTGATTAGGAAAAGCCATGAAAACTCCTAATTAATGGAATTGATTGTGTGTTGTGCCACGGTACCGAGTCAGGATCAACAGTGCTCAATGGACTGGTGGCAGTGCATTAGGGCCAAGTCGACGGACCGATATACACAAACAGTTGCAGGTCGGGTTGAGTGTTGAGGCTGTTGGACTGTTGGCACCAAAGAGGATAGATAGCTATATGAAAATATTGTTTGTTCATGCACTTGTGGTATGGGACCATCAAGACGCCCTAGGGGGTAGTGATGGATCCCAAGGGCTGCTGGATGACATGGTGGAGATAAGGGTAGTTCGTCGTGCCTATTAGTCATGAAGATCTAGGAGCTTCTTGCGCTTGAGACCAGGGTAGGGTCGGGAGGAGGTCTCCATCCTCATACGTACACAAAGTGGCATTCGGGTCTGAGGGTCGGACGTCTAGGATATCCACTTAGACTCAAGGTAGAAGTAGATGGGCTTCTATCATAGTGGATGATAAAGACACTCTGATCCACAAGTGGGTGCAGTGGATGTGTTGCACCTGTGAATGTGTGTACCCTTCCTCGTGAAGGGCATGTGTTTGTTTGCTAAACACCTCCCCAAGCAAGGGGGTGGGTTAAACACACCTAATAGTATGGTAATGGAAAAAGGTTTTAGAGATTTGAATTTGAGGAACTACTTTTAAAAAGGATTTGTTAACCTTGGTATGGTTTTGATTAACTAACATTATTTTGAACTCATTCCCAATACCCACTCACTGAGTTATAGAAACTCACTCCTCTCTTTACCCCTTTTGAGGAGTTAGGAGATAAATTAAAATAGAGTGAGAAGATGTACCCTCCATCAGGTATGCTTAAATTTTCTTTTAATCTTACTTTAGATTGATTTATGCTATTCTAGGGAATGAGATTTAAATTTACGCATGGCTCCTCTTGAATAAAGAAGGGGAAACCCCTCTTAAACCAAGGGAATGGTGGGTTGATCATGGGGATTCGACCAATTTGGGTCGGGGCGTGACAACTTGAGTGGTATAAGAGCTATGTTCCCTTGAAAGCATTATCAATTATATGCCCTAATACTAATAAAACTTAATTACCCTATAGAAAGAAGAATCCCTAAGAAGTTCGTTGTACGAACCAACCCCACGCACGAACTCTTGAAAAAGGCTCCTACCTCCAACAAGCATAACATATCCTCCCTCAAGGCAGGAAGAAACTAGACCTCCCCCAGGGTAGGAAGAAACTATATACCAAGGCAAGAAGAACTATACCTCCCCCAACGAACCCAACATGCCCTTCAGTCCTACGACAGCCAAAAAGGACTTTGAATCAGAGGGAGGCATGGAATAACTACTGGGATGCCCACGCAACCTTCATGAAAGTTTTCCAAGCACCCTCACTGGCTCAGAACAACTTTGACCACACTTAATGGAAAAAGTGGGCTTATGAGTGCGAAGCTGAGATATTGGGAATGTAAACCCGCTCTCTTTATACTTAATAAAATCGAATAAAGAACTGGTCAACAAAAGAGAGAAAACTGAGTCGGTTCATGAACTTTAACTGATAGGGATAGGGTAAAATGGGAAATCGACAAACCTCAAGTGATTCAAAGAGTCATAAAAAGTATGGAAAAGAACCTTGAGACAAATGGGAAGAGAAAACAAGATCGGTTCAAGGTGAACCGAATTGAACCGATTTCTAAATTCATTTTTCTAGGTGGCATAAATATTCAAATTGGAGAATTGAAGCAACCATTAGATAGAGAATGAATTTAAAAATTTTTAATTTTTAGAAAACTGGTCGAATCGGGGCCTAAACCGGTTGATTTACACATTGAACCCGGTTGTACCGGTACAACACTGTTCATTCAATGTAGAAACGGATGATGCCAAGGAAGGAAAAATGGCTCCGATCAGGCTACTTCAGGGAGAGGATAAGCTCGGCCAAAAAGAAAATTTGTCTAGCAGAGGGTCTCCGAGCTCCCAATATAAAGAGATCCTCTCCATTGATCCTCCACAAACTTGATATCTACATTCTCTCTCAACTGCTCCATTTTCTAGTGAAGCTCGCACTAGAGCTCCAATATAGGTATGTTTCTTAGCCTAAGAAGGAAAGGTCGGGTCCTTTAAACTCTAGGGGAAGTCAGCTACCTGATAGCATCTTCCTTTCGACTCAAGGAATGTCGGAGCAATGCCTATGGAATCAAACAATGAAGCAGCTTTGAAGAACCGATGTTGCCCTATTTCGACCGAGCTGAATTCAGCCAAATTCAGCCCTCCTCCGGCCAAACGAATCCTCCCTAACACCCCCACAGCCCTCCTACGACCTCAACAGAGCTGAAAGGTAAGCCAATTCGGCCTTACTCAATCGTTGCAGATCGGAGTAAGAGAGAGAAAGTGCTAAACATTACTGACATAATTCTCCTTCGATTTGATATTAGTTGTAGCAATTGTTAATCCTAGAAGTAACCTCAGGACAAGAGCTACATTTCCCGATCGAGAGCTACATTTCCCGATCAAGATATCAATTGTTGATACATTTCTCTCTCTACGTAATGTTTTCCGATGAAGCTCTGTTTGAGCTCAATTTGAACCCAAATGATGTAATTCAAAGCTCAATTGGATTGTATGAAAGTGTAATTGATCCATACCTTCAATTTGAGCAAATAACCCTGATTCATGTCTAATTTGAAAAAAATCAAATTTGGTCAGTTTGAAGGGGAGAAATTGGGGAAAATTTTGGGAAAATTAGGAATTTCAGAAAATTGAGGGACCTCTTTGCAATTTAGGCCAATTGGCCATGAGAAAGATGTTGAGGACCAATTGGTCAATTTTTTGGAACAATTGGGATTAAATTTCCATTTTTTAAAAGTAGGTGCAAAATAGTAATTTTTTAGAACTTGGGGACCAAATTGGAAATTTGAAAAACTTGAGCCATAAAATTTTGAGTGAATTGAGGACTCGAAGGGAATTTTGGAAGCTTTGGGACTCAAATTGGAGAAAAGTTGGAATTAGGGACCTAAAGTTAAAGAAAATAAACTTTAGGGACTTAAGTGCAATTAATGAACAATTTTGAGCCTAGACACTCATACCTAAGAAAACCATAGTTGTTATGCCAAACCTTAACTAATAAGTATGTTCAAATCGTGTAGGAACACGAGAGACCGAAATGATAGCAAGGATAAGCTAGCGTGTAGTCGGAAACCAACTAGAGACGAATACGTAATGATCATCAGGTGATTGGCATATTTACATCATACCCTATTGGGATCGTGAGCACTTTAGAAACGAAAAGCCACTTGTGAGTGGGCATATTTACATCATACCCGGTTGGGATGGTGAGCACTTTAGAAACGAAAAACCACTTGTGAGTGGGAAAATTTACATCATACCTAATTGAGGTGATGAGTGATCTAAGTTAAAACCTATTTACTAATTGTAAGTAGAGAAAATCATACCTGGTTGGTGTGATGAACTTCCTCAAAGGAAGGTAAAAACCCACTTGCCGATTGTAAGCGAAGATATCATCATACCTGGTTGGTGGGATGAAAGGAAAATATAATTTTTGTTAGAAGTGTTATCCCCTAACTATGTGCTAATGCTTAAACTTTTTGGGAGACCTTCTTGATAAGAGTTGGAATAGCTCAGATAGGCTAGATGCCTCAGTTTTTGAACTTATGGGGGGCGAAATGTCCGGTTTTAGAAAATCACGTACAGTGGGCCCAAGGCAAGTGGGCATGAATAGGAGTTTGTAAACAAACTTGAGTAAAGGAAAGCTATTAAATTTCTAATGAAATTGTGTATGTGATTTTGCCATGGTACTAAGTCAAGACCAACAATACTCGATGGACTGATAGTAGTGCGTTAGGGCCAAGTTGACAGACCAGCTTAGACAAAAAGCTATAGGTCGGGTTGAGCGTCGGGGCTGTTGGACTAGTGGCACCAAAGATAATTGCTATATGTGAAAACTATTGTTTGTGCATGCACTTGTGGTACAAAACCATCAAGACACCCAAGAGGGGTAATGATGGGTCCTAAGGGCTATCAGATGACCTGGTAGAGATAAGGGTAGTTCGTCAATCTAGTCAATCAGGAAGCTCGGTATAGCTTCTTGTGCATGAGATGGAGGTGGGGTTGGGGTGTGGTCTTTGTCCTCATACAGACACGAAGTAGTATTTAGGTATGAGGGTTGGATGTCAAGAACATCTACTCAAACCTAGGGTAGAAGTGGACGGACTTCTATTTTGGTGGCCAGTAAAGATGCTCCAAGCCACAAGTGGGTGCAGTGGATAGGTTGCACCTATGAATGTGTGTTCCCTTCTTGATGAAGGGTATGTGTTGTTTGCTAAACACACCAAATGAAAAATGGAAAGAGGTTTTGAAAAACCAAAATTTGAGGAAAGATCCTTCTTAAAAGGAATAAGGATTCTAGAACACTTTGAATAAAGTTGTTTTCTTAAAAACTCACTCCTAACACCTACTCACTAAGTTAAAGAACTCACCTCCTCCCTTCTTACCACTTTTAGGTAATTGAGGAAAGACCCTCCGTAAAGACCATACTAATTACGAACAAGACAGGTATGTCTATTTTAAATTACTTAGTTTTGTATAATGCTATTACAGGAAAGACACAAGTAAAAGGACGTCTTACTCCTCGTGGTTTAGAAAAAGGAAAACCATTGATAGACAAAGAGAGTGGTGGGTTGTTCATGGGAATTCGACCAAATCGGGTCGGGGTATGACAACTTGAGTGGTATTAGAACATGTTTCCTCGAATACATTATCAAGACTATATAACATAGTAACTAAGAGAAATAAATTTTAAAATTTTAGATGGCTCCAAAGAGAGAAACCAAGAGAACAAGAGATGTAGTTTCTAACACTGCCCAACAACCCCTTCCTGTTGAAACTCCCCAAGAATCCCATGCAATTCCACTTGGACTAAGCTCGGAACATCAAATATTGTACAAAAAATTCACCCTAGTGTTTGGACGACCTAACCTTGCCCCTAAGGTGGGCACCAACTCTCAAGCTAAGCTAGAAGAAGTATAATTTCATCCCCCTCCTATTAACAATCCTCCTCTAATTGACATCCCAAAATACCTCTAAACTCTCCATCAACTGGGATGTAAGCCTTTCCTAGTAGAGAGGGATGTTAGAGTTGCTATGGACTGGCTGGCCATCATCAAGTAGCTCATGGGGATAGTCAGAATTTCACCAGAGGATATGATGATCATGGTGGAATTTTTCTTGGAGGCCAATGCGAAAAGATGATGGCATAATGTCAGGAGCTTACATTCCACCACCCCCACCTGGGAACAATTTGAGGAGAGGTACATAGAGGAGTACCTGGCTCTACATCTAATTAATGAGAAGAAGCAAGATTTACTCTAACATCGACAAGGGCTTAACTCTATTTCAAAGTACGAAACAAAGTTCAATGAGTTATCACCCTTTGCCCCTGACCTGGTCGGACTGGCAGATATATGCCAACGACTCGTGGATGATCTCAACATGGATATACGAGACCGGATGGGAGTACTAGGATGCCCCATGGATCTAGTAGCAGTGATCAATTTGGCTCATGAATGTGAACGATTGGTACAAACCCGATGTCGTCGAATGGAGTAGTCGAACCGAAAGGAGGATAAGGGTCAAGGCCATCATGGAGGATGGAAGTGTCACGCCCCGACCCGGTTTGGTCAGATCCCCGTGAGCAACTCGTCACTCTCCCGATTTATTAAAGGGTTTCCCCTTATTATAATCAGTAAAGAGTAAGGCGTCCTTTAAACCTGCACCATTTCTTGGAATAGCATAATCAAAACTGCATGAAATTGTAAACTTTACATACCTGTCTTACAGGCATCTTAGTTGATTGTCTTTCAAGGTAGGCTTTTCGGGATTTCCTGAAAGGGATATAAGGGAGGGGGTGAGTATGACTACTTAGTGAATGGGTTTTTAAAGGCTTACTTTTAACTTTTAAGAAAAAACATTTATATGGAGTGTGCCAGACTCCTTTCTTTTCAAAAATCCCTTCATTTAAAAATTCGGGTTTTTCCATTATTGTTTAGTTATCGGTGTGTCATCACCCAACACACATCCTTCATCATGAAGGTTACACACATTCGCAAGTCAGTATCACTACTGAACTCGCTAGTGGCTTCGGAGCGACTTTTCTTACCACCCGGATAGAAGTACGACCACTTCTACCTTGGGAATGAGTGGATGTACGCGACATCCGACCCACAATCCCGAAATCGCTTTTTCGTGTCCATATGAGGACAGAGACCTCATCCTATCCCCACCCCGGTCTCATGCGCTTTGTGCTACTCCAAATTTTGCACAGACACGTGGAACGACGATCTGCCCTTATACTCACCGGGTCATCCAGGGCCCTTAGGACACATCACTACCCCTCATGGGTGTCTTGATGATCCCGTACTCATGGTGCATGCACAAACAAAGTTTTCTTAAATTACCATGTAATATGTGGTGCCATTTGTCCCAACGGTCTCGACCTTCAACTCAACCTGTAGTTGTTTCTCTTGACTTGTCCGAATACCGGTCATGTCGCACTACTACTAGTTGACTGAGTATGTTGGACCTGCCTTGGTACCATGACCAAACAATTCACTTATTAAGTTATAATGGCACATATATATATATATATATATATATCATGTTCTTAGACGATCTCCTGCCTGTGTCCATTGGTCTATGGCCCATTGTTCAAATTTTTCAAAAACTAGGCATTTTAGCCCTCAAGTTCCAAAATCGAGGCCCCCGGCCCATAAGAGCTATTCAAGCTCCCATCAAGAAGGTCTCCTAAATAGTTTAAGCGTTTGCACACAGTCAGGGGAGAACACTTCTGACAAAATAGGTTTTCATTGTCCATTATACCAACCGGTATAAGGACATCTCCGTTCATAACCGATGAACGGGTTTTCAACTTCCTTCGAGAAAGTCTCATCATACCAACCGAGTATGATCTACTAACAACCAGTAAGTAGTTTTTTTCTTAAAATTTTCATATCATTTTCTCTAAGTGGTGATGATTAAAATACCACTAAACAGTGGGTTTTTATACCGAGGCACTTATCATCCCCAACCGGGTATGATATATAATCCCACTCACAACTTTTAAGTGGTTTTTAATTTTAAGTTGTGCTCATCATCCCAACCGGGTATGATGTTAGTAAACCCACTCACAACTGGTAAGTGGTTTTTAACTTTAAGTTGTGTTCATCATCCCAACCAAGTATGATGTTAGTAAACCCACTCACAACCGATAAGTGGTTTTTAATTTTAAGTTGTACTCATCATCCCAATCGGGTATAATGTTAGTAAACCCACTCACCCGTTAATGTCGTGAATTCCACTAGACCAGTTCTTTGTATTCACGCGAGCTTATCCTTGATGGTGTTCCCAGTATTTCACGTTCCTACACGATATGAACAACCTTGTTTATTATTACTCGGCATAACAGCCTTCATTCATTTCCAATGAATGAGAAAACCCAAACTTTTAGTTATTTGCAATTAGGTCCCTAAAGTTATTTCTCTTTAACTTTAAGTCCCTAATGTCAGTTTTTCCTTAAATTGAGTCTCGTAACTTTTAAAATTTATCTTGAGATCTCAATTTATTCAATTTCACCAAAAAGGGGTTTAATTTCACAAATTTCCAATTTGGTCCCCCAATTTTTCCAAAATTACCATTTTGCCCTTCTTTTACAAAAATTGTAAGTTTTGCCCCAAAAATTCCAAAATTCCTCAATTGGTTTTACAACATTATTTTCATGCCTAATTGACCCTCAATTTCATAAAATTGTATTTTGGCCCTTTGAATTTTGAAAATCCCCAATTTTTCCCCCAATTTCAACTCTTCAACAGTACCGAATTTGATTTCATCAAATTGACCAATCAAATACTTCTAATTATTGAAATTGGAGTTGAAATTGACTTCTTGAATGTTCATACGATTCTAAGAAACTTTGAATCATAGATTTTAACGTCGGAAAAAGCTCAAACGGAGCTTCGCTAGAAAACAGACTATAGAGAGAGAAAGCTTCGATTTCTCACCAGTAAGGGCATGGTGGTCCGAGCTTTCGATCTAGGCAGATAGCTCTCATCTTGAGGATTATTCTAGAATCAAGAATCACATCAATTGATGTCGAATTGAGTTAGAATTTCATCATTAAAATTTTGTCGGTTCTCTCTCTAGCACCGGTCGAAAATTGCAGAGGGGAGTTGAATTGGGTTACCTTTTAGTCCTAATTCGGCTGTGGGAGGGCTGAGGAAGTGTTGGGAGGGCTTGGTTTGGTCTGAGGAGGGCTCAAAATGGTCGATTTCAGCTTCGCCGAAATAGGGCAGCTTCGGTCCGCCGAAGCTGCTTCACTGTTCCATCATGTCAGCGCTTCTCTAGTGATTCTCAGATTGATTGGAGTTTGCTATCCGATAGCTGACTTCTCACTAGTTCTAAAGAGCCTAACCTCTCCTTCCGAGGTTAAGAAAAATGTTCAAGTCGAAGCTCTGGTTTAAGCTTCACTGGGAAATGGAGCAGTAGAGAGAGAGAAGTGTTCGGGTGTGAGAAGAATGAATGGGGATAACCTTTTTATATAGGTGTAAAACCGTGTAATAAATAGGAGAGATTTATTATTAGTATTAATATTACCATAAATTATTGGTATTAATTTCAATAATTTAATTTCGGTATTAAATTATTTGTATTAATTCCAATAATTTAATTTTGGGTATTAAATTATTGGTATTAATTAAAATAATTAAATATATATTAATTTATGGTTATTTATGATAAGCTGATGTGAATCCGACTAAAGAGACTATGAATTCACAAGTCCAATCAACCGAATCTGCAATGGAGCTGAACAGTTCATCACCAAATGAGATGAATAATCATTTGAGTCTGCAAGAGGGCCCAATCACAAGGTTAAGGGCTAAAATATTCAAAGAAGCTTTATATGGGCTGACTAAAGAGATTGTTGAATATTCAAATGAAGCCCAAATGAAGAGCCCAAGACGAGCCCAACAGAAGGTTCAGATTTAATTAATAAGGAGAGATTTATAAATATAATAAATCTCTTAGGATAATATTAGGTAGCTAGATTAGATAAGGTTAGCTTATAACCATAATAGATTTTTTCCTCATTATGTGGGTCATTTGGTTGTTTTCTGAGCCTATAAAAGGCATACTCCACAGCATTGGAGACGACACACTTTGGAATTTATATCTTGTGAGGTTTTGTCTTCTTTCTATCTTGAAAGAGCTTTTGAACTTATCAGGTTTTTACCTGTGGCATTCAAGCAATCAAGACTTATCACCCGGGGTTTTCTAAGAGTTTTTCTTAGAGGATTTGGGTGTGGCGTCTACATATCCCATATCTTGTTTCTCACATAAACAAGGTATATTCCATCTTTTCGCACTTGCGTCGTGAAAGTTTTGGGATCGTTGCCATATTTGGTGTAGGGTGTCGTCAGCATATTGGCGAGGTTTGCATCATAAGCCGTATGTTCGCATAAAAATTTTTGACCGAAATTTCAGGTTACAAAAAGATCATACTTCCCAAGAGGTCACCCATCCTCACACTACTCTCAGACAAACACGCTTAACTTTTAAGTTATTATGGAATGTAGTTCACCTGAACCAATTTGGTTTTTGTTTTCTAGTTTGTCTTAAGTTTCTTTTCATACCGAGGTACTTATCATTCCCAACCAGGTATAATATAAAATTTTCACTCACAACCAGTAAATGGTTTTTAATTTTAAGTTGTGCTAATCATCCCAACCGGGTATGATGTTAGTAAACCCACTCACCTGTTAATCAAGTGAATTCCACTAGACTGATTCTTTGTATTCACGCGAGCTCGTCCATGCTGGCGTTCCCGATACTTCGTGTTATTACACGAAATGAACATCCTTGTTCACTATTACTTGACTTAACAACCTTTATTCATTGAAAATGAATAATAAAACCTAAACTTTTTTGTTATTTGCAATTACATCCCTAAAGTTATTTCTCTTTAACTATAAGTCCCCAAATGCCAGTTTTTCCTCAAATTGAGTCCCGAAACTTTTAAATTTTATCTTAGGACCTCAGTTTATTTAATTTCACAAAAGGGGTTTAATTTCCCAAATTTCCAATTTGGTCCCCCAACTTTTCCAAAATTACCATTTTGCCCTTCCTTTACAAAAATGGTAAATTTTGCCCCAAAAATTTCAAAATTCCTCAATTGGTCCTCCAACATTATTTTCATGCTCAATTGACCCTCAATTTCATAAAATTTCATTTTGGTCTTTTGAATTTCGAAAACCCCCAATTTTTCCTCAATTATAACTTCTTAACACAGCCGAATTTGATTTCATTAAATTGACCCATCAAACGTTTCCAATTGTTGAAATTGAAGTTGAAATTGAGTTTCTACATGTTCATACAATTCTTTGGAAATGTGAATCACAAGTTTTAACGCCGGGACGAGCTCAAACGGAGCTTCGCCAGAAAATGAACTATAGAGAGAGAAAGCTTCGATTACTCACCGGTGAAGGCACGGCGGTCCGAGCTTTCGATCTGGGCAGATAGCTCTCATTGTGAGGTTCATCCTAGAATCAAGAATTGCATCAATTGATGCGGAATTGGATTAGAATTTCGTCATTGAAATTCGGTCGACTCTCTCTCTAGCACCGATAAAAAATTGTAAAGGAGAGCCGAATTGGCTTACCTTTCAGTCCTAATTCGGCCATGGAAAGGCAGAGGAAGTGTTGGAAGGGCTTGGTTTAGCTTGAGGAGGGCTTGAAATGGCCGATTTTAGCTTGGCCGAAATAGGGCAGCTTCGGTCCGTTGGAGCTGCTTCACTATTCCATCATGTCGGTGCTTCTCCAATGATTCTCGAATTTACTGGAGTTTGCTATCAGATAGTTGTCTTCTCCCCAATTCTAAAGAGCTCGACCTCTCCTTCCGAGGTTAAGAAAAATGTTCAAGTCGAAACTCTGGTTTGAGCATAACTAGGAAATGGAGCAGTAGAGAGAGAGAGAGAAGTATTTAGGTGTGAGGAGAATGAATGGGGATGAACTCTTTATATAGGTATAAAATCGTGTATTAAAATGGGAGAGATTTATTACTAGTATTAATGAATTTAGAAATTTTTAATTTTGAGAAAATCGATCGAATCGGTCCTAAACTAGCTGATTTACGCATTGTACTCGGTCGAACCGGCCTAGTCCGGTTCAGAATAGTGTCATCTTCTTCCTTCAGATGATAGCACTATTCATTCAATGCAAAAACAGATGACACTAATGAAGGAAAATGGCTTAAATCAGGCCTTTTCAAGGCGAGGATAAGCTCAACAAAAATATAAAGTTGTCGGGCATAGGGTCCCCGAGCTTCCTATATAAAGAGCTCACCTCCATTCATTCTCCACACACCTGAAATCTGCATTCTCTATCAACTGCTCCATTTTTCGGTGACGCTTGAACCAGAGCTCCGATATAGGCATTTTTCTTAGCCTAAGAAGGTAATGTCATGTCCTTTAGACTCTAGGGGAAGTCAGCTACTTGATAGCATCTTACTTTCCACCTGAGGACCGCCGGAGAAGCGCCAGCGGAATCAAACAGCAGAGCAGCTTCGACGAACCCAAGCTGGCCTGTTTTGGCCAAGCTGAATTTGGCCAAATTCAGCCCTCCTCCAACCAAACCAAGCCTCCCGAACATCCCCACAGCCCTCCTATGACCACAACAGAGTTGAAAGGTAAGCCAATTCGGCCTTACTCAGTCGTTGCAGATTGGAGTTAGAGAGAGAAAGTGCTAAACTTTACTGACAAAATTCTCCTTTGATTTGATATCAATTGTAGCAATTCTTGATCCTAAAAGTAACCTCAAGACAATCCCTGGTCAAGAGCTCAGACCGTTGCACCTTCGATGATAAGCTTTTGAAGCTTTCTCTCTCTACGTACATTTTTCAGGAAAAACTCCGTTTGAGATCAATTCGGACCCAAATTATACGATTCAAAGCTCAATTGAATCATATGGAAGTGTAGGAGCTGATCCTTACATCAATTTGAGCAAATAAACCTGATTGAATGGCCAAATTGAAGAAATTAAATTCAGTCAATTTGAATGGGAGAAATTGGGGGAAATTTTTGGGAAATTTTGGGAATTTCCAAAATTTGCGGGACCTCTTTGCAATATGCCAAAATTGAAGGCCAATTAGTAATGAGAAAGTAGTTGAGGGACCAATTGGTCAATTTTTTGGAACAATTGGGGTCAAATTGATATTTTTGGAAAGTATTGGCAAGATAGTACTTTTGAAAAGTTAGGGACCAAATTGGAAATTTGGACTCAAAGGGGATTTTTTATGCTTTGGGACTAAAATTGGGGAAAAGTTGGCATTAGGGAACTAAAGTTAAGGAAATTGAACTTTTGTGACCTAAGTGCAATTAATGAACAATTTTGAGCCTAGATGCTTATACGTGAGAAAATGATGGTTGTTACCAAACCATATGCCCAAATTTTGTAGGAACATGAGAGACCGGAACGCCACCAAGGATAAGCTAGCGTGGAGTTGAAAACCTACTAGAGACAAATACGTCACAATCATTGGGGTTTATGGACATATTTACATCGTACCTGGTTGGGATGGTGAGCACTTTAGAAATGAAAAATGACTTGTGAGTGGGCATATTTACATTATACCCGGTCGGGATGGTGAGCACTTTAGAAATGAAAAATCACTTGTGAGTAGACATATTTACATCATACCTAGTTGGGATGGTGAGCACTTTAGAAATGAAAAACCACTTGTGAGTGGGCATATTTACATCATACCTGGCTAGGGTGATGAGCAATCTAAGTTAAAACCTACTTACCGATTGTAAGTAGAGGAAATCATACCCGGTTGGTATGAGGAACTTCCTCGAAGGAAGGCGAAAACCCACTTGTCGGTAGTAAGCGAAGATATCATCACACCCAGTTGGTGGGATGAAGTAAAAATATATTTTTTGTCAAAAGTGTTCTCCCCTGACTGTGTGTCAATGCTTAAACTCTTTGGGAGACCTTCTTGATAGGAGCTGGAACAACTCAAATAGGCTAGAGGCATCAGTTTTTTAACTTATGGGGAGAAATGTTCGATTTTGGAAAATCAAGTACAGTGGGCCCAAGGCAAGTGGGCACAAGTAAGAGCTCGTAAACAAACTTGAGTAAAGGAAAGCCATGAAATTTCTAATGAAATTGTGTATGTGATTTCACCATGGTACCGAATTAGGACTGATAATACTCGATGGACTAGCGGTAGTGTGTTAGTGCTAGGTCGACAATTCGGCTTAGATAAACAACTACAGATTGGGTTGAGGGTCGGGGCCATTGGACCAATGGTAGCAAAGATAATGGCTATAAGTGAAAACTATTATTTGTGCATGCACTTGTGGTATAGGACCATCAAGATGCCCAAGAGGGATAGTGATGAATCCTCAGGGCTACTGGATGACCTAGTGGAGATAAGGGCAGTTCGTTGTGCGAGTCAGTCAGGAAGCTCGGTATATCTTCTTGCGCATGAGACCGGGCTAACGTTGGGATGAGGTCTCTATCCTCATACGGACACGGAGTGGTATTTGTGTCTGAGGATCAGATGTCAAGAACATCCACTCAAACCCTAGGTAGAAGTGGATGGACTTCTATCTTGGTGGCTGGTAAAGACACTACGAGCCACAAATGGGTGTAGTGGATGGGTTCCACCTGTGAATGTGTGTTCCCTTCCTGATGAACTGCGTATGTTGTTTTCCAAACACACCAAATGGAAAATGCAAAGAGGTTTTGAAAACCAAAATTTGAGGAAAGATGCTTCTTAAAATAAATAAGGATTTTGGCATACTTTGAATAAAGTGGTTTTCTTTAAAACTCACTCCCACCACCCGCTCACTAAGTTGTAGAACTCATCCCTCCCTTCATACCCCTTTCAGGTAACCGAGGGAAGATCCGTCCTAAAGACCATACTAATTCCGAACAAGATAGGTATGTCTATTTTAAATTACTTAGTTTTGTATAATTCTATTCTAGGAAAGATATAGGTAAAAGGAAGCCTTACTTCTCACCGTTTAGAAAAGGGGAAACCCTTGATAGACCACAAGAGTGGTGGGTTGTTCACGGGAATCCGGCCGAACCGGGTCGGGGCGTGATCGGGAAGATACAGACTCGAGGGGTTCCATGGAGTCCGTCCCAGCAGGGAAGCCTGACAGGAGTATGGATGGACATCAACCAGTTGTTTGGAGCCCTTGAACCACGTATCCCAAAACGATACAAAGGCAAACTCCCGGCCTATGACCTCAGAAAACTCGAATAGGGAGTAGTTAGGGAAATTTTTTGTAATCAGTCAGGTACGGCAAGAAGCTATTGATTTGAATAAATAAAGACCAATAAATTTTCTATTTAAAGCATTAGTCTCCCTATTAACAACAAGGTTAGAATACACCAATCAGGACCTAAGGGTAATATAGGATCGTCTAAGGAGGTAGACTATAGGCTACACCTAGTTAATACTAATTGACAAGGGTAACCCAACCTAAACCCGAATAGTTCCGACAAAAAAAAAAAGAACTCCCAGCCAAGACAATAAGTCAAGTCAAAAGACTAGGAAGTGGGCGCATGAAGCTACGTCGAGCTTCACTGACTACTAGTCACGAAAAACTGCCCTTATCTCCACCATGTTGTCTAGTAGCCCCACGAACGCATCACTACCCCTCTTAGGCATCTTGATGGTGCCGAATGTCAGTGCAAGCATAAATCAATAGTTTTCCTCATAAACCATTTAATCTTTGGTGCCACTAGTCCAACGACCTTGACCCTCAACATGACTTGCATATATTTGTCTCGACTGGTCCATCGACATGTCTTGTTGCACTACCGCCAATCCATCGAGTATGTCGGTCCTATCTTGGTACCATGGCCAAACATATCATTCATTTAAAATTTTCATGGCTTAAAATTATTTTTGTTTACAAGATCCTACTCGTACCAACTATCCTTGGGACCACTGGCCGAGATTTTCAAAATAAGGTATATTAGCCCCCAAGTTCCAAAATTGAGGCCTCTGACCTATTTGAGCTATTCGAGCTTCTGTCAAGAAGGTCTCCCAAAAAGTTTAAGCAATGGCACACAGTCAGGGGAGAGCACTTCTAGCAAAATATTATATTTATCTGTCCACCACACCAACTGGGTGTGAGGTCATCTACGCTTATAACTAATAATCGGGTTTTCTACTTCCTTCTAGGAAGTTCATCATACCAACCAGGTATGATCTACTTACAACCAGTAAGTAGTTTTTCCATGTAATTTCCACATCACCCCATTTAGGTGTGATGTTTAAAATTCTACTTAGTAGTGGATTTTCATTATCGATGTGCTCATCATCCCAACCAGGTATAATGTGAAAATCCCACTCACACGTAAATTTGCCTTGAATCCTTTCTAATCGGCTTTTTGTCTCCACGAGAGCTTGTCTTAGTTGGCGTTCCCGGTACTTTGTGTTACTACACGATATGAACATCCCTATTCATTATAATTTGGCTTGATAGCCTTCATTTATCACAAATGAATAAAATACCCAACTTTTCAATTAATTGCAATTAGGTGCCTAAAGTTCTTTTTCTTTAACTTTAGGTCCCTAATGTCGATTTTTCCCCAAATTTAGTAATGAAACTTCAAAATTTTACTTTGGTACCTCAATTTATTCCAAATTACAATAAGGGGTTCAAGTTTCCCAAACTCCCAATTTGGTCCCCAACTTTTCCAAAATTAGCATTTTGCCCCTACTTTACAAAAATGGTAATATTGACCCCACAAATTCCAAAATCGACCAATTTGTCCTCCAACATCTTTTCCATGCCCAATTGCCCTCAATTTTAGGAAATTGGACTTTAGTCCCTCAAATTTTTGAAATCCCCAAATTTTCCACCAATTTCATCCTTCCAACCTGACCGGATTTGATTTCATCAAATTGATCAATCAAACGAGGTTAATTGTTGAAATTGAAGGTAGATTTAAGTTCCTACACATCCATACGATTCAATTGCACTTTGAATTGCATGAATTGATACTAGAACGAGCTCAAACGGAGCTTCGTCGGAAAACTAAACGTAGAGAGAGAAAGATTCGAATGCTTAATGTCAAGGGCACGGGCTGGCGCCTGGTGCTACTCCCCCCATATGAGGATAGAGACCTCATCCCGTCCCCACCCCAATCTCATGCGCTTAGTGCTACTCCAAATTTCGCATAGACACCTCGAACGACAATCTGCCCTTATACTCACTAGGTCATCTAGGGCCCTTACGACACATCACTACCCCTCATGGGCATCTTGATGATCTCGTACACATGGTGCATGCACAAGCAAAGTTTTCTTAAATTTTCCATATAATATGTGGTGTCATTTGTCCCAACGATCCCGACCTTCAAGTCAACATGTAGATGTTTGTCTCGACTGGTCCGGAGACCTGTCATGTCACACTGCTACTAGTTAACTAATTATGTCGGACCTGCCTTGGTACCATGACCAAACAATTCAGTTATTAAGTTTTAATAGCACATATATATCTATCATGTTCTTTTACGAGCTCCTGCTCGTGTCCATTGGCCTATGGCCCACTATTCGAGTTTTTCAAAAACTAGCATTTTAGCCCTCAAGTTCCAAAACCGAGGCCCTGACCTATAAGAGCTATTCAAGCTCCTGTCAAGAAGGTCTCCCAAATAGTTTAAGCATTGGCACATAGTCAGGGGAGAACACTTCTAACAAAATAGGTTTTTACTGTCCATTATACCAATTGGTATAAGGACATCTCTGTTCATAACCGATGAACGGGTTTTCAACTTTCTTTGAGGAAGTCTCATCATACCAACCAGGTATGATCTACTTACAACCTGTAACTAGTTTTTCCGCATAACTTTCACATCACTTTCTCTAAGTAGTGATGATTAAAAATACCACTAAGCAGTGGGTTTTTATACCGAGGTACTTATCATCCCTAACCGGGTATGATACATAATCCCACTCACCCGATAGTGCAATGAAATTCCACTTAGTCGGGTCCCGTCCTTAGCAAGCTGGACCTCAACTGGCATTCCCAATGTCTCCTACATGAAATGAACATAATTGTTCATTATTATTTGGCCTAATAGTCCTCATTCGTTCCAAATGAATGAGAAAACCCAACTTTACATATATTTGCAATTAGGTCCCTAAAGTTATTTTTCTTTAACTTTAAGTCCCTATTGCTAGGTTTTTCCTTAATTCGAGTCCCGAATCCTTCAATTTTTCCAAAATTACCATTTTACCCCTTCTTTAGAAAAATGGTAAATTTTGCCCCAAAAATTCTTAAATTCTTAAATTGGCCCTCTAATATTCTTATCATGACCAATTGACCCTCAATTTTAGAAAATTACATTTTGGTCCTTCGAATTTTCAAAAATCCCCAATTTTTCCCCAAATTTCAACTCTTCAACACTGCCGAATTTAATTTTATCAAATCAACCGATCAAACACCTCTAATTGTTGAAATTGGAGTTGGAATTGAGTTCCTACATGTTCATACGATTCTAAGGAAATTTGAATCGCAGATTTTAATGTCGGAACGAGCTCAAACAGAGCTTCGCCGAAAAACAGACTATAGAGAGAGAAAGCTTTGATTTCTCACCGGTGAGGGCACGATGGTCGAAGCTCTCTATTTGGGCAGGTAGCTCTCCTCTAGAGGTTCTTACTAGGATCAAGAATGACATCAATTGATGTCATACCCTTACCCTTAACCACTTATGGTTCTTTATGAGGTTCTTTATATCGGGTTAAGCCTCTTAGGATCCATCTAGTGGTTCCTTAGATTCGGAACTTTCCTTTTTGAGGTCTCACTTCCTACTTTTATCCTTCTACCTAAGGATTTTCATCCTGGTTCAACCTCTCTAACGCTTTTTGGAGGCGTTTCCTTCTTTCCTTTCTTACACCCTTCTAAGATCGATATTATTGCCCATTCTTTATCCTTTACTATCCTCCATTTCTTTTTTGGTCCTTATATTTTCTTTGAGGAGCTTCTGCTGATAGATTATTTCCTAGCACTCTGTTTTATGTCCAGCCATCTACTCCTTGGTCTCTATTAAATGAGTGTGAGCCGCGACCAGTCTTGATGTCATTGGTTGTTTTCTCCTTACCCACTTCTGAATTGGAGGGCTTACTTCTCCTAGGTTTTTCGGATGTTCTTTCCTTTATTTTCTTATCATGGGTAGCCCACCCATTCTTACTTGTCATTGCGTCCTTTGATGTTATTTCCTACTTACTCATTCCTTTGGTTTAACTTTCTATTTGGGTCCTCTTAGTATACTTCTCTCAGTTCTTTCACCTCAGCGTGTACTTCATCACTTCATCCTTCATCACTTGGTTCATTACTTCTTAGTTGTAACGTGTATGCCTTCCTAGGGTCTCCTTCCTTGGAAAAAGTTCAGGCACTATTTGCTCTAAGGCCTCTTTGTAAGGGACTTACTAAATACTCCTTATGGCTTGAGTGTGGTCATCATTTCATTTTTGGTAATTTATTTCTTAAAGATTTCCTTCATCCTTCCTTTCCACTGTTCTGGCCTTTCCATTGCCCCCTTCCTCACTAGGTTAGTCTATAACCCTACTTGGCTCCTTTGTTTCTCTGAAGTAGATCATACCTTGTTGTCTCAAGGCATCCTAGTTATCTTTCATTGTTCGGCTTGTCTTCTATAGAGGAGGTGTTTTCTTCTTTGCTCCTAGGTATCTTGTAGTGCTCCTTAAGGGAAAATTCACATTTATCTATATTCTGCTATTTGTGGGTTTTCTTAAGGTCCTACCATTGATATTCTTTACGTGATCCTTCCTCGGGTAATTAAGGCATACAATAGTATTAATAAGGGACAAAGAAATTTTTAGGAACTCAGAATCTTATTCATTGAATTAATAATATAGTTTAGGATTTTAATCTCTCTTGAGTGAGATTGTTAAAATGATGGTTTGGAGAATACTTAGTACCAAGCTATGGTCTAGAAGGATTTCTTCCTGGGTGAGATTGGGTTCCCTATCCGTAATTGTGGTTCTTGTTATGTTATCCCTTTGGGCTTCTGTAGGGGTGGAGGTGTCCTTATTGGAAGGTATCGCTTGGATTCCTTGCAATGTGGGACAATTCTTTGCTATGTGCCCCACCCTCCTATACTCATAACAGATCCTCTCGGGTCCTGTCCTCTAAAATGCTAGGCATCTTCTAGTGTAGTGTCCCCATTGCCCACATCTATAACAGGTCATCTCCTTGCGTGGACCTTTGTAGTTCCTCCCATACTTTGAGCATTGTGGGGCATTTTTAAGGGATTGTTGACGGTTTCATACCTTGCCATCCTTGAGCCCAAACACCTTGGAGGCTTTCTTATCGAGTCATCTTTGACCTAGGATTACTCCAAGGGTCCTTCTATACTCCTGGATCATTTCTACCCTTGGGATGGCTAAGGTAGTGCGGGTTTGTTTGGCTACTTTTCTTGGGGTCATCTGAAAATTTTTAAATTATTTCAATCAATTATTATGTTATCTAGTTTTGATAATGTATTTGAGGAAATAGGCGCTGATACCACTCAAGTTTTCACGCCCCAACCCAATTTGATTGGATCCCCATGAGCAACCCGCCACTCTCCCGGATTATTAAGGGTTTTCCACTTCTTTAAACCATGAGAAGTAAGTTGTCCTTTAAACATGTACCTTTCTTGGAATAATATTAATCAAAACTATATAAAATTTTAAACTTTACATATATGTCTTGTAGTTATGACTAAAAAAAGGTCCTTGGGTAGGTTTCCCTTGGTTACCTTAAAAGGGATATAAGGAAGGGGTGAGTTCAACTACTCAGTGAATGAGTGTTTAAAGCTTGACTTTCATAAAAATACTTTTAATTAGAGTGTTCCAGACTCCTTATTTTCTTTTAAAACATATCATTCTCAAAATCTCAATTTTCAAATCCATTTGTCATCACAACCGTGTGTTTATCAACCAACACACACACTTCATCATGAAGGGAACACATATTCGTAGGGCAATACGTCCACTGCACCCATCGGCCACCAAGATAGAAGCACGTCCACTTCTACCATGAGAACGAGTGGATGTACGCGACATCCGACCCTCAATCCCATAAAGAAAACTCTATCTCCATGTGAGGACAGAGACCTCGTCCCGACCCCACTCCGGTCTCATGCGCATGAAGCTATGTCGAGCTTTCCTAGCTATTGGTAGGACAATCTGCCCTTATCTCCACAATATCGTCCAGTGCCCCTAGAATGCATCACTACCCCTCTTGGGCGTCTTGAAGGTCATGTACATCAGTGCATGCACAAAACAATAGTTTTCCTCATAAGCCATTTAATGGTGCCACTAGTCTAACGGCCCCGACCCTCAACTCAACCTGCAGCTATTTGTCTCGACTGGTTCGTCGACTTGTCATGTCGCATTATCGCCAGACCATCAAGTATGTCGGTCCTGTCTTGGTACCATGGCCAAACATATCATTCATTTAAAGTTTTCATGGCTTAAACTTATGTTTGTTTACGAGCTCCTACTCATGCCAACTAGCCTTAGGCCCACAGTACGAGATTTTCAAAATCAGGCATATTAGCCCCCAAGTTCCCAAAATCAAGGCATCCGGCCTATATGAGTATTTTGTACTCTTGTCAAGAAGGTCTCCCAAAAAGTTTAAGCAGTGGCACACAATCAAGGGAGAGCACTTCTGACAAAATAATCTTTTTATCTTTCCATACACCAACTGGTGTGAGGACATCTCCACTTTATAACCAATAAGCGGGTTTTTTACTTCCTTCCAGTAAGTTCATCATACCAACCGGGTATGATCTACTTACATCCGATAAGTAGTTTTTCCGCGTAATTTCCACATAACTCCATTCAGGTGTGATGATTAAAAATTCACTTAATAGTAGGTTTTCATTTCTGAGGTGCTAATCATCCCAACCGGGTATGATATAAAAATCCCCCTCACCCAATAATGCAATGATTTCCTCTTAACCGGTTCTTTGTCTTCACGCGAACTTATACTTACTGGCGTTCCCGGTACTTCTTGTTCCTACATGATATAAAGATCCTTGTTCATTATCTCTTGGCCTAATAGCCTTCATTCATCCTGAATGGATAAAATACTCAAATTTTTCAATTAATTGCAATTAGGTCCCTAAAGTCTTTTTTCTATAACTTTAGGTCCCTAATGTCGATTTTCCCCTAAATTGAGTCCTGAAACTTCTAAAAATCACATTGGGACCTCAATTTATTTAAAATCACAAAAAGGAGTTCAAGTTTCCCAAATTTCCAATTTGGTCCCCAACTTTTCAAAATTACCATTTTGCCCCTACTTTACAAAAATGATATATTTCACCCCAAAAATTGACTAATTGATCCTCTAACATCTTTTCCAAGCCCAATTGGTTCTTAATTTTATGAAATTGCACTTTAGACCCTCGAATTTTTGAAATCCCCAAAATTTTCCCCAATTTCAACCTTTCAACCAGACTAAATTTGATTTCATCAAATTGACTGATCAATCGAAGTTAATTGTTAAAATTGAAGGTGGATTTGAGTTCGTACATATCCATACGATTCAATTGCACTTTGAATCGCATGAATTGATGATCATATATATATATATATATATGATCATTTATATTTACGAACACTTTTCATATGTAATAGTATTCCCTATATTCTGTTGAAAAGTTATAAGATAATTTATGCATAAGATTCTCTTATATCGGTAAAATAACCTTAATTTTTTTCTCAACAACAAATTATACATTATAATATGTATATGCCCAGACTTAAATATATTTACAAATTTTTAAATTTATACGAAAATATAAATATTTATACAAAAAAATATATAAATCTAAATATGTTTTTTTCGTGAATATGATTACTACTCTTAAAATGTATTTTCTCTTTTATAATATTATCAACATTTTCTTTAAGTATCATATTCTCACCGTCCATTAATTTTTGGATCAATTATGTTTGAGCACGGACTATCTCGCCTAAATCTTATTAACAAGTTAGGTATATTTCTTTATAATTCACAATCCATTATATAATTTTTCAAATTTATTCGCATTTATCTATTAGTGTATCATAAATTATCATCATTTAATCAACACTTTTCCCACCAAATATTAGCAACACCTAGATTCTCACATTTTTGTCTTACTTTTTTTTCTACCAAATATTAATACCATCCCACTTACAATCTCACATTTTGCCTTACTTTTTATTACTTAAACACTACTCAAATTTTTGTTCATTTTTTCTTTAAATATTCTCCAATTTATTGAACTACCATAATTATATCTTACATTATTAGCTCAAAATTAATTTAGTATTTGTGAACATTTACTTACCTTCTTTGTTAACTAATTTATTTTAATAATAGCACATTAATAATTTTTATGTAAAATTTTATTTGTGTTGCACTTCTAATTTTTCACATCAACTACCACATTTATCTTTGGCAAGTAAAACATTAGTAGGGAAATAAACATACATTGTTAACTCTACTTATTTATCTTTTCTTATGTTTACATTTGCATCATATACTCCTGTGATCATTACCTATTATAGTGCATGTGTCACGTACCAACCGCATCTTAGGGTCTGATAACAATAAATCACATCCCATTATTACTAAATTAATGTGTACATACACCATTTTAGTACCATATGTGTAAACCCCATCCTCTAGGTCTAAGGAACCAAAATATGAAACCAAAAATTTTTTAGAGAAAATCGATGATATAAGTGAACCAGAATTAGTAAATAAGGTTTAGAATAGGGATTTGGAAAATCCCAAGTGGCCAAGAAATATCCAAACATCTTGGGAAAGAACCATGAAGTTGATTGGATATGAAAATCATAATAGCTCAAGGTTAACCAAACCTAAACTGGATTGAACGGGGTTGAACCGTGAAGAACCGTTTCAAATATTCATTTTTTTAGGTGGTTTAAAAATATCAAATTTGGGAAATTAAAGTCAACATCAGATAGAAAATAAATTTAGAAATTTTTAATTTGGGAAAAACCAGTCAAATCAGGCCTCAACTAGCTGATTTTCATTTTCAGGTTACCGAACCCGGTTGGACCAAACCGTTCAACGGTCCAACCAGTCAACGGACCGCTGCCAGCTCAGCACCCAGTCAGCAACACGACCAATTAACGTGCGACATGTGGTAAAGTGTACCTAGTCCGTCTCTCAGTCAACGCATTGACCCAATTACCGAGAGCTTCTCAAGTCGAAAATGAGTCATAAAATTTGAAACCCTAAGCTTCAAATGCAGCTAGGGTAAAATGGGTTAAAAAGACTGAATTGCCCTCACATTGAAAAGATGAAAATACCCCTAAATATGGTAAAATTACATGAGAAAGTTAATAAGATACTTGTAGTAACCGATCTTAAAATTACGTAGAAGAGCTAGGGCAAGTTCGTCTAGGGAAAATGGAATGGATGAATGAAATGTGTTCGAATGGGAAAATAATTTGTTATTTCTATTATATAATATTTATGTATAAATATTATTATTGTGAGAATGTATTATGAATCGATAAGGGGTCGGGTTCATGTATACTTAAAAGTCATGACTTGTAAGTAGTGGAACAGTTCTAACCTTATAAACCCACAACACTTCTATATTTTATCCAATGTGAATCATATTCTTAACACTGCCCTCACATGCAACGTGGATACACTTATCAAAAGGAAAGATAGTCTTATTAAAGTGTAGAGTTGTACTAATATAGATACGCCCTATCTGTGGGTCAAGACATCGATAACTTATAAAATCAGTAGGATACCCAAAGAAGACACAAGCTTTGGAGCGAGGTTGAAATTTATGAGTTTGATATGGTCGAAGATAAGGAAAGCACAATCATTCAAATACTTGTAAATGAGTGTAAATTGGTGGAGTTTTGTAAAGAAATTGGTAAGGAGATTGAGATTGAAGTGTACGAGCAGGCAATTTATTGATTAAATAGACTGCAATTTCAAATGTAAAATCTCAAATCTTGATGGGAAGATAAGAATAATTTAGAAGTGTGAGTCCCATATCAATGATGTGTGTATGTTTTCTTTCTATAGAACCATTTTGTTGGGGTGTGTGAGGGCATAAATGATGATGAGTGATTCCATTATTTTGAAGTTCAACTTGCAAAGCTACAGATAAAAACTTTTTTTGCACCATTAGATTGAAAAAAATTAATTTTGGTGTCTAAGAGATTTTCAACACGTAGTCGGAATGTACGAAAGATTTGAAGAACATCCGAACGATTTTTTATAAGAAAAAACCAATAACAAATATAGTAAATATGTACAGTATAAGATTAGACTGGCAGGTCCCCAAATATCAATATGTATTAGCTGAAAAGGTCGAGTGTTTTTATGATTAGTAAGAGTAAAGGACTTTTGAGTAATTTTACTAAGTGAACATGCATTACAAAATATAGTATCGATGGAAGTACTTTCTATTAAATTTGTGGATAAAATTTTAGATATAATAGGAAATGCGAGATGTCAAAGTCTATTATGCCAAATGTTTTGAGATATTTGAACACCTAAAATACAAGGACTAACTAATGATAAATGTGTTACACGTAGACAGTACAAGCCTCATTTATGAGCTCACTGGAACAATTCCTGATAAGTGAAATGATTCTTTACAGCAAAAAAAGTGGGGGTAAAACTTAAAATAACAACGATTATCTTGAGTAAATTGAGAAACAAATAATAAGTTAATGGAGATAGTGGGAACATATAATATTTTAGTTAAAGGAAATCATCTCAATAAGTTTGAAAAGAAATAGTTTAGTGAGAACATATTGTTGCGCCATAGTAAATAGTTTAATGGGAACATATTGTTGCGCCATAGGAAATAGTTTGTTCCGTCCGGATTAACTGAAAGTACTGGAATATTGCTTGGAAATTGAACTACTACTACTGAAGAACTAATATTGATTTTGCAGGTTACGAAAGGAAAAATGGAAGATTGTGAAAATTGATAAGGGTTGAGCAAGTGAATTTGATGGTGAGATAATGATAGAGATATAGTAACGACAGAATAAATGTAGATAATATTCTAGTGACAATAAGAATTGAAATTCAAAAATAGACAATAAAAGTGAATCTGACCAATATAGCTAAACTGTAGAATTGAATTACATTAGAAATAATACTCTGATGCCATGAAAAAATAGATAAATTTTAGTAATTATATTATGTTTGATACATTTACAATGTTGGCTTATATATAAATAAAATTATACAAACAAATTAATATATTACTCTTAATATATAGTAATTAATAGACAATAAATTATAAGTTACAAATTTTTAAATTAATACGTTTAATTAAATATTATCTAGTTATTAATTATATAATTAAAATTATTATATAGTATTTATATATAAACTAAATATCATATTTTTTTATTAGTTTTTTTAGAGTTATTAACTAGTTGAATATAATCGTGGAATATAATGGGTAGGTTTGTAGTATTTTATATAACTGCACAATAAGTTATTTGATGACGAGAAATTGTACTATTAGTTATTATATATGTTATTCATGAAAAAAGATGTATATACTTAAAAACAAATTGTGATTATTAATGATAAGAGTAAATTTTTTTTATAGTGAGATCAAGATGTTAGTCAATTCAATCAAATTAAATATAATTTTTAATTTGTTGATCTGGAATATATTTTTTTACAAATAATTTTCTTTCAAAGTTGATCCAACTTATTTTAATTAAAATTTCTAAACTCAATTAATAATTTTGATTCAATTTTTGAACAATGTAATCTATTTTAACTTATTTTTTTAAATTAAGATTTTATAATTACTCATTTAACTTTATTTCACGACACTACTATATATATAATATTTAAAATAATACTAATTTAATTATTTTTAATAACCAAACTTTTCATAATCAATACTCTCAATATCTACTCTCATGAGATTTTCTTCCCTATTTCTAGATTTTGATTAAATTATTATAGATTATCTTTTAATTTTTAGGTTCTCTTTAATACTCACTATTTTTATACTTATAAATTTTTTATTAATTCTATATATCCTATACAAATTAATTTATTCAATTTTTGCATCAATACTATATATATTATATTAATTCTACCATATTATTATTTTTTATTTGATCAAGTAATAACTTTAAAATATAAATTAAATAATCTTCGCTCACTTATTTAATTCAATATTTTTTTTGGTTTACTTTAAAATATTAAATTTATGTTTTATACTCTTTTTATTAATGTTTCACGCTATCTTAAAAACTACATTTAATTGTCAATAAAAGGAAATACTAGTAAGAAGGGTAAGAATTCCCTTGAAATAATTTTTAAAAATTAAATGAATTATTTTTATAGTTTTATTAAATACTACACATCCATTCTATACAATAATAATTTTTTCAAACTTAAACCAAAAGTGGCTTTTACATGATCTAACAATATATTTAATATTTAAGCTCAAAACAATATGATATTTTTTATATAAATATAAATTATTAAAATGAAATAAAAAATTTTACTACCACCAATTAGTAATAATTTTATTTTTTTAAATTATTATAATAATTTCATTATTCACTTATAATAATTTTACTTAGTCTATTAAGTAAGCACTTTCATTAATACATAATCTTGTTCATAAAGATGAGCAATCTTATAATACATGTTCATATGAAACAGTCTCATATGTCCCATTTCAAGGAATGAATTTAAATAGATTGAGAGGCTTGTATTCTGAAATATAATATCAAAGTCCTATTTGATTTTCTTAGGGATCCACACTCACTATAGTGACCAATGGACACATTTTAAAAACTTTACTATATAGACAAAAAATTGACTAAAATATCACGAGAATAAATCGTCCTTCTATTCCTGACTACAATAAAAAAAATATATATTTCATGCTCATTTTCAATTCATATAATATTTATATAAACTGATGGAATTCTTTTTTCTGCACAATGGTAAAGTTTTTCCAAGTCAAACTCTAACTCACGTGAAGTGAATAAGTTATATGATAGATATTGGAAATATGCACTAACCTTGCACATACTCAAAAAATCATTTCTTTGCATGTTGATGATGGTAATTATAATATCCATATGCATACATGCACTTGAGAACCCGCCTACATTCAATGATTGTAGGCAAGAATTAAGAGTGACAGAATGCACAAGTAAACAAGTATTAATTAAATGGTCAAAAAAAATAAGTGGTAATTGAAATTGCAATAATATAAGTAACAGGCAAGAATTAAGAGTGACAGAATGCACAAGTAGACAAGTACTAATTAAATGGGCAAAAAAAACAAGTGTTAATTGAAAATGCAATAATATAAGTAATAAGACGGAGCATTTGTTTTTGTGAATAATCAATATTGGAACTCTACTTTTTCCCCCAAAAAAGTTGAAATTCATTTTAGGTAAATAATAGATTCACCTGTTTCCATGCTTCTATGATGAACTTAAGCTAGAATTTAGGTTCACATTGTGTGTAACTAAGCTTCAAAAGCTGAGAGAGTAGCATAAACAATAGTAAATCAATCATACAATCACAAATTGTTCAAACATAGTAATTCATTGTTTGGCCATAGTATTAAATATATTTTTTTTGTGAATATGATCATTACTCTTAAAATGTATTTTCTCTTTTTTTTTCGTAACCTGGCCAAGGGCTCTACAAAGGCCACTCATGCTGAATCTACTGAGGTGGCTAACTTCAGAGCAGCTTCCAAGATCACCTCAGTAGATTCAGAATTTGTTTCCTTTGCAGAGCCCTAGGCCAGAATTGGGACTAAACCCTGGTACACAAGACTATGTCTAATAGGATTTTCATCACTGTAAGTCCAGTCAAATGAGTCTGTTGGGATGTGCATTCTTCATGCTTGTTACCCAAAGTGTCACCTTCATAGCAGATACTCTTTATAGGTCATATGATTGTAGTCACTCCCTATCTTGGACATGAAACACCCATATAAATTATGCATTCTTACACTATGAATAATTGCAACTCTTAATTTTTTTATTGGTAATAGGGGTTCAAACATTTGAGAACTCTATACCTCGTGCAATGGCTTTGATTAATGACTTGGGACCGAGAGGTTAGTGTAGACCCAAACCCAAGATTGAACTCAAGATCAGGGGTTGGATTTGAGTCTGTACACACACGAATTTATTAAACACGAGTTCAAGTCGAATTTGGATCCGTTGGATCCGTATATACTAGAGTCATATTCGATTCTAGTTATTTAAACTAATTATACATATTTAAATGTTTTTCGTCTAAATTTGATTCAGTACTATTCAAGTCTCATATACCAAACTTAAATTAGGTTTGGATCATAAAAATTTAAGGGGACTTGAATCAAATATTTAACATGAATAGTGAGATAACTAGACATCTCAATAATGTCCTTAACTTGTTCAATGGATATGGGATCGATCAATAGGTATTCAAGTCAGGACTCCACTATCGCATGTGTACTAAATTTTTTTATATTATTTCGGTATAATTTTATATGGGATATTTTTAATTTATAACAAATTTATAGTAATATTTGTGAAAAAGTATTCTATATCACATTTATATTTAATTAAAAAAATATTATTTATAAATATTGTAACATTTATAACGTTATAAATAAATGCATTATACCAATAATATATATAGCTTATTAGTATATACTATTTCGGTAAAACTGATAATATTTTATTAGTAAAACTTGTATTATATATCCATCATTCTACAAAAATGGAAGTATTATTAATACATATATACTATTTTGTTTTGTAAGTCTATACACTATTAGTATAAGTTTATTTGTATATGTCTTTGTAGCGAGCACATGAATTATCTAAGTTGGTTTTTTAATTAAAAAATTGCTCACAATTCTATTACAGAAAAACTATACAATCCTGACAGAATTAGATATACAACAGCGTCAAGAGAAAGAAATATCAAGAGTATCTACTATTCTTTCTATACTAAAAGATGATTCAGTTATCCTATTACGCCATTGTAATTGATACGTGGGTCATTATATATTTTGTCTGCATTATGCTGTAACAGTTTCCATATTATAAATATTCATCACAAGTTGACTCTAATGTTTTGTGAGAATTTCTTAAATTTAAATATATGTAGGTTACAAAAAGTTTTTATAATTTCTTAAATTCTATTTAGTCCAGGAATCTTGCCAATTCAAAGGCTTGTCCTAAGTGCAAACGCCCAATAGGGAAAAACCATAGGTGCATGCATATTACTTGCACACCACCCTGCAAGTTTGAGTTCTGCTGGTAGGGCTAATCCTTTCTTGAAAAATATTTATTCATATCTGAATATCCTACATGTTATGTCTTATCTTTGTTCTCCAAATATCAATAGTTATCTATATTTGTTTCCATGTCATTATTCTCAACCATTTACCTGTCTTTTGTGCAAGCAAGCTTTGTCTTGGTGCATGGTCTGTTCATGGAGCAACAACTGTCTACTTGTGCATTCTGTCACTCTTAATTCACACAGAAATCATTAAATGTAGGCGGGTTCTCAAGTGGACGTACGTATCCATATGGATATTATTTACCTGATCATGAACATGCAAAGAAACGATTTTTTAAGTATGTGCAAGGTTAGTGCATATTTCCAATATCTATCCTATAACTTATTCCCTTGACCCCAACCCTTACAAGAATATACTCACTTATGAGGTGAGACATAAGAGTCTGGCTTGGAAAAACTTTACGAATGTGCAGAAAAAGAATTGAATCAGTTCATATGGATATTATATGAATTAAAGATGAGCATGAAATATATATTTTTATTTTAGTCGCAAGCTTATGAACTTGTATTATAGGATTGATTATATCTTTATGAAGTACTGCTTGCTTAAGAGACTAAGTGAAATGATTATAAGTGAAAAATGAAATTATTATAGTTATTTAAAAAAATGAGATTAAATTATTAGTTGGTGGTCGTAAAAATTTTAGTTTTATTTCAATAGTTTATATATGTTCACAAACACATGCTCTACTGATCTCTAAAATAGGAGACAAAGGCCTAAAAGCATTCTCATCTCTGTAAATAACATTGTCATTGCTCATAGCTTGGTTATCCACATTCAATTATTATATTGTCAAAAGGGAGCAAGAAAAAAACAAACCCACACTAGCTATAGCTTCAGATGAAAACTCCAATCAATTGCACAGCAAGCTCTAGAGAATCCACATCATTATTCACTTCACGATGCAAATCTTGATGACAGAGGCAAATCCAATGCGATTAAGCGCCACAAGAGCATCATCAGGACTGCAAAGGCCCCTCTAGGTTGCTAACTTCAGGGCAGCTTCCAATATCACCTCAGTAGATTCAGTATCTGTGGCCTTTGCAGAGCCCTCGACCAGGATTGGGAGTAAGCCCCTGTACACAAGACTATGTCTGGCAGGGCTTTCATCACTACACGTCCAGTCAAATGAGTCTGTTGTGAGGACTGGAACCATCATCGACAAGATCGGTACTGTAGGGCGATACTTAGCCACAAGGTTAGCAGTGGTGCCACCACGTATCAGAACCACAATGAGCTTAGCCCTTGCCTTGTTGGCTGTCCGGACAGTTGAAGAGGCCAGACTCTCAAAAGGGATCATTGGAAGAGGGGTTGACCTTATCATCTCCTTGAAGATGGCTCCATAATCAAGGGATGACTCTTCTGCTTTGATGCAGATCCTCCTCATGATCTTCACATCAATTTATGGGTAGACCCTAGCTGCACTCTCTCCGCTCAGCATGACACAGTCGGTTCCATCGAGAACTGCATTAGCTACATCAGTGGCCTCTGCACGGGTCGATCTGGGGGACTTGATCATTCACTCAAGCATTGGGTAGCCGTGACCACAGGTTTGCCTACAATATTGCACTTGTATATCATCATTTTCTAGGCCAGAAAGATCTTCTCAATTGGAATCTCCATTCCTAGGTCTCCTCAAGCAACCACAAATTAGTTAGTCTCTCGCACGATTTCATCGAAGTTGATGACTCCCTCCGGTTCTGAACCTGTTATTGGACAACTAGGACCCTGTTAAATGTCATATAATAAGCATTTGCAGGTTATACATATAGAAGTTAAGGGGCCGGCAGAGAAGGAATAAACAACTGAGTACCAAAAACCAGTTTTTATGTAAACATTGGGGCATAATTTAGGATTGAACTACACATTTTCCATTAAGTATATCTAAATGTATTTTGATGTGGAGCATATTTCTCCACAATTTTTGCCTTCATTTATAAGTCCAAAATGAGCCATAAGATAACTCTATGAAGGTTTATCAAATTCCAGTCCCCAAAAAAAGAGTAAGGAACTCGACCTAGAATCACAAGAAATAAAGAACAAAGAATGCAAACTGCCATGGCTAAGGGTTAGTGCAAGCTCTCAAATCGGATGAATTTTCCTACATGAGATTTAGGCATACCTTTGACATGAGTTGGATATGCTTGGCTTGGGGACCAAGAACCTTGTGCACATTGACAAGCTCAGAACACTTCCACACAAAAGAGAGCACAATCATATCAATATTATTAGGATACCCAATGTAGAATATCTTCTTTGTTCTTCTCTATCAGAGTGAGAAAATCTTCACCATACTGTTCTAGTGGCAGGGTCACAAGAGAGGCCTGTGAGTATGGTGGTACCATCCAGCACATAATATAGTGTTTCCTGACTTCATGTCCAGGGCAAGGTTCCTATATCTCATGGAGATCATTTCTGAATCGCCCTTGATGGTGCAATCAGTAGTGATGGTGCAATCAGTAGTAATGGTGCTGGATGGGCTTGCCATCCTTAAGGAATCCAGTTCGAATCTCAGGGTCCTAGCAAAGAGGCCAGGCCTATTATGGACTTCAGACTGGAAGTTCTTAAAGGCTATAGAAATTATACACAAAAGGAAATTTAACCTACATGCATGTATATAAAAAAATTAAAATTATATAAATAGTAGTATATTGATTGAATATGCATTCTCACTCATAGCATAACATGTTCTCTTACAAGTATTTGCAATAAGGTGATGGCTTTTCTAAGGGAGTAAATATTGATATGCTTGTTCTTCAATTCAATTAGTTTCTTCTGTAGAAAAATAAATTCTTAAAAACTACTATTAATACTATGAAATGAGTTACTTTTTATGTTACATTAATAAGAGACACTTCATCAAGTTGCACACTCCCATAATTCACATTCTCTTCACACAATTCACTTTATCTTGCATAAAAATATGGCAGATCTAAAGGGGTTACAGGAATTATTGAAGAATAAGAATGAGATAAGGGAATCAACAAGACAATTTACTCTAATCAAGCCAAGCAGCACAACTCAAACGGTTGCTTAATGGCCTGAACCTTATCATTTCCCTTTTTATTATGCAACACTAGATTACTTCTTCAGTATCAATCAACAAATAGTTCCTCCTTTGGTTGTCCCTACAACTAAGCAATTCATATTTTCGACCCCTACAACTAAGCAATTCATATTTCCAAGAAGTCTTCCTATACAAACCACTCAAGCCTCTCCATACTAGTATAGCAGATGGTCCAAAACAACATCAGCTCAAATCTCCACATATGACTATTCCTTGTTGTCCTCTAGGCACCCACTCAAGTCCGCTATTCGGTCTACAACCATGTGCTTACTTAAATAATGTTCCCACATGGACAGACATCAGTGATCTAATCTTACCGTGGAACCAATTGTTAGTATCAATAGCAATGACAAGTACAATCAAATCCATGATTTTTTAAAAGCATGTATAGACTTTAATACCACCAATTCAACTACCACTGAATATACAACTCCTGACACACAAGATTTTGTAGCATCTACTTGTCTAAATGAGGTAAGTCATCTCATTATTATGTGGATTTCTCACTAAGTAATACAAATGACTTGCTATGGATGGAACTAGAATATTCTCATTAACCAGACTCTTCTCAAGAATGAGTTGGATCATTTTCATGATCCAACAACATAGTATTCCATCTTATTCCTCCATCAATCTTCTAGATCTTGTTCATGACATTTGTACCATATGAAAGGCCCTTCATGGGTATGAAAGCTAAATTGTTTTCAAAACTCCAATATCAGTCGGTACTACTCCATCAAGTGTAGGCTATTCCTAAGCTTCCTTGTTATCCCTCAGTGCAAAAGAAAGAAAACACATTTCACTTAAGAAGAGAAACATCCCATCGAGAAACCTGCACCAATGATATGTACTCTTGAGCTCTGCATGACTCCCAATAAGTAGAATAAAGCATTTGCTATGACCTCATAAAGGGTAGAGCCATTATGAGCCTACTTGTTTAATTAGGATTGTGTTGTATATTTTAAATTTAGGAAATGTTGCTCAATTAGGTAGAGGTTGCAAGCCTTGAAGAGTAGTATCATTCCATCCCTCAAACTCTATTAAATTATTGATCCATGAGAGTTCATCTTCAAGTTCAAGTTGTCTAACAACCTACATTTACATGAAATTGTTAGTTAAATAATACACTACTTTCCATCCATAGCAAGTTATTTGTATGACTTAGTTAGAAACCCAAATAATAATGAGATGACTTACCTTATTTAGACAAGTAGATACTACAAAATCTTGTGTGTCAGGAGTTGCACATTCAGTGGTTGTTGAATTTGTGGTATCAGAGTCTATGCATGCTTTTAAAGAATCATAGATCTGATTGTACTTGCCATTGCTGTTGATAATAACAGTTGGTTCCACGGTAAGATCATTGATATTTGTCTCTATGGGAACATTATTTAAGTAGGCACATGGATGTAGACTGAAGAATGAACTTGAGTTGTTTCCTAGAGAAACACAAGGGATAGTCATATGTAGAGGTCCGAGCTGCTGTTGTCTTGGACCATCTGCTATACTAGTATGGGGAGGCTTGAGTGGTTGTATAGAAAGATTTCTTGGAAATATGAATTGTTTAGTTGTAGGGGCAACCAAAGGAGAAACCAATTTTTTATTGATGTTGGAGAAGTAATGTGTTGTTACACAATAAAAAGAGAAATGATATTGTGCAGACCAATAAGCAACCAACCTGCTTGGCTTGACTAGAGGAAATTATCCTGATGATTCCCTTAGCTCATTTTTCTCCCTCGAGGATTTTTGTAACTCCTTTAGATCTATCTTAGGTTTCTGCAAGATAAAGTGAATTATGTGGCAGTATTTAAGAATTTGTTTTTTCTGGTGAAGAAACTAATTACATTGAAGCACAAGTATTAAGAGGAAATACCTGAAGGTGACTAAATATTTGTTGTCTGGTTAAACTATTCTCCCCTATCTTCTGCATTTCCATTAATATTTCCCTGTGAAGAGTCACCACCTCATTGCAAAGACTTATAAGATGACCTGTTATGCATATGCGTGAGAATGCATATTCAATGAAGATACTACTAGTCACATAATTTTATTTTTTTTATATACATGCATGTGGCCATGTTTATGCCTTACTCTTCCTTTTGTTTTGTGGATAATTTCTATAGCCTTTAGGGACTTCTAGTGTAGGTCTGAAATCCATACTAGGCGTGGCCTCTTTGCTAGGACAGCAATTATATCTTTTGTGCCATGTCCATGGTTGCCCTGATCATCTAGATCCCTTTTCCTCTTTTTATCGTCTTCCACTACATTAAATCAAACATTACTAGGCAGAATCAGACAACACATCTTGATGCATGCTATCACCGTAAGGTTTGAAGTCACCATTGAGGTCTTAATATTTTTACTGCATCAAATCAAACAATAATATGTTGCAGGTACAACACATCCTAATCCACCATGTCACTATAAAAACTTCCCAAAATAAAACATTTGAAATTCAGAATTAAGTTTTCATGTTTTTATGATCTTTCATTTGGTCAAATCAAACTACCTAGTACTAACAATAAATCCTAATGCAATCTTTCATAGTATGCAAAGCCTCAAAAGGAAAAAGGAGGTTTGAAATTCTGATTGTTGTTTCCATCTTTTAATAACCTTGTGAAATCAAATATTGCTGCATAGACCCAACAACAAAATTTATATTTGAAAGTACATAGGTACCTTTGTCTTTGGACTGGAGTTGAAGCTTCATCCTCATAGCTTCCATGTTTGGAGGATCCACCCAGAGACCATAGACCATTTAACCATTGGGAGAAGGTATCTTCAACATGAAAAAGTTGATCAATGGTCACCTACTCAGCAGAAGAGCCAGCGGCAGAAGCGAGAGGATCAAACTAGACAGAATCCAACATATGTCCGTTGAGATTTGCCCAGCTTCAACTTTAAAACTTTTTCCCTCCATAGCTTACCGAAGTCTGATCAACGGTCATCCCAGATCACTGTCAACTAGAAGGAAGGAGCTGTAATTTATTGGATCCAAATATATTTGGACCGGACCCAAGAATGTAATTGTGGATCCAACCCAGATCCAGATTATAAATTAAAATGTAAATTTAAATGGTAGATATAAAAATTATATTTTTAACTTAATAATTATTATGAACTTTTATTTTAATTTTCTTTATCTTATTAATATATTTTTATATAAATTTTTATATTAATCAAATATATATGTTTTTTAAAACCGTAATTTTTAATAATAAATTTTTTATTAGAAATTAAATAATGATTATCGTTTATTTTAAAATCAAAATTATTTGATTAAAAATCTGAAATAGTCAGAACCATTCTAATTTAAATATTGGACAAAATAATGGACTCAACTTTGTAAAATTGAGTTTAATAGTTGTAAATATTGAGAATCAAATCCAATAATTATAATAACAAAATTATTGAAATTTTGAACTAAATGTATATATATAATTTATAAATAAATGAGAAATAAATACCACCGTAATGGGCTAATTAACTTTATTAATAAAAAATAATTTGAATTAAATGATAGCATTTAGCATAGGTACGCAATTTCTATATAAACAGGCTTAACAATCATCCATCAAAGCATAGAAACCACGTTATTATATGCAAATGAAAGCTGTCAAATGCTAGGTGGATGGATTCATAGGAATGAGGAAAATTTACCTGAGAAATTGAGTGTCTATCCTGAGACGGGTTAAGCTGAGACCTTTGCAACTTTGTTCCTGCAATGCACAAAATGAATATAGAAGCTAAGAGAGAATGTCAGAGCTACATTCTGTAGATAAAACCCACCATCCAGACTCAGTTCTATGAAGGCATCAGAATTAATGTAAATGGCAATTAGAGCCAACAACCATCATCCAAGTGTCGGGAGGCGAATATAATGGACGAAAAAACAAGCTCTGATGGGGAAATCCATCAGGGATGCAACATGGATGAACTGCAAGGAAATTTCGGTTTCAGATTGGCGAGTAAATCTCAGTCGACCGAACTTGGAAGAATGCAGGGACTCATAGGACTAAATGAATCAAGCTGGAGAAAATTGGGACTTACCCGACCCATGAGGGGGTGACCTGGGACGGATAGCAATTTGAGATGCAGGAAGCGATAAAGAAACTCCGATAAAATGAAAAGATTTAGATTATCAAAATTGAAGACCACGGGACGGAAAGAATAACTAACAATTTAGAGCCTAACCTGCATTGAGCAAATTGAATACCTCCCGATCCTGGACAGCATGGTGAATTAATCGGAAGAATCCAATAGAAAAAGAAGCGAAGGAAGGACAACATCACATGAAGCTCCGTCGAGCTTCGCCAATCGCCAGCATCGGGAATACTAAGAAGCTCGAAATATACAGATGGAGGAGGCGAAGAAGAAACGGACTGGGGCTCTTGCACAGGTTGAGGGGATTGTACCTGCAAATGAGCTAAACGCCTAAAGAAACTGAGACTGGAAATGAAGGGGGAGGGGGACGGAATGACAGGCGGCAATCCCCGGAAGTGCATCGAGGAAGAAAGATCGTCGGGGTCCCAAAGGTACTGAAAAGAGGAACATCATCGGACGGCTTGTGAAGTAGGAAATGAGTCCTAAAATCTGAGAGCTCGAGCTTAAGATGCAACTGAGGGTAAAATGGTTAAAATGACCCAATTGCTCTCACATTGAAAAGACGAAAATACCTAAATAATAAAATTACATGAGAAAGTTAATAGCATGATTATAGTAACCGATCTCAAAATTACGTATTCGGGTGCGGACTCGAGGAATAAAATGTGTTTGAATTGAAAAATGGTTTGTTATTTCTATTATATAATATTTATATATAAACTGAGTAGCATATTCTTTATATTTTAATTATACAATTTTTCTTTCATTATATATTTGATCAGTCAAGACAGAAAACTCTTGCTGATATACAGAAGATGCAAACTGTGCATGTAAGTACCATTTGCTGATTTTTGTTCAATAGTGCTGTTTACTTGCGTCTCACTATTCTAGTCACTTTTATATTAAGTAAAGAGAAGGGTAATCTTTGTTAATGCATTAATTTCTTCCTTCCTAGATATTTATCCAATTAAGATGATTCTCACTGTAGACCATGTCCTCTTCAAGAGCTTTCCACTAAGTCAAATAAATATACTTGGACTCACGGGAGGAAACAAGGGACCTAGCTTTTTGTCTGCATTTCACAAACCTTGAAAATTAAATTTGTATTGTCTTTTTGCATGCTTGGAAAGTTTCACACTGGCTAGCTTCTAGCTTATGAGATATGTTCTTAATGTAGTTACACTTGTATCAGTCCAGTAGGATCATGTGATGAGCTAGGAGGTCCATCTGCCAATTCAATTTCTCTTGTAGATGCATAGAAAATCTTATAAAGATACTGCTCCATGCTTGTTTTGATATCTTATTTTTGTTACCTTCAGTAAAAACTGATACTACTATGTTTGAACCATTTGTGATTGTGTGATTGATTTACTATTGTTTATGTTACTCTCTCAGCTTTTGAAGCTTAGTTACACACAATGTGAACCTAAATTCTTGCTTAAGTTTATCATAGAAGCATGCATGGAAACAGGTGAATCTATTATTTACCTAAAATGAATTTCCATTTTTTTGGGGGGAAAAAGTAGAGTTCCAATATTGATTATTCACAAAAACAAATGCTCCGTCTTATTACTTATATTATTGCATTTTCAATTAACACTTGTCTGTCACTCTTAATTCTTGCCTGTTACTTATATTATTGCAATTTCAATTACCACTTATTTTTTTGACCATTTAATTAATACTTGTTTACTTGTGCATTCTGTCACTCTTAATTCTTGCCTACAATCATTGAATGTAGGCGGGTTCTCAAGTGCATGTATGCATATGGATATTATAATTACCATCATCAACATGCAAAGAAATGATTTTTTGAGTATGTGCAAGGTTAGTGCATATTTCCAATATCTATCATATAACTTATTCACTTCACGTGAGTTAGAGTTTGACTTGGAAAAACTTTACCATTGTGCAGAAAAAAGAATTCCATCAGTTTATATAAATATTATATGAATTGAAAATGAGCATGAAATATATATTTTTTTTATTGTAGTCAGGAATAGAAGGACGATTTATTCTCGTGATATTTTAGTCAATTTTTTGTCTATATAGTAAAGTTTTTAAAATGTGTCCATTGGTCACTATAGTGAGTGTGGATCCCTAAGAAAATCAAATAGGACTTTGATATTATATTTCAGAATACAAGCCTCTCAATCTATTTAAATTCATTCCTTGAAATGGGACATATGAGACTGTTTCATATGAACATGTATTATAAGATTGCTCATCTTTATGAACAAGATTATGTATTAATGAAAGTGCTTACTTAATAGACTAAGTAAAATTATTATAAGTGAATAATGAAATTATTATAGTAATTTAAAAAAATAAAATTATTACTAGTTGGTGGTAGTAAAATTTTTTATTTCATTTTAATAATTTATATTTATATAAAAAATATTATATTGTTTTAAGCTTAAATATTAAATATATTGTTAGATCATGCAAAAGTCACTTTTGGTTTAAGTTTGAAAAAATTATTATTGTATAGAATGGATGTGTAGTATTTAATAAAACTATAAAAATAATTCATTTAATTTTTAAAAATTATTTCAAGGGAATTCTTACCCTTCTTACTAGTATTTTCTTTTATTGACAATCAAATGTAGTTTGTAAGATAGCGTGAAACATTAATGAAAAGAGTATAAAACATAAATTTAATATTTTAAAGTAAGCCAAAAAAAATATTGAATTAAATAAGTGAGCGAAGATTATTTAATTTGTATTTTAAAGTTATTACTTGATCAAATAAAAAATAATAACATGGTAGAATTAATATAATATATATAGTATTGATGCAAAAATTGAATAAATTAATTTGTATAGGATATATAAAATTAATAAAAAATTTATAAGTATAAAAATAGTGAGTATTAAAGAGAACCTAAAAATTAAAAAATAATCTATAATAATTTAATCAAAATTTAAGAATATGAAAGGTGAGTCTGATTTATCAAATATTTTGAGAGTATTGATCATGAAAATTTTGATTATTAAAAATAATTAAATTAATATTATTTTAAATATTTTATATATAGTAGTGTTGTGAGTAATATTGTTCAGTGTGTAAAACAATAATAAATTGTAAATTTTACTAAGAGGTAGATTAATTTTCAATTAAATTTTGGTTTCATTAAAAAAATTCAAATATACTAAAATTAGTTCTAGCTTAATAGATTTTATTTTAAAAATAAAATTTTAGATTGGATTTGAATAATATAAAAAATACTAAAGAATGTTCAATTTTTGCATATATGAGGTGGATGTTCATGTTATTAAATAGTTAATTAGTATAATTATGTGATGTATTTTTAAATAGTTACTTGTATAACTCTTTAAAATCTTATTCTTTTGTCTCATATTAGATCATAAGTAATTAAATTTTTTATTACTTAGATAAATCTTCTACTTCATTTTTGTGACGAATTTATATGATTGTAAGAGTAGTTTAGAGGGTTAAGTGAAATATATGTCTGATTATGTGAGTAGTATCTAAGTAGTTTAGAAGGTAGAATATGAAAGATATGGTGAATTATTTTTGATTCACAACAAACTTTATTATTTATTATGATTATGTTATGTGTTTTTACTAAATAATTATTAAGAGTTTTCATATCCATATAACTTACTATATAGTTTTCACTCTTTACAATTATATTATATTAGTGGTAAATTATCTTTAAATATAATACAAATGAAAAAATTTACTTAAACCTATTATATTAATATAATAATTATGTTTAAAGATACATCACATAATCACACTAATTAAGAAAGATTATTGTGAAAGAAACACCATTTCCTGTATTTTTCATACTGGACATTCTAAACTACTCACACAATTAGACATTCTCCAAAAAAAATGGAGTACAAGGTTTATCAAGTGAGAACAAGTATACAAGTAACTTACTTTACAGGCATAGAACTCATATATTATTCAAATGAATGTAAAGAATTAATTTATTCTTGTAGTACAAATACATCATTCTATGTATAATAGAAAAAAATAAATAGATCACATAACACCAATCAAACTCTCTTATTACATGGTTAAAAAATACAAATACATAACACTTATTATCTTTGTTCAATGGTAAAATTCTATTTTGACCTACATTGAGAAATTTGAGTAGTTCTAAAAAATCTTCTCTTATGCAGTTATCACTCTAAACGAACCGAATCTTCTCATTAACCAGAATTTTCTCAAGATTAAGTTGGATTATCTTCATGATCCAACAGTTAGTATTCCATCTTATTCCTCCCGCAATCTTTTAGATCTTGTTCATGACATTTATACCATATAAGAGGCTCTTGATAGGTACAAGAAGTGAATTGTTCCAAAACTCCAATATCAGTTGGTACTCATCTTGATGTGAATCCGACAAAAGAGTCTACAAATTCACAAGCCCAATCAAACGAACCTGCAATGAAGCTGAACACTTTGTCACCAAATGGGATAAATGATTATTTGAGACTTCAAGAGGGCCCAATCACAAGGTCAAGGGCTAAAAGATTCAAGGGCTGATTAAAGAGATTGCTGCATATTGAAATAGAAGCCCAAATGAAGAGCCCAAGATGAGCCCAACAGAAGGTCCAGATTTAATTAATAAGAAGAGATTTATAATTAGGATAATATTAGGTAGCTATATTAGACAAGGTTAGCTTATAACCAAAATAGATTTTTTTCCTCATTATGTGGGTCATTCGGTTGTTTTCTGAGCCTATAAAAGGCATACTCCACAGCATTGGAGACAGACACTTTGGAATCTATATCTTATGAGGTTTTGTCTTCTTTCTATCTTGAAAGAGCTTTTGAACTTATCAGGTTTTTTACTTGTGGCGTTCAAGCAATCAAGACTTATCACCCGGGGTTTTCTAAGAGTTCTTCTTAGAGGATTTGGGTGTGGCGTCTACATATCTCATACCTTGTTTCTCACATAAACAAGGTATATTCCATTTTTCGCACTTGCGTCGTGAAAGTCTTGGGATCATTGCCATATTTGGTGTAGGGTGTCGTCAGCATATTGGCGAGTTTCGCATCAGTTGGTATCAGAGCACACGGTTGCACGGCAAGTTCTATCCCATATTTTTTATCTTGTTCTTTTTTTTTATCTTCTCTACCTATTTCTATTCTCTATAAAAGAAAAAAATTATCATATTCTTCTATCTATCTTCTCTTCAGTAGGTTAAAAAAAAAAAGAGAGAAAAAAAGCCAAAAATTCGTGCTAAAAAAAGAGCAAAAAAAGTTCGTGCAAAAAAAAGAGGAAAAAAAATTTGTGAAAAAAAAGGCAAAAGAAAAAAAAAGTGGCACACAATTCTATCTTATATCTCATTCTGCTCTATCTAAGTCTATTACTTCATTACTTTCTTCTCTATTTAAATTCTACTATTATTTCTGAGTCTATTCATACCTCTCACTTAAATTATTTGGAATTACTTTTTGAAAACCTTTATTGATTTGTCTTGATTGTTCCTCAAATTGAACTGCTTCGTAAAAACGATTTGTTTTTAAAGTTCAATTTAGATTGAAAGAAGACATATGAGTGGAAAAAGGCAGGAGTGCTTTAAATCTATAAGAAAAAGCCATTTAAGTGTGAAACATGAGTGTTTGAGAGAAACATGTGAGGGAGAGTTGCGAGGTTCTTTTCTTTCTAACAATTATCAGGTTCAGAAGGCCCAACAATAAGGAAACACAATGAAAGAAGAGGGTTTCATATCGCCTATTCAAAACCTACAATGAAAAGCAATGAAAAGTCAAATGAAACAGATAGTGAAGTCTAAATTTGAGCCACTTCATACGCGAATGGATTGCTTGGAGGAAGGTGTGAGACGACACTCACATACTGCCATTGAACGACCGTGGAGCAGTCGATCTCGATGCTTTGAACAATAGGAACTGGGGGAGTTCGATGATCTCCAAGTTAATTGCGGTAACATCAAGCTCAATTTCTTCAATCAACCCACTACTTGGGACAAACCATGGATTGATGATATCTTGAATAACCAACGTGAGAAGTTATTTCATACTCGTTGCTCTATAAAAAAATAAGGTTTGTTCTGTTATCATAGATGGGGAAAGTTGCACCAACTTTGCTAGCATCGAGCTTGTGGAGAAGTTGGCATTACATACAATGAAGCATCCAAAGCCATATCAAATTCAAAGGCTGAATGATCAACTCAAACTTGAGGTAACCCAACAGGTGATAGTGTCCTTCTCTATTGGGAAATATCATGATGAAATATTATGTGATATAGTACCAATGTATGCATGTCATATTTTATTGGGAGAACCTTGGAAGTTAGACCGTCACGTTACATATGATAGATCAACAGATAGGTACTCATTCATGATAAATAATAGACTAATATCTCTTGTACCTTTGACTTTACAACAAGTTTTTCAGGATCAGTTGAAAAAGAAAAAGGCAAATGAAAAGGAAATAACAGAAAAACAAGAAGAGAGAAAAGCCAAAATTGAAGATGAAGAGAGAAAAGGCAATATTGAAAAAGAAGAGAGAAAAATCCGAGAGAGAAAAGCCGAAATTGAAAATGATGAGAGAAAAGGCAATGTTCAAAAAGAAGAGAGAAAAGCCATAATACAAAGAAAAGAGAGTAGAAACAATTTTATGAAGAGAAAAAGTGAGATCAAGAGAGATACAATTTCATATCCTATCCTTACAGTACTTATGTACAAGGATTTATATTTTACTAATCATATTGTTGGATATTTGCCGAGCATTAGTGTTTCTCTTCTGTAGGAATTCAAGAATGTCATTACAAAGAAGATAACTCTTGGTTTGCCACCAGTTCGAGAAAACATGTATCAAAGTCAACACCAAGTCCTAAAATTGATGGAAAGGAGATATATACGTAACAGCAAGCGACCATGTGTTGTACCCATGAAGGACGAAACTTGGCAAATATGCCTCAATTGTCGAGCCATTACCAATATCATGGTAAAGTATCGACAACATATTTCTTATTTATATGATATTGTTGTTGAGTTGCATAGATACTATTTGTTTTCAAAACGCGGTCTTAAGAGTGAATATCATCAATTTCAAATTAAATAAAAAGATGATTTGAAATTAACATCTAAAACAAAACCAGGTCTATATGATTGGTTAGCTGTGATTTTTGGATTGACAAGTGCCTATAGCACTATCATGATATTAATGAAGCATATCTTGCATGTTATCATTTTAAAGTTTGACTATATATATTTTGATGACGTCCTGGTATATGAACTTATGGAATATTTGAAAATGATGTTAGAACTTTTAAGTAAAGATAAATTGTTTGAGAATTTTAAGATATTTATCATTTGTTCGGATAAACTTCTATTTCCTGGATATGTTATAAGTTTTGAAGGGATTGCCATTGACAAGATAATTAAGGTAATTCAAGATCGGCAAACACCTTATTTGGTAAGTCAGGAAAGAAGATCAATTGCATATTATAATGAAAAGTTCAGCAAAGTAGCCCTCAAGCTGAATGAGTGTCATGCAAGGTGGGTGAATTTCATCAAAATATTTCTTTATGTGATCAAGATGCAAGGTATAAAAAATGAAGGTGCTGATAAATTATCTAGAAGGTACGACTTGCTTACAATCATTGATACTAAATTGCTTAGTTTTTCTTGGAATACTTTGTTTGATACAAAATTTCTATTTTTAACTACATGTTTACAACATGTTATGTTTGCTTATAATTGTTATATTTATTTAGTGACTATGTTATCACCATTGAAAATTATCTATAGTTTTAATCGATTGGATAGAAAACAACAGACTCAAGAAAATATTAATCTTTACAACAAGAGTTTCATGAAAGCTATTTTTTATCCAAGGAATGAAATGTTTATGGATATAAAACTATTAAAATTTCTTAGATTAGAGAGATCATTTAAAATGTTAAAACTCATTAATAATAATTATAACAATAAGTTATCTGATAAATATATTGTTAGCTATAACATACATATTTCTAATTTCATTTTTTTTGCAATAGGTGATGAAGAAACAGAAGATTTGAGGACAAATCATTTTCAAGAGGGGAGGATGATGTGAATCCGACAAAAGAGTCTACAAATTCACAAGCCCAATCAAATGAACCTGCAATGAAGCTGAACACTTTGTCACCAAATGGGATAAATGATTATTTGAGACTTCAAGAGGGCCCAATCATAAGGTCAAGGGCTAAAAGATTTAAATAAGCTTTATATGGACTGATTAAAGAGATTGCTGCATATTGAAATAGAAGCCCAAATGAAGAGCCCAAGATGAGCCCAACAGAAGGTCCAGATTTAATTAATAAGGAGAGATTTATAATTAGGATAATATTAGGTAGCTATATTAGATAAGGTTAGCTTATAACCAAAATAGATTTTTTTCCTCACTATGTGGGTCATTCGGTTGTTTTCTGAGCCTATAAAAGGCATACTCCACAGCATTGGAGACAGAAACTTTGGAATTTATATCTTATGAGGTTTTGTCTTCTTTCTATCTTGAAAGAGCTTTTGAACTTATCAGGTTTTTTACTTGTGGCGTTCAAGCAATCAAGACTTATCACCCGGGGTTTTCTAAGAGTTTTTCTTAGAGGATTTGGGTGTGGCGTCTACATATCTCATACCTTGTTTCTCACATAAACAAGGTATATTCCATCTTTTCGCACTTGCATCGTGAAAGTCTTGGGATCGTTGCCATATTTGGTGTAGGGTGTCGTCAACATATTGGTGAGGTTCGCATCACATCTATCAAGTGCAAGCTATTCATATGCTTCGCCGTTGTCCTTGGTGCAAAAGTAAAAAATACATTTCACTTAAGAATATAGGCATCCCATCGAGCAACCTGCACCAATGATATGTACTCTTGAGCTCTACATGAACTTCCAATAAGCAGAATAAAGCATTTGCTATGACTTTATAAAGGGTAGAGCCAATATGAACCTGCTTGTCTAACTAGGATTGTGTTGTATATTTCAAAGTTAGGAAATGTTGCTCAATTAGATAGAGGTTGCAAGCATTTAAAGAGTAGTAGCATTCAATCCCTCGAACTCTATCAAATTATTGATCCATCAGATATCATCTTCAAGTTCAGGTTGTCTAATAACCTACATTTTCATGAAATTGCTGGTTAAATAATACAATACTTTCCAACCATAGCAAGTCCTTTGTATGACTTAGAGAGAAACCCAAATAATAATGAGATGACTTACATCATTTAAACATGTAGATGCTGCAAAATCTTGTGTGTGAGTAGATGCACATTTAGTGGTCGTTGAATTGGTGGTATTTGAGTCTATGCATGCTTTTAAAGAATCATAGATCTGATTGTACTTGTCGTTGGTATTGATACTAACAATTGGTTCCACAGTAAGATCATTGATGCCAGTCCCCGTGGAAACATTATTTACGTGGGCACATGGATGTAGACCGAAGAGCGAACTTATGTGGTTGCCCAGAGGACAACAAGGGATAGTCATATGTGGAGGTCTGAGCTACTATTGCCCTGGACCATTTGCTATACTAGTATGTTGAGGCTTGAATGGTTGTATAGGAAGATTTATCGGAAATATGCATTGCTTAGTTGTAGGAGCAATCATAGCAGGAACCAATTGTTGATTGATGCTAGAGAAGTAATCTGGTGTTGCACAATAAAAATGGTGATAATGTGCAGGCCAATAAACAATCGTTCGAGTTGTGCTGCTTGGCTTGATTAGAGAAAATTGTCTTATTGATTTCGTTATCTCATTTTTCGTGCTCAAGGATTCTTGTAGCCCCTTTAGATATACTTTATGTTTCTGCAAGATCAAAATAAATTAAATTATGTGAAGAGAATATGAATTATAAGAGTATGTAACTTGAATTGTATCTTATTAAAGCAACGTAGAAAGTAACTCATTTCATAGTATCAACAATAGTATTTAAGTATTTGTTTTTTTGGTGAATAAACAAATTAAATTGAAGCGCAAGCATCAACAGGAAATACTGGAAGATGACTAGATATTTGCTCCCTTGTTAAACTATTCTTCCCATCTTCCACATTTTCTTTAATATCTCACTTGGAAGAGTCAGCACCTCTCTAATTTCATGATTACAATAACCTATTATTTATATGCGTGAGAATACATATTCATTCAAGATCCTACTATTCACAAAATTTTAATATTTTTAACACCTTACTCTTTCTTTAGTGAATAATTTCTATAGTTTTTAGTAACTTTTGGTATAGATCTGAAGTCCATACTAGGCGTGGCCTTTTTGGTAGGAAATGAGTTATATCTTCTATATCTTGCCTATTGTCGTGATCATCCAGACCCCTTTTCCTCTTTTTATCATCTTCCACTACATCAAATCAAATATTACTAGGCAATAAAAATATACAACACATCTTGATTCATACTCTCATAGTAAACATCTACTAAAATAAAAAATATACAACACATCTTGATTTATACTCTCATAGTAAACATCTACTAAAATAAAAGGTTTAAAGTCAGAATTGAGGTTTCCATGTTTTTACAGTATCAAATCAAACAATAATATACTTTAAGTACAACCTATCCTAATCCACGATGTCACTATTAAAAACTTCACAAAATAAATGTTTTAAAATTTAAAATAAATTTTTAATATTTTTATGATATTTCATTTGGTCAAATCAAACTATATAGAAGAGACAATAAATTATAATACAATCTTTCACCATAAATCACATTTCAAAATGAAAAAGAGTTTTAAAATTCTAATTGTTATTTCCCTCTTTTAGGTTATGTTTAGATTGAGGGGGTTTGAGAGATTTGGAGTAAGGTAAAACTTTTTGTATTATATATAAAAGAACTATGAGCATATTAATGTAATTTAATATTATTTTAATTGAAAAAGTTACATTTTCTTCAAATTTCTAAAAATTGAAAAAATTACTATAAATAATGCAAATAAGGAGTTTTGAGGGGTTTAAAAACCTTTCAAAAAAATACCAAATTAAAGATTTTTTCACCACTCTAAATCACCATGTCAAACCCCTAATCCTAAACATAACGTTAATAATCTTGTGAAATCAAATATTGTTGGAGAATAACAAAATTTGGAGTATCCACCTAGTTTACATATTTGGAGAATCCCACCCATAGATTATTTAACTATTAGGAGAACTTATTTTCAACTTAAAAAAGTTACTAGTGGTTGTCTTCCGGGGGAGGAAGCTATCAATGCGACTCATTCTCATTTCAACGATCTCTTAATAAAAATCATTGATAGATAGAAGCAAGAGAATCAAACATGAGATAAGCTAAGGGCAATAAAAAGAAAATCTAATCAATGAGAAGAAAAAATAAAACACATTTTTTGAATTTATCTAGCTTACTTTGTAACAATTTTTCATTAAAAGAGATAAGTATCAATTAGAAAATTATTTAATTTATTAAATTAAAATATATTTGAAATTTATATTTATTAAATTCAAATATATTTGAATTGGGCTAATAATAAATTTAGGTATCACGCCCAAATCCAATTTATAAATATTTATAAATATATATACATATATTATAATTAGATTATAATAATTGTTCATTAACTCAAACTTAATAAAAATAAGAATAAATTTATTTAAAATAACGAAATTTTAAATTATAATTAACAAAATCCAAATATAAATACAAAGCTCATATTAACCAAAAATCAAGCTCCACATGAGTACGACATTTCATCCTCAGACCGATGGACAGTCTGAATGAATGATTCAAACCTTGGAAGACAGGTTGAGGGCATGCGTACTCACCATGGATAAAGGTTAGGAGGAATACATGTGCCTAATGAAATTTGCTTACAATAACAACTATCAGACCAGTATTCAGATGGCTCCTTATGAAGCCCTTTATGGACGACCTTACCGTACCCCTTTATTTTGGGAAGAAGTGAGAGAAAGAAAACTAGAAAGGGTCAAGTAAATCAAGAGTCACCTAAGGCCGCTCAGGATAGGCAAAAGAGTTATGCAGATAAACGGAGAAGAGATCTAGAGTTTAATGTCGGAGACCAAGTATATCTAAAGGTGTCCCCATGGAGGGGAGCACTTAGATTTCAACAACGTGGAAAGTTGAAACCAAGGTATATCAGCCCTTATCCTATCATCAAAAGAATAGGACTACCTCCAGACTTGCAGAGAATATACGATGTATTCCATAACTCTATACTACGAAAGTACCAGCCTAATCCTAGCCATATATTGGACCAACCACCACCAGAGCTAGAAGATAACTTGACCTATCAAACAGAACTGGTATGAATCATCGACCAGAGGGATAAAAACTTAAGGAATAAAAAGATTCCTATGGTCAAAGTTCTTTGGAAAAATGGACCTGTGCAAGAAGAGACATGGGAAACCGAGAGTGTAATGAGTGATAGTTACCCTCAATTATTTAATATATAACTGTTTTGGGGACAAAACCCCTAAAAGAAGGGGAGAGTTGTAAACCCCATCCTTTGAAAATAAGAAAAACAAGGAAAAGAACTGATCATTTCCAAAGAGAGAACTGAGTCGATTTATAAATAATAACCAATAGAGAAAGGGCAAACCGAGAAATTTATCAATCCCGAGTGACCTAAAAAGACACAAACGTCATAAGAAAGGACTTTAGGATGAATTGGAGGTGAAAACCAAACTGGTTCAAGTGAATCGAACCTGAATTGGATTGAAACAATTTGAACCAATATTAAACCAGTTTCTAAATTCATTATTCTAGGTGGCTTAGAAAATTCAAATTGGAGAATTGAGGCCACCATTTGATAGAGAATGAATTTAGATAAATTAACAAATTTTTAATTTTGAAAAACTCGGTCCAATCCAGTCTGGTTCGGAATAGTACTTGTTCACTCGCTGAAAAATCGAGCAGCGTCGGCGAAGATGAAAAGTCTATGGCGAGGGAGTTTTAAGCAATGAATGACTGCCATATAGCTAGTATGAGTATACTATAAACTAAACTTTAAACTAGAATTTATATTTCAAAAAAAAAATTAATTAGGAATGTCGGCATGATAGAATATTGAAGCAGCTCCAGCGGACCGAAACTATAAATCCCACCCTTTGTATTTAAGGAAAAATCGGGAAAAGAACCGTTAAAATCGAGTGAGAAAAACCGAACCGGTTCACAAACCTGATTATTAAAGAATGGGTAAATTGGGAAATTACAACTCCTGAATGACCCAAAGGGTCATAAAAACCTTGGAAAAAAGACCTTAGGACAATTTGGGAGAGAAAACCAGACCAGTTCAGGTGAACCAGATCCGAGCTGGATTGAACCAGTTTATGAACTAAGTTGGTTTATGAACCGGAACCGATAGAGGAAGGGCTACTAGGAAATTTATGGATCTTGAGTGACCTAAAAAGTCACAAAAGTCATGAAAAAGGACTATAGGATGAATGGGGGATGAAAACCAAACCAGTTCAGGTGAACCGGATCCAAATTGGATTGAACCGATTTGAACCACTACTGAACCGAATGCTAAATTCATTTTTCTAGGTGGCTTAGAAAATTCAAATTGGAGAATTAAGGCCACCATTGGATAGAGAATGAATTTAGATTAATTAAGAAAATTTTTATTTTGAAAAACACGGTCAAATCGGACCTGAATTGGCTGGTTTAATCTTTGAACCTAGTTCGAACCGGTCCAGTTCGGTTTGGAACAGTGTCGTCTACTTCCTTTAGATGACAGCACTATTCACACGCTAAAAAATCAAACCAGCATTGGCAAAGAGAAAAACATTTCCATTTAGTATGTTTCAGACCATAAATTACCATCATAAAGGTGTCAAACGAATGACCGACAAGTCCCCAAGCTCCCTATATAAAGAGCCTCTCTCCATTCATCCCCTCTACACTTGAAAACCTCACTCTCTCTCAGCTACTTAGTTTTTTGGTGAATCTTGAACCAGAGCTTCGATATAGGGTCTTTTCTGAGCCAAAGAAGGTGTGTCGGGTTCCTTAGACTCAGGGAGAAGTCAGCTACACAAAGGTAGTCTTCAATTACTCGAGGGTCGTCGAAGAAGAGTCGACTTTATCGAACAGTGAAGTAGCTCCAGTGGACCGAAGCTATCCGTCTTCTGTCGAGCTGAAATCAGCCAATTCAAGCCCTCCTCGGGCCAAACCAAGCTCTCGCAACACCTCCTCAGCCCTCCCACGGCCGAATTAGGGCGAAAAGATAAGCCAATTTGGCTCCCCTTTGTGATTTCGATCAATGCTAGAGAGAGAACCAGCAGATTTTTACTAACTAAATTTTTCCTCAATTCAAAATCAATTGAGGTAATTCATGATTCTAGGAAGGACCTCAGGATGAGAGCTATCTGCCCAGATCAAAAGCTCAGACCGCCGCACCCCCGACAGTAAGCTTTCGAAGATTTCTCTCTCTACATTCAGTTTTCCACCAAAGCTCCGTTTGAGCTTGTTCCGGCGCCAAATCATGCGATTCAAAGTGCAATTGAATCATATGAAGGTGTAAGAACTCCAATATAACTTCCATTCCAACAATTAAACTCATTTGATCGGTCAATTTGATTAAATCAAATTCGACTGAGTTAGAATGTTGAAATTGGGGGGAAATTGGGGATTTCAAAAATTTGAGAGACTAAAGTATAATTTAATAAAATTGAGGGTCAATTGGGCATGACAAGGATGTTGGAGGTCCAATTGGGGACCAAATTAGGAATTTAGGAAACTTGAACCCCTTTATGTAATTTTGGATAAATTGAGGTTTCAAAGTATAATTTTGAATTTTTGGGACTCAATTTGGAAGGAAATTGGCATTTGAAACCTAAAGTAAAAGAAAAATAATATGGACCAAATTGTAAATATTTGAAAAGTTGGAAATTTTATTCACTAATAATGAATTAAGGCTATCAAGCCAAGGGATAATAAATAAAAATGTTTATACCATGTAGGAACACAAGGTATCGGGAATGCCAGCTAAGACAAATCTCGCAAGGAGACGAAAGCCGGTTAAGAAGGATTCACGGCACTCACGGGTGATTGGGATTTTATATCATACCCGATTGGGGATGTTAAGCATCTCGAAAATGAAAACCCACTACTAAGTGGAATTTTAACCATCACACTAGAATGGAGTGATGTGGAAATTATGCGGAAAAACTACTTAGCAGTTGTAAGTAGATCATACCTGTTTGTATGATGAGCTTACTTGAAGGAAGTAGAAAACCCACTTATCAATTATAAGCAAAAATGTCCTCACACCCGGTTGGTATGGTGGATGACTGAAAGATTATTTTGTTAGAAGTGCTCTCACCTGACTGTGCACCACTGATTAAACTTTTTGAGAGACATTCTTGACGGGAGCTCGAATAGCTCATATAGGCCATAGGCATCAGTTTTGGAACTTGGGGGCTAATATGCCTGATTTTGAAAATCTTGTACAATGGGCCCAAGGCTAGTTGGCACGAGTAGGAGCTCGTAAACAAACATGAATTTAAGTCATGAAAACTTTAAATGAATGATTTGTTTGGCCATGGTACCAAGATAGGACCAACATACTCGATAAACTACCGGCGGTGTAACATAACAAGTCGACGGACCAATCAAGACAAACAGCTGCAGGTCGAGTTGGGGGTCAGGGCCGTTGGACTAGTGGCACCATAGATTAAATGGCTTATGTGGAAAACTGTTATTTTGTGCATGCACTAAGGTATGGGACCTTCAAGATGCCCGAGAGGGGTAGTGATAAATCCTATGGGCTACTGGAGGACATGGTGGAGCTAAGGGCAGTTTATCGTGCCAACAGTTAGGGAAGCTCAACGTTGCTTTATGCGCATGAGACTGGGGTGGGGTCGGGATGAGGTCTCTCATACAGACACGATGTTTTCTTTACGAGATTGAGGGTCGGATATCGCGTACATCCACTCATTCTCAGGGTAGAAGTGGACGTCCTTTTATCTAGGTGGTTAGTAAAGTCACTCTAACGCCACAAGTGGGTATTGTGGATGTGATGCCCTGCGAATGTGTGATCCCTTCATGATAAAGGGCATGTGTTGGTTGCTAAATACACTGTTGTGGTTAATGATGAAGAAATGGCCTTGAAAATCAAGAAAGAAAGAATTTTAAAGAAAATAAGGAGTTTGACACACTCTGATTAAATTTTATTGAAACTTTATTTTTAAAATACTCATTCACTAAGTTGTAGAAATTCACCCACCTTTTTTATCCCTTTTTAGAAAATAGAGAAATGACTAACACCAAGCCTTACCCTTTATCAAGTATGATTAACTTTTTTAAGCTTGCATTTTATTTGATATATGTTATTCCAGGGAACAAGGGTGAGATTATATCTATCCCCTCTTGAATTAAAGAAGGGGGAAACTCCTCTTGAACCAAAAGAGCGGCGGGTTGTTCAAGGGGATCTGACCAAGCTGAGCTCTCCCAACACTTTCACAACCCTCATACGACGAAATTAGAGCGGAAAGGTAAGCTAATTTGGCTCCCATCTTTAATTTCTTATTGGTATTAGAGAGAGAACCGACAAATTTTCACTGACCAAATTCTCCCTCAATTCGGCCTAAATTGATGCAATTCTTGATCCTTAGGACAAGAGCTATCTACTCATATCAAAAGCTCGGACCGTCGCGCCCCCAACGGTAAGCTTTTGAAGCTTTCTCTCTCTAAGTCCAATTTTTCGACAAAACTCCGTTTGAGCTCATTTTGGTGTCTATTCATGCAATTCAAAGTGCAATTGAATCATATGGATGTGTAGGAACTCAATTTTACCTTCAATTTAAACAATAAACCTCGATTGATCAGTCAATTTGATAAAATTAAATTCGGCCAGTTTGAAAGGGGGAAATTGGGAATTTAAAATTTTGAGGGACTAAAGTGCATTTTTACAAAATTGAGGGCCAATTGGCCATGGAAAAGATGGTGGATGACCAATTGGTCAATTTTTGGAATTATTTGGGTCAATTTTACCATTTTTGTAAAGTAGGGGCAAAATGGAAATTTTAAAAAAGTTGGGGACCAAATTGGGAATTTAGGAAACTTGAACCCCTTTTTGTGATTTTGAATAAATTAATGTCCCAAAGTAAATTTTAGAAGTTTCAGGACTCAATTTGAGGGGAAATTGGTATTAGGGACCTAAAGTTAAAGAACAAGAACTTTAGGGACCTAAATGCAAATAAAAGTTTGGGCATTGTATTCATTCATGATGAATGAAGGCTATTAAGCCAAATGATAATGAACAAGGATGTTCATATCGTGTAGTGACACGAAATATCAGAGACGCCAGCAAAGACAAACTCGCATGGAGGGAAAGAGCCACATAAGAGTAATTCACTACACTATCGGGTGAGTGGGAATTTTATCATACTAGGTTGGGATGATAAGTACCTCAAAATAAAAAACCACTACTAAGTGGAATTTTAACATCACGCTTGGATGGGGTTGAAAACCCTATCCTTTGATAATAAGAAAATAAAGGAAAGAACCGGTCATTTCCAATTTGAAAACTGAGTCGGTTTACAAACCAGAACCGATAGAGAAAGGGTAAACCGGGAAATTTATGGATCACGAGTGACCAAAAAAGTCACCAAAATCATGAAAAAAAGGACTTTAGGATGAAGTAGAGATGAAAACCAAACCGGTTCAGGTGAACCGGATCTGAACCGGTTTGAACCACTATTGAACCAGATACTAAATTCATTTTTCTAGGTGGCTTAGAAAATTCAAATTTGAGTTTTGAGGCCAGAATTGGATAGAAAATGAATTTAGATGAATTTTGAAATTTTTAATTTTGAAAAATTCGGTCGAATCAGGCCTGAACCGGCCGATTTAAGCTTTGAACCCAGTTCAGACCGATCCAGTCCGGTTCGTAACATTGTCGTCTTCTTCCTTCAGATGACAGCACTGTTCACTCGTCGGAAAATTGAGCAATGCTAGCAAAGATAAAAAGTCTTCGGCCAGGGAGTTTCAGGCAATGAATGACTGCCATTAAGGCACCAATCGGATGGCCAAAAAGTCCTCGAGCTTCCTATATAAAGAGCTCCTACTCATTCATCCACCACACACTTAAAAACTCCACTCTCTCCCTACTACTCCATTTTCTAGTGAAACTTGAAGCAGAGCTCCAATATAGGATCTTTTTTTAGACAAAGAACACGTGGTTGGGTTCTTTGGATTCGAGGAGAAGTCAGCTACACACCTCTAGTCTCCATTTGCTCGGAGGGTCGCTAGAAAAGAGCCAGCATGATCGAACAGTAAAGCAGCTTCGATGGACCAAAGCTGCCCTATTTTGGCCAAGTAGAAATCAGCCAATTCGAGCCCTTCTCAGGCCAAACCAAGCCCTCCCAACACCTCCACAGTCTTCTTACAGCTGAATTAGAGCTGAAAGGTAAGCTAATTTGGCTCCCCTCTGTAAATTCCGATTGGTGCTAGAGAGAGAACTGACAGAACTTTGATGACTAAATTCTCGCTCAATTTGGCATCAATTGATGCAATTCTTACTCCTAGGAGTAACCTCAGAACAAGAGCTATCTGCCCAGATTGAAATCTTGGACCGTTGCACCCCCGACGATAAGCTTTCGAAGTTTTCTCTCTCTAAGTTCAGTTTTTCAGTGAAGCTCCGTTTAAGCTCATTCCGGCATCAAATCGTGCAATTCAAAGTGCAATTGAATCGTATGAAGGTGTAGGAACTCCGATCTAACTTCAATTTCAACAATTAAACTCATTTGATCCGTCAATTTGATGAAATCAAATTCAACTGTGTTGGAAGGTTGAAATTGGGGAAATTTTGGGGATTTCGAAAACTCGAGAGACTAAAGTGCAATTTCATAAAATTGAGGGCCAATTGGGCATGATAAAGATGTTGGAGGACCAATTGGCCAATTTTTTAAATTTTTGGGGTGAAACTTACCATTTTTGGAAAGTAGAGGCAAAATTATAATTTTGGAAAAGTTGGGGACCAAATTGGAAATTTGGGAAACGTGAACCCCTTTTTGTGATTTTGAATAAATTGAGGTCCTAAGGTGAAATATAGAATTTTCGGGACTCAATTTGGGAAAAATCAGCATTAGGGACCTAAAGTTAAAGAAAAAGAACTTTAGAGACCTAATTGTAATTAATAAAAATTGTTTAAGTAGTTCATCCATTCACGATGAATGAAGGCTATTAGGCCAAAAGATAATGAACAAGGATATTCATATCGTGTAGGAACATGAAATATCGGGAACGCCAACAAGGATAAACTCGCATGAAGACAAAGAACCGGTCAAGAGGAGATCACTGCATTATCAGGTGAGTGAGATTTAATATCATACCTGGTTAGGATGATAAGCACCTCGGAAATGAAAACCCACTCTTAGGTGGTATTTTAACCATCACACCTAAGAGGATTGATGTGAAAATCACTTGAAAAAACTACTTACCATTTGTAAGTAGATCATATCTGGTTGGTATGATAAAACTTTTTGTAAGGAAGTCGAAAGCCCGCTTATCGTTTATAAGTGGAGATGTCCTCATACTCGGTTGGTGTGATGGATGACTGAAAAGTTTATTTTGTCGAAAGTGCTCTCCCCTTACTATGTGTCACTGCTTAAAATTTTTGGGAGACCTTTTTTATGGGAGCTCGAATAGCTCAATTAGGCCGGAGGCCTTGGTTTTGGAACTTGGGGACTAATATAACCGATTTTGAAAATCTCCAACAATAGGCCCTAGGCTAGTTAGCACGAGCAGGAGCTCATAAACAAACATGATTTAAGCCATGAAAACTTAAGTAAATGAATTGTTTGGCCATGGTACCAAGACAGGACCGACATACTCGATGGGTTGGCAGTAGTGCGACATGATAGGTCTTCGGACTAGTCAAGACAAACAGTTGTAGGTCGAGTTGAGGGTCAAGGCCGCTAGAGCAGTGGCACCACCGATTATATGGCTTATATGGAAAAATTATTGATTTGTGCATACACTGTGTTACGGGACCTTCAAGACGCCCAAGAGGGGTAGTGATGCGTCACAAGGCTCTGGACAACCTAGTGAAAAAAAGGGCAATTAGTCGTACCAGAAGTCTTGAGAAGCTCGATTTAGCTTCATGCACATGAGACCAGGGTGGGGACGGGATGAGGTCTCTGTCCTCATATGGACACGGAGTTTTGTTATGGGATTGAGGGTCAAATATTGCGTACATCCACTCATTATCAGGGTAGAATTTGACGTACTTCTATCTAGGTGGCTAGTAAAGTTGCTCCGACGCCACAAGTGGGTACAGTAGACGGGCTGGCCTGCGAATGTATGTTTCCGTCATGATGAAGGGCGTGTGTTGGTTGATAAACACACCGTTAAATGAGAAATGGTTATGAAAACTAAGATTTGAGAATGAAATGTTTTTAAAAGAAGAATAAGGAGTCTGGCAACTCCAATTCAAACTATTTTTTAAAGTCATACCCTAATACATCCATCACTGAGTTGCTGAACTCACCCCCTCCCTTATATCCCTTTTAGGTAAACTAGGAAAGCTTACTCAAAGACCACCAACTAACACACCTATAAGGCAGGTATGATAAGTTTCAATTTTTATGCAGTTTTAATTTATGTTATTCCAAGAAAGGTGCATGTTTAAAGGACGCCTTACTCCTCACAATTTATAAAGAAGGGGTAACCCTTAGTAAGCCGGGAGAGTGGTGGGTTAATCACGGGGATCCGACCAAATCGGGTTGGGGCATGACAGGGATAATGTGAAAACTACATGGAAAAACTACTTAACAATTGTGAGTAGAGCACACCCAATTGGTATGATGAACTTCCTAAAAGGAAGTGGAAAACCCGCTTACCGGTTGTAAGCAAGGATGTCATCACACCCAGTCGGTGTGATAGACGAATGAAAATATCATTTTTGTAAGAAGTGCTCTCTCCTAATTGTGTACCACTGATTAAACCTTTTGACCTTCTTGACGGGAGCTCGAATAGCTTAAATAGGCCGGAGGCCTCAGTTTTGGAACTTGGGGGCTAAAATGCCCGATTTTGAAAACAGACCTGATGTTAAGCCATAAAAACTTTAATGAATGATGTGATTTAGCCATGGTACCAAGACAAGTCCAACATACTTGATGAACTGGCAGCAGTGCGACAAGATAGGTCAATGGACCAGTCGAGACAAATAGCTGCAGGTTGAGTTGAGGGTCAGGGTCGTTGGACCAGTGGCACCAAAGATTATATGGCTTATATGAAAAATTATTGTTGTGTGCATGCACTGAGGTTTGGGACTATCAAGATGCCCAAGAGGGGTAGTGATGCATCCTATGGGCTACTAACGACATAGTGGAGATAAGGGCAATTGTCGTGCCAGTAGTCAGGGAAGCTCGATGTAACTTCATGCGCATGAGACTGGGGTGGGGACAGGATGAGGTCTCTATCCTTATACGGACACAGAGTTTTGTTATGGGATTAAGGGTCAGATGTTGCGTACATCCATTCATTCTCAAGGTAGAAGTGGACGTACTTCTATCTAGGTGGCCAGTTGCTCCGACACCACAAGTGGGTGCAGTGGACGGGCTGCCCAACGAACGTGTGATCCCTTCATGATCAAGTGCGTGTGTTGATTGTTAAATACACCGACTATGGTTAATGAGGAATAATAGTTTTGAAAACTGAGAAATTGAGGAAATGGTTTTAAAGAAAATAAGGAGTTTGACACATTACAATTTAAACTATTTTTCTGAAAATCATGTTTCAAACACCCATTCAGTGAGTTGTCGAACTCACCCTCTCCCTTTACCCATTTTCAGGTAACCAAGGGAAAATCTACCCAAATACCTTCAGTTAGCTAAACCTTCAAGATAGGTATGTAACTTTAAATTTTATGTAGTTTTGATTAATGTTATTATAGAAAAGGTACATGTTTAAAGAACGTATTATTACTCACGATTTAAAAAGGGGGAAAACCCTTAATAAACTAAGAAAGTAGCGGGTTGCTCACGGGGATCCGACCAAACCAGGTCGGGGCGTGACACAATCTCTACCTACTCTTTTATTAGGGTTATCGTCTAATATCAATTTCACAGTTTCCTTTATCTCATTAGTATTTTGTTTCATGTTCACAACATGAGGAATTCATTTCCCATTCCTTAACTCCACACATTTAAATGCATAAATAGAATCCCCAAAGTTCTTTCACACACGAACTCGGGTCGTGAGTGGTATGTGTGTCATGTGCACTCAAATGAAATATCTTGAGATGACTATCTCACTCACACGAATGACAATGATGTGTCATATGACATCCTATATCCTTTAATCCGAACTCATCCGACTCCTAGATTACAAGTGATGACTAAACCCCATCCATAAACCTTCTTGGGTTCGAGGAAAGATTTTGGAGCCACTCTTCCCTTGTACCCCACTCCAGTCTTCCCAATCATATCACAATGACATATATACAATACAATGATCATTTTTAATCTAGTGTGCGATATGTTATCTGATCAACCTTGTTACTCATGTTCTTAAATAAGCATTTAACGACATAACAATCAAATAATCTTTCTTTAAATTCTTGGGGTTCAACATGATTGGCTCGTAATACAAAGAGAAGTGTTTTAAACTAAGACTATTGATTGTGTTTGATCATAAATGGGACCGTGAGACACCCAATATGTAATAGTAATGGTTTTAAATACTATTAGTTAGTAAAAATGAAACAAGGAAAACTATTGTTGGTCCAATATATCTCAGAGATCGAGAGTTTTATGGGTATTAGAATTGGCGAATATAAAAGGTCTAGTCTTTTTATATCGAACAAATTAATCGATATCTTTTAGGGTTGGAAAGCCATACTCATATAGAATAGTAGAGGTTGTAGGCTCATAATTCCTACCATAATAATTAAGCGTGTATTTTTTATGTGAAACCAATACTATAATTTCATATTTTAAACCATATTTAAATAAATATATAAAAATATTTATTATTAATATTCACTAAGTGTCGAACTACCACGACTCCTAAAACTCTCTAGAATTTTGGAAACACAAAGATAAAGAAATTTCATTTAAAATTTTGAAAACACAAAAATGAAGAAATTTCAACCAACCTCACATCCAAGGTAGATGGATCCTAAGTGAAGAATATCTAAGTGAAGATTATCAGTTTTATTGTTTTGTTAATTTTATTTTAAAAAAATCTAATGTGGTTATAATTTGAACATTTCTCTTGTTACCCCCATGGGAGGAGGGGGGGAGATAAAAATTCCCATACGGGCAAAGAGTATCTTGCAGAACAGCATGCTACCATGGATTCGATCATCATCTGTTCACATAATTCTATACAAAATTCAGAACTAGAATCACTGATCCTCATCCTCTTCTAACAATCTACATACACCTAAAAGTTGATTGAGTAATTAATTCTAACCGCAAGCCAGACAACATCAAATCATCTACCACGCTCCTTGGGAGTGGTAACATCAACAATCCACAATATTAAGACTTCCCAATGGTCAACAACCTGAGCACAGTTCCATCAGAGCTCCCACAGGCAGAGGGTCTCGGCCTGATGTGTTGATCTCTTATCCACGCTCTGTTGGTGGGAAGAGAGCCCTGGAAGGCAAAAAACTAGTAGTGTCACTTGGGGTCTCTTCTAAACATTCCCACCATCCGAGCTACTGCATGCTTGATTTGGGAGGACACTGTTGCCGAAATCTATATCCAAGCTCATTTGCTGCACTTCCTGAGGGGAAAGGATTTTGATACAACGGACACAGTTTACGAACTCCCTGATGAACACAACATTAGAGACAATAAGCAACTATAATCCCGTGAAACATATGGTTTACAAATTGGAGAACCATGTTTCCTTTTTCTTCATTTTCCGAAACACAACTAGAAAATGATCAGCAAACTGGTTAAACACCAATGATCTCAAGTTTATGTTATAGATTACTGGTTACTTTCAGCTAAATAAGCATGAATCACTGCTGATGCAAAAACTTACTCCCAAGGGTCATCTCCGACCAGCAGCACATCGTTTTCATGATCAACGTACACGAGTTTCCACCCAATTCTCTGTCCTTCCTCCAGTTGTCCCTCTATACCAAACCGACGAGCTAGATCATGCTTCAGCTCATTGTAACCCGAATACCGTGTGATATCAATTGATCTCCCCACAGCTCCACGCTTGTAAACCTTCACAAGATATTAAGAAATTTAACAGCAAAATTTTGCAAGGTTTTGAATGTCAGTGCTGTGACTACTATGGCAGAAATCCAAGTAAAAAATTGTTATTTCCTTCATAGTCTGCACAAAATAATAATAAGTTTCAGAGAATGTTTACTTGATTTAGATTTACCCTATTTGGGAACAAAAATGCAGTAACTATGAGGTTTACCACCCAACTTGACCTATCCTCACTAAATTATATTAAATGAAGATATCAGCTGAGTCAAAGTCAAACCTTGGTATATGTCCTCATTCTCTGAAATTGTGGAGGTGCCCAGTTGCTTCTATTCAAGAAAGTGCTATCATTTATGGTAGAGTCAATTGAATTAAATGGCACATCTGGAACAGCAAATGATTGGGAAACCATGGAGGAAGATAGCTGCTGAGAACCTTTAGAGTTGTTAAAGTCAGGAAGAATCAGAGGGAGATCATTTTGAAAATCCTTTCCTGGCTCCACCATGTTTTTCCCTAATAATGAGTCTGAATTCATTGGAACCCCAAGGTGCCCATCTGTACTAGAATTGAAAATAACACTAGTATTATTCCTGATATCTCCTTGCACCTCCCCTTCATTACTCATGTCTCGAAACATCATCCCATGTTGATTGAATGTCTGTGTACTGTTGTTATTCTGCTGTAACTGCATGTCATTCTGAGAGAGACAGACTGATGTTGTCGATGAAGACGTATCCAAGTAATCAGTTTGGACAGGTCCCCCATTTAGTTGAACCTGAGGATTGAAGAAACCATGATTCTGAACTTTGGAGATATTCAAAGAAGGCCTGACATCACATTTGATCTGTGGGTCCTTGATCAAGGATCCAAGGGTGTTTGGAGTGAGAAATGTGGGATTTGATTGCGCCATATCCTCGCCCATTGACCCACTTCGATGAGCCCTAATAGAGTTCATGATTGGTTGAATGGCAGAGGAAGGACCATTCCCAGCAGATGGCGAGGTGGAAGAGGAGGGTGCATCATCAGTTATTACAGAGGGTCCTGGACCTGCTCTGGACAAACTGCCCCCATGTGCTAAAATATGATTTGATGTCATGGAAGGTGGAAGTCCCATATTCATTTGAACTTGAGGCAGCATGGAAGTTTGCTCCTGTGAAAGTTTGGAAGGCTGAGATGGATTAGAGTACCTCGTATTAGCATTCATTTGATTGCTAATGTTATTCGTGGTTATCTGCTGCTGCAGCGGCATTGAAATAGCTTGAGAGAGCAAATTTGAGCTTGCAGTTTGAGGTAGGTGCTCTAGCATTTGTCCTGAGCCAGCTGTTTTAGCAAAGCTCTGGGACACATCTAAAAGTTGCCTCTGATCTGGCAATTGGTTTAGCTGGGTGGTCTGCTGCTGTATTCCTGCTTGTTGGGCCAAAATTGACTGTTGTTGCTGCTGTAGCTTCTGCAAGAGTTGAATCTGAATCTGGTTGTCAGTCATTTGCTGTAACTGTGGATTCAGTTGATCAGGAAACTGGGAAGCAGCCAACAAGTTCTGCTGTTGACTCTGACCCAGAAGACTGGATTGCTCTGACTGCTGTTTTAAGTTCTGAGGAAGACTTCTAAACTGTTGGCTCTGAATTGGTGGAGGCTGCTGAAGAATTGCAGTGCTAGATTGCACCGGCGTCTGAGGCTGAAGAACTGGAGCAGCCTGATTAATCAAATTTTGTCTGGTCTGCTGTGTAATCTGCATTACTTCTCCCAACTGTTGTTGGGGTTGCGGGATAGAGCTTAAAGGGTTCAACGATGAGGGAATCTTTGCAAACTGATCAAGCTGCTGCTGTTGTTGCTGCAGTGCTGGCTGGGGTGGTTTTGGAGCATTGAACTGTATGTTGTTAGGTGGACCCATCTGAGGGGCTGAAAAACCTAATTGCCGGGAAAGATCTGCTCCAGAAAAATTTTGAACAGAACCTGGTAAGGAATTCATGTATCCTGGTTGCATTGGGTTCATCATTGAAGAATTCTGCTGCATGTTCATCCATTGCATCTGCATCAGACTAAGGCCTGGGAGTGATTGCGGTTCCTTCAATCCCATATCATCCCCAAGCCAAGGCATCGTCCTCTTGAACATGCTATCCAAATCCGTGAATTCATCATCTGCAAGAGTAATGTGGACTCACAATGCTCAATCACAAACCAGAGCACAAGAACTGTAAGTGGTTTTCATAGCCTCATTATTATGAAAAGTACAGTTGCAAGTTAGGAAATTTGTGTTTGAAAAGAGTAATGCACAATTTCCTGGTCCACGAAACTCATACCAGGCATCCCAGGCTGTCTCGATCTCTTTGGTCTAAAGAATGGAGGAGGGCAGATGAAAAATGGAGCAGTGACAGGCTCAATTTCCCATACAGAGACCCGAGTGCGTTTCTCTCCTGCAGTAGTTTCGTCCCAGCCAACCTACTCAATAAGAAAACGTTATTAAAGGGACATGAACATGAACAATAAAGAACTATGCAGTTATATTTCTTAAAGAGCTGCCAAGAGCACCTGAAGATTGCGCCATTGGGAATTTTTCCATCTTCCAGGATCAAGGTCACTGATACCTGTTATTGTGCCCATGTACCTGAGGAAACAAATGCTTCCTTTAAAATTTCGACTTTTCATTAACTGAAAGAATTTCAAAGATAACACGGTAAACTATATTGCTGAAAGAGAGAAACTTTACCTTCTTGTTCCCGACTCCTCAGTTTCAAACATCATTCTAAAACGCATGCCCAGTGAAATTTGATTGCCATACGCTGCCTTATAATACTTGGCTAAAGGAATAACGAATTCTGATGGACTTGTTCTACAAAAAGAAAACCTGAATTAGTCAAATTACAAGATACAAACACAGCTACACTTGATCAAGTAATGAAGTATATTCCTCCACCAAGAAAAGGGGAAATATCAACCGTGGGTTATAGAACACAGTGAAGGGACTGTTGTTAGCAGCAGCATGAGCTGCTGCTGCTAATATACCAATGTGCATACTGTCGCTGGACAAAACGGATGAGGATAGATTGGTGGGTTGTCTGTTTGCCCTTCTAATACCCAAGAGAAGTTGCTGCTTCTCATCCCTGCAACAGCATTGGTCAATATAAGAAATTTGAGCCAAGGATAGTTCTCATAAGGAAAAAATTATCATTATAAGTAATAGCACATAGACTTGAGAATGAACAAAAAGGCTTCTCCAATGGAATTTCGCTCTAAAGAATGGACCCTATATGATATGTAAGGTAATAATTTTCTGTTACCTAATGAATAGAACCGAATCGCCGGCAAATAATCTCTTGCCACTGACAAATAGGCTCCATCCAGTGGTCAGCAAGTGGCGCTTAGGTTGCCCTGTCCAGTGAAATATAGAAGAATGAATACCAAAATTCCTTTACATTTTGGAAAATTAGGTAAATTTCAACTTTCCTTCTCCTTGTAAATACATAAGACTGCATAATGACAAGGGTGCCTGCATAACAGTTGGGTCATTTTTTTTAATAATTTAGGGACTAGAGGACACATGTTTCTAGTGACTTACAAAAGTCACAAGGGTGCCAAGAACAAGCTATATAAGTTAATAAAGGCAACTTATAAATAAGAAATGTGAAGCATTTAAGAGATTTGACAAGGTCCATGGAACAATAGGAAGTTAATAAAGGCAACCCACAAGCTCTTGGTTGTAGCAAAGTTCTTTGTCAGTGCACTATTTCATACATAGACATTATACAGATAGCCAAAAAGGAAACTGTTGTAATACCGCGGTAAATGTGGCGAAAGGTCCACATGTTGTCATGTAAATCCCTTGCCATAAGCTCTTGAGCAGGAGGTTGCATAGAGAAGTCCTGAACGAGGTTACAAAATTAGGCTCAAATCAACTGTTTCTTTAACTGCATTGCTCAATTGATAGACTTCTTCCTTCCCCAAGTTCAGGAAATAGATAAGAGTCCTGGCTTACAAGAGGAGGGAAGATCTTCTCAGCTGCTCTACGGGGCACAGAGAATCCCCCATGAGTACTTGTATCACTTGCTGTCAATGTTTTACAGAAAAATTCGGGCTGTGGCTTACTGCCCTTGAGAGCAAGATCCGATCTCAAAAGTGCCTCCTTGTCAAACTGTAACAAAAAGTTATTGCAACAGTCAGTTTCTGTTGTATCACCAGCTGCAATCTGATTATGATAAGAATCCTTACTGAAGGAACGGGCTGAAGGGTCATCTGAGCAAACACTTCATCCGTTTCTGGGTCTGCCTAAAACATGAAACATGGAGGACAACATGATTAGTTTGAAGCAACTTAACCCAACAAAATAACGACCTTACATGCAAGGTGATGCTGTGGAGAAGACAGAGGAGCTTAGAAGGAAGGTTTGGATAGTTGGGGATTTGAGCATCAACATCTTTCTTCATGGAGGCTGCAACCTGAAACAAGAGAACCCATCTTCAACCCAAGAAAGAAAAAAGATATTCAATAGCAACCGTTTAGAGAATGAACTTTTGAGCTTTTGAAGGGACTTCAGAAGAGGAACTATACTGATTTGGCAAAATGAAGGAGGCAAGTGGAAAGGAGAAAATGCAGTGGTTAAGACAACCTGCTCGCTATGGCCTTGGGGAAAGTAGACGACATGGGTGCCGGCGGACGGGAGGTTCACAAGAGGGCCAGCACAGGCCTGCCATAGCTCTGGGTTCACCAGGCTCTTCTTCTCTACTCCTGGTCCTATGCCAAATATCACCCATTGGTCAGATTGAGGAAGAGGAAATAGGGACAGGGAGGACAACAGTATATACGGCCGGCGATTCCGACGAACAGAGATTGAGAGAGGGGGATGGATATTGAGACCTTCAGAGACGTTAGGAGCGGTGGTAACAACGGGGGCGGCGCCCATGCCGCTCGTCGGAGGCTTCATGGCTTACCAGCGGCAACTTAACCGGAGGGGATTGATCTCGGCTAGCCGAGGAGCTATTTAGCCCACCATTTCCCGATCAAGACCCGTCACCCAGATGGTATCTCCGGCGACAGCACGCAGCCAGTCAGATTTAGAAAGTCTTCGAACTACTGCTCCAGAGCAGCTCAACAGTACTTTTTCCTCGTTATTTCAACAAAAGCAGAGTGCCCACGGAAAGGCCAAGAGAGTCCTTGCTGACCAGTCCAGATCACTGCCAAAAGATCATACAAGAGGAAGAGCCCAACATATATCCCGGTGAAAGGGACAGGTGGGGAGAAAAAGAATGGAGAGGAAAAAGGGAAAAATATTCGAAATATCCAGTGAGGAATTAGCAGGGAGATGGTCGGAGGGAAGTCAACTGGTGGGAGAGGGGTTTGAGTAAACAGCGTGGAGCTCCGGCAAGGGTGGCCAGTGACGGTGGTGGTTGGGGAGACAAGGCCGCCGGAAAAGGAGCACGTAAAAGAGGAAGACAAATAATGGAAAGCCTAATTGAAGAGGTCAGGAGCTGAATGTAGAAATTCTCAAAGACCAAAAGCTGAAGCTTTGCCCCCTATCTTCCTCTACATTACCCAGACATCATCTTCTTCTTCTTCTTCTTCTTCTTCCGTAGAACTGTTAACAGAAGACAACCATGTATATGCTTACGACAACTTCAGGGATAATAAGTACTACAAAAAAAGAAAATATCTTTCTCCATCTGCTCCCCTGTCTTCCTCTCTGTCCACCCCCTTGAACATGGCACTCCATAGCTTAGCTCCTAATTACTAATAGCATAAGCCATCTATCTTCTCCCTCTCTCTCTTTATATTTTGCTTGGGGTTGACATAGGGAGTAATCATATTCTTTAACCCCAACTATGGTTAGCCACTGTATCAAAAAAACTAGGGGTGATCAAGAAAAACAAACCACTTAACCCAGTGGAACCATTTCTCATTAAAGCAACCGGAATTCAAAAAATGCTTGCCATGATCCTGGCAATTTTACCTTAATCAACTCACTAATGATTAACAACGATAGTTGCGCAAGATCATATTCCATCAACAGGATCTCTGGAATTAATTCATGACACCAGTCTGCTTTTTTGTAATTTGGAGCACCATCATCACCCGTATTCTCCACCCATGCTAAAGATATGGCAGATCATCATGTATCATGTGCTCAGTTTTGACCATCATTTTGCCCACCCAATAATATATTGTTATCATTCTGTTCTTTCAATTTTTTATATCGTTTATATTTAAATTTTACGATAATTAATAATTTATCAAACAATTTATTCTAAATTATATAATTTGTTATGTAAATTAAGATGTTAATATTAAGATAGATAATATAAATTTTTCATTATATATCAGTTAATAGAAACTATGTTGATATAATTTGAATTATTAAAAAATGAATAATTATTCAAAAATCATATAAATTAACAAGTAAAATGAGTTTATGGTAATTCCATATGAGTATTGTTGTTGACATTTGTATCTATTGCAACTACTTGTCTCACCGGATTAGGTGTTGACCCATTAATAGATTTGGGATGAAGGAGAACGAAGATGTCCAATTGAATCCATACATGTCAGACGCATTTTCATCCGACAAATATTGGAGAGTTTTTTTTCTCACTTTCTTGTTGACATATGGAATTCTGTACGGAGGAAATAGATTTCACCGTAGTCCTATGAATTAATAAACTGAAACTTAAAAAAAATCGAACCAAAATTCATTTATAGTAAGTAGTTAATTTTTTATAAGCTAAATGAAATTTGGATAGTTTTTTAGTTGCAAAAAACACTAGAAAAAGTTAATATAGTATTTATTACACTCATATTCATAATTTACTAATTATAATTATATAATATTAAATTTTATTTATATTTACATTTTCATGCGTCTTTTAATATAATAAAAAAATCACCGTTTAATAATTTCCAAAATAAACATTTTTTATATTATTTTATGATTGGTCCTCCTATTATTAAAAAAATATATATTATTCTAAAAATAATTTTTGAAAATAGAAAATTTATATTATTTTTTTAACAAATCAACTTGATAGTAAATTTATATAAGTTAAAATATAATAAATTTATATGCATGATATTTGCTGAACAGGAGCCAATCAACTGAAGAATAAGGCCTGGTGCAAAATAAAAAATTACTGAAGAATAAGGAAAAAAACTAACCTTTTTAGCAAAGGTGCTTATGGAACATTGAAAATGTAACACTAATTTTGGTAATTTCCTTTAAAATAAAAAGAAAAAAAAACCATTTTTGTAAGACTTTGAATCTGGGAATATGATAGCTCTCTATCAATCTCTCTCATGGGAATTGGGTCCCTGCCATTTGTGACGTGAAATCATGTCGGCGGCTGCCTCAGATGCGCGATGTGACAGCTCTACCTTTTCCATTATTCCTATCTTTTCATCTTCTTGATTTCGCCCCTACTTTTCGAAAACTACTAAGTTCCGCCCCCCAACATTTTACTACATTCCGTATTATTCTTTATAGGTGGAAAATGAAAATAAAAGGACCGGCTTTATTTTCATGGAACTGATGAGAAGAAGAGGTGATTATTATATGTTTTGGGTGAGCAGAAAGTAGCAAAGGGACCCGCGCACACAAAACCGTGTTTCCTGGAAAGGTGGGTGGTGGGCTCACCTGCTTTTGACCATCGTTCGTGCATGTGCATGTGCATGATCCCTTTTTTAGGGGAACACATTTAGATGAGTATGGCTGCTTATATCTTAATCCCATGGCAATTTTATCTTAAGGGTTGATCTTGAATGATTAGAGCATCTGCAGCATAATAATTTGTGACAAGTCCAAGAACCATTTTACTATTAAGAACATCCCCATGGTGAAGAATCTGCATCTCTATTGCCATGGAAGAAGCATCTTCATAGTTACCAAACGAATTTGTATTAAATGTTTAAGGAAGATGTCCGCACCCATAAATGGATTGTATATCAATTTTATCTTGTATATCAATTGAGACGCATCAATAATAACATTGACATATTTGATACATATAATTATTTGGGTTGACTAAATAAATAGTATTTAGAGAGCAAATTAATACATAATTTGAATTATTTTACTAAGTAATAAATGCACTGACATAATTAATATGAGATGACCTATAAAATGAAAAGTGTGTAGGATGATCTGATTAATTTGTAAAGTGTCATATAATTAATATATAAAATGAATAATATACTTTTTATGTGAGAGAAAATAATTCGCATTAAAACTAAACTTATCAATGTGAATAAAATAATTAGGTATAACATTAAAATAATTAATTGAGTAATAATCCCTATTAAATTAGAGGAATTGTTACTTTTATTAACTAAACTAATCATTATACTTAGGTTTGATTTCATATGGACAAGTTTTTTTGAATGTAGCTCGGATTCAAGTTAAAGTAAGAGTATTGCTATAAGACTTTTAACTACAACGAGTTCAACAAAATAATTATATAGTCACAATCTAAAATTGTCACATGAGTGTAATAGTGGTGTCTCACAATCATAATACATTAGAAAGTAATACTCATAATTTAAATTAAAATAATATTACCAATAATTTTTCATAATATGTCTAAGAAATGAATATCATATTTTTTAATAATATGGTAAAAAATAAATAATTGAATAAATTATTATTAACTATATGGGATAAGTGGGAAAGTTGGAAGATAGTAATTAAGTTTGATTAAATGTGTAAAATTACTATAAGAGATAATAAGTGAAATAGAGTAATAATTTGGAAGTTTGATTGGTGTGACAAAAAATGTAGTGGCATAGCAAAAAAATATCTTTAATTCAAGTTATAATAAGTAATTTATCTTAGGAATATGAAATAAAATGAGTGATTAATTACCCATGTTATATATAGATAAATAAAAAAATATTAAATGTGAACACCACACTTATCCTTACATGATATATGTATTATTCATGTAATAGAATACATTCCTAATGTACCACAACAATTAATTGTTAAAATATGAAGATAATTTTTCTAAAATCCAAGAGTGATAAGGATTAATGATATTTTAGGGAAAACTAATTAATAAATAAATCTTATAAGAGTTTAAGCATTAATACTCAAAAGGTAATCATTAAGTAATAATAAGCATTTCTAGTAATGAGATATGAGTAACCATATAAGTGAGATGACTAAACAAGTCCGTGAATGAATGAAAACTCGAAAATTATTAAAGAATTTTACTTTTGATTAAAATCTGGAAGGATATCTTGATATAACAGACAATGATATGAGGTACGATTAACTCAATGCAAAAATAAGATATTATCGATAGCATGTTATAATAGCTACAAAGCCCGGGTAGTAGGTCAAGCACCTAAGATTTATTAAAACATTCTATACCAATAAGAAATAAAATATGGAATATGAACTTATGACCTCGAGTGTCCAAGAACGGGTACAAGTATTATTGGAAAGGAAGTGACACTCATGTAGCATAGATAACCAAGTTATTGTAATGAGTTATACGCAAATGTGCGTATGTGTAAAAAGTGTAAAGCATTATGTATATATATAAGAAATTAGATTGGAATATGGTAACCAAAATAGACTATTATTCGTATTTTAATCAGGGATGTAAGGTACCATCCTAGAAGTCGGTATACTAATAAGGAAATCACACACAGAGTTATGTGAACAAGCAAGGATGATAATTTCTTGGTAAAAACCGAGTGAAAACTCTATAAGTGCCCAACAAATTAAAGTACAATAGCTATTGAAAGAGTAAATAAAATGAAACCCCACATGCATGGTTAGGGCGCGATAAGGAGAGATGTGCTAAAATTAGAACTCAAATTTCTATATGTACTTATAGAAAATAAAAATCAACAAGTGATAGGTGAATTGAAAGGCTCCACCCAAGTATAAGTATTGTAAAGTAAACGATGTTTGTCTCGATATTAAAAATAAGTATATAAGGATATGAATGAGACAACATCTTGAAGAAACCTCATGGTGTATTTAATCCTAAGATTTGAGAGTCAAGTAAAATAAAAATAGAATCATCATTTGATGATAAGTAACGTACCACAATAACCGGGACATTACGAGAAAAGGCACTTAAGTATTATGACATATCTAGAATATGAAATATAGTCTAAAAAAAAGATTTGTATTACTGGATTGTGATGGGGGTGATTATGTAAAAGGGAGACAAGGTTAAAATTTCTAAACCATGAGATATGTTATGGGTTGTCATGATACATTAGATGGATTTGACTCTAAGGAGCGCTGGGAGAATTATGAATGGTGAGTGCAACAAATGAAAAGAATTAAATTGGTAAAAGAGAGTTTTAGAAAAAATCATTGCCACTCTTTTTTTTGTGTTGTGCAAGACCGACCCAAGAAGATAAAATGTGATGGATGAGTGAGTATCATAACACTAGTACGACTATGTAAACTTGTACAACCATACATAGTTAGAGCGAGTTATACCCTCAAGTACGTGATCTCAAACAAATACTTTGGGAACAAGTGTTGTGATTTGACTTGGATAAAGTATTGAGATACAAGATAAATAGGACAAAAAAAGAGGAAGACACCGGTAATGGTTAAGTACGAAATAATACTTATGTAAGTTCCATATTTATACTAAAATCCATGATATTGGTGTAAACCAAAAGATACCCCTAGAAATAGAGATTTCATAAAGAATGTATTATATGGATAACCTAGAGGCATGATCTACAATCTAAGATGATTAATAGAAACCTCTAATAAAGATGACTACAAGAGTAAACTTATAAGGAATAACATGATATTCATGATGGATGTATTGGAAAAATGGTTGCTTTTAGCTTAAGATAAATGATGTGAATCTGACAAAAGAGTTTACAAATTCACAAGTCCAATCAACCGAACGTGGAATGGAGCTAAACACTTTGTCACCAAATGGGATAAATTATTATTTGAGACTTCAAGAGGGCCCAATCACAAGGTCAAGGGCTAAAAGATTCGAAGAAGCTTTATATGGGCTGATTAAAGAGATTGCTGAATATTCAAATAGAAGTCCAAAATGAAGAGCCCAAGATGAGCCCAAGAGAAAGTCCAGATTTAATTAATAAGGAGATAAGGTTAGATTAGATAAGGATAATATTAAGTGGTTAGATTAGATAAGGTTAGCTTATTATGTGGGTCATTCGGTTATTTTCTGAGCCTATAAAAGGCATACTCCACAACATTGGAGAGACACACTTTTGGAATTTATATCTTGTGAGGTTTTTGTCTTCTTTCTATCTTGAAAGAGCTTTTGAACTTATCAGGTTTTTTTACCTGTGGCGTTCAAGCAATCAAGACTTATCACCCGGGGTTTTCTAAGAGTTCTTCTTAGAGGATTTGGGTGTGGCGTCTACATATCCCATACCTTGTTTCTCACATAAACAAGGTATATTCCATCTTTTCGCACTTGCGTCGTGAAAGTCTTGGGATCGTTGCCATATTTGGTGTAGGGTGTCGTCAGCATATTGGCGAGGTTCGCATCAGTTGGTATCAGAGCACACGGTTGCACGGCAAGTTCCATCCCATCTTTTTATCTAGTTCTTTTTTTTTATCTTCTCTACCTATTTCTATTCTCTATAAAAAAAATTATCATATTCTTCTATCTATCTTCTCTTCAGGAGGTTAAAAAAAAAAGAGAAAAAAAAAAGCCAAAAATTCGTGCTAAAAAAAGTGCAGAAAAAAAAAAAAAAAGGAGGCACTAACTTTGCTAGCACCGAGCTTGTGGAGAAGTTGGCATTACATGCAACAAAGCATCCAAAGCCATATCAAATTCAAAGGCTGAGTGATCAACCCAAACTCGAGGTAACCCAACAGGTGATAGTGTCCTTCTCTATTGGGAAATATCATGATGAAATATTATGTGATGTAGTACCAATGCAAGCATGTCATATTTTATTGGGAGAACCTTGGAAGTTAGATCGTCACGTTACGTATGATAGATTAACAGATAGGTACTCATTCGTGATGAATAATAGATCAATATCTCTTGTACCTCTTACTTTACAACAAGTTTTTCAGGATCAGTTGAAAAAGAAAAAGGCAAATGAAAAGAAAATAGCAGAAAGACAAGAGAGAAAAGCCATGATTGAAGAGGAAGAGACAAAAGGCAATAATGAAAAAGAACAGAGAAAAATCCGAGAGAGAAAAGCCGAAATTGAAAATGATGAGAGAAAAGGCAATGTTGAAAAGGAAAAGAAAAAAGTCATAATTGAAAAGAAGGAGAGTAAAAATAATTTTATAAGTTTACATGTCCTTACAGTACCTATGTACAAGGATATATTTTTAAATACTAACCCCATTGTCGGATATCTGCCGAGCAATATTATATCTTTTTTGCAGGAATTTAAGCATGTTGTAATGAAGAAATCTCGTGGAATCAAGCATCAAACTCAACACCAAGTCATAAAGCTGATGACAAAGAGAATTATATCCAGGAGAATTAATCCACCAGTTGTGCAACTATCCAAACGGGGTAAGACTTATCAAGCATACATTGATTGTCGAGTTATTGACAGTACCCAGGTATATTTTCGATACTCTATTCCTTATTTAGATCATATGTTAGATGATTTGTATGGATCTTATTTAATTGCAAAAATAAATTTTAAAAGTGAATATAATAAATTTCGAATTAAAGATAAATATAAATTGAAAAATGCATTAAAGACAAAACCTGGTTTATATGATTGGTTGATTATGATATTTTGTTTGAATAATGCAACTTATACTTCTATTAGGATAGTGAATTATTTCTTAAATAATTTTATTGAAAAATTGGTTGATATATATTTTGATTATATAATAATATCTAATTATATATCTAATATGTCCTCAGATGAACATGAAATATATTTAAAAGTGGCCTTCAATATTTTTAGGAAATATATATATGGTATTAATAATCTTATATTTTCTCAATATGTTACTATTTCTAAATGGATTGTAATTAAAAAGGAAATTAAAGCAACTCAAGGTTGGTCAATATCTTATTTGGTAAGTGAGATGAGAAGTTTTCTTAGATTAACTTACTTTTATATAGATTATGTTTCTAAATTTAATAGTTGTCATTTACCTCTCACTATGTTTTTAAAAAAGAATATTTTATTTAAATTATGTGATGTGCAAGAAAATATATTCAAATATTTAGGGGATAAACTAAGTAGCTTCCTTTTTATTGCATTACCTAACTTTGTTAAATTATTTAAACTTAATTGTGAAGTATCAAAAATAGGCAGTTTAGATATATTAAAAATATATTTTAGTGAAAAGTTGAGCAAAGTAACATTCAACTATCATACTTATGATAATGAGATATTTATGTTTTCTCAACCTCTACAAATATGGCAGCTAAGGCAAAAGGAATCTATTATTCACATGAATCATGTATTTGATTTGCATATTAAGAGGAAGTATAGGTTGAAGAAGCGTCATGCAAGGTTGGTGGTTTTCATCAAGACTTTTCCATATGTGATCGAGTATAGACAAGGTATGAAATATATAGTTATTGATGCACTATCACGAAGGTATGTCTTTCTTACAATCATTGATACTAAATTGCTTAATTTTTCTTGGAATACTGTGTTGGTTACAAAACTTCTATTTTCAACTGCATGTTTATCACATATTGTGTTTGCATATAATCGTTATATTTATTCAGTAACTAAGTTATCACCAATGGAGATTATCCATGATTTTAATCCATTGGATAGAAAACAGCAGACTCAAGAAAATATTAATCTTTACAACAAGAGTTTCATGAAAGTTGTTTTTGATCCAGGGATTTGGGTTAGTTTACATATGAGGAATGAATGGTTTATGAATAGAAAACTATCAAAATTTCTTAGATTAGAGGGATTATTTAAGGTGTTAAAACTCGATAGTAATAATTATAACAGTAAGTTATCTGGCAAATATATTGTTAGTAATAGCATATATATTTATAAGTTAATGTCTTTTGATGTAGGTGATGAAGGAAAAGAAGATTTGAGGACAAATCATTTTCAAGAGGGGGAGAATGATGTGAATCTGACAAAAGAGTTTACAAATTCACAAGTCCAATCAACCGAACGTGGAATGGAGCTAAACACTTTGTCACCAAATGGGATAAATGATTATTTGAGACTTCAAGAGGGCCCAATCACAAGGTCAAGGGCTAAAAGATTCGAAGAAGCTTTATATGGGCTGATTAAAGAGATTGCTGAATATTCAAATAGAAGTCCAAAATGAAGAGCCCAAGATGAGCCCAAGAGAAAGTCCAGATTTAATTAATAAGGAGATAAGGTTAGATTAGATAAGGATAATATTAAGTGGTTAGATTAGATAAGGTTAGCTTATTATGTGGGTCATTCGGTTATTTTCTGAGCCTATAAAAGGCATACTCCACAACATTGGAGAGACACACTTTTGGAATTTATATCTTGTGAGGTTTTTGTCTTCTTTCTATCTTGAAAGAGCTTTTGAACTTATCAGGTTTTTTTACCTGTGGCGTTCAAGCAATCAAGACTTATCACCCGGGGTTTTCTAAGAGTTCTTCTTAGAGGATTTGGGTGTGGCGTCTACATATCCCATACCTTGTTTCTCACATAAACAAGGTATATTCCATCTTTTCGCACTTGCGTCGTGAAAGTCTTGGGATCGTTGCCATATTTGGTGTAGGGTGTCGTCAGCATATTGGCGAGGTTCGCATCAAGTTTGAATAAGGAAATTGGACAAAAAGGAAGTTGGCATAAGAATATGAATGAAAGATAATAAGAATACACGATGGTACTATGACCATGTGAATTAGAGAAAGTGGAAAGACTCGAGTGGATTATGAGAGGAAAATCCCCTTGTACAAATGATTTAGTTTTGAGGACAAAATTACTAAAATGAGGGGAGTAGGTGTAACACCCGAACTTTTGTAACCGGAGTTAAGTCCAATTAGACCATAAAACTAAGATTTAAATTGAGAATGGGATCCGAAATAATGAATGAAAACTTAAATTGGGAATTAAATCTCAAACAAAAAATGAAAACCTAACCCGAGAATGGAACCCTGAGGAATGGAATCACAAACCAGTTTTGGAAAATCGAATCGGATCATAAACCAATGTTAGAAGTGGGAATGGGAACCCGAGTCAGGAATAGAGATCCAATCAGATTAGTGATCAATTTTCCCAAGCAAGAAAATTAAGATTTTTGGAAAAGATGGTTTTTGATCGAATGGGAGCCGAATTTCGGATTAAATTATTAAGGGGACCAAAAAATGGTAAAAATGTAATTTAATTTATAAAAATAAAAGGGAGAAGAAAGAAAGTCAAGTTATCCAGTTTCGAGTTGGATTGACCCAACTCACCCAAATACCACTCGCTTGCGCCTAACTCGCCTAGCGGATTTTGGTCGCACACCAACATAAAATATCACTTGAATTAATTTAATTTTAGAATAAATTGCATGCACCAAAATGCAAAAATTAGACAATTGAAATACCCACCCCTTATAAAGTTAATTGTATTAACTCTCCCTAGTGTTAGGCCCCAACCCGGTTTTATTGGAATCTCGTGAATAACTCATTACCACTTCCTGCACTAAAATGATATTTCTACTAATATAGATCACAAAAGGTAAAATCTTATAAACTTACATATTTTTCATAACAAAATTAATAAAAAAACTTAGTAGAAATTACATTATTGTGGTAATTTAGACTTTTTTCTGAAGTGTTCACCATTCTTGACTGAAATGAATTTAAGGGAGGGGTGAGTTCAACAAGTTAGTGAATAGGATTTATAGAACATCATAATTTTATATTCATGACAAAGTTTCATTTTTAAAAAATATATACGATAAGCAAGCCATTACTTACATTATCTTTTATAAAAAAAATTTAAAAATTTTATAAAGTTTTTTGCTCATTTCATTGACTTAGCATAGACTACTTTCTATTTAGAGTAGTTTAATTTTTATAAACCTATTCGGGTTTGTTTCAAACAAACACAAAAATATCATTTATCTAGAAATAGATCAAACAGTTGCGGAATAAACCATTATATGCTAACAACCTCGATATCTAGATGAGAGACTACAACATTTTACCATAAATCTAAACATTTCACAACATTTTAGTAAAATACTATTCATTTCTTTAGTTAGGTAATTCTTTATTACATTAAGTGAGGTTGAAGTGAGTTATGTGAGTTCAAATAAATTATTTTATAGTTATGAGAAGGTATTATTAGCCTATTAGTAATCGAATTCATATATATTTAAAACTAATTAATTGTAAATAGTTTAACTTTTTAAAGTTATAAATCTACAAAATTTCTCTATTTTATTCAATATATGATCATATTATCAATAAAAACACTCACCTGTCTCACATATAATTTTTAAATACGCTATCAACAATTGTATACAATTCATATATTATTTTTTTAATATCGGATGGATAAGTGAGAATAATGTTCTCGAGTTTAGTATTTTTTTTCTCTATACTCGTAAATAGCACGAGATATATTTACAGATCCGGATTGAGTTGATGTGTAAGCCCATTAACTATCATATAACGGGTGAGAAGTTATTATAATTAGATAAAGTATTAAACTCATATCTATTTAAATTTTATAAATTTTAATTAGATATGAATTAAATAATTTATTTAATAATACTCTCTCATAATAAGTGATGACATATCTTAGACATATATTTAAGTATTGTATTTACTATTATGCCTATTATTTGATTCTTTTATCACAATTGATGAGTCTAAGTTTATGTTATTTTTTAACTTTGCCGTTGTACTGAATATAAGCTTATGTTATTTTTTAACTTTGCGGTTGTAGGACTCTTTTCATAATATATAAGAGGCTAGAAGCAAAAAAAAACTACGAGGGTGTGCTATTCATCAATTATTCACACTGAAATTATGTATGTGCACACCACTCTATATTCAATGAATCCCGATGCATTATTGCATTATGGCCACAGCACCTTTTTTCTGGTGAATTTCCACGTTACCTTCAAGATAACTTTTTTTTTTTTTGTGGAAAATGGTAAATAGAAAATATGGTAACAGCCCTATAATTTTACCCACTAAAACTATTAAAATAAATATTATTTGGATGGAGAAGTATACTTACAAAAAAAATATCTATAATGGCTTAAGTCCACACAAGCAAATGACGACTCAGTTCTAAATCCAATATTTTTTTGAAACTTTTAAATCTAATATATTATTTAAGAGGAAATGGTTGAAATATTATTATAAATTATTAAAATAATATTTTAATTAGTAATATATATATAATATTATTAATTAAAATTATATAATATATTTTTATATTTATTCTATTATAAGCCTATAAATATAATTTAGATTACTTATCAACAAATAGTTATTATTTTGGTTTAATCATATTACCTACCACTATTATCTTTCAACCTATTATATTCTCCTATTTTATATTTTGATATATTATCCATTTTGATCGTATGACTGTGTTAAAAAATATAAAAAAGGTTTACTATCTAAATATTACAACTCAAAATCTAAAGTTTCAAAAGTGTGAAAAAAATAGGTTGATTATATAGAAAATGATTAATTTAGTGTTTAATATGTTAATTTAATAGAAATTTTTTTAATTAGTATTCGATACACAAAGGACGAATGAAATACAAAATAATTTTTTATTAGTTTTTGTTATTCTGAATAAATACAAAATAATTTTTTATTATTTTACACAATAACAACGGGATAAAAAAATATTTTTTGATTGGTATGCAATACAAAAATGGAATAGAAAATAATTTTTGGATTTAGCTATATCGAATAGAAAATAATTTTTATTAATTATATTATTTATTTTATATTTATATTATTATTATCCTATAAATAGATTATTATATTATTTAATTCATTAATTTACTTATTAATAAATAATTATTATCTTAATTTAGTACTATACACTAACACACCTATATTGGATTTTTATAAAAATAAATAAATCATTTATATTAATGGCAAAGGAAGGGTTTAATTGGTAAAATTGTTAATCTCACATGCAAGCCAGCATTGAGGAGGATCTTTACCTATAAATCAATAATTGATTATGAGTGTTTCTTTCGGCCAATAATTATATTAATGACCTTTTAAGCCATCAATACAGTACTCTCTGTCTAGCCTACAAATTAGCCTAATATCGGACTTGGCCGCCTCTACATTTATTACATGGCAGATAAGGGTTAGTTTTTTTTTGCACAAAAAGGGTTATTTTGAAATTGATACAACATCATTTTGTGTATAATATATGCAATTTTAACGAAAAAAATAGTGCAGCATAATATATGCTAAAAGAAATAAAATATCGTAACTATTTATAATAGATAAAAAATATGCTACATTTGAAAAAATATACTTAAATATCTTATTAACCTTGAAAAAATAATTTTATGTAGTGGCATTACTAAAAGAAAAGGACGTGCTTGTGATCTCGTGGACCCATTTTACTTTTTAATTTGTTTTATTTAATTTAATTGAGATCGAGATTATAAAATTCATAAATAATTCCAAGATGAAAAGACAAGAGAAGAGATGATAGGTTAAGCAGCGAAAAACCCGGCAGGTTTAACGGAGTATACGAATTCCCACGTACGGCTTTAGACGTCATTTCACCATCGGAAAACCAACAGTTGTCCCCTCAAGCTCAGCTAGCTAGCTCCAGACTTGTAACTTGAAAGGGAATATTTCCTTAGAGGTAATAAGATGTAGGAATTTTCTGGAGGGTCAACGATTTTTGACCATAAATTATCATGAATTAAAAATAATATTGCTGAAAATATTTCATGGTGCAGTGGGCCAACAGACCTTGAACTGTGGGAACCATTAATGCCTTTTCTTATAGGTTGAAAAATGTTTGTAATTACGTTATAAGTTTGGTTAATAATTTATTTTTTAAAATTAGTTGAGATGATGATACCAAAACAATGTCTTATTTGAATTTTTGAATAAGGTAAAGATATAATAGAAAAAATGGTTTAATAAATTAAATAATTAATACTAAAGTGAAATTTTATACTCAATTAATTGGGAATAATTATGCCACAACTAAAAAATGTTTTTTATGCGAAAATCGAAGTCAGTCTGTGAATTGAATCTAATCTAACCATGAAGAAGAGGATTCAGAAATTCCTGAGGATGGACGGCTCTCACTGCACCCACTCTCTCTTACTAATTTTCCTTTTTTTAAAATCGATTTTTTTAATTTAAAGTAATATTTTAACCATTTAATAATTTAGTACGCACATTTTAATTTTATCTAAAATTTTAGGTTCAAATACTTATATAGCCTTCTTTTGCTTTTCAAATACAAAATATTATACTTTAGGGGCAAGCAACACTCTACCAACTACTAAAATCTACTTATATAATTATTTACTTAAAAATATTTAATATGAATAAATTTTTTTCAAAATATTATTTAGTTTTTTCATAACCATATATAGGTTCACTAAGATTCCGAGTATGCTGCCACAACCTACATTAAAATACAATTAATGTAAACATGCTATTTATTTTAAAAATATTATCGAAGTTTGTGTATGTATCAATTAAGGGACATTGCTTCCAATATTTTTTTCACAATAGGAAAAATAAAAGCTATTAACTAACCAAGTCTCCATCTAGAACTTGACTCACTACCTATACTCAATGTTATAGTATAGTAAAATAATATGACTTCCCCATACTATCTCAATTTACTAGTAGTAATAAAGTTGATGATCCAATGTAATACTGATAATTTGGAATACCTAAATTAGATCCATTTATATTGGAACAAATTATGATTTAATCATTAAATAGACCTAAAATGAAAAAAAAAAGTAATTTCTTGATAAATGCATAAATAAATTAAACTTTCATAAAAAGGCAATGTAGGTGGGCTGTCGGTCAACTCTTATTCCCCACTCGCCAAGTGCATGTAGAAGTGAAACTTTTAGATACAAATAAGGTATGATAGTTCTAGAAACTTTTAGATAAAAATAAGGTATCAATATAAATGTATTAAGTGATAGTTTTATAAACTCCTACGACATAAATGTATAATTGGACATAGGTGGTGATACAAAAGAGGATATATCATATTTATTTAGTACTCTTAAAGTACTCAACCTAAGTAAGTATGATATATCCCAACAGTAGGTCCAATTATATATTTATGTTAGTACCTTTATTAAGTGTAAAAGTTTATTGCCTTACCAGTAATATAATTAGAGTATAAAATCGGGAGATTGTATATATGGAAAAATATAATATAGTTAAAAGGAGGGTATTGGTGGGGCATAAAATGAGATATTGTTAAACATGTAGCTAAATACTTATTATTTCAACATATTAAAATTGAATTTTGACTTGAATATTAAAATAATTATTTATTTTTAAATGGAAGTGATTTAGTAATCGAATTACTCATTCCATAAAAGAAAATAATGTGATACGGAGTGATCTTGTATCGACTAATAAATGTTACTAATTTTTTACCTATCAGATTGATATGTTTGGTAGAAAAATTAGCTAGAATTTACGTTATCGAGATTTTACATTTATATGGGATACGGATGTTTATAGTATCAAATAACAACCCCTAATTCACATGGATAGTCCGAATAAACTATTCATACCTTAAATGATATATTCCAATATGTTTAATAAATTTTGTCAATATATGTAAAGATTATTTGTGGCTAATAGAATTCTTTTACAATAATAACTACCAAACTAACATCTAAATAATCCTTTTGGAAGCTTTGAAGGTAAGAAAATGTATAATGTCTCAATATTAGGATAAGATGGGAAAATATAAATTGAAGAAATTTGAACTTATTGAATATGTATACACAAAGGTTAAACAACATAAGATTGCTTTAATGCCTTTCGGGACAGACAAAATAGATACGCAATAGCCAACATTGTAAACTAAGTTTCGAAGTTTATAACCAAGTGTTTTTAAAGGTTTACTCATGTAATAACATGATATTATTTCATTATAAGGAAAAATTGAAATGGAGTTATATCAATCCCAACATGGCGGTATAAATAGTTGGCATAATGGCATTCAAACTACAACTTCTACCATAGGATCTAAGATGTATTTTACATGTTGGTGCTAAGTAAGTACAAGCCGAATCTAGGATGCTGTTGGACCAATTCCTTCTTGTTAGACCAATTCCTTCCTGTAATATTTAGAAAAGACTTTGACATACGAGGTGCAATTAATAAATATGATGGATCATTGTCGAGACAGTACCCTTAATCATTTGTTTAGTTTGGTTGTATTCATCACTCTTCCACAAAATATGTGTATACTTTAACAGTATCAGTATTTACCCAATGAGGTATACTCAGATTCTGTCCTAAGTCTGGCGTGACTTGGAAACTACCACATCGCTCCCCTTATACTTCGCGGGAAGTGAACACAACCACTAATTAGGTGTTATATGCGTATACTTTAACAGTATCAGTATTTATCCAATGAGGTATACTCAAATTCTGTCCTAAGTCTGGCATGACTTGGAAGCTACCACATCGCTCCCCTTATACTTCGCGGGAAGTGGACACAACCACTAATTAGGTGTTATATGCGTATACTTTAACAGTATCAGTATTTACCCAATAAGGTATACTCAGATTCTGTCCTAAGTCTGGCGTGACTTGGAAGCTACCACATCGCTCCCCTTATACTTCGCGGGAAGTGAACACAACCACTAATTAGGTGTTATATGCGTATACTTTAACAGTATCAGTATTTACCCAATGAGGTATACTCAGATTCTGTCCTAAGTCTGGCGTGACTTAAAAGCTACCACATCGCTCCCCTTATACTTCGCAGGAAGTGGACACAACCACTAATTAGGTGTTATATCAGTACCCATTACATATCATAACAAACACTGAAAGCCTCCACATAAAAGTACTTCATTTCATAATCATAAAAACTATTGACTTTAAGAAATCTACCACTTACTCATAACTCTCATAACTCATATTATGCTTAGTCCATCATTTATTATTTTTCGATATTTCTGCCCTCCTTCTTATAAAAATCATATATTTATTCTTTAGTCCATATTTAGGTATATTATATATCTCAATTTAGGTTACTCACACAACTTTTTTAATAAAAAATTTTAAGCAGATGAATTTATTATAAAAACTATAAAAAAATAGTGGTAGATTCAATTGAACTAATTATTAATAAATTAATTTAGTTATATTTAGAAATTGTTAATTCCAACATTTCTTTTCAATTTTCTTGGTGGATGTGATTATTTTCTAGTAACGCAATAATTTACTTTACATTAATAAAATTTGTAATAATTTAAATCAAGTTGATTTATCTCGATATTTTTGTACCATTAAAAAATTACAGTTTTACTCTTGTGGACGAGACTCACTTAACTTAAATGTCCTAAATATTTTAGGAATTCAGATTGGTTCATTCAAACTATTATTTTAAAAATTGTTTGTAAATCTAAGATTTTCTCTTATTTAACTTTATTTACTTCAATTTCTGAAACTTTAAAATGTATACATTCAAATTTTATAAAATTACCTTTTACTTTTGAAATTTTTTAAAAATTACTAAAATATCATTTTTTTTAAATTACTCTTTTTGAGAGCTTAACTTTTAAAACTCCCCATTGTAGTGCATATAGGAGGATGTATTGGTCACACTTGAATTCTCAATTCTTATAAATTATGTTTTTGTCACACACTTTACACTTTTTACTATTTTACCATAAAAATTTTTAAATCTTCATATAGATCCCGAACATTCCCCAAATAATTAATTCAAGTCTCTATAATTCTATTGGTTTCCTTCAAGTTCACATTTTCCTAAAATTATATTTTAGCATCCCATACTTTCTAAAAATTACATTTTAGTTATCGAGCATTTTCTTTCACAAAAATACCTTAATAAGTGTAGTAAAAACTCTTAACATAGTTTTAAACATATTCCCCAATTCTTCACATTCATGTTCCGATCTTAGATGGGGAGAGGGTAGTGATGATCGGAGCGAGTGTAATTGGAAAACTGAGTTCTTCATAAGTCGTTTACCACGTTAATTACCCAAAATGGTGGTTCGAGTTGCCTACATATCTAACTTATAGAGTTCGGTTAAAAGTATAGTACTATTGGAACTTTTACAATAAATTTCGGCCACAAGACTTACCTTTCACTCAGACTAGGGGATGAGGGTTACCTTTGGGTTGAAAATGGAGAGATGTAGTTTTATAGACTCAATAGTGAGGAGTCCGTGAAAAGTTTTGAATGATTTTAGGTAATTGTGTGATTAGTCTCTTCTCGGTGTTCTAGGTTCAGTTATTGTGGAGGTTTGCCTCTCCCATTAAAGAAATTGTTAATGTCACCTAGTGGTGGTAGGGAAATAAAGTCAAACTCTACGCGCGTACAATGACACTAAATTCATAAATGTTTATAGTTGGAGTGGAAAATATTGTTGCTCCAAAGTATTTGGCAGTTGGGAGGTCACCGAAATTTTCTATTTCGATTTATATAGTAAAATTTAAATTAATGAGTGAAAATCGAATTGATCATATGAAAAGATATATGAACAAATTGTTATATTAATAATATTTTTTTTGTGTATTATTGGATAAAAAAATAGATTTTCTAAGTAATTTATTTATTTATTATATAGAAAAGGTTGGTTAAAAAATGGGTAAATATACACTATGTTAGAATTAAGTCAGTTCATCCTTTGGGCAAGAAAAATAAAACGTGGTATAAATGAGTTCACATTATAATAAACTAATTTTTAACTACTAAATCCTCTATTTCAACCATTTTTAATATTTAATTGATTGATTTTTATTAAATTCGACCAATTTTTATACAAATTTATTTTTTTAATTTATTAATCAATTATTTATTTACTAGCAAAAAATTTTCATTTTTGATATATTTCCCAATACTTTAGTCTAATGGAGTGTACTTTTTTTTTTTCTGAAATTATTCTTATTTTACGTTTATTTATTTTCACTTTTAAGTTTCCAATCCATATCAACTTCCAACCGTAGTTCAATTTCTAATCTATATCAACTTCCCATCCCTAATTCATTTTTGGAAATTTCAATACTAAAATATAAGTTAAAACTGAAATTAATATTGTTAAAACTAATTTACAAATTAAAATTGAGAATCTTATTTTTAATAAAAGTATTTGGTATAAATTAGTTTTTAATTACTTAATTTATATATATAATTATTATAAATAACATAATATTTTTTAATAACATTAGTCTCCTTTTTTTTTCCTTCTTCCTTGTGCAACTTCCTCCGCTTAACTCCACCTGCTCAAGCTTTTCTTCTTCTTCATTATCTTCTTATTTTTCATTTCACTGCAACTCCTCCTCCTCCTCCTATTTCTGATTATGATTCCTCCTCCGATCACTATGTTTCCCTCCTCAAGCTCCTCCAGAGTGGTGCTGTCAAATTCTCATCTTGGACCGTTCTCTTTCGGGATTGCCTGAGTTCGAACTGAGAGGAAGAAAAAAGTTTAAAAAAAGTGTAAAATGATTTTTCTCACAAATATACTCGGTTAAAACCTTATTGTTATTAGCTTATTTTTCAACCAAATTTATTATTTCATAGGATTAATAAGTTTGATAAAATTTGTAAAGAGAACATATTTCTAACAACTTATTCTTTAATATAAGATTATGGATAAGTTCAAAATAAATTTTGCCAAATAAAATCTAATAATTAAGGAGAGTATAAAAGAATTTATTAGTAGTGTATATACAAATAATATACATATTCTTTCATCTCAATCTAGAGAATTCTAAAGTTGAATGTGTTTAAATTAGACTAATCTTAAGATTCATGACATCTTAAAAAGTTCTCCTATAAAACGTGCAAGTGATAATAAAATAAGTTGAAAAATTGTATTGACTTGTAAAATAACAATCAAACCTATAGGTGTCATAATTTGGTATTAGATCCCACATTTTCTAGTAATATATAAAATTAACCTTACATTATTTGAAATAATTTTAGGATGATAAGCTAATGGGATACTTGTATGAAGCATGCCGTGGTACAAACTAAATTGAAAAAAAATATATTATATAAATTAATGAAATAGTTGTTGATACCAACTAAGATGCATGGTATGATACCAACTCCTCTTCTATTTTATATACTGCATCTCAAAGAATAGAGGAATTCATCTCAAAGACAACATCAAGCTACCCTATATCAAAACTTTGGAAAGGCATATGGTAATGCATGTGCCTGTGCCTGTGCCTCGGGTAATCTACCACTACCAACTCCTAAGTACTTACTGCCTTATGTGGTTTCTAGATATACCACTACCCCACAAGTTTAGATAAAGTGCAGTATTTGTAGTCGATGTATCAATGGAGTTTATGGTATTTTTATACTAATTTTAAATATATTTTTTAATAAATATTCTTCTTGCTATACAAGTCCTCCACATTAATATGGTATCTGCACTTTTTTTTGCGAACTAGTTGTATTATTGTTTTGCCAGCCATGATCAATAATCCACTGGCTAATTATTAAGACTCCATTAGGTCGAATATTACCTAATGAAGTATTCACATTCCCACATTTATAAATCGAAAAGTTTGTTGGCAAAAAAAACATAGAACAAATGTAAACGATTTGAAATTAACTGAAATCTTGTATATGGTTTTTTTTAATCTAACATAGGCTTTTAAATGGGGATGCTCCTAGACCCTCCTCTGCCGCCCATCCCATGGGCGCCTTGTCATGTGTCCCCGCCTTCTCCAAGTGCCACTCTCCTATGTACGAGTCATATTAAAATAATTAAATCATGTTTAATTTTAAACTCTACTTAATATTTATATACAAAAAATTTATTATTTTTTTCGTATTATACTGAATAACAATTCATTCGAGATATCAGTTAATTCGAATCGTATTTTTAGTATCGAATAAATTAAATATTTAATCATAAATAATATATTGTATATCGATAATTATTCAAATTATTTTTACTTAAAATTAATTATTTATAATTAGTTTAATATTTTATATCTTATAAATTTATAAAATTTTTATATTTATTTAATTTAAAATATTTATTTAATAAATATAATTTATAATTTATTATAAATAATAATATTATTATTATATTATTTTTATACTTTAAAAGTTTTGTACCCTAGTACGGATTTTTGGTATGCTAATAATATGTATAGTAATAGTCGGGCGAGAGAATTATTGGATCAATGACAGATTGGAAGCCACGCCATCACACATGCACACCATCAAACTCCACAATATTTTAGCAGTAGTCCTCATCGATCTCATGAAAATGACGAGATACTTCCGGCGAAGAACATGATTTGGGTGTATAAATAATACCTTATTCACAAAAGGAAAACCCCCTAATATTTAATTCAATGAATCTCTACCTCCAAAGATCTTTCTTGATCAGCATCGACCCTCTAAAAAAATAAAATAAATCAATTTGCGGGTGATTTTTCAAAGTTGCAACCAACCATCCTAATTATTGTTCAAAAATACATTTCTTATTCTTATTCTTTTCTTTTTGGTATTATATTGTTCATAAGTCATTAAACTCAAACAATCACATTTAAACTCGATAGGTTCCCTTAAAAATAAATAAATATATAAAATTAGTTTTATTAATATAAATATTATTAAATATAAAAAATCAAATTAGGATGATTTTTTTTAATGTCAACACCTAGCTTTGATAGCATTTCAATTATAATATAGACTGGATTCATCGTTCCCCATCCACCCATTGCCAATGTATATTTTTTACTTGCATGTGCATTACAAGCCTCCCCACTATTTTTATTTAATTTTTTATTTTACTTTACCATTTCCTTTCAATTTTTTAAAGATAAAATCTCAGAATATGGCATAAAACTTTTGATATTTTAATTTGTGTAAATATTTTGTTTGACTTAATTAATAAATAAAAATTTATTAATCACTAAATGCACTGATTTGTTGTATTAGAGATTCCAGCAGCCCTACCAACATCCAAGTTTTTTTTTCACGATAACATCTAAGTTAGCTAAGACAAAAGAAACAAGTGAAATCATATATAATAAAATAAAAAATAACTAATTATATGTTATGATTTTTGTCCACAGTGTACCGGCAATGCATGTCGACCCGACATATGTTTTTTAGATGACATAAAGGCTTACATGTTTGGAGACACGACGAGAGACCGAGGAGGCCCTCAAACAGTTAAATTTTGGCTTTTTTGGCAGTTATTCTAAGCCTCTTGTATAATGCAATCCTATAAAGTTGGATTTGATATGCCAAAAGTATATACGTTGAATTTATTTCATGAGATTCATTATAATATTAATAAAATATTTAAAAAATGATTAAATATTTAAAATGGTACGAGTACGACGAGAATTATTGTAACCATGACAAGAAATTAATTTCAGGTGGTGCGACCACGTCGGTCAAGTTGGTCCGTTGGTCTGGCCGTGAACCATGACATGGATGACAGGGGTGTAAACCTGGTAAGGAGGGTTTATCATATCGCCAAATTTAAAAAAAAAATTCTATATTCATATTATCATGGAGAAAAATTATCACAATACCTCAAAAACTTAGGTATATGTATAAATGTGTATGAAATCGCTTCAATGTGATCGAACTTACTTCATGCTTCCCTGCAATTGTACTGCTGCACTGCACAAAGTGTAATCTACGTCGTCATATGCACGTGCAACTGTCTGTTGGCCTATTGGACTGCTATTTGTGGGTTCTGGCTGATTAGGACAACCCCACATGCATCTTCTCCGCACTGCTTCATCCGCTGGCACTAGCAGTGGTGATTGAGATCATATGCACTTTGCCTTTCCTCCCTGACAATCTTGGCATTATGACAAGATGCAGACAAAATTAACTGATGCATATATTTGGAAAAGGTCAAGGATATGCCTTTGATATAAAAAAGAGTTAAAATGGTATATACTCTCTTATCATGTGAAGAGAAACGTACAATTGAATTAATAGGATGGTAATTAACTGTTTTTAGATCTTGTGGTTAGCATCCATATCATATTAGTAAAATATTTTTCATCTTGTTATTATCTTTTAAATAATTTATTAATTTAATTTATACTTTTTAAATATATTATAAATATCTAATCATTAAGAAAATAAACATTTTCAAATATTATATTTTACTGGATAAAACATCTTACAAGCATATGGTGGGGTATAATCTACTCATGTACAACTTATTCATTAATTTCTAGCAATTGCATTTAATTCTCACTAATTTAGTTTTTTTGCACAACTTACTAATTTGGTTGTAGTCGGATATTAGAAAGATAAAACTCTCACAATTTGATATTTTTTTTATTTCCAAGGAATCAAATCCAAGAAATCCACTTAATGGAAGATATATTGAACTACACCAACCAATACACTTTGATATACTATTACATGTTTTGTCAAGTTATTTGGTACGGAGAAATTCACTGATCATGATTAATCCATATTTGACACAGTAAAAATTGATTTAAATTTTGTTTGAATGAGTGGATTAGAAGGATTTGAAGAGAAGGTAAATTAAAATGTTTGGTAGGATTACAAACATTAAATTTTATATTTTATATGGTGTTAAGTGTTGGTTAATAAAAAAAAATAATTTTATTCTTAATTAAATTTAATAATGTATTAAGTAATATATATTATATAATAAATATTAATATAAAATTCAAAAAATATATAATAAAATATAATATTAAATAAAAAATAAAAAATAATATTATATATGATAAATTATACCTATCAAATATTATTATATAATACTTTTGCACTATCATATACATTAATTGAATTATTATTATGATAAAAATAAAAATAAATATTATATTAATTATATATAAATATTATATAATTATAACAATAAAAATAAGATATAATAATATTTTTATTATATAATTTTATATAAAATATAATTAATATATAAATAAGTATTAAAATAATTTAAATAAAAAATAATAACCTTCCAAATTTATAAAATAAATTTATTTTATTTTTGTTTAAATAGATTATTTTAAAATAATTTTTACCCATTCAAATATCTATTTTTTTTACCAAACAATTATTTCTAAATCATTTCGCTCCAAATTATCTAAAATCTTTAATCCAAATATTGTATTAAATAAATGAATCACTAGGAAATTTTATCCATTAACAATATTTTAATATGAGTTTTGCTTAATGCAGGTACACCACTATTTTTTTTAAAAGTGGATATCTTTTAAGTTGATTATTAATTACGCTCATAATAATTTATTAATACACTATTAACCTTTTCATACTTCAAAAAACAACAAGGTCCCTTCAAGTGGGCCTCCATGTTCCCTTCATTAATGAGATATGTCTCATGCTAGAGATCTTGGAGATCATCAAACTTAGACCAGTTTTTTGTTATGTAGCACTTAGTTAATGATGTGAATCCGACTAACAAGAGTATGAATTCACAAGTTCAATAAACCAGACTTGCAATGGAGCTAAACACTTTTTCACCAATTGTGATAAATGATCACTTGAGACTTCAAGAGGGCCCAATTACAAGGCCAAGGGCTAAAAGATTCAAAGAAGCTTTATATGGGCTGATTAAAGAGATTGCTGAATATTCAAATAGAAGCCCAAATGAAGAGCCCAAGATGAGCCCAAGAGAAGGTTCAGATTTAATTAATAAGGAGAGATTTATAAATATAATAAATCTCTTAGGATAATATTAGGTGATTAGATTAGATAAGGTTAGCTTATTATGTGGGTCATTCGATTATTTTCTAAGCCTATAAAAGGCATACTCCACAGCATTGGAGACACACACACTTTGGAATTTATATCTTGTGAGGTTTTGTCTTCTTTCTATCTTGAAAGAGCTTTTGAACTTATCAGGTTTTTACCTGTGGCGTTCAAGCAATCAAGACTTATCACCCGGGGTTTTCTAAGAGTTTTTCTTAGAGGATTTGGGTGTGGCGTCTACATATCCCATACCTTGTTTCTCACATAAACAAGGTATATTCCATGTTTTCGCACTTGCGTCGTGAAAGTCTTAGGATCGTTGCCATATTTGGTGTAGGGTGTCGTCAGCATATTGGCGAGGTTCGCATCAGTTGGTATCAGAGCACACGGTTGCACAGCAAGTTCCATCCTATCTTTTTATCTAGTTGTTTTTTTTTATCTTCTCTACCTATTTCTATTCTCTATAAAAAAAAATTATCATATTCTTCTATTAATCTTCTCTTTAGTAGGTTAAAAAAAAGAGAAAAAAAGCCAAAAAAATTCGTGCCAAAAAAAGTTCGTGCTAAAAAAAAAAACAAAAAAAGTTCGTGCTAAAAAAAAAGAGCAAAAAAAAAATCGTGGAAAAAAAAGGCAAAAGAAAAAAAAAGGAGGCACACAATTATATCTTATATCTCATTCTTATTCTGCTATATCTAAGTCTATTACTTCATTCCATCTTAATTTCTTTTCTCTCATTTAAATTTTTTGGAATTACTTTTTGGAAACCTTTATCGATATGTCTTGATTATCTCTCAAGTTGAACTGCTTCGTAAAAAAAACGATTTATTTTTAAAGTTCAATTCAGATTGAAAGAAGACATATGAGTGGAAAAAGGCAAGAGTGTTTTAAATTTTTATGAAAAAGCCATTTGAGTTTTAAACAGGAGTGTTTGAGAGAAACATGTGAGGGAGATTTGCGAGGTTCTTTTGTTTCTAACAATTGGCAGGATTACAATTTCCAACAAAGAGAAAACACATGGAAAGAAGCCAGTTTTCCTCAACCCATTCAAAATCTAGATTGGAAAGCCATGATGAAACAAGTTGTAAAGTTTGGATTTGAGCCACTTCACACGCGAATGGATCGCTTGGAGGAAGGTGTGATATGTCGTTCACATCAACATACTTCCGTTGAACAACAACCTTGGTGCTTTCAATCTAGGCGTTTCGATACTCAAGAACTCGAGGAATTTGAAGATCTTCAAGTTAATTGTGATAGCGCCGGACATGATTGCATCAATCAATATACTCCAAGTGAAAGGCCATGGATTGATGACGTCATGGACAACCAACGTGAGAATCTATTTCATACTCGTTGTTCTATGAAAAATAGAGTTTGTTCTGTTATCATAGATGGAGGAAGCTGCACTAATATGGCTAGCACCAAGCTTGTGGAGAAGTTGGCATTACCTACACTGAAGCATCCGAAGCCTTATCAAATTCAAAGATTGAACGATCACCACAAACTCAAGGTAACCAAGCAAGTGTTGGTTTCATTCTTTATTGGAAGATATAAGGATGAGGTATTATGTGATGTGGTGCCAATGCAAGCATGCCATATTCTATTGGGACAACCTTGGAAGTTTGATCGTAAAGTTACACATGATAGATTAACAAATAGGTACTCATTTGTGATGCATAATAGACTGATATCTCTTGTACCAATGACAGCAAATACATGATGATCAATTGAAAAGGAAAAAGGCAAATGAAAAGAAAAAAGCAGAAAAACAAGAAGAGATAAAAGCCATGATTGAAAGGAAAGATACAAAAGGCAATGTTGAAAAGGAAGAAAGAGAAACAAAAGAGAGAAAAGCCAAGTTTGAAAAAGAAAAGAAAAAAGTCATAATTAAAAAGAAGGAGAGTAAAAATAATTTTATAAGTTTACATGTCCTTACAGTACCTATGTACAAGGATATATTTTTAAATACTAACCCCATTGTCGGATATCTGCCGAGCAATATTATATCTTTTTTGCAGGAATTTAAGCATGTTGTAATGAAGAAATCTCGTGGTTTAGCACTAACTCAAGGAATCAAGCATCAAACTCAACACCAAGTCATAAAGCTGATGACAAGGAGAATTAATCCACCAGTTGTGCAACTATCCAAACGGGGTAAGACTTGTCAAGCATACATTGATTGTCGAGTTATTGACAATACCCAGGTATATTTTCGATACTCTATTCCTTATTTAGATCATATGTTAGATGTTTTGTATGGATCTTATTTGATTTCAAAAATAAATTTTAAAAGTGAATATAATAAATTTCGAATTAAAGATAAATATAAATTGAAAACAACATCTGAAACAAAACCAGGTCTATATGATTGGTTAGCTGTGATTTTTGGATTAACTAGTGCCTATAGCACTATCATGATATTAATGAAGCATATCTTGCATGTTATCATTTTAAAGTTTGACTATATATATTTTGATGACGTCCTGGTATATGAACTTATGGAATATTTGAAAATGATGTTAGAAGTTTTAAGCAAAGATAAATTGTTTGAGAATTTTAAGATATTTATCATCTGTTCGGATAAACTTCTATTTCCTGGATATGTTATAAGTTTTGAAGGGATTGCCATTGATAAGGAAATTAAGGTAATTCAAGATTGGCAAACACCTTACTTGGTAAGTCAGGAAAAAAGATCAATTGCATATTATAATGAAAACTTCAGCGGAGTAGCCCTCAAGCTGAATGAGTATCATGCAAGGTGGGTAGAATTCATTTATACATCTGGTTATGTGATCAAGTGTAAGTAAGGTATAAAAAATGTAGTTGCTGATAAATTATCTGGAAGGTACGGCTTGCTTATAATCATTGATAGTAAATTGCTTAGTTTTTCTTGGAATACTTTGTTTGCTACAAAATTTCTATTTTTAACTACATGTTTACCACATGTTATGTTTGCTTATAATTGTTATATTTATTTAGAAACTAAGTTATCACCATTGGAAATTATCTATGGTTTTAATCCATTGGATAGAAAACAACATACTCAAGAAAATATTAATCTTTACAACAAGAGTTTCATGAAAGTTATTTTTGATCCAAGGATTTGGGTTAGTTTACATATAAGGAATGAAATGTTTATCGATAGAAAACTATTAAAATTTCTTAGATTAGAGAGATCATTTAAAATGTTAAAACTCATTAATAATAATTACAACAATAAGTTATCTGATAAATATATTGTTAGCTATAACATACATATTTCTAATTTAATTTCTTTTGCTATAGGTGATGAAGGAACAGAAGATTTGAGGACAAATCATTTTCAAGAGGGGGAGAATGATGTGAATCCAACTAATGAGAGTACGAATTCACAAGTTCAATAAACCAGACTTGCAATGGAGCTGAACACTTTGTCACCAATTGGGATAAATGATCACTTGAGACTTCAAGAGGGCCCAATCACAAGGCCAAGGGCTAAAAGATTCAAAGAAGCTTTATATGGGCTGATTAAAGAGATTGCTGAATATTCAAATAGAAGCCCAAATAAAGAGCCCAAGAGAAGGTTCAGATTTAATTAATAAGGAGAGATTTATAAATATAATAAATCTCTTAGGATAATATTAGGTGATTAGATTAGATAAGGTTAGCTTATTATGTGGGTCATTCGGTTATTTTCTGAGCCTATAAAAGGCATACTCCACAGCATTGGAGACACACACACTTTGGAATTTATATCTTGTGAGGTTTTGTCTTCTTTCTATCTTGAAAGAGCTTTTGAACTTATCAGGTTTTTACCTGTGGCGTTCAAGCAATCAAGACTTATCACCCGGGGTTTTCTAAGAGTTTTTCTTAGAGGATTTGGGTGTGGCCTCTACATATCCCATACCTTGTTTCTCACATAAACAAGGTATATTCCATCTTTTCGCACTTGCGTCGTGAAAGTATTGGGATCGTTGCCATATTTGGTGTAGGGTGTCGTCAGCATATTGGCGAGGTTCGCATTAGTTAATCATAGTTGCCCATGTAAGGTGGTAGTTAAGTGGTACTAATTAATATTTCCCATAATTTAGATAAGGGTATTTAGTTGATGAGGGCTTTCATGGTTAAGATATGATATTAGGGTTAGTCGCTACGGGAATTTCTAACTTATCTTTTGGTGTTCTTGTAGACCAACTATGATATTTCTTTCTTAGTGTAAATTTGGTGCTTACATTTTTTTTTCTTTTTGATGACCCTTTTAGTTTTATAAAATTATTATACTCTAACTAATTCATAATCAAAACACCAAATATTGACTCATGGACAAAACTTTCACAAGTCACAACCTTTTCATTATTTGTACACGAATTCAGATATTACTCAATTAGAAGTTATGCATTACCTATGTCAACAAATAAAAAAGATGGGTTAATAGAGATAATATGGTGCTTATTTTTTGCCTGAATTTCTGGATATTCATAAAAATTATGTATCAACTTAATTTAGGTGAAAAAGTAATGTTTAACTTAATTTATAGATACAATTTTTTTTAAAGTCGACTTAATTTAATGTTAAATCTTAGTGTTTGTATGATACACCATTTTTTGATCAAACTAGATAAATCTATTAATTGTTCATCAAACTAATTAGTATTTTCATTGAATTATCGAATTAATAATATTTAATATAAAGATAAAATTCAATTTAATCCAAATAAATGTTTCAATTGAGCTATTAATCAAATAAAAATAATAACTTATTATATAAATTTAGATATTGGTCAAACTTAGTGATTTTCCTTGGATTTTAGCCATTTTTAGATTTCTATCATGCTATATAAAAAGCATATAAAGCTTTAACTAATCCATAATTTAGATTAAAAAACTAATAAATGTGTGATACATATATCATTATATGTGTTTTATATGTTCAAAAAACTCATCAATATAATGATTTTGTCTATGGATGATATGGAACTGAACTTGAACGGACTCAAGAACCCGTGTTAGATTCGCTCGAGTGTCTTAATCCGATTATAATTGGTTTTGGGCTCGTGATGTAACACTAAAATTTTATTTAATTTTAAATAAATAAAAAAATTGAATTTAAACTAAAAATATAAAGTTTAACCAAAATTAAAAATCGAAATAGATTGTAATTTGTTTTATAACGTTATTTTAGATAATAAATAAATATCATGAATTACTATTTAATAACCTCATTTGATTATAAATAAATAATTGAGAAAAATCTGATAAATAACTAGTTCAAATCTACATTGGACCGACCCATATTATAAAACTCTAAAATTTTATAAATCGTTGTACAAATTGGGTAATTAAAAAATTTGAGCTTAAATAATATTTAATTTAATATGTTATTTTTAGAAAAATAAATTGAGAAAATAACTTATCGAATTGAGAGTGAATCAACAAAAACAAACAAGTAAAATTGGTTGAACCGATCGAGAAATTAGCTGGAAAATAGTTCAAAACAATATTGAACTAATTAAACTAACCGAGAAATTCGCTAGAAAACAGTTAAAAACAATACTGAACTGACCAAACTCATGAGCGAACAAGAACACGAGTTGCACATGTAGGTGTGCTACAGCGCTAATGCGAATCCTGCCAATATGCTGACGACACCCTACACCAAATATGGCAACGATTTCAAGACTTTCACAACACAAGTACGAAAAGATGGAGTATACCTTGTTATGTGAGAAACAAGGTATGAGATATGTAGACGCCACACCCAAATCCTCTAAAAAAAACTCTTAGAAAACCTCAGGTGATAAGTCTTGATTGTTTGAACGCCACAGGTAAAAACCTGATAAGTTCAAAAGCTCTTTCAAGATAGAAAGAAGACAAAACCTTACAAGATTGAAATTCCAAAAGTGTCTTCTCCAATGCTGTGGAGTATGCCTTTTATAGGCTTAGAAAACAACCGAATAGCCCACAAAATAAGGAAAAAAAATTTATTATGGTTATAAGCTAACCATATCTAATCTAAATATCTAGGATATTTTAATAACTAATTTAAAAATCTGAACTACCTAATATTATCCTAAGAGATTTATTAATATGGACCTTCTCTTGGGCTCATCTTGTGCTCTTTATTTGGGCTTTTATTTGAATATTCAACAATCTCTTTAATCAACCCATATAAAGCTTTTTTGAATCTTTTAGCCCTTAACCTTGTGATTGGGCCCTCTTGCAGTCTCAAATGATTATTCATCTCATTTGGTGACAAACTATTCAGATCCATTGTAGGTTTGTTTGATTGGACTTGTGAATTTGTAGTCTTTTTAGTCGGATTCACATCATTCTCCCCCTCTTGAAAATGATTTGTCCTCAAATCTTCTGTTTCTTCATCACCTATATCAAAAGGCATTAAATCAGTAACATTGAAGCTTTCATTAATGCCATACTCACCAGGTAACTCTAACTTGTAAGCATTATTATTAATGCATTCCAACACATGAAATGGTCCATCTCCTCTAGGAAGAAGTTTTGATTGCCTTTGTTCTGGAAATCGTTCTTTCCTCATATGAAGCCAAACCCAATTGCGGGGTTCAAAAATGACACTTTTGCGGCCCTTGTTTGCTTGTTTTTCATAAACTTTAGTCATATGTTAAATGTGCATCTTTGTCTTCTCGTACAGTTTTTTCACAAACTTTGCTTTTCTCTTTCCATCAAAATTCACCAATTCACCTATAGGAAGTGGAGTTAGATCTAGAGGGGTTAATGGATTGAAACCATAAATAATCTCAAATGGTGAAAACCTAGTTGTAGAATGAACAGAACGATTATAAGCAAATTCAACATGTGGTAAGTAATCTTCCCATGATTTCAAATTCTTTTTTATTATAGAACATAATAAAGTACCTAATTTCTTATTTACTACTTCTGTTTGACCATTAGTTTGTGGGTGACATGTTGTTGAAAACAGCAGTTTGGTTCCAAATTTACCCCATAGGGTTTTCCAAAAGTAACTCAAGAATTTAGAATCACAATCAGAAACAATAGTTCTAGGCATACCATGCAATCTAACAACTTCTCTAAAGAACAAATTAGCAACATTCAATGCATCATCAGTTTTATAACATGGAATGAAATGTGCCATCTTCGAAAACCTATCAACTACCACAAACACAAAATTCCTCCCCCTCTTAGTTCTTGGTAATCCTAAAATAAAATCCATGGAAATATCAATCCAAGGTGCATTAGGAATCAGAAGAGGAGTATACAGGCCATGAGGTTGTTGCCTAGACTTAGACTCCTTACATGTAATGCATCGAGAACAAATTTTCTTAACATCCCTTTTCATGTGGGGCAAAAAAAAATGCTCATGCCTTATCGCCATAGTCTTAGCTACCCCAAAATGTCCCATAAGTCCTCCAGCATGTGCTTCCCTAACAAGTAACTCACGCAAAAAAGACTGAGGGATGCATAATTTGTTTTCCTGAAAAAGAAATCCATTTTGTAAATAAAATTTCCCAAACTTACCACTTCTATAACCTTTAAACACTTCACAGAAATTAGGATCGTTTGCATACAAATCCTTGATATAATAAAAAACAAGCAATTTAGAATCAAGCATTGAAAGCATAGCGTACCTTCGCGATAGAGCATCTGCAACTATATTTTCCTTACCTTGTTTGTACTTGATTATATATGGGAATGTTTCAATGAACTCCACCCACCTTGCATGGCGTTTGTTCAACTTGTGTTGTCCTTTGAGATGCTTAAGAGATTCATGATCTGTGTGAATCACAAACTCTTTTGGCCATAGATAGTGCTGCCATGTTTGAAGAGTTCGAACTAGGGCATACATCTCCTTGTCATAGGTAGGATAGTTAAGGGTTGCTCCACTCAACTTTTCATAGAAATATGCAATTGGTCTTCCTTCCTGCATTAATACACCTCTAATACCTACTCCTGATGCATCACACTCAATTTCAAATATTTTCAAAAAATTAGGCAATGAGAGCAATGGGGCAGTAATTAGTTTTTCCTTTATCAATTAAAATGCATTTTGTTGCTCATTACCCCATTTAAAAGGTACGTTTTTCTTTATAACAGCAGTAAGAGGTGCAACATAACTACTAAAATTTGGAACAAAACGTCTATAAAAACTAGCTAATCCATGAAAACTTCTTACCTGACTTACTGAATTAGGTGTCAGCCAGTCGCGAATTGCCTTAATCTTTTCCTCGTCAACTCCAATCCCTTAATATATCCAAGAAACACAAGTTTATCCGAACAAAAGATGCATTTATTCAAGTTGGCAAACAACTTATGTTGCCTTAATGCTTTTAACACAGCTCTTAAATGTGCTACATGTTCATCCATGGTCTTGTTGTAGATTAGAATATCATCAAAATATACAACTACAAATCTCCCAATAAAAGTACGTAATACATGATTCATTAATTTCATAAAAGTGCTTTGTGCATTGGTCAATCCAAAGGGCATAACTAACCATTAATATAATCCTTGTTTAGTTTTAAATGCAGTTTTCCATTCATCCCCTTCTTTCATTCGAATTTGATGATATCCGCTCTTAAGATCTATTTTCGAAAATAAACAAGATCCATGCAACTCATATAACATGTCATCCAAACGAGGAATAGGGTGATGATACTTTACCATGATGTTGTTGATGGCTCGACAATCAACACACATTCGCCAAATTCTATCCTTCTTAGGTACGAGTAGCACTGGCACAACACATGAACTCATACTCTCTCGAACATACCCCTTTTCCATCAGCTCTAAGACTTGGTGTTGAAGTTCCTTTGTTTTCTTAGGGTTAGTTCTATATGCTGGTCGGTTGGGAATCGTCGCTCTAGGGATGAAATCAATTTGATGTTCTATTCCTCGAATTGGTGGCAAACCTAGTGGTATCTCATCAGGAAAGACATCCATAAATTCCTGCAAAACAGAAATAATATTGCTTGGAAAAGATCCGACAAGATCGTTAGTACTAAAAAAGGCGTTCTTGTACATAAGTACAATAAGAGCCTAATGTGAAAGTAAATCTTGCTTGATCTCACTTTTTCTTGTAATAAAATTGCTTTTACTCTTTTTTTTTTCCACTTTTGGCTTTTCCCTCTTTTTTTTTCAGCTCTGATATTGCTCCTTTCTTTTTTTTTTCTTCTATTTTTTGTTCATTTGCCTTTTTCTTTTTCAGTTGATCCTCAAAAACTTGCCTTGGAGTCCACGGTACAAGAGATATTGGTCTCTCATTCATCACAAAAGAGTACCTATTAGTGAATCCATGTTGCATAACTTGACGATCAAACTGCCAGGGTCGTCCCAAAAGAATATGGCATGCACGCATTGGTACCACATCACATAATATTTCATCTTGATATTTTCCAATAGAAAATGCAACCAACACTTGTTTGGTTACCTTGAGTTCACCTTGGTCGTTCAACTATTGTAGTCGATAAGGCTTCGGATGCTTTAAGGTTGGTAATGCCAATTTCTCCACCAGCTCAGTGCTAGCTACACTAGTGCAGCTTCCCCCATCTATAATAACACAAAAAACCTTATTTTTCACACAACAACGAGTATGAAATAAGTTCTCACGCTGGTTTTTTTCTTCTTCTTGGGCTTGAACACTGAGAATTTATCGTGCAACCAACAATTCCCCTTCTTCTGCATATTCATCAGCATCTTCAAGTGGTGGCATCCCTGGATTGATATCTTCTTTTTCATCATTGGTCTCAATTTCACCATTAGCATTGATCACCATTGCCAGCTTATTTGGGCATTGACTTGCAATGTGACCCTTGCCTTGGCATCGGAAACACTTAATATCACGAGTTTTGGGAGTTGTGATATGGGTGTTACCTTGATTTTGGGCCACAACTTGATTGGTTGTCTCTTTTAGTGGAGCATGCTGAGGTTGAGTTGACTGACTCTCAAATTGCCTTGAGGATGGTCTCCATGAGTTCGAGGAACCATTGTTTAATCCCCTTTTGTATAAACTCTTTCTCTTCAATTGTTGTTCGACTTTGATAGCTTGATGTACCATATCTTGGAATTCAACATGATATTGCATTTTCACCACGTCAGCTATCTCATTGTTTAGACCATGCAAAAACCTTGCCATTGTTGCCTCTCTGTCTTCCTCCACATTTGCTTGAATCATCACAATCTCCATCTCCTTGAAGTATTAGTTGACGCTTTTTGATCCTTGGGTAAGCCTTTGGAGTTTATTGAACAACTCCCGGTGATAGTGGCTGGGAACAAATCATCATCGCATGATAGCTTTCATTTCATCCCAAGACTCCACAGGGCATTCATGATTTTATTTCCTTTCCTTCACCAAGTCGTACCATATTATAGCATAATCGGTAAATTCGACAGCAGCAAGTCGTACCTTTTTCATCTCTGAGTAATTATGACAATAAAAAACCATCTCCATCCTCTTTTCCCATTCAAGATACGCTTATGGATTAGTTTTTCCTTAAAAAGAGGGTATCTTCAACTTGATATTATCCAAGTTGTCATTAACTCGGGGTCGTTCTCTATGAGCATATCGATCGAACTCCTCGAGTTCTTGTGGATCAAAACGTCTTGACTGAAAGCTTCGAGGTCGCTGTTCAGTAGGGGTATGTTGACGCAAACCCCTCACTCCTTCTTCCAATTGATCAATTCTCTCATGAAGCGGTTCCAACTCGAAGTTCAACATTCATCACATTTCGCTTATTATAGCTTGCATTTGTAAATTTGGAATATGTTGTTGGGAATCTTCTTCATTTGGCATATCTCCTCGTCGTTATGCCATGAGTTCCTAGAATTGATAAAAATAACAGAAGAACCTTGCAAATGCTCCCTTACGTATTTCTCTCAATCACTCGTGTTTTTACACTCAATTGGCTTTTTCTTATAGATTAAGACACTCTTGCCTTTTTCCTCTCGTATGTCTTCTTTCAATCTGAATTAAACTTTAAAAATAAATCATTTTTATGAAGTAGTTCAACTTGAGGAACAATCAAGAAAAATCAATAAGGTTTTCAAAAACCAATTCCAGAAGAATTTAAGTGTGGTGTACGAATAGACTTAGAGAAGAATAAAATTTAGATAGAGAAAGAAATTAAGATGAAATTTAGTAGACTAGATAGAGCAGAATGAAATTCAAGCTAGAATTGTGTGCCTTTTTTTTTTGTATTTTTTTGTGCAAATTTTTTTGTGCTTTTCTTTTATGGCATGAATTTTTTTTGCTTTTTTTTCTTTTTTTGTTTAACCCACTGAAGAGAAGATAGATAGAAGAAGATGAGAATTTTTTTTCTTTTATAGAGAATAGAAATTGGTAGAGAAGATAAAAAAAAGAACAAGATAAAAAAGATGGGATAGAACTTGCCGTGCAACTGTGTGCTCTGATACCAACTGATGCAAACCTACACCAAATATGGCAACGATCCTAAGACTTTCACAATGCAAGTACGAAAAGATGGAGTATACCTTGTTATGTGAGAAACAAAGTATGGGATATGTAGATGCCACACCCAAATCCTCTAAGAAAAACTCTTAGAAAACCTTAGGTGATAAGTTTTGATTGCTTGAACGCCACAGGTAAAAATCTAATAAGTTCAAAAACTCTTTCAAGATAGAAAGAAGACAAAACCTCACAAGATTGAAATTCCAAAAGTGTCTTCTCCAATGCTGTGGAGTATGCCTTTTATAGGCTTAGAAAATAACCGAATAGCCCACAAAATAAGGAAAAAAATATCTATTATGGTTATAAGTTAACCATATCTAATCTAAATATCTAGGATATTTTAATAACTAATTTAAAATTTTAAACTACCAAATATAATCCTAAGAGATTTATTATATTAAGAAATCTCTCCTTATTAATTAAATATGGACTTTCTCTTGGGCTCATCTTGGGCTCTTCATTTTGGCTTCCATTTGAATATTCAACAATCTCTTTAATCAACCGATATAAAGGTTCTTTGAATCTTTTAGCCTTTAACCTTGTGATTGGGCCCTCTTGTAGTCTCAAATGATTATTCATCTTATTTGGTGACAAACTGTTCAGCTCCATTGCAGTCTCACATCAAGCTTCATGTGCCACATATGCGGGCATGCGTAGAGTCCCCTTTGACCGAGAGATAATTTGAACCTGAAATCTCATCCGATTTTCCCTACTGCATTTCCAAAATTCATAGAAGATGAAATTAATTTTTGGAGGGATGTGCTATGATTTGAATAAAATAAGCTATGATTAGATAGCTAATTAAATATGGAATATTACCATATAAGACTTACCCTCCACTCACCTACAATTCACTAGAATTCTCTATAAACGTTAGATAACTCTGTTTTCTAGTGACTCAACTTACATAAGTCATATCTTTCTTTCACAACTACTAAATTGCTCTATTTAAGTGCTATTGGAAAGTTACTTGAGTTAGCTTTCCAATGACAATCTTGGTCAGGAATGTGTACTGCACCACCACCATAGTGATCAAAAACATTGAATGCACTCGTAGTCCACCTTGGTAACTATTTTTTCAAGGTGGACTATTTTTTCTTCCTCTTATTACAGTACAAAGTTATGGTCACTATCTCTCTCCTTTTCACAACTCACGCATTTGAATTTATACCTTATTCCATATTCCAATCCATAATGCAAATTTCATGTGGGAAATAACTCATTTGCCACAAGTCAATCGATTACACGAGAATCAGTAATTAACTTTCTATTTGATCAAACTTTCTATAATAACTCCATAAGAATTCGCGAGTCCAAGCTTTTCCCACATCTCACATGAAAATCTCGTGAATCTGGACTTTGTCCACATCGCAAATAAACATCAGCCAATTTGGGCTCTACCCTCATCGCACGTAAAACTCTAGGCTCTTCCTATTATTCATAAACAATTGTAACTTAGTTCATTATTTCAAAAATATCAGGTCATGCCCTTAATTTCTAAACATTTACCTTACTCTATTTTTCAAATTATTGGGCCTTAAGCCCATTTTCTAAACATTGGACTTAGTTAACTTGTTCAAATTGGAACAATGAACCTTAGCTTACCGTTCAAATTGGAACTTAATCCATTTCTAAACATTGGGCATATCCCTTTATCTATTTTTTTTTTTGCACAATAAGCATATCCCTTTATAAACAACATGTATTTACCTCTTTTTTAAACATTAGGCCTTAACTCCTTTCTAAATATTAATTTTTAGCATTTTTTTATAAATAATGAGCCTAAGCCCCTTTCTAAATATTAGGCCTTAGACCCTTTTATAAAAATTGGGTCTTAGCACTTTTTTCAGATATTGGGCCTTAGCCCTTTTATAAAAAAATAGGTATTAACCATTTTCTAAACATTTGGTGTTAGCCCCTTTTTTTTTTTTTTTATAAACAATGAGTTTTAGACCCTTTTTAAACTTGGTTATTAGCCTTTTTTTTAATAAACATTGGGTTTTAGCTATTTTATAAAATATTTTGGTTTTATCCACATTTTAAACATTAGTCTTAATTACTTTCTAAACATTGGGTTTTAGTGATTTTATAAAACATTTTGGTTTTATCCACTTTTTAAACATTGCTGTTAATTACTTTCTAAATATTGGGTCTTAGTCTATTTTTAAACATTGGGTCATCAGTCCATTTTTTTTTTGAAAGTATGGAACCTTAGCACATTTGGAAATCATTTAATACATTATAGTAATCTACTTTGGGTTCTTACCCATCTTTTTTTGCTCATTTAAAGGGTTTTGTTTCCCCCTTTTTAAACTCTGAGGATTCATTGTCACACCTCGATTTCCCGAGTCTAGTCCAATGATAACTCACCATGTGCACTCGTGTTACAATGATGGGTACTTTCACCAAAGTAGTACTGATAGGAAAAATGCTTAGAATAAAAATTTATGAATTTTTGAGAATTTAAAACTTTTACAAAACAAGTAGTGTGCCTAAATAAAATACTTCATTCACTCGGGAATCAAGCAACTAACAAGTAAATATATAACCTTCGTGCGCACCTCTTGAGTTTCGTACCTCGGTTACTTGTGATTATTTATTGTGGCTTGGCAAATGCTCATCCGTGCTCCTTCAAACACCTAGAATGTTTTGGTTGGGGGGTGAGCTTACAACTTAGTGAATGTATTTATCAACGCCAACTTACGACCTAGTCTTTCCTCAATCTTGCTCTTATTATTCATTTATTTACCATTTGCATCTTTTATGGGTTCTTCATTTTCTATTCTATACAATAGTCTTTTAACTCGTTATTTTATCTCGATAACTGATTTCCCATTACCATATCACATATCGATACACAATAATCCCTTGAGTTTTCACACACGAGAACTTGGGGTACGAGGGGTATGTACGTTATATATCGCACTTCTAAAGAACATCCTAAGATGACCATCCCCTCATATCATTGTCAATTATATAGACACACAACATCATTGCAACATCTATATTGATGGCACATCCATTGCCATGTCCCCTAAAATCTCACACACAAGAACTCATAGCTATAAGGGGTATGTGCATTATATACCGCACTCCCAAGGCACATCCTAAGATGATTATCCCCCCTCATAATGATGTCGATGAAGTATCATCCGACATTTGACATATTTTGACCAAATACTCCTGATCACAAGTTCACATGGACCCCCATCATACACCTCCCTAGGGTTTCTAGGAAGATATGGAAGCAATTCTTCTTCCCTTATACCTTCACTTCTAGTCTCCCATGTACGTTGACATCACCTTTAGAACTAGGTCCCATGTCATTGCAATAATTGTATATCCATCCAATTAAATCATATCACACAACAATATAATGACCATTCTTATTCGGGTGTGTGTTATGTTATTTGACCGACCTCACTACTAATGTTCTTTAACATGCATTGTATAGCAACACATATATCTTATTTTTTTAAAATTATCGGGGCTTGGTATGCTATTTGACCTACCCCACCATTCATGTTCTTAAATATACATCATAAGGCAACACATATATCATTTAATTAATTCTCGAGGTCCAGTGTGCTATCTCACTAACGCCACTATCCGTGTTCTCAAAATACCTTTTCAAGTAGACATGTGCTTAGGTTAAAAATCAACGTGGTTTGGTTCTCTAATCGATCCACCATTCATTGTTCATTTTTTAATGCTTATCTTAATCAAAGCACACATAAGCCTAGCTCCATTTTCAATTTAGTAATCCTAGCTATTTAGCCATATTGCTATGTCTAGTTTAGGTTGTAGACTTCTTTGGAAAATCTTACGCTGGTCAAAATCTCGGGTTTTCTTAATTAGCACTATAATGGGTTCATAGTCCATTTCATATCTTTTTAGACTCACCATGTTCCATTATTCATTTAAGTATGGCCTATCATGCACTCTACTTACAATGGGTTTAATAAACCTTGTAAAGAACCACTATCGATTCAATAGTACTCGCCGTCTATAAATCCACTCACATGAGTATTCGAAAACTTGTTTGTTCTGGTTGTTTTTTTTATTCTCTGATCGAGGATTCTGCTTGGCTAATCACAACAATTTAAACTACACAATTCACTAAATATAATGTAGGTTAAGTTTGATTCTAAATGGTATATTATTGTACCATCCCATAATTTCTTAATATTATGATTTTGCCCCTCTAATCAAATTTGCTCGATTCACGCACTAAAAACCCGTTTATACGACTCTCATACGTGTATCTTCTAAGTCTCAATATCCTCCACTTTTTCTTGGTCATTGTCTCTATATGGCCCCAAGCCATTTCAAACCTTCCATTGAAAGACCTTAACTTTCTATTTATGTCACATTAGTCCCTAAACTTCTTCTGTCACATTTTGATCCTATTTGGTCGAGATTGTAAACCGCGCCCTTTGGAGTTAAGGAAGATCGGGAAAAGAACTGGTCCAATTGAGTGAGAAACACTAAACAGGTTCACAAATTCGATCATTAGAGAATGTTCAATTTGGAAAATTTACAACTCTCGAGTGACCCAAAGGGGTCAAACCTTGGAAAAGGACCTAAGACAATTTGGAAGAGAAAACCAAACCGACTCAGAAGAACCAGATTCGAGTCGAATTGAACCGATTTATGAACCAAGTCAGTTCATGAACCGAAACCGATAGAGAAAGGGCAAATCGGGAAATTTATGGATCTTGAGTGACCTAAGGAGTCACAAAAGTCATGAAAAATGACTTTAGGATGAATTGGAGATGAAAACCAAACCAGTTCAGGTGAATTGGATCCGAACCCGATTGAACCGGTTTGGATAAGTTTGAACCGCTATTTAACCAAATGCTAAATTCATTTTTCTAGGTGACTTAGAAAATTCAAATTTGAGATTTGAGGCCACCGTTGGATGGAGAATGATTTTAGATAAATATAGAAAATTTTAATTTTTAAAAACTTAGTCGAATTGGGCATGAACTGGCTGGTTTAAGTTTTGAACTCGGTTTGGACCGATCCGATCCTGTCACGCCCCAACCTGGTTTGGTCAGATCCCCGTGATCAACTCGCCACTCTCCCAGTTTATTTAAGGGTTTTCCCTTGTTATAAATTGTAAAGAGTAAGGCGTCCTTTAAACCTGCACCTTTCCTGGAATAACATAAATCAAAATTGTATAAAATTTAAATTTATCATACTTGTCTCACAGACGTATTAGTTAGTGGTCCTTGATGGTAGGCTCTCCGGAATTTCTTGAAAAGGGATATGAGGGAGGGGGGGGGGTGAATGGGTTTTCAAAATTTATCTTTTAGGAAAAATATTTGTTTCGAGTGTGCCAGACTCTTTATTTCCTTTAAAAAATCCTTTTATTTCAAATCTCTATTTTATCACCATTTCTTATTAATCACGGTGTGTCATCACCCAACACACATCTTTCATCATGAAGGTCAATCACACAATCATAGACCAGTACATCCACTAAACCCACTTGTAGCATCGGAGCAACTTTACTGACTACCTAGATAGAAGTACGTCCACTTCTACCCTAACAATAAGTGGATGTTCGTGATATCCGACCCTCAATCCCATAAAATTTCTCCGTGTCCGTATGAGGATAGAGACCTCATCCCGACCCCACCCCGGTCTCATATGCTTGAAGCTACGTCGAGCTTTACAAGGTCACATAGTACGACAAACTGCCCTTATACTCACCAGGTCATCCAGGACCCTATGACACATCATTACCCCTCTTGGGTGTCTTGAAGGTCCCATAAACATAGTGCATGCACAATCAATATTTTCACATCATGCCATATAATCTATGGTGCCACTGGTCCAACAGCCTCGCATCTCAACTTAACCTGCAATTCTTTGTCTTAACTAGTCTGGAGACCTGTCATGTCGCATTGCCGCTAGTTGATTGAGTATGTTGATCCTCTTTTAGTACCATGGCCAAACAATTCAATTATTCAAATTTTCATGGCATATAATTCATGTTTGTTTATGAGCTCATGCTTGTGCCAACTGGCCTATGGCCCACTATTCGAGATTTTCAAGAAATTGGGCATAATAGCCCCCAAGTTACAAAACTAAGGCCTTTGACCTAATAGAGCTATTCGAGCTCCCGTCAAGATGGTCTACCAAATTGTTTAAGCAGTGGCACACAGTTAGGGGAGAGCACTTTCGCCAAAAATATATTTTCAACTATCCATCATACCAACCGAATATAAGGATATCTCCGCTCATAACCGATGAATGGGTTTTCCACTTCCTTAGAGGAAGTTTCATGATACCAACTAGGTATGATCTACTTACATCTTATAAGTAGTTTTTTTGTGTTATTTTCACATCACTCCTTTAAGTTGTGACATTTAAAATACCACTAAGTAGTGGATTTTCATTACCGATGTACTTATCATCCCAACTGGGTGTGATATAAAAATCCCAGTCACATGTTTGTGCAGTGAATTTCCACTTAGTCGGTTTTTGTCCCTTGCGAGCATAACCTCAACTGGCGTTCCCGATGTCTCATTTTCCTACATGAAATGAATATCATAGTTCATTATCATCTAGCTTGATTATCTCATTTAGTATAAATGACTCAATTCACAACTTTTCCAATATTTTCAAATTGATCCCTAAAGTTATTTTTCCTTTTTTACTTTAGGCCCCAATTGCCGATTTCCCCCCAAATTGAGTCCTGAAACTTTTAAAATTTCTCTTGGGATCTCAATTTATTCAATTTCATAAAAAGGGTTTCAAGTTTCCCAAATTCCCAATTTGGCCCCCAAATTTTCCAAAATTATCAATTTGCCCTTCCTTTACAAAACGGTAAGTTTTACCCCAAAAATTCTAAAATTTGCCCAATTGGACTTCTAACACTCTTATCATGTCCAATTGACCTTCAATTTTATAAAATTTCATTTTGGTCCTTTGAATTTTCAAAAATCTCCAATTTTCCTCCACTTTCAACTTCCTAACACAACCAAATTCGATTTCATCAAGTTGACCGATTAAACACTTCTAATTATTGAAATTGAAGTTAAAATTGATTTTCTACATCTTCATGCAATTCAATAGCACTTTGAATTGCAAGTTTTGATACCGGAACGAGCTCAAACGGGGCTTCGTTGAAAAATACACTATAGAGAGAAAAAGCTTCAATTGCCTACTGTCGGGGATGCGGTGGTCGAAGCTTTTTATTTGGGCAAATAGCTTGTGTCTTGAGATTCCTCCTAGGATCAAGAATTGCTTCAATTGATGCCAAATTGGATTAGAACTCTATCATCGAAATTCTACTAGTTCTCTCTAGCACCGATTGGAAATTGTAGAGGGGAGCCGAATTGACATATCTTTCGATCCTAATTTGGCTGTAGGTGGGCTGAGGATGTGTTGGGAGAGATTGGTTTGGCCTGAGGATGGCTCTAATTGGCCAATTTCAGCTCGACTGAAATAGGGCAGCTTCGATCATGTAGGAGTTTCTCTAGTGACTCTCGGAGCAAATGGAGACTACATGCATGTAACTGACTTCTCTCCGTTTCTAAAGAACCCGACGATGCCTTCTTTGGCTAAAAAGACCCTATATTAGAGCTCTGGTTTGAGATTTTCCGGAAAACTAAGCAGTTGAGAGAGAATGGAGTTTTTAGGTGTGGAGAGGATGAATGAGTAGGGGCTCTTTATATAGGAAGTTTGGGGACTTCTTGGTCATTCTATTAGTGCCTTAATGGCAGCCATTCATTTCATGAAACCCCCTGGCCGAAGACTTTTCAGCTTCACTGGCGCTGTCCGATTTTCCGGCGAGTGAACATTGCTGTCATTTGACGAAAAAAGATGACACTATTTCGAACCGGACCGGACCGGTCCGAACCAGGTTCAAAGCTTAAACCAACCGGTTCACCCCAAATTTTACCAAATTTTTTAAATTTAAAAATTTATATATTCATCTAAATACATTTTCTATCTAATGGTGGCCTCAAATATGAAATTAAATTTTTTTAAGCCACGTAGAAAAATGAATTTAGAATCCGGTTCAATAGTGGTTCAAACTGGTCCTAATCGGTTCAATACGGTTCACCTGAACCAGTTTGGTTTCCATGTCCAATTTATCATAAAGTCCTTTTTCTTGACTTATGTGACTATTTAGGTCACTTGATATCCATAATTTCCCCAGTTTGCCCTCTCTCTATTGGTTCCGGTTCATAAACTAGCTTGGTTCATTAATTGGTTCAATTTGGTTAGATCTGATTCATCTAAACCGGTTTGGTTTTTCTCTTCCAATTTGTTCTAAGGTTCTTTTCCAATATTTTATGACCCTTTGGGTCACTCGGGAGTTGTAAATTTCCCAAATTGCCCGTTCTCTAAATTGAAGCTCCGTTTGAGCTTATTCTGACATCAAATCATGTGATTCAAAGTGTAATTGAATCATATGAAGGTGTTGGAACTCTAATCTAACTTCAATTTCAACAATTAAACTCATTTGATTGGTTAATTTGATAAAATCAAATTCAGCTGAGTTAAAAGGCTGAAATTGGGGAAAATTAGAGGATATTTGGGGATTTCAAAAATTGGAAGGACTAAAGTGCAATTTCATAAAATTGAGTGCTAATTGGGCATGATAAAGATGCTGGAGGACCAATTGGGCAATTTTGGAATTTTTGGGGTTGAACTTACCATTTTTGTAAAGTAGGGGCATAATGGTAATTTTGGAAAAATTGAGAACCAAATTTGGGAATTTGGGGAACTTGAACCTCTTTTTGTGAATTTGAATAAATTGAGGTCCCAAGGTGAATTTTAAAAGTTTTGGGGCTTAATTTGGGGAAAAACCGGTATTTGGGGCCTAAAGTGAAAGAAAAAGAACTTTAGGTACCAAATTGCAAACATTTGAAAAGTTAGATATTTTAAACATTAATAATGAATGAAGGCTATCAAGCCACATGATAATGAACAAGTATGTTCATACCGTGTAGGAACATGAGATATCAGGAATGCCAACTGATACAAAGCTCGCAAGGGAGGAAAGTCAATTTTGAGGAAATACACTGCACGATCGGGTGAGTGAGACTTTTAACATCATACCTGTCACGCCCCGACCCGGTTTGGTCGGATCCCCGTGATCAACCCGCCACTCACCCGATTTACTAAAGGGTTTTCCCTTATATTATAAATCGTAAAGAGTAAGGCGTTAACCTGCACCTTTTTCCAGGAATATCATAAATCAAAACTGCATAGTAATTTAAATTAGTTGTACCAATCTTGTAGGCGTTTAATTGCGCAAGTCCTTTAAGGTTCGACTTTCCGGGACTTCCTGAAAGAGGTATAAGGGAGGGGGTGAGTACAACTACTCAGTGAGTGGGATTCAAATCTTTTAACTTTCAAGAAAAACATTTATATGGAGTGTGCCAGACTCCTTTGTTTTCAAAAAAATCATTTCATTTAAAAATTCATCTTTTTCCATTATTTCTTAGTTATCGATGTGTCATCACCCAACACACATCCTTCATAATGAAGGTTACACACATTCGCAAGTCAGTATCACTACTGAACCCGTTAGTGGCTTCGGAGCGACTTTTCCTGCCATCCGGATAGAAGTACGACCACTTCTACCCTGGGAATGAGTGGATGTACGAAACATCCGACCCACAATCCCGAAATCACTTCTTCGTGTCCGTATGAGGACAGAGACCTCATCCTGTCCCCACCCCAGTCTCATGCGCTTAGTGCTACTCCAGATTTCGCACAGACTCCAGTGCCCTTAGGATGCATCACTACCCCTCATGGGCGTCTTGATGATCCCGTACTCATAGTGCATGCACAAACAATGTTTTCTTATATTGCCATGTAATATGTGGTGCCATTAGTCCAACGGCCCCGACTCTCAACTCAACCCGCAGCTGTTTGTCTTGACTAGTCCGTCGACCTGTCATGTCGCACTGCCGCTAGTTGACTGAGCATGTCGGTCCTATCTTGGTACCATGGCCAAACAATTCACTTATTAAGTTTTATGGCACATATATCATGTTCGTTTACGAGCTCCTGCTCGTGCCAACTGGCCTTGGGCCCACTGTACGAGATTTTCAAAATAGGGCATTTCGCCCCCAAGTTCCAAAACCGAGGCCCTTGGCCTATTAGAGCTATCCGAGCTCCCGTCGAGAAGGTCTCCCAAATAGTTTAAGCATTGGCACACAGTCAGGGGAGAACACTTCCGACAAAAATAGGTTTTTACTATCCATCATACCGACCGGTATAAGGACATCTCCGTTCATAACCAATGAACGGGTTTTCAACTTCCTTCCAGGAAGTCTCATCATACCAACCGGGTATGATCTACTTACAACCCGTAAGTAGTTTTTCCGCATAACTTTCACATCACTTTCTTTAAGTAGTGATGATTAAAATACCACTAAACAGTGGGTTTTTATATCGAGGTACTTATCATCCCCAACCGGGTATGATGTTAGTAAACCCACTCACAACCGGTAAGTGGTTTTTAACTTTATAAGGTGTGCTCATCATCCCAATCAGGTATGATGTTTGTAAACCCACTCACCCGTTAATGCCGTGAATTCCACTAGACCGGTTCTCGGTATTCACGCGAGCTTGTCCTTGCTGGCGTTCTCGGTACTTCGTGTTCCGGTGAAGGCACGGCGGTCCGAGCTTTCGATCTGGGCAGATAGATCTCATCCTGAGGTTCATCCTTTTGGTCCTAATTCGGTCATGGAAAGGCTGAGAAAGTGTTGGGAGGGCTTGAAATGGCCGATTTCAGCTTGGCCGAAATAGGGCAGCTTCGGTCCGCCGGAGTTGCTTCACTATTCCATCATGTCGGCGTTTCTCCAACGATACTCGGATTGATTGGAGTTTGCTATCAGATAGTTGTCTTCCCCTCGGTTCTAAAGAGCCCGACCTTTGTTCAAGTCGAAGCTCTCGTTCGAGCTTTACCGGGAAATGGAGCAATAGAGAGAGAGAGAGAAGTGTTCAGGTGTGAGGAGAATGAAATGGGGATGAACTCTTTATATAGTTGTAAAACCCGTGTATTAAATGGGCGAGATTTATTACTGGTATTAATATTGCCATAAATTATTGGTATTAATTCCAATAATTTAATTTCGATATTAATTCTAATAAATTAAATTTCAGTATTAATTCTAATAATTTAATTTCGGTATTAAATTATTTGTATTAATTCCAATAATTTAATTTAGGTATTAAATTATTGCTATTAATTATATATTAATTTATGATAAGGCGTACATACAAATTTTTGACCGAAATTTCGGGTTACAAAAAAAATTCATACTTCCCAGGAGGTCACCCATCCTCACATTACTCTCAAGTAATCACACTTAACTTTAAAGTTCTTATGGAATCTAGTTCACTTGAACCACTTTGGTTTTTATTTTCTAATTTGTCTTAAGTTTCTTTTCCAAGGTTTAATGAACCTTTTGGATCACCCGAGAGTTGTAAATTCCCAACTTGCCCGTTCAGAAATAATCGGGTTTGTGAACCGGTTCTAAATCCTCACTTGGTTTGACCGGTTCTTTTCCTGGTTTTCCTTAGCTCAAAAGGGCGGGTTTTACAATACCCATTTGGGGGTGATGAGCGAATTAAGCTAAAAAGCACTTGTCGTTTGTGAGTGGGATATTAAGTATCATATCCAGTTGGGATGATAAGCACCTCAAAATTTAAAACCCACGACTAATTGGTACTTTAAACATCACACTTGAGAGGAGTGATGTGAAAATCACGTGAAAAAACTACTTACGAGTTGTAAGTAGATGATACCTGGTTAGTATGATGAAACTTCCTCGAAGGAAGTGAAAAACTCGCTTATCGGTTATAAGTGGAGACGTCTTCATACCCGGTTGGTATGATAGACAAATGAAAGGTTTATTTTGTTGGAAGATCTCTCTCCTAACTATGTGCCACTACTTAAAAGTTTTGTGAGACCTTCTTGACGGGAGCTTGAATAGGTCATATAGGCCAGAGGCCTTAGTTTTTGAACTTGGGGGCTAATATGCCCGATTTTGAAAATCTCGAACATTGGGCCCTAGGCCAGTTAGCACGAGGAGGAGGTCATAAACAAACATGATTATTAAGCCATGAAAACTTAAGTAAATGAATTGTTTTGCCATGGTACCAAGATCGGACCGACAAAATCAAAGGACTAGCAGTAGTGTGACATGAAGGATAACACACATTTGTAGGCTAGCCCGTCCAAAGTGCTCACTTGTGGCGTTGGAGCGACTTTATCGGCCACCTAGATAGAAGTACATCCACTTCTACCTTGAGAATGAGTGGATGTTCGCGACATCCGATCCTCAATCTAGTAACAAATCTCTGTGTCTGTATGAGGATAGAGACCTCAGCTTGTCCCCACCCCAGTCTCATGCACTTGAAGCTACGTGGAGCTTCACAAGACTTCTTGTACGACTAACTGCCCTTATATCCACCAGGTTGTCCAGAGCCCTGGGGCGCATCACTACCCCTCTTGGGCATTTTAATGGTCCTGTAACACAGTGCATGCACAATCAATAGTTTTTCACATAATGCCATATAATTTGTGGTGCCACTAGTCTGACTGCCCTGACCCTCAACTCGACCTGTAGCTATTTGTCTTGATTAGTTCAAAGACTTGTCATGTCGCCTTGCCAATAGTCCATCAAGTATGTCGGTCCTGTCTCGGTACTAGGGCCAAACAACTCATTTACTTAAGTTTTCTTGGCATATTAATCATGTTTGTTTATGAGCTCCTACTCGTGCCAACTGGCCTAGGGTCCACTATTTGAGATTTTCAAAATTGGGCATATTAGCCCCAAAGTTCCAAAACCAAGGCCTCTAGCCTATATGAGCTATTCGAGCTCCCGTCAAGAAAGTCTCCCAAAACTTTTCAGCAGTGGCACACAGTCAAGGGAGAGCATTTCTAACAAAATAAACTTTTCAATTGGACAACATACCAATCGGGCATGAGAACATCTATGCTTATAATCGACAAGCAGGTTTTCCACTTCCTTCTACGAAGTTTCATCGTACCAACTGGGTAAGATCAACTTATAACCGGTAAGTAGTTTTTCCGTTAGATTTCCACATCACTCTTCTTAGATGTGATGATTAAAATACCACATAACGGTGACTTTTCATTTCCGAGGTGCTTATCATCCCAATCGGGTATGATATTAAATATCCCACTTACCCGATAGTGCATTGTGTCCTCTTAGTCGGCTTGTTACCTTTATGCGAACTTGTCTTAGCTGGCTTTCTCGGTACTTTATGTTCCTACATGATATGAACATCCTTGTTCATTATCCTTTGGCCTAATAGCCTTCATTCATTTCAAATGAATAAGAAAAACAAACTTTCCATTTATTTGCAATTAGGTCCCTAAAGTTATTTTTCTTTAAATTTAAGTCACTAATGCTTGTTTTTCCTGAAATTGAGTCCCAAAACTTTTAAAATTCACCTTGGGAACTCAATTTATTTAAATTCACAAAAAGGGGTTTAATTTCCCAAATTTCTAATTTGGTGTCTAACTTTTCCAAAATTTCCATTTTGCCCTACTTTACAAAAATGGTAAGTTTTGCCCCAAAAATTCCAAAATATGCCCAATTGGTCCTCTAATATCTTCATCATGCCCAATTGGCCATCAATTTTATGAAATTACACTTTAGTCCCTCAAAATTTTGAAATTCCCAAAATTTCCCTAATTTCCCCCCCAATTTTAACTTTCTAACTCAACCAAATTTGAGTTTATCAAATTGATTGATCAAATGAGTTTAATTGTTGAAATTGGAGTTAGATTGGAGTTCCTACATCTTCATAAGATTTAATTGCACTTTTAATCTCACAATTTGATGCCAAAATGAGCTCAAATGGAGCTTCACTGAAAAATTGGACGTAAAGAGAGAAAGCTTCGAAATCTTACCATTGAGGGCGTGACGGTCCGAGTTTTGAATCTTGCCAGATAGCTCTTGTCCTAAGGTTTCTCATAGAATCAAGAATTACATCAATTGATGTTTAATTGAGTGAGAATTTTGTCATCGAAGTTCTGTTGGTTCTCTCTCTAGCACCAGTAAAAAATTATAGAGGGGGGCCAAATTGGTTTATCTTTCATCTCTAATTTAGCTATAGAAGGACTCTGGAGGTGTTGGGAGGGCTTGGTTTGGCCTAAGAAGGGCTCGAATTGGCCGATTTCAGCTTGACCAAAATAGTGTAGCTTTGGTGTGCCGGAGCTGCTTCACTGTTCGATCACGTCGATGATTCTCCATCGATCTTCAGGGAAAATGAAGACTACAGGCATGTAGCTGATTTCTCCTCAAATCCAAAGAACCCGACCATGCCTTATTTGGCTAAAAAAAACCTATATCGGAGCTCTGGTTTGAGCTTTGCTGAAAATTGTAGTAGATGAAAGAGAATGTAGTTTTCAGGAGTGGAGAGGATGAATGTGGAGGGACGCTTTATATAGGAAGCTCAAGGATTTCTTGGCTGTTTGATTGGTGCCTTAATGGCGGCCATTCATTGCCTGAAACTCCATGGCCGGACACTTTTCATCTTCACCGGCGCTGCTCGATTTTTCAGCAAGTGAACAGTGCTGTCATTTGAATGAAGAAGATGACACTATTCCGAACAGAACTGGACCGGTCGCAACTGGGTTAAAACTTAAACCGACCGGTTCAGGCCTGATTTGACCGAATTTTTCAAAATAATTTCTAAATTAATCTAAATTCATTTTCTATATAATGGTGGCCTCAAATCTCAAATTTGAATTTTCTAAGCCCCCATAGAAAAATGAATTTAGCATTCGGCTCAATAGTGGTTTAAACCGATTCAATCTGGTTCTAGTTCGGTTCACCTGAACCAGTTTGGTTTTCATCTCCTATTCATCCTAAAGTCCTTTTTCTTGACTCTTGTGACTATTTAGGTCACTTGAGATTCATAAATTTCCTAGTTTGCCCTTTCTCTATTGGTTCTAGTTCATGAATCGACTCAGTTCATAAACTGGTTCAATCTAGTTGGATATGGTTTTTTTTTAAGGTTTTATGAATCCTTCGGGTCACTCAGGAGTTGTAAATTTCCCAAATTGCTCATTCTCTAATGATCGGGTTTGTGAATTGGTTCGATGTTTCTCATTCGGTTTGACCAGTCCTTTTCCTTGTTTTCCTTAACTCTAAAGGGCGGGATTTATAACTTGATGTGAATTCAACAAAAGAGTCTACAAATTCACAAGCCCAATCAAACGAACCTGCAATGAAACTGAACACTTTGTCACCAAATGGGATAAATGATTATTTGAGACTTCAAGAGGGCCCAATCACAAGGTTAAGGGCTAAAAGATTCAAAGAAGCTTTATATGGGCTGATTAAAGAGATAATTGCATATTCAAATAGAAGCCGAAATGAAGAGCCCAAGATGAGCCCAACAAAAGGTCCAGATTTAATTAATAAGGATAGATTTATAAATATAATAAATCTCTTAGGATAATATTAGGTAGTTAGATTAGATAAGGTTAGCATATAACCATAATAGATTTTTCCTTATTATGTGGGTCATTCGGTTGTTTTATGAGCCTATAAAAGGCATACTCCACAGCATTGGGGAGACACACTTTGGAATTTATATCTTGTGAGGTTTTGTCTTCTTTCTATCTTGAAAGAGCTTTTGAACTTATCAGGTTTTTACCAGTGGCGTTCAAGCAATCAAGACTTATCACCCGGGGTTTTCTAAGAGTTCTTCTTAGAGGATTTGGGTGTGGCGTCTACATATCCCATACCTTGTTTCTCACATAAACAAGGTATATTCCATCTTTTCGCACTTGCGTTGTGAAAGTCTTGGGATCGTTGCCATATTTGGTGTAGGGTGTCGTCAGCATATTGGCGAGGTTCGCATCATAACTCTCCCCTCCTTTTAGGAGTTTTGTCCCCAAATCTAAATTTCACTTTGGGATAAATCTCTTATTGTCAACTTAGACATGTTTTTACGTTGGTCTTTCTTTCACTTAGTCCGCCTTAAATCACACACTTAAGGAATTTCTTTTCCTTTATATTGTTTAATCCTTCCCTGGAGTTTTATTATAACTAGTATGTCTTGCCTATGAGTCCAAAGGCATATCCCTAGGTTCGCATATTTCTTTACTTAGGGTAAGATTTTTTCCCTTTGGGGTTCTTACTCAAGATTTCAGGATTAGGAGTTCCAAGGAGCCCAATCGTTCTTTTATCTAGTTTCTCTTCATCGTTAAAACCCTTAGCTCGACGTTCTTTTGAGTATTTCGTAATTGATTTCACGGGTTTCAGTGTTATTAGCCCTTCTTCCTATTTTGATCCTTCCTTCATCCATTATTTATTACAACTTCAGTCCAAGTTATGTTTGACCTCGTTATACTTATGAACAGACTCTTCCTTATTTAAGTCACATTTTTCTTCGGGACTATTGGTCATACGTATCTCCTACAGCACAAAAATTCTCCAAAATTGGTCTTTGATCATTAAAATTTTAAAACACTTCCTTACTGAGTGTTCCCAACCTTTCAAGGATTGAATAATTCCATCCCTCTTTTCACCTGGTAGAATTCCTTGACTATCTTTACCATTATCCAGTCGTCCCTCATGCCTTTACAAAATGTCTTGCACAACAGTGTTGGCTTTCCTTACCCACTCATCCTTTCCCAACTTCCTTGTTGGGTCTTTCTGGTGCAAGTCAATGGATTTCTTGATGACTTACCAACACACTGGGATTCTTCCCTTCTTATGTCTTTCTTCATTTCTGGTGACGTCCTTTACTCAAGGATTTTCCTTTTCCCTAAGCTCACTCTCATTTACTTGTGACCATTTCACGATTCCATTATTTTTAAGGAGTTTTCCTTTATTGATTTTCATTCTCTATTATGTTCTTCAAAGTAGAGATTTCCCTTTAGGTCATAGATGTTTGAGTTTCTTCCTACTCCTTGAAGGTTTCCTTCCTTCGCATTCTTACACCCCTTTGAATTTGGGCTTTTGTCCACCTTTAATCATTTTCCAATCGTTGGGTCTTATTTCGTGTATTCAACACCATGCTCGCTCTATTATCCTTCTTTAGAGTGTAGTCTCCACTATTCCCTGGTCCTTCCTTTGGTCCCGTTTAATCTCATTGACCATCTTGTTGTTACTAGTTGCTTCCTTCTTTTCTAGGTTCGCCAGAAATCTCTAATTGGCTTCTTTGCTCTTCCAAATCAGGTAATACTTTGGCCATCCTGACATACCCTTAACCACTTATGGTTCTTTGTGAGGTTCTTTATGTCAGTTTAAGCCTCTTATGATCCATTGGGTGGTTCCTTAGCTTTGGGATTTCTCTTTTTGTGGTCTCACTTCCTGCTTGTATCCTCTACCTTAGGATTCTCGTCCTGGTTCAACTTCTTAACGCTTCTTGAAGGCTTTTCTATCTTTCCTTTTTACACCCTTCTAAGGTCAGTATTATTTCCCACTCTTTATCCTTCACCGTCCTTCATTTCCTTTTTATTCCTTATCCTCTCTTCGAAGGGCTCCTAATGATAGATTGGTTCCTAGCACCCTTTATGTCCTACCATACACTCCTTGGGCTCTATTAAGTGAGTGTGGGGCACGATCAGTCTTGATATCATTAGTTGTTTTCTCCTTACACTCTTCCGAATTGAAGGGCTTAATTTTCCAAGGTTTTTCGAATGTTCTTTCCTATATTTCCTTATGATGGGTAGCCCACCCATTTTGACTTGTCACTAGGTCATTTGATGCTGTTTCCTACTTACCCATTTCTTGGGTTTAACTTTCCCTTTCGGTCCTCTTAATGTGCTTCCCTTGATTCTCTCACTTGACGTGCACTTCATCTTCTCATCCTTCATCACTTGGTCCATTATTTCTTAGTTTGGAACATGTATGCATTCCGAGGGTCTCCTTCCTTGGGAAAGGTTCAGTCACTTATTTACTCCAAGACCTCTTTGTGCGGGACTTACTAAATCCTCCTTATGGCTTGAGTGTAGTCATCATTTCATTTTTGGCCATTTATTTCTTTAAGGGTTTTCTTCATCCTTCCTTTCCATTGTTTTGGCCTTTCCACTTCTCCCTTCCTCATTAGGTTAGTCCACAACCTTACTTGACTCCTCTGTTTTTCCAAAGTTGATTATACCTTACTATCGCGAGGAATTCTAGTTGTCTTTCATCGTTTAGCTTGTCTTCTATGGAGGAGGTGTTTCCTTCTTTGCTCCTAGGTGGTTTGTAGTGCTCCTTAAGGAAAAATTCCCTTTATCTATATTCTACTATTTCTGTGTTTTCTTAAGCGCCTACCCTTGATATTCTTTCTGTGATCTCGGGCAATTGAGGCATGCTACCATATTGTTAAGGAATAGAGAAATTTTTAGAAATCTAAAATTTTATTGAAGTAAAAGTACAGTTTTGAGGTTTTAACATCTCTTGAGGGAGATTGTTCCAATGATGGGTTCTTGTAATGTTATCACTTCAGACTCCTGTAGGGGTGGAGGTGTCATTATTGGAAGGTATCGCTTGGATTCCTCGCAGTGTGGGACAATTTCTTGCTATGTGTCCCACCCTCCTACACTCATAACAGATCCTCTCGGGTCTTGTCTTCTGAAATGTCGGGAATCTTCTAATGGAGTGTCCCCATTATCCACATTTATAACATGTCATCTCCTTGCATGAACCCTTGTGGTTCCTCCTATACTTTGAGCATTGTGGGGTCTTTCTAAGTGATTGTTGATGGTTTGATGCCTTGTCGTCCTTAGGTTTGAACACCTTGGAGGCTTTCTTGTCCAGTCCTCTTTGGCCTGGGGTTACTCCAAGGGTCCTTCGATACTCTTGGTTCATTTCCTCCCTTGGGATGGGGTTCTCCCTGGCTTTCAAGGTGGATAAGTTAGCGTGGGTTTGTTTGGCTACTTTTCTTGGGGCTATCTGAAAATTTTAAAAATATTCCTATCAGTTACTATGTTATCTAGTCTTCATAATTTATTCGAGTAAGCATGCTCTAATACCACTCAAGTTGTCATGCCCTGACCCGGTTTGGTCGGATCCCCGTGAGCAACCCGCCACTCTCCTGGTTTATTAAGAGTTTTCCTAAATTTACTTTTAGGAAAAATGTTTGAATCGGAGTGTGCTAGACCCCTTATTTTCATTAAAAACATTCATCCTTAAAAATCTTAGTTTTCATAGCCATTTCTCATTACCACGGTGTGTTTAACAACAAACATACATACATCCTTTATCATGAAGGATAACACACATTCGTAGGCTAGCCTGTCCGCAGTACCCAATTGTGGCGTCGGAGCGACTTTACCAGTCACCTAGATAGAAGTATATCCACTTCTACCCTGAGAATGAGTGGATGTTCGTGACATCCAACCCTTAATCCAGTAACAAAACTTCGTGTCTGTATGAGGACAGAGACCTCATCCCATCCCCACCCAAGTCTCATGCACTTGAAGCTACATGGAGCTTCACAAAACTTCTTGTACGACTAACTGCCCTTATATCCACCAGGTTGTCCAAAGCCATGGGACACATCACTACCCCTCATGGGCATTTTGAATGTCACGTAACACAGTGCATGCACAATCAATAGTTTTTCACATAATGCCATATAATCTGTGGTGCCACTAGTTCGACGGCACCGACCCTCAACTCGACCTGCAACTGTTTGTCTTGATTAGTCCGAAGACCTGTCATGTCACATTGCCACTAGTCCATCAAGTATGTCGGTCCTGTCTTAGTACTAGAGCCAAACAACTCATTTACTTAAGTTTTCATAGCATATTAATCAAGTTGTTTACGAGCTCCTGTTAGTGCCAACTAGCCTAGGACCCACTATTCGAGATTTTCAAAATTGGGCATATTTTCCCCAAAGTTTCAAAACTGAGGCATTGTTCATTATCTTTTGGCCTAATAGCCTTCATTTATTTCAAATGAATGATAAAACCAAAATTTCCATTTATTTGTAATTAGGTCACTAAAGTTATTTTTCTTTAACTTTAAGTCCCTAATGCTGTTTTTTCCTCAAATTGAGTCTTGAAACTTTTAAAATTCACCTTGGTACCTCAATTTATTCAAATTCACAAAAAGGGGTTTAATTTCCCAAATTTCCAATTTGGTCCCTAACTTTTCCAAAATTACCATTTTGCCCCTACTTTGCAAAAATGGTATGTTTTGCCCCAAAATTTCTAAAATTTGCCCTACTAGTCCTCCAATATCTTCATCATGCCCATTTGGCCCTCAATTTTATGAAATTGCACTTTATTCCCTCTAATTTTTGAAATTCTTAAATTTTCCCCCAATTTCATACTTTCAACTCAGTCGAATTTGATTTCATCAAATTGATCAATCAAATGAGTTTAATTGTTGAAATTAGAGTTAGATTGGAGTTCCTACATCTTTATACAATTAAATTGCACTTTAAATCACACAATTTTATGTTGGAATGAGCTCAAATGGATCTTCGCTGAAAAATTGGACTTAGAGAGAGAAAGCTTATGTCAGGGTGTGACGGTCCAAGCTTTTAATATGGGCAGATAGCTCTTGTCTTGAGGTTTATTCTATGATTAAGAATTGCATCAATTGATACCAAATTGAGTGAGAATTTTATCATTGAAGTTCTAACGGTTCTCTCTGTAGCATTGGTAAAAAATTATAGAGGGTAGCCAAATTGGCTTACCTTTCAACTCTAATTTAGCTCTAGGAGGACTGTGGAGGTGTTGGGAGGGCTTGATTTGGCCTGAGAAGGGCTTGAATTGGCCAATTTCAGCTCAGCCAAAATAGGGCAACTTCGGTCTGCCGGAGTTACTTCACTGTTCGATCACGCCGGTGTTTCTTCGGTGATCCTTGGAGCAAATGGAGACTACAAGCATGTAGCTAACTTCTCCACAAATCTAAATAACCCGAACACACCATCTTTGGCCCAGAAAAGACCATATATCAGAGCTCTGGTTTGAGCTTCACTGAAAATTGGTGTAGTTGAGAGTGAGTGGAGTTTTTAGGTGTAGATAAGATGAATGAGGAGGGGCTCTTTCTATAGGAAGCTCAGGGACTTCTTGGCCATCTGATTGGCACCTTAATGGCGATCATTCATTGCCTAAAACTCTTTGGTCGGAGACTTTTCATCTTCACCGGCGCTGCTCGATTTTTCAGCTAGTGAATAGTGCTGTCATCTGAAGGAAAAAGATGACACTATTTCGAACTAGGTTCAATGCTTAAATAGGCCGGTTCAAGCCCGATTCAACAGAATTTTTCAAAATTAAATTCATCTTAATTCATTTTCTATCCAATGGTGGCCTCAAATCTCAAATTTGAATTTTTTTAAGCCACCTAGAAAAATGAATTTAGCATCTGCTTCAATAGTGGTTCAAACCGTCCAAATCGGTTCGAATCCGATTCACCTGAACCGGTTTGGTTTCATATCCAATTCATCCTAAAGTCCTTTTTCTTTACTCTTGTAACTCTTTAGGTCACTCGAGATTCATAAATTTCCCAGTTTGCCCTTTCTCTATTGATTCCAGTTCATGAATCAACTTAGTTCATAAACCGGTTCAATTCAGTTGGATGCAGTTCATCTGAATCGGTCTGGTTTTTCTCTTTCAATTTATCCTAAGGTTATTTTCCATTATTTTATGAATCCTTTCGGTCACTCAAGAGTTGTAAATTTCCCAAATTGCCCGTTCTCTAATGATCGGGTTTTTGGACCAGTTCTTTTCCCTATTTTCCTTTACTCTAAAGGGCAAGGTTTACACAAGTCTTCGGACTAGTCAAGACAAATAGTTGCAGGTCGAGTTGAGGGTCGCGGCTATTGGACCAGTGGCACCACATATTATATGACTTTTGTGAAAAACTATTGATTTGTGCATGCACTGTGTTATGGGACCTTCAAGATGCCCAAGAGGGGTAGTGATGCATCCTAGGTTTCTGGACGACCTGGTGGAAATAAGGGCAGTTAGTCTTACCAGAAGTCTTGAGAAGCTCGATGTAGCTTCATGCGCATGAGACCAAGGTAGGGACAAGATGAGGTCTTTGTTGTCATACGGACATGGAGTTTTTGTTATGGGATTGAAGGTCGGATGTCGCGAACATCCACTCATTCTCAAGGTAGAAGTGGACATGCTTCTATCTAGGTGGTTGGTAAAGTCGCTCCAACGCCACAAGTGGGTACGGTGGACGGGCTGGCCTGCGAATGTGTGTTTTTCTTCATGATGAAGGGCGTGTGTTGGTTGATAAACACACCGTTGAGGTGAAAAATGGCTATGAAAAACCCAGATTTTAAAAATGAGAAATTTTAAAGAAAATAAGGAGTCTTGCACACTCCAATTCAAACTATTTTTCTAAAAGTCATACCCTAAAATACCCATTCACTAAGTCGTTGAACTCACCCCCTCCTGTATACCCCTTTCAGGTAACCCTAGAAAGCTCACCACAAAGACCACCAACTAGCTAACACACCTATAAGGCAGGTATGATAAGTTTCAAATTTTATGCAGTTTTGATTTATGTTATTTCAGGAAAGGTGCATGTTAAAGGACGCCTTACTCCTCACGCTTTATATAGAAGAGGCAACCCTTAGTAAGTCGGGAGAGTGGTGGGTTGATCATGGGGATTCGACCAAATCTAGTTGGGGCATGACAACTTGAGTGGTATCAAAGCCTATTTCCTCATATACATAATTAAGACTAGAAAAGATAGTAACTAATATGAATGATTTTAAAATTTTTAGATAGCACCCAGGAGAGTAACCAAGAAAACTAGGACTGGCATTACCAACATCACCCGTAGGGAGATCACCCTAAAGTACCCGAGAAGTTCCAAAGAACCAAGAGACATTAGTGGGAAGAATCTAGAAGGATGGTGCCAGGATCTGTTGAGGTCATAGTCCTGAGTACAAAGGAAGCCAAGCCTAAGGTTAGGAACGCCATCAAGGGCTTATAACCATACTAAGGAGGACGCTTATCAAGGACCTAGTAGCTCCCCATCTGTTTTGTAAACACTTTTTGTAATCGGGCTAAGACCCCAACCTATTGTACTACCTCTCTAATAATAAAGAACTCCAAGTTCCTAAAATAGTATCTCTCAAAATGATGTGACCTTACGCCTCAACTATAGGAAAATTTCCCAAGGAAAACAACCAAACAAACTTGCATTACCTGAGACGCTATGGAGACCAAGAAGATTACCATCCCAAATAAAGGAATGAATCAAGGGAATTGTTGGGCAAGGAAGGCACAACAAGAAAAATTGCCAAGGTAATTAAGAAGTCTAGGAGAACTCTTGGAGTTACTGAGCAAAGAAATGACCTATTACAAGTGTAAGGAAATGGGACATGAAGTGAAGGACTGTCCCACCCCACAAGGATTTAGGAGAATATTTTCCAAGAATAACGCCCCCACAACTATAGGAAACCCGAAAGGATACCATCCCTAGAAATACAACTCCTGCTCGAAATTTCAACTACATCCAAGAGGAAGCTCTTCAAGATCCTAGCATAGTGGTAGGAAGGAAAAATGACTAAAGGTAGGACCTCGATAAACTGCAAACAAGAATAAAGTATATCTGCAGAAAAGTTTTCCTTAAGAAGAAATTTCCAGCCATTTAGGAGCAAAGAAGCGAGTGCCTCCACGAGAGAAGACCAACCAAGCATTGATGACAAATGAAATGTCTCGAGATGGCAAATACGACTCACTTTGGAAAAAGCAGTGAAGCAATAGAAGTTTATGACAAACATGGCGGAAGGAAGCAAGTCATTACAACAAGATAGTTAAGGAGAATAAACAACGCCCTAAGGAACACCAAGAAGTAGAAAGGACTATATCCTAAAAAGAGCAGTAGGATGGACATTAAAAACAAGAAGACTCGAGAAACAACTACCCTAAGAAAATTAGACCTAAGAAATGGTAGAGATGAGCTAGTTAATGAACTGATACTCGTGAAATCCATAATTTAAGCTCCAACAAAGAAGGGAGAGGTGGAAAGGCCAAATATTTGGAAAAAGAAGGATGAAGGAAATTCTTAAAAAGACCAATGGCTATATTAACAATCAAACTTAAGCCAAGAGAGGAGTAGGTAAGCCTCTCACATGATCAAGTGATCTTGGAATAAGAAGGATTTGAGCTCTCCCTAATAGACATAGACATGTACTGGGGTACAAATGAGGATGAGGATAGAGTACGAAAGATATGCTCGCAAGGTTTCAAGAGTAAAGGTAAACAGGAGAAGACGACATCAAAGGATGTCATTTAAGGGTAGATATTCCCTAGAGCAAATGAAAAAGGAATTTCAAGAGAAAGGGAAAGAATCCTACCAAGGAAGGAAACCCTGGAATGACATATGTAACCTAACTAAGAGGTAATGGAACCAAGTGAAGAGGGATAAGGAGATGAACTTGCAAATGAAGCACATGTTGAGGTGGAAGAACCAAGGAAAGCAAATTAGGAGGACTCAAGGAATAAGTTAAACCCAAGGAATGGGTAAGGAGGAAGATAGCATCAAAAGATGTCGTACAAATAAGTGAAGGGTTGATTGCCCCCAATAAGGAAAAGAGGAAAGAACATCTAAGAAACTTTGGAGAAGTAAGCCCTCCATATAAGATGTGGTTAAAAGGGGGAAAAACCACTAATATCAAGATGGATCATGGTCCACACTCGCATAAAGAGTGAATGGTTGGGCATAGGGTGGAGTACGCGAAATAAGACTAATAATCGAAAGTTCCTCAGATAAGGAATAAGGAAAGAAATGAAATTTTAAGACAAGTAAGGATTCAAAGCAGACAAATGCCCCAATATAGAAGGAGATGTAAGGAAATGAAGGAAGAAACCTTCAAGGAATGGTAAGAAGGTTGAGCATGTAGCTCCTAAGACGAAAGTCTCTACCTTGAGGGACATAGTAGAGAATGAAATCGTAAGAAGGGAACTCCACAAACAAAACAATAGACACATAGACTGAAAGGGATCAAACGGGAATAATGAGTCATGAATTGATCATGAGTAAATAAAAGTGGATTAAGGAAAAGGAAAGTCCTTGAATAAAGAATGCCAAGTACTTAAGTAGGAAATAATTCTAGTTTGTCGGTAAACCATCGGGAAACCAAATAATTGGAACTAGAAAGACCCAATAAGAGAGTTGGGAAAGAACGAGTAGGTAAAGTAAACCGACATGGTTATGTAAGATATGTTGTCAAGGTATGAAGGATGATTGGATAATGATAAAGGTAGTAAAGGAATACTACCTGATGAAAAGAGGGATGAAGTTATACAATCCCTAAAAGGTTGTAAAGTTAGGAACAACCCTAAAGGAGGTGTTGTAGAAGTCTAATGGACAAAAATATGTTCTGGGATATGTCATGTCGTAAGGGACATATAAGCACCAACATATCCGAGTAAAATACGACTCGAGTAAGAAAGAGTCAGTTAGTAACCATGACAAGGCAAACATAATTTTGACCGAAGTTGTAATCAATGACGAATGAAGGAAGGGTCAAATTAGGACTAAATGATAATAACACCAAAACCTGTGAAAAAAAGTACATAATGCTTAAAAGAATGTCGAGCTAAGGGTTTCAACAATGAAGAGAATAACTAGACAAAGGAACGAGTGGGCATCTTGGGACTCCCAATCCTAAAATCTTAAGTAAGAACCTCAAATGGGAAGAATCTTACCTTAAGTAAATGGAGACATGAACCTAGGGATATACCTTTGGACTCACGGGTAAGACATATTAGTTATGATAAAACTCCATGGAAGGAGTAAACAATGTAAAGGAAAAGAAATTCCTTAAGTTCGTGATTAAAGTGGACTAAGTGAACGAGCAATCAAAGTGTTTGCATGTCAAGGAAACCCAAGTTGACATTTAAGGAAATTATTCCCGACGTGGAATATACTGATTAAGTTTTGGGGACAAAACTCCTAAAAGAAGGGGAGAGTTGTAAACCCTGCCCTTTGGAGTTAAGGAAGACTAGGAAAAGAACCGATCCAACCGACTAAGAAACACCGAACCGGTTCACTAACCCGATCATCAAAGAATGGGAAATTTGGGAAATTTACAACTCCCAAATGACCCAAAGGGGTCATAAAACAATGGAAAAATACCTTAAGACAATTTGGAAGAGAAAACCAGACCGGTTCAGGAGAACCAGATCCGAGCCAAATTGAACCGATTTATAAACCGAGTCGGTTCATCAACCAGAACAGATAGAGAAAGGGATGGATCTCGGGTGACCTAAGGAGTCGCAAAAGTCATGAAAAAGGACTTTAGGATGAATTGGAGATGAAAACCAAACCGATTTAGGTGAACTGGATCCAAACTGGATTGAACTGGTTTAGACCGATTTGAACCACTATTGAACCAGATGCTAAATTAATTTTTCTAGGTGGCTTAAAAAATTCAAATTTGAGATTTGAGGCCATCATTGGATAGAGAATGAATTTAGATGAATTTAGAAATTTTTAATTTTTAAAAACTCGGTCAAATCGGGCTTGAACCGGCCGTTTTAAGTTTTGAACCTGGTTCAGACCGGTCTGGTCCGATTCAGAACAGTGTCGTCTTCTTCCTTCATATGACAACATTGTTCACTCTCCGGAAAATTGAGCAGCACTGACGAAGCTGAAAAGTTTCTGGCCAGGGTGTTTCAGGCAATGAATGACCACCATTAAGGCACCAATCGGACGGCCAAGAAGTCCTCGAGCTTCCTATATAAAGAGCCCCTACTTATTCATCCTCTCCACACCTGAAAACTCCATTCTCTCTCAACTGCTCCAATTTCCAATGAAGCTCAAACCAGAGCTCTAATATAGGGTCTTTTCTAAGCCAAAGAAGGCATAGTCGGCTTCTTTGGATTCAGGGAGAAGTCAACTACATGCCTTTAGTCTCCATTTGCTTTGAGGGTCATTGGAGAAACGCCGACATGATAAAACAGTGAAGCAGCTCCGACGGATCGAAGCTACCCTATTTTGGCCGAGCTAAAATTGGCCAAATTAAGCCCTTCTCAGGCCAAACCAAGCCCTCCCAACACCTCCCCAGTCCTTCTACGGCTGAATTAGAGCTGAAAGGTAAGCCAATTTGGCTCCCCTTTGTAAATTTTGATCGATGCTAGAGAGAGAACTGACATAACATCGATGACTAAATTCTCACTCAATTCGGCATCTATTGATGCAATTCTTGATTGTAGGAGATACCTCAAGACAAGAGCTATCTACCCATATTGAAAGCTCGGACCGCCGCGCCCCGGTAAGATTTCGAAGCTTTCTCTCTCCAAGTTCAATTTTCGGCGAAGCTCCGTTTGAGCTCATTCCGGCATCAAATCGTGCGATTCAAAGTGTAATTGAATCGTATAAAGGTGTAGGAACTCAAATCTAACTTCAATTTCAACAAGTAAACTCATTTGATCAGTCAATTTGATGAAATCAAATTCGGCTGAGTTAATTTGGTGACTGTGTGGTCCCAAGGTGAATTTTAAAAGTTTTAGAACTCAATTTAGGGAAAAACCGGCATTTGGGGCATCAAACCCCAACCTTCCTATCAGCCTCAAAATTTTATTTTACCCCTTAGGAAGACCCCATAAAAACTTAAATTGCATTTGGGTCCTCTTACTTTCAAATATTTGCATTTTGGCCACTAACTGTTGACCCAAACTTAAACTAACTCTCAATATTACCAAATTAAGTGCAGAGGTCCCCTTGGTCTTCCTCTAGGCCATCATAAGACTGGTTTGGCCAGAGGAGCTCTGATTAGGCATGATCAGAAACTTTCATGCATGCATATTCGAGTTAGGTCGGAGCCAGGATCTTACTAGAGGTGGCACGTCGGCCATCGAGGCTGGTGGGGTAAGAAAGCTGACACTTTTAGTGTAATGCCCTAACCCAGTTTGGTCGGATCCCCATGAGCAACCTGCCACTCTCCCCGTTTAATAAGGGTTTTTCCCTTCTTTAAATCGTGAGGAGTAAGGCGTCCATTAGACCCATACCTTTCTGGTAATAATAATAATCAAAATAGCATAAAATTAAACTTACATACCTATCTTACAGGTTTAGCTAGCTGAAGGTCTTTAAGTATGTTTTTACCTCGGTTACCTAAAAAGGGGTAAAGGGAGGGGGTGAGTTCGATAACTCAGTGAATGAGTGTTTAGAACTTAATTTTTAGAAAAATAGTTTAAATTAGAGTGTGCCAGACTCCTTATTTTCTGGAAACCATTTCCTCAATTTCTCAGTTTTCAAAACCATCATTCCTCATTAACCATGATCAGGGTGTTTTATAATCAACACACGCCCTTCATCATGAAGGGATCACACATTCGCAAGGCAGCACATCCACTACACCCACTTGTGGCATCAAAGCGACTTTACCAGCCACCTAGATAGAAGCCTGTCCACTTCTACCCTAAGAATGAGTGGATGTACGTGACATCTGACTGTCAAACCTGAAAGAAAAACTGTGTGTCTGTATGAGGACAGAGGCCTCATCCCGACCCCATCCTGGTCTCACGTACATGAAGCTACGTCAAGCTTCCACGATTGTTGGCACGACAAACTGCCTTTATATCCACCATGTCGTCTTGTAACCCCTAGGACTCATCACTACCCCCTCTTGGGTGTCTTGAAGATCTCTTACCTTAGTGCAAGCACAAAACAATAATTTTGCTCATAAGCCATTTAATATTTAGTGCCACTGGTCCAAAGGCCCCGACCCTCAACTCGACGTGTAGCTGTTTGCCTTGATTAGTCTGTCGATTTGTCATGTCGAACTACCACCAGTCCATCGAGTATGTCGGTCCTCTCTTGGTACCATGGCTAAACACATCATTCCTTAACATTTTCATGACTTAAACTCATGTTTGTTTACAAGCTCCTGCGCATGCCAATTGGCCTTGGGCCCACTGTACGAGATTTTTCAAAATTGGGCATTTTAGCCCCAAGTTCCAAAATCGAGGCATCCAAGCTATCTGAGCTATCCAAGCTCCCGTCAAGAAGGTCTCCCAAAAAGTTTAAGCAGTGGCACATAGTCATGGAAGAACACTTCCGACAATTTTTTTTCAATTGTCCATCACACCAACTCGGTATGAGGACATCTCCGCTCATATCCAATAAGTGGGTTTTCTACTTGCTTCTAGTAAGTTCATCATACCAACCGGATATGATCTACTTACAACTGGTAAATAGTTTTTCCATGTATTTTCTCAAATCATCCCTTCTAGGTGTGATGTTAAAAATCCACATATTAATTGATTTTTATTACCGAGGTACTCATCATGCCAACCGAGTATGATGTAAAAATTTCACTCACCCTATAGTGCAGTGAATTCCTTTTATGTGGCTCTTTGCCTCTACGTGAGCTTGTCTTTATTGGCATTCCCGGTATCTCGTGTTCCTACACGATATGAACATCCTTGTTCATTATCCTTTGGCCTAATAGCCTTTATTCATCACAAATGAATAAAATGCCCAAACTTTTAGTTATTTACATTTAGGTCCCTAAAGTTCTTTTTCTTTTACTTTAGGTCCATAATGCCAATTTTTTCCCAAATAGAGTCCTGAAACTTCAAAAATTTACTTTGGGGCCTCAATTTATTAAAAATCACAAAAAAAGTTTAAGTTTCCCAAACTCCCAATTTGGTCCCCAACTTTTCAAAAATTACCATTTGCCCCTACTTTACAAAAATGGTAAATTTGACCCCAATAATTCCAAAAATTGACCAATTTGTCCTCCAACATCTTTTCCATGCCCAATTGGCCTTCAATTTTGAAAAATTGCACTTTAGTCCCTTGAATTTTTGAAATCCCCCATTTTCCCTAAAATTTCCTCCCAATTCCCCCTTTCAACGTGTTCAAATTTGATTTCATCAAATTGACCGATCAATTGAGGTTAATTGTTGAAATTGAAGGTAAAATTGAGATCCTACACTTCCATATGATTCAATGGAACTTTGAATCACGTCATTTGGATCCAAATTGAGCTCAAATGGAGTTTCATCGGAAAACTGTACTTAGAGAGAGAAAGCTTCGAATGTTTACCATTGGGGGTGCATCGGTCTGAGCTTTCAATCTGAGCAGATGGCTCTTGTCCCGAGGTTACTCCTAGGATAAAAAATTTTATCAATTCATGTCAAATTGAGGGACAATTTAGTTTGTGAAGTGTCATCGGTTTCTTTAACATTAATTGAAATTTACAGAATGGAGCCAAATTGGCTTACCTTTCAACTCTAATTTAGTTGTATGAGGGTAGTGGAAGTGTTGGGAGAGCTTGGTTTGGCTTAAGAATGGCTCGAATTGGCCATTTTTAGCTCGTCCAAAATAGGGCAGCTTCAATCCGCCGGAGCTACTTCACTGTTTGATCACGCGGGAGTTTCTCCAACGATCCTCGAAGCAAATGGAGACTATTGTTAGGTAGCTGACTTCTCCCCGAATCTAAAGAACTCGACCTCACCTTATTTGGCTCAGAAAAATGCCCAAGTCGGAGCTCTAGTTTGAGCTTCATCGAAAAATGTTGTAGTAGGGAGGGAGAGAGGAGTTTTCAGGTGTGAGGAGGATGAATTAGGATGAGCTCTTTATATAGGAAGCTCGGGGACTTTTTGGCCGTGCGATTGGCACCTTTATGGCAATCATTAATTGCCTAAAACTCCCTAGCTAGAGTCTTTTCATCTTTATCAGTGCAGTTTAGTTTTTTGATGAGTGAACAATGTTGTCATCTGAAGGAAGAAGACGACACTGTTCCGAACTGGACTGAACCAGTCCGAACCAGGTTCAATGTTTAAAATGACCAATTCAGGCCCGATTCGATCGAGTTTTTCAAAAATATTTTTTTTAAATTTATCTAAATTCATTATCTATACAATGGTGGCTTCAATTATCCAATTTAATTTTCTAAGCTACGTAGAAAAATGAATTTAGAAATCGGTTCAATAATGGTTCAAACTAGTTCAGGTTCGGTTCACCTGAACCGGTTTGGTTTTCACCTTCAATTCATCCTAAAGTCCTTTCTCATGACTTTTGTGACTCTTTAGGTCACTCGGGATCCATAAATTTCCTGGTTTACACTTTCTCTATCAATTTTGGTTTGTGAACCGGTTCGGTTTGTATTTAAGGGATGGGGTTTAAAACTCTCCCCTCCTTTTAGAAGTTTTGTCCCCAAAACGTAATTAGCAACCTTTGCCTCAGGAACAATTTCCTTTGATGTCAACTTGGTATTTACTTGACATGCTAACTCTTCGTTTGTTCTTTCAGTTAGCCCTTTTATATCATTCACTTAAGAAATTTTTTTCTTTATATTATTTACTCCCTCCATGGAGTTTATCATAACTAGTATGTCTTTCCCGTGAGTCCAAAGGTATATCATTTGGTTCACATCTTCCTTTCTTAGGGCAGGATTCTTCCTCTTGAAAGTTATTGCTCAGTATTTTAGGATTGGGAGCTCCAAAATGCCTATTCATTCCTGTATCCAGTTTTTCTCTTTGTCATTGAAACCCTTAGCTTAGTGTCCTTTCAAGCGCTATGTACTTGCTTCCACAGGTTTCAGTGTCATCACATTTTCTTCCTATATTGACCTTTCCCTCATTCATTGTTTATTACAACTTTGGTCCAAATATAATGCTTGAGCTTGTCATGCCTAACTATCTAACTCTTCCTTACTTAAGTCATATTTTCCCTAGGACTATTGGGTTTACATGTCCCTTACAACACAACATACTCTAGAACCTGTAATTGACCATTTAAAATTTTAGAACACTTCCAACCTTTCAAGAATAGTATAACTTCATCACTCTTTTCGTTTGGTAGTATTTCTCGACTACCTTTACTATTATCCCATCATCCATCTTACCTTTGACATCATATCTTACTTAACTGTATCAATTTTCCAACTTCCCTATTGGTCTTTCTGATTTCAAATCATTGGGTTTCCTGATGATTTACCGACATATTAGAGTTCTTCCCTTCTTATGTCCTCCCTCATTTTTAGTAATGTCCTTTTTATCAAGGACTCTCCCTTTTCTTAATCCATTCCTACTCGCTCGTAATCATTTCATGATTCTTTATTCCAAGTTAATCACTTTCGGTCTTTGCTTTGCTTTGGAAGGTTCCCTTCTTTCGGTTTTGTTCCCTACTGTGTCCCTCATAATAGAGAATTCCATCTTAGGAGCTACATGCTCAATCTTCTTATTATTCCTTGAAGGGTTCTTTCTTCCTTTCTTCACACCCCTTTCTGTGTTAGGGCATTTGCCCACTTTGAATCCTTCTCTATCTACAACTTCCATTTCATCCCTTATTCATTACTTGAGATACTTCCAATTATCAGTCTTATTTTGTGTACTCCACACTATGCTCAGCCATCCATTCTTTAGGCTCCATTATGCACGTGTGGACTACGACCCATCTTACTATTTGGGTTTTTCCCCTTTAACCACATCTTATTTGGAGGGCTTACTTCCCAAAGTTTCTCAGACGTTCTTTCCTTTATTTCCTTATTATGGGTAGTTCACTCATTCTTACTTGTCATGACATCTTTTGATGCTAACTTCCTACTTACCCTTTCCTTGGTTTTAATTTATTCCTTGGGTCCTCCTAGTATGCTTCCCTTGGTTCTTCCACCTCAACATGTGCTTCATTTGCAAGTTCATGTCCTTATCCCTCTTCACTTGATTCCATTACCTCTTAATTGGGTTACATATGCCGTTCCAGGGTTTCCTTCCTTGGTAGGACTCTTCCCCTTTCTCTTGAAATTCCTTTTTCATTTGCCCTAGGGAGTATCTACCCTTAAATGACGTCCTTTGATGTCGTCTTCTCTTGTTTACCCTTACTCTTGAAATCTTGTGGGCACATCTTTTGTACTCTATCCTCATCCTCACCCCAGTATACATCTATTTCTTTTAGGGAGAGCTCAAATCCTCCTTGTTTCAAGATCTCTTAATCATGTGAGAGGCTTGCCTACTCCTATCTTGGCTTGAGTTTGGTCGTTAATTTGGCCATTGGTCTTTTTAAGGATTTCCTTCATTCTTCTTTTTCCAAATATTTGGCCTTTCCACCTCTCCCTTCTTTGTTGAAGATTAAATTGTGACCTTCACGAGTATTAGTTCATTAACTGCCTCGTCCCTACCATTCCTTTGGTCTAATTATCTTAGGGCAGTTGTTTCTCGAGTCTTCTTGTCCTTAATGTCCATCCTACTGCCCCTTTTTGGGTGTAGTCCTTTCTACTTCCTAGTCTTCCTTAGGGCATCGTTTATTCTTCTTGACTATCTTGTTATTATGATTTGCTTCCTTCCACTATGTTGGTCCAAAACTTCTATTTGGCTTCACTACTTTGTCCAATGTGAGTCGTACTTGCCATCCCGAGACATCCTATTTGTCGTCAAATGCTCGGCTGGTCTTCTCTTGTGGAGGCGCTCCCTTCTTTGCTCCCAAATGGCTGAAAATTTCTCTTTAAGGGAAAATTTTCTTCAGCTATCTTTGTTCTGTTTGTGGTTTATCGAGGTCCTACCTTCAGTCATTTTTCCTTCGTGCCATTATGCTAGGATCTAGAAGAGCTTTCTCCTGGATGTGGTTGAAATTCTGAGCAGGAGTCGTGTTTCTTGGGATGGTATCCTTTCGGATTCCTATAGTTGTGGGGGCATTTTGCTTGGAAAGTTTTGTTCTAAATCCTTGTGGTGTGGGACAGTCCTTCACTTCATGTTCCATTTCCTTTACGCCTTGTAATAGGTTGTTTCCTTGCCCAATTGTTACTCCAAGAGTTCTCCTACACTCCTTACCTTGATGATTTTCTTGTCATGCCTTCTTTGCACAATAATTTCCTTGATTCATTCCTTTATTTGGGATGGGAATTTCCTTGGTCTCCGTGATGTCTACAGTAACACGATTTTGTGTGGTTACTTTTCTTGGACAATCTTCATACAGTTGAGGTGCAAGGTCACATTAGTTTTTAGAGATATAGTTTTTAGGAACTTCGAGTTCTTTATTAGTGGAGAAGTAGTACAATATGTTGGGACCTTTCCCCATTACAAAAAGTGGTTACGAAATAGATGGGGAGCTACAGGGTTCTTGACAAGCGTCTTACTTGGTAAGGTTATAAGTCCTTGATGACGTTCCTAGCCTTAGGCTTGACTCCCTTTGTACTCAGGATTATGACCTCAACAGGTTCTGGCACCATCCTCCTAGATACTTACCACTAACGTCTCTTGGATCTTTGGGACCTCTCAGGTACTTTAGGGTGATCTTCCTATGGGGACAGAGTGTTGGGTGGTGTTGGTAATGCCAATCCTAGTTTTTTTGGTTACTCTCCTCGGTGCCATCTGAGAATTTTAAAATTTTCTCTTAGTTACTATGTTATGTAGTAATAGGCTCTAAAAATTGATAATATATTTGAGGAAACAGGCTCTGATACCACTCAAGTTGTCACGTCCCGACTCAATTTGGTCGAATTCCCGTGAGCAACCCGCCACTCTCCTGGTTTATTAAGGGTTTTTCCATTCTTTAAATTGTGAGGAATATGGCACCCTTTAGACATGAACCTTTCCTGGAATAACATTAATTAAAACTGCATAAATTAAACTTACATACCTATCTTGTAGGTTTAGCTAGTTGAAGGTCTTTAGGTATGTTTTTCCATCAGTTACCTAAAGAGGGGTAAAGAGAGGGGGTGAATTCGACAACTCAGTGAATAGGTGTTTAGAACTTGATTTTCAAAAAAAATAGTTTGAATTGGAGTGTGTCAGACTCCTTATTTTCTTAAAACCATTTCCTCAATTTCCTGGTTTTCAAAACCATCAATCCTCATTAACCACAGTCGATGTGTTTTACAATCAGCACACACCCTTCATAATGAAGGGATCACATATTCGTAGGGCAGCACGTCCACTGCACCCACTTGTGGCGTCAGAGCGACTTTATCGACCACCTAGATAGAAGTTCGTCCACTTCTACCTTGAGAATGAGTGGATATACGCGACATCCGACCCTCAAACCCAAAAGAAAAACTCCATGTCCATATGAGGATAGAGATAATTTTTATTAGACGATCGCAATTAATTCTTATTATAATTTCAAATTTTTTTAGGAAAAATAGTTGCAGTCAATCTAATGTTTGATAGCAGATATGTCATTTCATTCTTATTTTAATTTCATAAATAAATATGACTTGTTTCACGAATTATATAAATAATGGTATATTATTTAAATTAAAAATACATTTACTTGATATCTCTTAAAAAATATCATGTGTATATGATATTTAAACCTAAAACCAATAATAAATTTGAAAAACAAAAAAAACTCTTAATAAACCTAAGAAGTAAAAAAAAACCCTAAAAATGATTAAACCTAAAAATACTAAAAATTTAAAATAATACATAAAATTATAAAAGTTCTAAAAATTACAGTAATTCAAAATACATAAATAAAAATCTTTTAAAAACTAGTAAATCATATTTTTATTAAAATTATATATATAATTGAGAAAAAAATTATATATGTATGACCAAAGGTTAATAATTATTAGAAGATAAAATTGAATAAAAAAGTTAAATATTTGATTTGGGAGATTGTTGAGTGTTACTTGGTCTATTTCATTACTAGTTCTCATAAGCAAGTGGCTCCGAAAAATCTATAATAAGAAAGAAAGTAAGATAAATAAGAAATCCTATAATGATCTAAGTGCTTATATTTGTATGATGAGAGAGTAGGTCTCTAAGATTTTAAGAATTTCCTTACACAATTAGCTTATATTACACTTATTAAGTGTGTTTGCACATCTAAATATTTTTCTTATTTTTAGTTTAGGATAGCTCATATCTAGAAATGATGGGATGAAACAATCAGACTAAATATGAGAGTAAATTGACTATACAAGATAAATTTATTTAGTACTAAGAATTTGACATTACAAGGCGTATAGTATCTTGTCACGCCTCGACCCGGTTTGGTCGGATTCCCGTGATTAACCCACCACTCTCCCGGTTTATTATAGGATTTTCCCTTATTGTAAATCGTAAAGAGTAAGGCGTCCTTTAACCTGCACATTTTCCTGGAATAGCATTATCAAAAACTGCATGAAATTTAGAACTTTACATACCTATCTTACAGGCATCTTAGTTGACGGTCTTTAAGGGGAGGCTTTCCGGTTTTTCCTAAAAGGGATATAAGGAAGGGGGTGAGTACGACTACTCATTGAATGAGTTTTTAAAAACTTTTGACTTTTAAGAAAAATATTTATATGGAGTGTGCCAGACTACTTTGTTTTCAAAAATTCCTTCATTTAAAAATTCAAGTCTTTCCACCATTTCTTATTTATCACGGTGTGTCATCACCCAACACACATCCTTCATCATGAAGGTTACACACATTCGCAAGTCAGTATCACTACTAAACCCGCTACTGGCTTTAGAGCGACTTTTCCTACCACCCGGATAGAAGTACGACCACTTCTACCCTGGGAATGAGTGGATGTACGCGACATCCGACCCACAATCCCGAAATCACTTCTTCGTGTCCGTATGAGGACAAAGACCTCATCATGTCCCCACCCCGGTCTCATGTGCTTGGTGCTACTCCAGATTTCTTACAGACACCTGGAACGACGAACTGCCCTTATAGCCACCAGGTCGTCTAGTGCCCCTAGGACTCATCACTACCCCTCATGGGCGTCTTGATGATCTCGTACTCATAGTGCATGCACAAACAATGTTTTCTTATATTGCCATGTACTCTGTTGTGCCACTAGTTCAACGGCCCCGACTCTCAACTCAACCCACAGTTGTTTGTCTTGACTGGTCCGTCGACCTATCATGTTGCACTACCGCTAATTGACTGAGCATGTCGGTCCTATCTTGGTACCATGACCAAACAATTCACTTATTAAGTTTTATGGCACATATATCATGTTCGTTTACGAGCTCCTGCTCGTGCCAACTGGCCTTGGGCCCACTGTATGAGATTTTCAAAATTGGGCATTTAGCCCCCAAGTTCCAAAATCGAGGCCCTCGGCCTATCAGAGCTATTCGAGCTCCCATCGAGAAGGTCTCCCAAATTGTTTAAGCATTAGCACATAGTTAGGGGAGAGCACTTCTGACAAAACATATGTTTTCTCTATCGATTATACCGCCCGGGTATAAGGACACCTCCGTTTATAACCGATGAATAGGTTTTCAACTTCCTTCGAGAAAGTCTTATCATACCAACTGGGTATGATCTACTTACAATTGGTAAGTAGTTTTTCCGCATGATTTTCACAGCACTTCCTCTAAGTAGCGATGTTTAAAATACCACTTAATAGTGGGTTTTCATACCGAGGTAATTATCATTCCCAACCGGGTATGATATAAAATTTCCACTCACAACTGGTAAGTGGTTTTTAATTTTAAGTTGTGCTCATCATCCCAACCGGGTATGATGTTAGTAAACCCATTGACCCATTAATGCCGTGAATTCCACTAGACTGGTTATTTGTATTCACATAAGCTTGTTCTTACTTGCGTTCCCGTTATTTTGCGTTTCTACACGATATAAATAACCTTGTTCATTATTACTCGGCATAACAGCCTTCAACTCAAATATAATGTATTATAGTACATATAACCACATTATTCAAATATAATGTATTATATTTTAAAATGAATGAAGTGATACCAACTGTAAAGTAGGATTACGAATCAAATGTAACATGTGTACAAGTAGAAATATAAGTTTAGCTATGATGTCAAGTGTATGCATATACTTTTAACAGAACGAATCAATACCATGTATATATATTCAAATCTTATTTTTCAAATAGTAAAAAATAACTCGGCTCAAATTAATATTAGATATATATTTAAATATTATTTTTTAAATAGTAAAAAATAACTCAGCTCAAATCAATATTATATATATATATATTCAAATCTTATTTTTCAACTAATAAAAAATAATTTTGTCGGAGTATCAATACAAATATATTCATTGATCATAAAATTTAAATAAATTTATTGATATGTAAAACGTAATATACAGAAATATCTTTACTACTATATTTATTCAAATAAATCATTTAGTAGCGATGATATCTATAAGTTTAATCCAGATGTTTCTTATTGGATCACATCAATTCATTCTTATTAATATATCAAAGTTTTTGAGGAAAACATAGTTGCAATCAATTCAATGTTTGATAGGAAATATGTTATTTCATTCTTATTTTAACCTAATAATCATATATGACTTGTTTAACGAGTTATATAAATAATAGTACATTATTTAAATTAAAAATATATTTACTTGATATTTCTTAAAAAAATATCATATTTATATGTTATTTAAACCTAAAACCAATAATAAATTTGAAAAATAAATAAAAACTCTTAATAAACCTATGAAGTAAAAAAAACCTAAAAATTATGCAAATCTTATTTTCCACATAATAAAAAATAATTTTACTAGAGCATCAATACAAATACTACTAGATTAAAAAATTATATTAATTATAATACAATAGTTAGAAAATATTTTACTAGATTAAAAAAAATGAATATGTTAATCACTTTGCATGCAAAAAAATAATTGTACTAAAATTTGAGAAATTGTAAAATGGTTGTTTTTAATTAATGTATTAATCATTTTAGAAATTATACTAATAAGTAATGGAAAATTTAATTATTGTACACTAATTTACCATGTCCAAAATCGAACACCCAACTCGTGAATATTTCGAGCGAGGCTCGTAGTTGGGGCGGGGCTCGGAATGGAGTTTTCTCAAGCACTTGTCACTTAATTGTGTTGACTCAGAGAGTTTTATCTGAAAAGACAAGGTTAGTCTTGGTTTTATTTTTTTTAAGATTATTTATCAAAATGATAACATTAGGAAAAATTTTAAAATAACTTCATTTTATTTAAGTTTTTGAAGTACCAAACAATATTATTTTGTTATTAATAAGCAAAAAAATAAAATAAAATATAGGGGTCGAGTCTACCTTGGCCCAACTCGATTTGAATCTAAAATTTACTGTCAATTAGAGTGTACTCTAACATTATTTTCAGATACAACTAAGTACACTAATTCACTCGTGTTAGGTAGGTGGCAAGTGTAGATTTCAATTTTTTTAACATAACTACATGGGTATAATTATTAAAATAAATAAAAATATTATGGTAAATTTGATATGATGAATGAAAATTATGTTTTTTAGAATATATGAAATATATTTAGCTAAAATAGAAATATAATTAAATATTACACTAAATAAGATATTAACCCTTTTAAAGATGATCATGTTGTTAAGGAAAATTAATTAGATTACTATCCATTGGGAGACAATACACCATGATATTTTTAAGTATAAATGGAGTGCAAATGGAACTACTTCTTCATCATTAAAAACATAGAGAAAGGGGAATAAGAAATAAGAAAAATAATAAGAATAACAAGTCTAAGGTAAATTATGACTTTTTAATTTTTTTTTAATAGATGATGCATGTATGTACAATTATGTTTCATATTTTTTATTTGAGTTTATGTTGAGAGTCTAAAAGATAAATTCTTATTTAGAGATGATATTGTGGTTAACAAAATTATAAAATATAAAAAATTCCTATATTTAGGTCATTTTTTTAATATTAAGTAACAAAATTTTAATGAGGTCGTTTTATTTAAGTTTTAAAGTTCCAAACAACATTATTTTTTAATTCGTAACCAAAAACAAATATAAGGGTCTCCAAACTCAAGTTTGAACCTAAAAGTTAATGTTAAATAGAGTGGACTAGAACATTATCTTCAATTACAACTAAGTGCACCTGTAAAATCCTTCTGTGTGTGGCAAGTACGGATTTCATTATTTTTGACATACCTATATAAGTTTGATTGGACACAAAATAATTGTTGGCTCATTAAAATAAATAAGAATATTGTGATAAATTTGATATAATGAATGAAAATTATATTTTTTAAGAATATATGAAATGTATTTGATTAAAATTGAAATATAATTAAATATTACTCTGAATAAGATATTAACTCTTTTAAAAGTGGTCATGTTGTTAAGAAAAAAGAATTAGATTACTCCCCATTGAGAGACAATACACCATGATATTTTCAAACATAAATAGAGTGCAAATGGAACTACTTCTTATTCAATGAAAACATGGAGAAATGAGAATTAGAAATATGAAAAATAATAAATTCTCGCATTAGCACCTTTCATTTATATAAATTATCTAGATTTGAGATAGGTTGATAGAAACATTAAGATATCCCTTTTAAAATTATTTTTTTAAAATTTATAATATTTAACTCTTAATTAATTATGCAATATTTTTACTAACTAAACTTTGAAAAACTCAGTCATTTTCCAACTCCCCAAACCCTAGCTCCCTCCCCTTCCCATCCTTCTTAAAGAAGAATGATGATAAAGAATGCTCCAATGATTCTCACCTCCCAACACACATTACTCAACCAACCATTCATTATACATATCCACAACATTAGTTAAAAAGTTTTGATTAATATTTATATATTGGTGTGAGTGATATAAAGATATATATGCTTTTATGTATGAAAATTCTCTTTATTTCATTTTATTTAATAAAATTCTCCCAGTTGGATTGAGTTATATATTTGTACTTGTATAATAATTTGTTAATAAATTTTATTCGAGAATTGTCGATTCTAAATGATAAGTATAGTAACTTAACAAGAACTGTATATAAAAATAATTATTAATTTTATATATTCTAACTAATGACTATATTATTTACCTGGTAAACATACATTTGCAACAGGTCAACTCAATTGTTCACCTAGTCAATATATGCTATAATTCCAATTTGGTTAAAATCAAAAGATAATTTTTTAATAGTTCAATATGTAAGGTTACATATACGTGACATTTGTTCCATTTTAGTAGCAAGCAAATGGAGAATAACCGAGTTAGCAATGGCATGAAATTTTAAAGATTTGCTTGAAAAAGCGTTGGACTATGGATATTAATGAGTAAGTACGATGGGTATTTTGATACTCATGGCAAGAAAGGCACTTGAAATGAACTTGTCATACATGAGATTGATTGACTAATAGTGTAGAAATATAGAAAATTATGGAGTTAGTGGACTAATATAATAAACTATTGTGATGTGTTGCATACTTGAGTTATCCTATATTATGCAATCTTGACTTTACAAAGATATCTTGTGATATTAGGGATAACACTATCTACTCGTACTCGATACGATCTATGTCCGATAAAATTCAAGTATTTGTGTATCTAGTGTCAGGTCCGAATTTATTTGTACTCAAACCTAAACTCGAACCCAAAGCCCTTAAACCTAGATCAAGCATCCACAACTCATCTGAACTGCTTGATCAAGCAACACTAATCCCGAGCCCCCGATGTAGTCCTCCTCCGAGTAATATAGCCCCACAGACCCGACCTCCAAACTTGAATAAATAAATAAAGAAATCACGAATACAATTAATCAATTAAAAATCACAATTGGGTTAGATATACCTGTTCAAGTGAGGTTAAACCATTCAAATTTTAAAATTCAGTATTTTATTTATATATATTGTTTAGATACGAATTAAAATAATCTATTTAACTCAATACTGGTTGGCCCATTAGAGTCGTGTTGACTCATTTGAATCGGGTTGTTCATTATAGTTTTTGAAATTTGGTACCTCATTTAAGTGTATATTACAAATACAAATCAAATAAATGTCTTGGATTTGGAATAATTTTGCTCATTTAAATCAGGATGGTTAATTGGATTATTATTTTGTATTGTTCTTACATTAATCAGGTCAATATGGTAGGCTTAAGATGGGTCGATACATTAGGGTTGATTAAACACTTGAATCCGGTGGTCTAGTTCGGGTTTTAAAACTCGAAACCCCATTTATGTGTATATTTAAGATACAAATTAAATGAATATTATGGAATCAAATTTGTCGACTCATTTGGGTCATGTTGACTACTGGCCCATTATGGTCGAGGTGACCAAATCTTGTTTAAATTTACAATTTAATAATAATTATGGTTGGAAAATAAAATTCCGCTTACTTCAAAAAAAGCTATTTTTTTTTAATCCTACTCAACCCGAAATAATTTAACATCGGATATATGCGAGTACGGATTCGGTCGATCCACACACGACTAGTACAAATTATAAACCTTATGTATTATTGTGGGTGACTTGGATTAATGAGAGTTTTTGTAAGAAATTTGTAAAATTAAAAAGTGATAATCTATAATTAATCTATCTGTAAAAAAATATTTTTCAAATAACATACTTATCTTTTAAATATATTTGATACCAATTATTTTCTTACAATTTAATCTCAAATATCATGAAAATATTGTTAGAGAATATATGTTATACAAAACTATGGAAAAATACTTTGAAGATAATATTCTTTTTTTTTTTTGAGAATAGCTAGTAAAACTTTAGGTAAAACCTTAATATATCAAAAATTTATCTCAAATAATAACAAATGTATAAATAGTGTAAATTTTACAATACCTTAATAATTCTTGGAAGTGTTGTTGCAGATACAAGAAGAATGACAGTTGATGACAATCAACAAACTACATGAAGCGAATAAATAAGGAATAACCTCATCCATATATGATAAAATTAGCTAGAATAGTAAATATAATCACATTATTCAAATATAATCAAATGCAACATGTGTACAAGTAGAAATATAAGCTTAGTTATGATATTAAGTGTATACATATACTTTTAACGGAATGAATCAATAATAGGTATATATATATAGTCAAATCTTATTTCCCAAATAGTAAAAAATAACTTGGCTCAAATTAATATTAGATATATATTCAAATCTTATTTTTCACCTAATAAAAAAATAATTTTGTGGAGCATTAATGCAAATACATTTATTGATTATAAATTTTAAATAAATTTATTGACATGTAAACAACTTAATGTACAAAAATATTTTTACTGCTATATTTATTCAAATTAATCATTTAGTAATTATTATTGGACCACTACAATTCATTCTTATTAATATATAAATGTTTTTGAGAAAAAAAATAGTTGTAATCAATCCAATGTTTGATAGCAAATATATCATTTCATTCTTATTTTTAAGTTAGTAAACATATATGACTTATTTAACGAATTATATAAATAATAGTACATTATTTAAATTAAAATTACATTAACTTGATATTTCTTAAAAAAAATTATAAAAGTTCTAAAAATTACAATAATAAATAATACATAAATATAATAGTCATATTTTTATAAAATTATATATATAATTGAGAAAAAAATTATAATGGATGTCCAAAGTTTAATAATTAATAAAAGATAAAATTGAATAAAGAAGTTAAATACTTGATTTCGAAGATTGTTAAGTGTCACTTGGTCTATTTCCATAAGCAAGTGGCTACAAAAAATCTATAATAAAAAAGAAAATAAGATAAATGAGAAATCCTATAATAATTTTAGTGCTTATATTTTTTTATATTATATGCACTAGTTTAGTATTTGTATGATGAGAGAGTAGGTTTCTATGATGTTAAGAATAACCTTACACAATAGCTCATATTGCACTAATTTAGTATTTGTATGATGAGAGAGTAGGTTTTTATGATGTTAACAATAACCTTACACAATAGCTTATATTGCACTTATTATCACATGTGTTTGCACACTGAATATTTTTTTATTTTTAGTTTAGGATAGATCATATCTAGAAATGAAGGGTGGAACAACATCACTAAATATAAGAGTAACTTAATTATTATAGTAGTAAGAATTTAATATTAAAACGTGTATAATATATATAGTATGTAATAATTAAATATCATATTATATTATATATATATATATTTTTTACTTAAATGGTTAAATCTTGTTTGTTTCATCATTCCGTTAATTCATAAATAATGTTATGCTAAAATTTATTATATATTTGATAAAAAATTTATATTAATTTTATTACAATATATAGAAAATATTTTACTAGTTTAATAAAAATGAATATATTAATTACTTTACATGCGAAAAACAATTGTACTAAAATTTGAGAAACTATAAAATAGTTGTTTTTAATTAAGCCATTAATTATTTTAAAAATTGTACTAATAAGTAATGAGAAAATTAATTATTATACACTAATTTACTATCTCCAAAACACTCAATTTGCTACTACTCCAATTAGTTTATTGTATTTACATCTATAAATTGAAATTAAAAGTTTCATTAATACCATCATAACTAACGGATGTGTAGGTAGCTGAGCCTCTAAGAATTAGATATTATGAATAGGAGTCCATTTAGCCCCATGCTACATATCGAACCCCATCTTGGTGAGAGAGGGCATGACCTTAGTTGAAGGGTTGGGCGGTAGACACCCAATCACGATACTAGTTCGATGATTCTGAGTCTGAGAATCCTGACTCGTGAATATCTAGAGCGGGACTTGTGGCGGGGCTGGGAATGGAGCTTGCTCAAGCACTTGTCACTCCCCGAGTTTTATCTGAAAAGCCTAGGTTGAAGTTTTTGAAAAATAAAATGGAAACGTTGTGGTTTTATTTTTTTAAGATTAGTTATCAAAATTATAACGTTTGGAAAAATTATAAAATTAAGTCATTTTATTTTTTAAATATTAAGTAACAAAATGTTAACAACCTCATTTTATTTAACTTTTGGAAGTACCAAATAATATTATTTTGTAATTTGTAAGCAAAAAAAAAAATATAAGGGTTGGCTCCACCTTCCCAATCTAGTTTAAACCTAAAAATTAGATTAATTAGAGTGAACTTGAACATTATTTTAAGTTACAACTAAGTGCATTTGAGAATTCACTCGTTGGGTAGGTGAGAAGTATGGATTTCAATTTTTTTGACATAACTATATTTGTATAATTTGATTAAAAATATTTGTTAGCTCATTAAAATAAATAAAAATATTATGGTAAATTTAATATAATGAATGAAAATTGTGTTTTTTTGGAATATATGAAATATATTTAGTTAAAATTGAAATATAATTAAATATAACACTAAATAAGATATTAACCCTTTTAAAAATGATCATGTTGTTAAGGAAAAATAATTAGATTACTCCCCATTTAGAGACAATACACCATAATATTTTCAAGTATAAATGGAGTGCAAATGGAACTACATCTTCATCATACAAAACATGGAAAAAGGGGGAATGAGAAATAAGAAAAATAATAAGAATAACATGTATAAGGTAAACTGTGACTTCTTAATCTTTTTGATAGATGATGCATGTATGTACAATTATGTTTCATATTTTTTATTTAAGTTTATGTTAAGAGTATAAAAGATAAATTCTTGTTTAGAGATAATATTGTGGTTAAACTTTATAGAGATAAAATGATAATATTTTGGTTGATAGAGACGTTAAGCAATCCCTTTTAAATTTATTTTTTAAAATTTATAATATTTAACTCTATATTAATTGTGCAATATTTTTACTAAACAAACTCAAAGTTACCAGAGACCAATGAGCCGGAGAACTACTGTGGGCATTTTTCCAACTCACCAACCCTAGCTCCATGCCCTTCCCATCCTTCTTAAAGAAGGATGATGACAAAGAATGCTCCAATGATTCTCACCTCCCAACACACATTACTCAACTAATCATTCATTTTATACATCCACAACATTAGTTAAAAAGTTTTGATTACTATTTATATATTGGTAATATTAGTACGAGTGAGATGAAAATATATATATATATATATTTATTTATGTATGAAAATTCACTTTATTTCTTTTCATTTAATAAGTTTCTCCTAGTTTAATTGAATTATATATTTGTACTTGTATAACATTTAGTTAATAAGTTTTATGAGAGAATTTTCAATTCTAAATAATAAGTATAATAACTTAACAAGAACCTATATTGAGATATGTATATAAAAACTATTTTTAACTTTATATATTCTACTTTATAACTATATTATTTACCTAGTAAATATACATAAGCCACTGGTCAATTCTATTGTTCATCTAGCAAACATATGCTACCTTACCAATTCGGTTAAAACCAAAAGATAATTTTTTAATCGTTTAATATGTAAGGTTATATATACGCTTTAATAGGCAATGAAATCGAGAATAACTAACTTTGCAATAGCTTAGAATTTTAAAAATTTGCTTGAAAAAGTGTTGGACTATGGATATTAATGAGCAAGTACGATGGGTATTTTGATACTTATGTCGAGAATGACACTTGAATTGAACTTATCATCTGTGAGATTGATCGACTAATAGTGTAGAAATATAAAAAATTATGGAGTTAGTAGACTAATATAATAAACTATTGTGATGAGTTGCATACTTAGTTATCCTATATTATGCAATCTTGACTTTACAAAGATATCTTATGATATTAGGGATAACACTATCTACTCATGATACGATCTATTTTTGATAAAATTTGAGTATTTGTGTATCTAGTGTCAGGTTCGAATTTATTTGTATTCAAACCTAAAATTGAACACAAAGCCCTTAAACCTAGATCAAGCATCCACAACTCATTTGAACTAATCAAGCAACCCTTATCCCAATCCCCCGATGTAGCCCTCCTCTAAGTAATATAGTCCTACGGACCCGACCTCCAAACTCGAATAAATAAATAAATAAATTGCGAATACAATTAATCAATTAAAAATCACAATTGGGTTAGATATACCCGTTCAAGTGAGGTTAAACCATTCAAATTTTGAAATTTGTTATTCTATTTATATATATTGTTTAGATACGAATTAAAACAATCTATTTAACTCGATACTGGTTGGCCCATTTGAGTCGTGTTGACTCATTTGAATCAGGATGTTCAGTATAGTTTTTGAAATTTGGTTCCTCATTTAAGTGTATAGTACAAATACAAATAAAATAAATGTCTTAGATTTGGAATAATTTTGCTCATTTAAATCGGGATGGTTAATTCGATTATTATTTGTGTATTATTGTTCTTACACTAATCAAATCAATATGGTAGGCATAAGATGGGTCAATACATTAGGGTTGATTAAACACTTGAATCCGATGGTCTAGTTCGGGTTTTGAAACTCGAAACCCCATTTATGTGTATAGTTAAGATACGAATTAAATGAATATTATGGAATTGAATATGTGAACTCATTTGGGTCATGTTGACTACCATTTGAGTTTACAATTTAATAATAATTATGGTTGGAAAATAAAATTCCGCTTATTTAAAAAAAACTTATTTTTTTAATCCTACTCAACCTGAATTAATTTAGCATCGCATATATGATAGTACAGATTCGGTCGATCACACGACTTGTACAAATTGTAAACCTTTTGTATTATTGTGGGCGGCTTGAATTAATGAGAGTTTTTGTAAGAAATTTGTAAAATTAAAAATTGATAATCTATAATTAATCTATTTGTAAAAAAATATTTTTTAAATAACATACTTATTTTTTAAATATATTTGATACCAATTATTTTCTTACAATTTAATCCCAAATATTATGAAAATATTGTTAGAGAATGTATGTTATACAAAACTATTGAAAAATACTTTGAAGACAATATTCTCTTATTTTTTTTTTATGAGAATAGCTAGTAAAACTTTAGGTGAAATCTTAATATATCAAAAATTTATCTCAAATAATAACAAATATATAAATGGTGTAAATTTTACAATGCCTTAATAATTCTTGGAAGTGTTGTTGCATATACAAGAAGCATGATAGTTGATGACAATCAACAAACTACATGAAGCGAATAAATAAGGAATAACCTCATCCATATATGATACAAATTAACTAGAATAGTACATATAATCACATTATTCAAATATAATCAAATGCAACATGTGTACAAGTAGAAATATAAGTTTAGTTATGATATTAAGTGTATGCATATACTTTTAACGGAATAAATCAATAATATATATATATATATATATATATATATATTCAAATCTTATTTCCCAAATACTAAAAAATAACTTGGCTCAAATCAATATTAGATATATATTCAAATATTATTTTTCACCTAATAAAAAAATAATTTTGGGAACATCAATGCAAATATATTTATTGATTATAAATTTTAAATAAATTTATTGATATATAAATAAAACTTAATGTACAAAAATATTTTTACTGCTATATTTATTCAAATTAATCATTTAGTCATGAGTGATATCTATAAGTTCAATCCACATGATTATTATTGGACCACTATAATTCATTCTTATTAATATATCAATGTTTTTGAGGAAAAAAATCATGTAAAATTATAAATAATGTATAAATAGAAATCTAATAGTAAATCATATTTTTATAAAATTATATATATAATTGAGAAAAAAATTTATATATGGATGTCCAAAGTTTAATAATTAATAGAAGATAAAATTGAATAAAGAAGTTAAATACTTGATTTGGGAGATTGTTGAGTGTCGCTTGGTCTATTTCCATAAACAAGTGGCTACAAAAAATCTATAATAAAAAAGAAACTAAGATAAATGAGAAATCCTATAATAATTTTAGTGCTTGTATTTTTTATATTATATGCACTAATTTAGTATTTATATGATGAGAGAGTAGGTTTCTATGATTTTAAGAATAGCGTTACACAATAGCTCATATTGCACTTATTCTCACCTAAGTTTGCACATTGAATATTTTTCTTATTTTTAGTTTAGAATAGTTTCTATCTAGAAATGATGGGTGGAACAACATGACTAAATATAAGAGTAACTTGACTATACAAGATAAATCATTATAGTAATAAGAATTTGATATTAAAACGCGTATAATAAACTATTGTGAGGAGTTATCTTATATTATGCAATCTTTACAAAGATATCTTGTGATATTAGGGATAACACAATTTACTCGTACTCAAACGATCTATTTCCGATAAAATTTGAGTATTTGTGTATCTATTGTCAGTCCGAATTCATTTGGACTCGAACCTAAACACGAACACAAAGCCCTTGAACCTAGATCAAGCATCCACGACTCATCCGAACTGCTCGACCGAGCAACCCCGATCCCGACCACCGATGCAGCCCTCCTCCGTGTAGCATAGCCCCACGGACCTGACCTCCGAACTCGAATAAATAAATAAATCTTGAACATGATTAATCAATTAAAAATCACAATTAGGTTAGATATACCCATTTGATTGAGGTTAAACCATTCAAATTTTTAAATTCGGTATTCTTTTTATATATATTGTTAGATACAAATTAAAACAATCTAGTTAACTCGAGACGGATATACCCATTTGATGAGGTTAAACCATTCAAATTTTGAAATTCGGTATTCTATTTATATATATTGTTAGATACGAATTAAAACAATCTAGTTAACTTGAGACGAGTCTGCTCATTAGGGTCATGTTGACTTATTTGAATCAGGTTGTTCAGTATAGTTTTTGAAATTGGGTACCTCATTTAAGTGTATAGTACAAATACAAATCAAATAAATATTGTGGATTTGGAATGATTTTGCTCATTTAAATCAGGATGTTTTATTCACTTATTCATTTATTTTTATTGTTCTTATATGAATCAAATGAATACCGTAAACTCAAGACAGGTTAGTCCGTTAGGGTTGATTAAACACTTGAATAGGATTGTCTAGTTCGAGTTTTGAAACTCGAAACCCCATTTGTGTATATTTAAGATACGAATTAAATGAATGTTGTGGAATCGAAATATGTCGACTCATTTGGATCGGGTTGACTATTGGCACGTCATGGTCGAGGTGGGCAACTCATGTTTAAGTTTACAATTTAAGAATAATTATGGTAGGAAAATAAAAATCAACTTACTTCCACAAAAATCTATTTTTTTGAACCCTAGTCAACTTGAAATGAGTCATCTTCTGATCTATGCGAATATGGATCCATTCGATTCGCGCTCGTATCGGATTCAGATATTGTAGAATTCGACGCTACTTGTACAAATTGTAAACCATATGTAAGAGTAAAAGGAGATTGTAAACCTTATGTAGATTCGACGCTACTTCCACAGGTGGCGGACTTGTATTAATGAGAGTTTTTGTAAGAGTAAAAAGAGATTGTAAACCTTATGTGATCGAGCAGCCCCGATCTCGATCCCCGATGTAGCCCTCGTCCCAATAGCGTAGCTCAAACTCCCCAACTTCCAAACTCGAATAAATAAATAAATAACAAATATGATTAATCAATTAAAAATCCCAATTGGGTTATACATATCCATTAAGGTGAGGTTAAACCATTTAAATTTTGAAATACAGTATTCTATTTATATATAAAATTTACATATGAATTAAAACAATCTAGTTAACTCGAGACATATCGGCCCATTAGTGTCATGTTGACTCATTTGAATCGGGTTATTCAATATAGTTTTTGAAATTGGGTACCTCATTTAAGTGTATAGTACAAATACAAATCAAATAAATGTCGTGGATTTGCAATAATTTTTCTCCTTTAAATCAGGATGTTTAATTCGATTATTATTTATGTGAGTATGAATCTGCTCAATCTGCGCTGGCATCGGGTTCGGATATTGTAGAATTCGACATGACTTGTATAAATTGTAAACCTTATGTGTTATAGTGGGTGACTTGAATTAATGAGAGTTTCTGTTAGAAATTTGTAAGATTAAAAAGAGATAATCTATAATTAATATATCTGAAAAAAAATATTTTTCAAATAACATACTTATCTTTTAAATATATTTGAGACTAACTATTTTTCTACAATTCTTTTTCAAATATCATAAAAATATTATTAGAGAATATATGTCCCACAAAACTATGGAAAAACGCTTTTTGAAAAAAATATTCTCTTATTTTTCTAAGAATAACTAGTAATATTTAGGAGACTCCTTAATATCCCACCAATTTACCTCTAATAGCAACAAATGTATAAATGGTGTTGATTTTACAATGCCTTACCAATTTCTCCAAGTGTTATTGTGACTTTGCAGATAGAAGAAGTATGACAGTAGAGGACAATCAACAAACCACATGAAGCGGATAAATAAGGAATAAGCCTCATTTATATGTGTTAAAAACCAATTGGGATAGTACATATAACCACATTATTCAAATATAATGCATTATAGTTCAAAATGAATGAAGTGATACCAACTGTGAAGGAGGATTACAAATCAAATGCAATATGTGTATAAGTAGAAATAGAATCATTAGCTATGATATATGCATATACTTTTAACGAAATGAATCAATATTAGATATATATTCAAATATTATTTTCCAAATAGTAAAAAATAACTTGGCATATATATTTAAATCTTGTTTTCCACATAATAAGAAATAATTTTACTAGAGCATCAATACAAATATATTTATTGATAATAAAATTTAAATAAATGTATTGATACGTAAGTAACAAAATTTACAAAAATATTTTTATTGCTATATTTATTTAAATTAATAATTTAATCATGAGTGATATCTATAGGTTTAATCGAGATAATTTTTATTAGATGATCGCAATTAATTCTTATTATTATTTCAAATTTTTTGAGGAAAAATAGTTGCAGTCAATCTAATGTTTGATAGCAGATATGTCATTTCATTGTTATTTTAATTTTGTAAACAAATATAACTTGTTTCACGAATTATATAAATAATGGTATATCATTTAAATTAAAAATACATTTACTTGATATCTCTTAAAAAATATCATGTGTATATGATATTTAAACCTAAAACCAATAATAAATTTGAAAAATAAAAAAAACTCTTAATAAACCTAAGAAGTAAAAAAAAAACCCTAAAAATGATTAAACGTAAAAATACTAAAAATTTAAAATAATACATAAAATTATAAAAGTTCTAAAAATTACAATAATTCAAAATACATAAATAAAAATCTTTTAAAAACTAGTAAATCATATTTTTATTAAAATTATATATATTGGAGAAAAAAATTATATATGTATGACCAAAGGTCAATAATTATTAGAAGATAAAATTGAATAAAAAAGTTAAATATTTCATTACTAGTTCTCTCATAAGCAAGTGGCTCCAAAAAATCTATAATAAGAAAGAAAGTAAGATAAATAAGAAATCCTATAATGAACTTAGTGCTTATATTTGTATGATGATAGAGTAGGTTTCTAAGATTTTAAGAATTTCCTTACACAATTAGCTTATATTACACTTATTCTCACGTGTGTTTGCACATCTAAATATTTTTCTTATTTTTAGTTTAGGATAGCTCATATCTAGAAATGATGCGATGAAACAACCAGACTAAATACGAGAGTAACTTGACTATACAAGATAAATCTATTTAGTACTAAGAATTTGATATTACAAGGCGTATAGTATCTTGTCACACCCCGACCCGGTTTGGTCAGATCCCCATGATCAACCCACCACTCTCCCGGTTTATTATAGGATTTTCCCTTATTGTAAACCGTAAAGGATAAGGCGTCCTTTAACCTGCACATTTTCCTGGAATAGCATTATCAAAACTGCATGAAATTTAAAACTTTACATACCTATCTTACAGACATCTTAGTTGACGGTCTTTAAGGGGAGGCTTTCCAGTTTTTCTTGAAAGGGATATAAGGGAGGGGGTGAGTACGACTACTTAGTGAATGGGTTTTTAAAAGCTTTTGACTTTTAAGAAAAACATTTATATGGAGTATGCCAGACTCCTTTGTTTTCAAAAATCCCTTCATTTAAAAATTCAGGTTTTCCCACCATTTCTTATTTACCACGATGTGTCATCACCCAACACACATCCTTCATCATGAAGGTTATACACATTCACAAGTCAGTATCACTACTGAACCCGCTAGTAGCTTCGGAGCAACTTTTCCTGCCACCCGGATAAAAGTACGACCACTTCTACCCTAGGAATGAGTGGATGTACGTGACTTCCGACCCACAATCCCGAAATCACTTCTTCATGTCCGTATGAGGACAGAGACCTCATCTTGTCCCCACGCCGGTCTCATGTGCTTGGTGCTACTCTAGATTTCGCACAGACACCTGGAACAACGAACTACCCTGATATCCACCAGGTCGTCCAATGCCCTTAGGACTCATCACTACCCCTCATGGGCGTCTTGATGATCGCGTACTCATAGTGCATGTACAAACAATGTTTTCTTATATTGCCATATAATCTATGGTGCCACTAGTCCAACGGCCCCGACTCTCAACTCAACACGCAATTGTTTGTCTTGACTAGTCCGTCGACCTGTCAAATCGCACTGTCGCTAGTTGACTGAGCATGTCGGTCCTATCTTGGTACCATGGCCAAATAATTCACTTATTAAGTTTTATGGCACATATATCATGTTCGTTTACGAGCTCATGCTCGTGCCAACTTGCCTTGCGCCCACTGTACGAGATTTTCAAAATTGGGCATTTAGCCCCCAAGTTCCAAAAACGAGGCCCCTGGCCTATCAGATCTATTCGAGCTCCCATAGAGAAGGTCTCCCAAATTGTTTAAGCATTGGCACACAGTTAGGGGAGAGCACTTCCGACAAAACATATGTTTTCCCTATTGATTATACCGCTCGAGTATAAGGATACCTTTGTTCATAACCAATGAACGGGTTTTCAACTTCCCTCGAGGAAGTCTCATCATACCAACCGGGTATGATCTACTTATAATCGGTAAGTAGTTTTTTCGCATGATTTTCACATCACTTCCTCTAAGTAGCGATGTTTAAAATACCACTTAATAGTGGGTTTTCATATCGAGGTACTTATCATTCCCAACCGGGTATGATATAAAATTTTCACTCACAACCGGTAAGTCATTTTTAATTTTAAGTTGTGCTCATCATCCCAACCGGTTATGATGTTAGTAAACCCACTCACCTGTTAATGCCGTGAATTCCACTAGACCGGTTCTTTGTATTCACGCGAGCTTGTCCTTGCTGGCGTTCCCGGTATTTCGTATTCCTACATGATATGAACAATCTTGTTCATTATTACTCGGCATAACTGCCTTCATTCATTTCCAATGAATGAGAAAACCCAAACTTTTAGTTATTTGCAAATAGGTCCCTAAAGTTATTTCTCTTTAACTTTAAGTCCCAAATCTCGGTTTTTCCTCAAATTGAGTCCCATAACTTTTAAAATTTATCTTGGGACTTCAATTTATTCAATTTCACCAAAAAGGGGTTTAATTTCCCAAATTTCCAATTTGGTCCCCCAATTTTTCCAAAATTACCATTTTTCCCTTCCTTTACAAAAATGGTAAGTTTTGCCCCAAAAATTCCAAAATTCCTCAATTGATCCTCCAACATTATTTTCATGCCCAATTGACCCTCAATTTCATAAAATTGCATTTTGACCATTTGAATTTCGAAAATCCCCAATTTTTTTCCCTAATTTTAATTCTTCAACACTATCGAATTTGATTTCATCAAATTGACCGATAAAACACTTCTAATTGTTGAAATTGGAGTTAAAATTGAGTTCCTGCATGTTCATACGATTCTAAGAAACTTTGAATCGCATATTTTAATGCCTGAACGAGCTCAAACAGAGCTTCGTCGGAAAATAGACTATAGAGAGAGAAAGCTTCGATTTCTCACTAGTGAGGGCACAACAGTCTGAGCTTTCGATCTAGGAAGATAGCTCTAATCTTGAGGTTCATCCTAGAATCAAGAATCGCATCAATTGATGCCGAATTGAGTTAGAATTTCATTATTGAAATTCTGTCGGTTCTCTCTCTAGTACCGACCGAAAATTGCAGAGGGGAGCTGAATTGGTTTACCTTTCATTCGTAATTCGAACGTGGGAGGGCTGAGGAAGTGTTGGGAAGGGTTGGTTTGGCCTGAGGAGGGCTTGAAATGGCTGATTTCAGCTTGGCCGAAATAAGGCAGCTTCGGTCCGCTAGAGCTGCTTCACAATTCCATCATGTCGGCGCTTCTCCAACGATTCTCGGATTGACTGGAGTTTGCTACCAGATAGCTGTCTTTTCCCCGGTTCTAAAGAGCCTGACCTTTGTTCAAGTCAAAGCTCTAGTTCGAGCTTCACCGGGAAATTGAGCGGTAGAGAGAGAGAGAAGTGTTCGGGTGTGAGGAGAATGAATGGGGATAACCTCTTTATATAGGTGTAAAATCGTGTATTAAATGGGAGAGATTTATTACTAGTATTAATATTACCATAAATTATTGGTATTAATTCCAATAATTTAATTGGCTGGTTAACTGCCCCGCCTCCACCAGTCCCTTGGTTTAGGTCTTCTTAGGGCAATTGTCTTCTCGTGTACTCCTGTCCTTAACGTCATCTCACTGACCTTTTTAGGGTGTAGTCCTTTCTACTTCCCGGTCTTCCTTAGGTATGTTGGTCAGAGACTTTGATTTTTTATTTTTCTGCTTTTTCCAAAAGAGGTAGTACTTTAAAATTATATCACTTTTCCAAAGCAAGTTAGTCTTGGCCTCTGATACTTCCTTCCTTCAAGTAGTTTCTAATGAGGGGTTGGCTCCTTGCACATTTGATAACCAATGATTCCTTTTCACAACGCATTCCTTCTCTTCTTCACTCTCACTGTGTCATTCCCTAGAGTTTCGAGGGACATTTTTTTTTTTTGTGTTTGCCCCTTCTAAGAGGGTTCTAAGTATGCTTCTTATGTACCTTATCCCTATTCATGAGGTATCCTTCTCGGTTTGACCTTCTTAAGAAGTTTTTTGTATTCCTCTCATCTTTTCTTGAACTCTTTTTGAATTGTTTATGTAACCCGCTCCATGGTATCGGTCTCCAATCCTTCATGTCCTTTAGTAGGGTTGGGCATCTCTTCAGGTAATGTCCCATCATCATTCCCTTACATGGATTGTTGTGGTTCTTCCTTTCCTTCGAGTGGGGCTTTTTCCCGGGTTACTATTGGTTTGGTGCTTTACCGTTCTTGAGTCTGATCACTTTGACAGTTTTCTAGTTGAATCACCTTTGCTAGGGTCATGGAAAGAGTCTTCCTAGGTTTCTTAATTCCCTGATTCATCTTCCATAACTCGGATGCGACACTTCCTTAGTTTCTAGGATAGTGTGGGTTTGTTTTATTTTCCTTAGGCCAATTCCTAGTAAGATCACATCATTAGAAGATAGAGTTTTGGGGAATTTGAATCTTTTATTAACATGGGGATACAAAAAGGTTGGGCTATCAGCCCTATCACAGAAAATGGTCACAAATTAACTAGGGAGCTATGGAATTCTTGATAAGCATCCTCCTTTATACTTAGGGTTGTGCCATCAATAGGTCCTAGTACCATGCTCCAGGATGGTTACACACATTCGCAAGTCAGTAACACATTTAAAAATTCAGGTTTTTCCACCATTTCTTATTTATCACGGTTTGTCATCACCCAACACACATCCTTCATCATGAAGGTTACACACATTCGCAAGTTAGTAACACATTTAAAAATTTAGGTTTTTCCACCATTTCTTATTTATCACGGTTTGTCATCACCCAACACACATCCTTCATCATGAAGGTTACACACATTCGCAAGTCAGTAACACATTTAAAAATTCAGGTTTTTCCACCATTTCTTATTTATCACGGTTTGTCATCACCCAACACACATCATTCATCATGAAGGTTACACACATTCGCAAGTCAGTAACATGTGAAGGAGGATTACGAATCAAATGTAACATGTGTACAAGTAGAAATATAAGCTTAGCTATGATACCAAGTGTATGCATATACTTTTAACGGAATGAATCAATACAATGTATATATATTCAAATCTTATTTTTCAAATAGTAAAAAATAACTTGGCTCAAATCAATATTAGATATATATTCAAATATTATATTTCAAATAGTAAAAAATAACTTAGCTCAAATCAATATTATATATATATATATATATTCAAATCTTGTTTTCCAACTAATAAAAAATAATTTTGTCGGAGCATCAATACAAATATATTCATTGATCATAAAATTTAAATAAATTTATTGATATGTAAAACGTAATGTACAAAAATATTTTTACTACTATATTTATTCAAATTAATCATTTACTCGCGAGTGATATCTATAAGTTTAATCTAGATGATTCTTATTGGATCACATCAATTCATTCTTATTAATATATCAAAGTTTTTGAGAAAAACGTAGTTGCAATCAATCCAATGTTTGATAGGGAATATGTCATTTCATTCTTATTTTAACTTAGTAAACATATATGGCATGTTTAACGAGTTATATAAATAATAGTACATTATTTAAATTAAAAATATATTTGCTTGATATTTCTTAAAAAATATCATATTTATATGTTATTTTAACCTAAAACCAATAATAAATTTGAAAAAAAAATAAAAACTCTTAATAAACCTATGAAGTAAAAAAAAACCCAAAAATTATGCAATCTATATTCAAATCTTGTTTTCCACATAATAAAAAATAATTTTACTAGAGCATCAATACAAATATATTCATTGATCATAAAATTTAAATAAATTTATTGAAATGTAAATAACATAATATAAAAAAATATTTTTACTGCTATATTTATTCAAATTAATCATTTAATCACAGTGTAAAGATAATTTTTATTGGACAATCGCAATTCATTCTTATTATTATATCAAATTTTTTGAGCAAAAATAATTGCAATCAATCCAATGTTTGAAAGCAAATATGTCATTTCATTCTTATTTTAATTTCATAAACAAATATGACTAAATACGAGAGTAACTTGACTATACAAGATAAATCTATTTAGGACTAAGAATTTGATATTACAAGGCTTATAGTATCTAATAATCAAATGCCACATTATGTGTATATTTTTTATTTATATTGTTAAATCTTGTTTGTTTCATCATTATCATATTTTTATACCTCTCTCTTGGTTCATAATATTATGTTAAAATTTATTTTTTATTTATTTAAAAAATTATATTAATTTTATTACAATAATTGGAATATATTTTACTAGATTTAAAAAATGAATATGTTAATCATTTGTATGCAAAAAAACAATAGTACTAAAATTTTAGAAATTGTAAAATGGTTGTTTTTAATTAATGTATTAATCATTTCAGAAATTGTGCTGGAAATTTTGATTATTGTACACTAATTTACCATGTTCAAAAGCCAACACCCAACTAGTGAATAAATAGCGCGACTCTTAGTTGGGGCGAGGATGGGAATGGATGGAGTTTCCTCCGGGTTATATTTTTCACATATTAATATTAGATATATATTCAAATCTTATTTTCCACATATTAAAAAATAATTTTAGTGGAGTATTAATACAAGTATATTCATTGATCATAAATTTTAAATAAATTTATTGATATGTAAAAAAGATAATGTACAAAAATATTTTTACAACTATATTTATTCAAATTAATCATTTATACAACGAGTGATATCTTGAACCTTATTGGACGACGGCAATTCATTCTTATTATTATATCAAATTTTTTGAGAAAAAATGGTTGCTGTCAATCCAATTTTTGATAGCAAATATGTCATTTCATTCTTATTTTAATTTAGTAAACAAATATGACATATTTTACGAATTATAAAAATAATAGTATATTATTTAAATTAAAAATACATTTACTTGATATTTCTTAAAAAATATTGTGCATATATGATATTTAAATCTAAAACCAAAAATAAATTTGAAAAACAAAAAAAATTCTTAATAAACCTAAGAAGTAAAAAAAAACCCCTAAAAATGATTGAACCTAAAAATACTAAAAATTTAAAACAATACATAAAATTATAAAAGTTCTAAAAATTACAATAATTCAAAATACATAAATAAAAATCTTTTAAAAACTAGTAAATCATATTTTTATTAAAATTATATATATAATCGAGAAAAAAATTATATATGTATGGCCAAAGGTTAATAATTAATAGAAGATAAAATTGAATAAAGAAATTAAATATTCGATTTGGGAGATTGTTGAGTGTCATTTGGTCTATTTCACTACTAATTCTCATAAGCAAGTGGCTCCAAAAAAATCTATAATAAGAAAGAAAGTAAGATAAATAAGAAATACTATAATGATCTAAGTGCTTATATTTGTATGATGAGAGAGTAGGTTTCTAAGATTTTAAGAATTGTCTTACACAATTAGCTTATATTACACTCATTCTCATTTGTGTTTGCACATCTAAATATTTTTCTTATTTTTAATTTAGGATGATAGGTCATATCTAGAAATGATGGGGTGAAACAACCGGACTAACTTGATTATACAAGATAAATCTATTTAGTACTAAGAATTTGATATTACAAGGCCTATATATCTAATAATCGTATGCAACATTATGTGTATATTTTCCACTTAAATGGTTAAATTTGTTTGTTTCATCATTATCATATTTTTACATTTTTTTCTTGGTTCATAATATTATGCTAAAATCTATTATATATTTGATAAAAATTATATTAATTATAATACAATAGTTAGAAAATATTTTACTAGATTAAAAAAAATGAATATGTTAATCACTTTGCATGCAAAAAAACAATTGTACTAAAATTTGAGAAATTGTAAAATGGTTGTTTTTAATTAATGTATTAATCATTTTAGAAATTATGCTAATAAGTAATAAGAAATTGAATTATTGTACACTAATTTAGCATGTCCAAAATCGAACACCCAACTAGTGAATATTTCAAGCGAGGCTCGTTGTTGGGGCGGGGCCGGGAATGGAGCTTTCTCAAGCACTTGTTACTTAATTGCATTGGCGGAGAGAGTTTTATCTAAAAGCCAAGGTTAGTCTTGGTTTTATTTTTTTAAGATTAGTTATCAAAATGATAACATTAGGAAAAATTTTAAAATAACTTCGTTTTATTTAAGTTTTTGAAGTACTAAACAATATTATTTTATTATTCATAAGCAAAATATATATATATATATATATATATATATATATATAAAAGGGTCAAGTCTACCTTCGCCCAACTCAATTTGAATCTAAAATTTACAGTCCATTATAGTGTACTCTAACATTATTTTCAGATACAACTAAGTACACTAATTCACTCGTGTTAGGTAGGTGGCAAGTGCATATTTCAATTTTTTTAACATAACTATATGGGGATAATTAATAAAATAAATAAAAATATTATGGTAAATTTGATATAATGAATGAAAATTATGTTTTTTAGAATATATGAAATATATTTAGTTAAAATAGAAATATAATTAAATACTACAGCAAATAAGATATTAACCCTTTTAAAGGTGATCATATTGTTAAGGAAAATTAATTAGATTACTCTCCATTGAGAGACAATACACCATGATATTTTCAAGTATAAATGGAGTGCAAATGGAACTACTTCTTCATCATTGAAAACATGGAGAAAGAGGGAATGAGAAATAAGAAAAACAATAAGAATAACAAGTTTAAGGTAAATTATGACTTCTTAATTTTTTTTTATAGATGATGCATGTATGTACAATTATGTTTCATATTTTTTATTTGAGTTTATGTTGAGAGTCTAAAAGATAAATTCTTGTTTAGAGATGATATTGTGGTTAAACTTTATAGAGATAAAATGAGAATAATTTCATATGCAACTTTTTTTTGACACTATTCTTGCATTGGCACCTTTCATTTATATAAATTATCGAGTAGTGAGATAGGTTGATAGAGACGTTAAGCAATCCCTTTTAAATTTATTTTTTAAAAAATTTATAATATTTTACTCTAAATTAATTGTGCAATATTTTTACTAACTAAACTTTGACAGACTCAAAGTTACTGGAGAGTTCGTGAGTAAAAAGGAGGCAACCAATGAGCCCGAGAACTACAACGGGCAATCATTTTCCAACTCACCAAACCCTAGCTCCCTACCCTTCCCATCCTTCTTAAGGAAGGATGATGACCAAGAATGATGACAAAGAATGCTCCAATGATTCTCACCTCCCAACACACATTACTCAACCAACCATTCATTTTATACATTCACAACATTAGTTAAAAAGTTTTGATTACTATTTATATATTGGTACGACTGAAATGAAGATATATATATATATATATATATGAAAATTCACTTTATTTCTTTTCATTTAATAAATTTCTCCTAGTTGAATTGAATTATATATTTGTACTTGTATAACATTTAGTTAATAAGTTTTATGAGAGAATTTTCAATTCTAAATAATAAGTATAATAACTTAACAAGAACCTATATTGAGATATGTATATAAAAGCTATTTTTAACTTTATATATTCTACCTTATAACTATATTATTTACCTAGTAAACATACATATGCTACTCGTCAACTCTATTATTCACCTAGTAAACATATGCTACACTACCAATTTATCAGGCAATGAAATACAGAATAACTGACTTAGCAATAACTCAGAATTTTAAAGATTTGCTTGAAAAAGTGTTAGACTATAGATATTAATTAGAGTTTTTGTAAGAAATTTGTAAGATTAAAAAGAAATAATCTATAATTAATCTATATGTAAAAAACGTTTTTCAAATAACATACTTATGACCAATTATTTTCCTACAATTCTTTTTCAAATATCATAAAAATATTGTTAGAGAATATATGTCCAACAAAATATTAAAAAAAGCTTTTTGAAGAAAATATTCTCTCATTTATCTCACAATAATTAGTAATATTTTAGGAGACTCCTTAATATCTCATCAATTTACCTCAAATAGTAACAAATGCTTAAATGGTGTAGATTTTACAATGCCTCACCAATTTCTTGAAGTGTTGTTGTTTACTTTGCATATAGAAGTATGGCAGCAAAGGACAATCAACAAACCACAGGAAGCCGATCAATAAGGAATAAGCCTCATTCATATATGTTAAAAACTAACTAGAATAGTACATATAACCACATTATTCAAATGTAATATATTATTATAGATCAAAATGAATAAGGTGATACCAACTGTGAAGGAGGATTACAAATCAAATGCAATATGTAAAAGTAGAAATAGAATCATTAGCTATAATGTTAAATGTATGGATACACTTTTAATGGAATAAATCAATATTTCATATATATTCAAATCTTATTTCCCAAATAGTAAAAAATAACTTGGCTCAAATTAATATTAGATATATATTCAAATCTTATTTTCCACATAATAAAAAATAATTTTAGTGGAGCATCAATACAAATATATTCATTGATCATAAATTTTAAATAAATTTATTGATATGTAAAGATTTATTATATATTTGATTAAAAAATTATATTAATTTTATTACAATAGTTAGAAAATATTTTACTAGATTTAAAAAAAATGAATATGTTAATCATTTGCATGCAAAAAATAATAGTACTAAAATTTTAGAAATTGTAAAATGGTTGTTTTTAATTAATGTATTAATCATTTTAGAAATTGTGCTAACAAGTAATGGGAAATTGGATTATTGTACACTGATTTACCATGTTCAAAAGCAAACACCCAACTCGTGAATGGATGAAATTTCCTCCCGGTTTTATTTTTTTAAGATTAGCTATCAAAATAATATCATTTGAAAAAAATTATAAAATAACTTCATTTTATTTATGTTTTTGAAGTACCAAATAATTTTATTTTGTTATTACTAAGCAAAAAAAAATATAAGGCCCGGTCTAATTTATAATATTTAACTTTGAATTAATTGTACAATATTTTTATTAACTAAACTTTGACAGACTCAATATAACTGGAGGGTCTTGAGTAAAACGGACTCAAAGAATGAGCCGAAGAACTACTAAGTGGGCAGTCATTTTTCAACTCCCCAAACCCTAGCTCCCTACCGTTCCCATCCTTCTTAAAGAAGAATGGTGATGAAGAATGATGATAAAGAATGCTCTAATGATTCTCACCTTCCAACACATATTACTCAACCAACCATTCATTATACATGTCCACAATATTAGTTAAAAAGTTTTCATTACTATTTATATATTGGTGTGAATGAGATGAAGGTATATATATTTTTATGTATGAAAATTCTCTTTATTTCATTTAATGAAATTCTTCTAGTGATTGACTTATATATTTGTACTTGCATAATAATTAGTTAATAAGTTTTATTAGAGAATTGTCAATTCTAAATGATAAGTATAATAACTTAACAAGAATCCATATTGAGATGTGTATATAAAAATAATTATTAACTTCATATATTCTAACTAATGACTATATTGTTCACCTAGTAAATATATGCTATAATTCCAATTTGGTTAAAATCAAAAGATAATTTTTTAATAGTTCAATATGTAAGGTTACATATACATGACATTTGTTCCATTTTAGTAGCAAGCAAATGGAGAATAACCGAGTTAGCAATGACATGAAATTTTAAAGATTTGCTTGAAAAAGCGTTGAACTATGGATATTAATGAGTAAGTACGATGGGTATTTTGATACTCATGGCAAGAAAGGCACTTGAAATGAACTTGTCATGCATGAGATTGATTGACTAATAGTGTAGAAATATAGAAAATTATGGAGTTAGTGGAGTAATATAATATACTATTGTGATGAGATGCATACTTGAGTTGTCCTATATTATACAATCTTGACTTTACAAAGATATCTTGTGATATTAGGGATAACACTATCTACTCGTATTCGATATGATTTATTTCCGATAAAATTTGAGTATTTATGTATCTAGTGTCGGGTCCGAATTTATTAGTACTCAAACCTAAACTCGAACCCAAAGCCCTTAAACCTAGATCAAGCATCCACAACTCATGTAAACCCTAATCCCGAGCCCCTGACGTAGCCCTCCTCCGAGTAACATAGCCCTACGCACCTGACCTCCAAACTCGAATAAATAAATAAATCAAGAATACAAGTAATCAATTAAAAATCACAATTGGGTTAGATATACCCATTCAAGTGATGTTAAACTATTCAAATTTTAAAATTTGGTATTCTATTTATATATATTGCTTATATACTAATTAAAACAATCTATTTAATTTGATACGAGTCGGCCCATTAGAGTCATGTTGACTCATTTGAATCGGGTTGTTCAGTATAGTTTTTGAAATTAGGAACCTCATTTAAGTGTATAGTAGAAATACAAATCAAATAAATATTGTGGATTTGGAATAATTTTGCTCATTTAAATCGGGATGGTTAATTCGATTATTATTTGTGTATTGTTCTTACACTAATCAAATCTATATGGTAAGGCTTATGACAGGTCGATACATTAGGGCTGATTAAACACTTGAATTCGGTGGTCTAATTCGGGTTTTGAAACTCGAAACCCCATTTATGTGTATAGTTAAGATACGAGTTAACTGAATATTATGAAATCGAATATGTCGACTCATTTGGGTTAGGTTGACTATTGGCCCAATATGGTGAAGGTGACCAACTCATGTTTAAGTTTACAATTTAATAATAATTATGATTGAAAAATAAAATTTGACTTACTTCGAAAAAACCTATTTTTTTAACCCTACTCAACTCAAATTAATTCAACATGGGATATATGTGAGTACGGATTCGCTCGATCCGCACGTGAATTAATGAGAGTTTTTGTAAGAAATTTGTAAAATTAAAAAGAGATAATCTATAATTAATCTATATGTAAAAAAACATTTTTCAAATAACATACTTATCTTTTAAATATATTTGATACCAATTATTTTCTTACAATTTAATCTCAAATATCATGAAAATATTGTTAAAAAATATATGTTACACAAAACTATAGAAAATCACTCTGAAGACAATATTCTCTCATTTTTTTTAGAATAGCTAGTAAAACTTTAGGAGAAACCTTAATATCTCTAAATTTTATCTCAAATAACAACAAATGTATAAATAGTGTAGATTTTACAATGCCTTAATAATTTCTTGAAGTGTTGTGGTTCACTTTCCAGATATAAGAAGAATGGCACTAGAGGACAGTCAACAAATCACATTAATCAGATAAATATGGAATAACCTCATTCATATATGATAAAAATAAGTTGGGATAGTACATATAACCACATTGTTCAAATATAATGTATTATAGTTTAAAATGAATGAAGTGATACCAACTGTGAAGCAGGATTACTAATGTACAAAGTAGAAATATAAGCTTAGCTATGATACCAAATGTATGCATATACTTTTTAATGGAATGAATCAATTCAAGGTATATATATTCAAATCTTATTTTTCAAATAATTCCATAAACAAATATGACTTGTTTCATAAATTATATAAATAATAGTATGTTATTTAAATTAAAAATACATTTACTTGATATTTCTTAAAAAATATCGTGTATATATATGATATTTAAACCTAAAACCAATAATAAATTTGAAAAACAAAAAAACTCTTAATAAACCTAAGAAGTAAAAGAAACCTAAAAATGATTGAACCTAAGAGCCATGGATGAAGTTTCCTCCTGGTTTTATTTTTTTAAGATTAGCTATCAAAACAATAACATTTGGAAAAATTATAAAATAACTTCATTTTATTTATGTTTTTGAAGTACCAAATAATATTATTTTGTTATTCCTAAGCAAAAAAAATAAAATATAAGGGTGTGGTCTACTTTCGCCCAACCAGATTTGAACCTAAAAATTAAGGTGATCAAGTACAGTGTAATCAAACATTATTTTCAATTACAACTAAGTACACTAATTCACTGGTGCTAGTTAGGTGGTAAGTACTAATTTCAATTTTTTTGACATAGCTATATTTGTATAATTTGATTAAAAATATTTGTTAGCTCATTAAAATAAATAAAAATATTATGGTAAATTTGATATAATGAATGAAAATTGTATTTTTTTTGGAATATATGAAATATATTTAGTTAAAATTGAAATATAATTAAATATTACACTAAATAAGATATTAACCCTTTTAAAGATTATCATTTGTTAAGGAAAAATAATTAGATTACTTCCCAATTGAGAGACAATTCACCATAATATTTTCAAGTATAAATAGAGTGCAAATAGAACTATATCTTCATCATTGAAAACATGGAGAAAGGGGAATAAGAAATAAGAAAAGCAATAAGAATAACAAGTATAAGGTAAATTAGGACTTCTTAATCTTTTTGATAGATGATGCATGTATGTACAATTATATTTCATATTTTTTATTTAAATTTATGTTGAGAGTATAAAAGATAAATTCTTGTTTAGAGATGATATTGTGGTTAAACTTTTTAGAGATAAAATGATAATAATTTCATATGCAACTATTTTTTACACAATTCTCACATTGACACTTTTCATTTATATAAATTATCTAGTTGTGAGATAGGTTAATAGAGACATTAAGCAATCCCTTTTAAATTTATAATATTTAACTCTAAATTAATTATGCAATATTTTTACTAACTAAATATTGACAGACTCAAAGTTACTGGAGAGTCGTGAGTAAAAGGGACGCAAAGAATGTGCCAGAGAACTACAGTGGGAGGGAGCCCTTCCCATCCTTCCTTAAGAAGGATGATGACGAAGAATGATGACAAAGAATGCTCCAACTATTCTCACCTCCCAACACACATTACTCAACCAACCATTCATTTTATACATCCACAACATTAGTTAAAAAGTTTTGATTACTATTTATATATTGGTCGGAGATGAAAATATATCTATATATATATTTATGTATGAAAATTTACTTTATTTCTTTTCATTTAATAAATTTCTCCTAATTTAATTGAATTATATATTTGTACTTGTATAACATTTAGTTAATAAGTTTTATCGAAGAATTTTCAATTCTAAATAATAAATATAAGAACTTAACAAGAACCTATATTAAGATATGTATATAAAAACTATTTTTAACTTTATATATTCTACTTTATAACTATATTGTTTACCTAGTAAAGATATATAAGTCACTGGTCAACTCTATTATTCACCCGTAAATATTTTCTACACTATGATTAATGTCAAAAAATAATTTTTTAATTGTTTAATATGTAAGGTTATATATAGGTGATATTTGTTCCATTTAAATGAGAGTTTTTGTAAGAAATTTGTAAGATTAAAAAGAGATAATCTATAATTAATCTATATGTAAAAAATATTTTTTAAATAACATACTTATCTTTTAAATATATTTGAGACCAATTATTTTCATACAATTCTTTCTCAAATATCATAAAAATATTGTTAGAGAATATATATCTCACAAAACATTAAAAAAAAAAGCTTTTTGAAGAAAATATTCTCTCAGGTCGTTATATTTAAGTTTTAAAGTTTCAAATAACGTTATTTTTTAATTGGTAAGCAAAAAAATTAAAATATATGGGTCGAGTCCACCATTCCCAAACCCTAGTTTGAACCTAAAAATTAAGGTCAAATAAAGTTGACTAGAACATTATTTTCAATTACAACTAAGTGCACTTGTGATAAATAATTATTTTTGACCTACCTATATAAGTTTGATTGGACAATAAATAATTGTTGGTTCATTAAAATAAATAAAAATATTGTGATAAATTTGATATAGTAAACGAAAATTATATTTTTTTAGAATATACAAAATATATTTAATTAAAATTGAAATATAATTAAATATTACACTAAATAAGATATTAACTCTTTTAAAAATGGTCATGTTGTTAAGGAAAAAGAAATAAATTACTCCCCATTAAGAGATAATACACCATGATATTTTCAAATATAAATGGAGTGCAGATGGAACTACTTCTTAATCAATGTGAAAACATGAAAAAAGGGGAATTAGAAATATGAAAAATAATAAGAATAACATGTCTAAGTTAAACTGTGACTTCTTAAACTTTTTATAAGTGATGCATATATGTGCAATAATGTGTCATATTTTTTTATTTGAGTTTATGTTGAGAGTATAAAAGATAAATTCTTATTTAGATATGATATTTTGGTTAAACATTTTAGAGATAAAATGAGAATAAATTCATTTTCCATTTTTTTACACTATTCTTGAATTGGCACCTTTCATTTATATAAATTATCTAGGTTTGACATAGGCTGATAGAGACGTTAAGAAATCCCTTTTAAAATTAATTCCGAATTAATTATGCAATACTTTTACTAACTAAACTTTGAAATACTCAAAGTGACTGGAGGGTCGCTAGTAAAACGGACACAATAAAAGAGCTCGAGAACTACAGTGGGTAGTCATTTTCCAACTCCCCAAACCCTAGCTCCCTTACCTTCCCAACACACCCTACTCAACCATTCGTTATACATATCCACAACATTAATTAAAAAGTTTTTATTACTATTTATATATTGGTGTGAGTGAGATGAAGATATATATATATATATGAAAATTCTTTTTATTTCATTTAATTTAATAAATTTCTTCCAGTTTGATTGAATTATATATTTGTACTTGTAAAACATTTTGTTATTAAGTTTTATTGGATAATTTTTAATTCTAAATAATAAGTATAATAAGATAACAAGAACCCATATTGAAATATGTATATAAAAACTTTTATTAACTTTATATATTCTACCTTATAACTATATTGTTTACCTAGTAAATATACATATGCCACTGGATAACTCTATTGTTCACCCGGTAAACATATGCTACACTACCAATTAGTGTATTTATTGTCAGTCCGAATTCATTTGGACTCAAACCTAACCACGAACACAAAGCCCTTGAACCTAGATCAAGCATCCACGACTCATCCGAACTGCTCGATCGAGCAACCCCGATCCTGACCACCGATGCAGCCCTCCTCCGTGTAGCATAGCCCCACGGACCCGACCTCCGAACTCGAATAAATAAATAAATCTTGAACATGATTAATCAATTAAAAATCACAATTAGGTTAGATATACCCATTTGACTGAGGTTAAACCATTCAAATTTTAAAATTCGGTATTCTATTTATATATATTGTTAGATACGAATTAAAACAATCTAGTTAACTCGGAGAAGTATAGTTTTTGAAATTGGGTACCTCATTTAAGTGTATAGTACAAATACAAATCAAATAAATGTCATGGATTTGGAATGATTTTGCTCATTTAAATCGGGATGTTTAATTCGATTATTATTTAATATTCTTACACTTATCAAATTAATATGGTAGACTTAAAATGTGTCGATATCTTAGTGTTGATTAAACACTTGAATGGGGTGGTCTAATTTGAGTTTTGAAACTCGAAACCCCATTTATGTGTATAGTTGAGATACGAATTAAATGTATATTGTGGAATTAGAATATGTTTACTAATGCCCATCATGGTGGAGGTGACTAACTCATGTTTAAATTTACAATTTAATAATAATTATGGATGAAAAATAAAATTCGGCTTACTTCCAAAAATTCCTATTTTTTAACCCTACTCAACCCGAATTAATTCAGCATCTCATCTATGTGAGTATGAATTTGCTCGATCTGCACTGGCATTGGGTTCGGATATTGTAGAATTTGACACGACTTGTATAAATTGTTAACCTTATGTGTTATAGTGGATGACTTGAATTAATGAGAGTTTCTGTTAGAAATTTATAAGATTAAAAAGAGATAATCTATAATTAATCTATCTGAAAAAAAATATTTTTCAAATAACATACTTATCTTTTAAATATATTTGAGACCAATTATTTTTCTACAATTCTTTTTCAAATATCATAAAAATATTGTTAGAGAATATATGTCCCACAAAACTATGGAAAAACGCTTTTTGAAGAAAATATTCTCTTATTTCTCTCAGAATAACTAGTAATATTTAGGAGACTCCTTAATATCTCACCAATTTACCTCTAATAGCAACAAATATATAAATGGTGTTGATTTTACAATGTCTTACCAATTTCTCCAAGTGTTGTTGTGACTTTGCAGATAGAAGAAGTATGACAGTAGAGGACAATCAACAAACCACATGAAGCGGATAAATAAGGAATAAGCCTCATTTATATATGTTAAAAACCAGTTGGGATACTACATATAACCACATTATTCAAATATAATGTATTATAGTTCAAAATGAATGAAGTGATACCAACTGTCAAGGAGGATTACAAATCAAATGCAATATGTGTATAAGTAGAAATAGAATCATTAGCTATGATACTAAGTGTGTATACATATACTTTTAATGAAATAAATCAATATTAGACAATCAACAAACTACATGAAGCGGATAAATAAGGAATAAGCCTCATTTATATATGTTAAAAACCAATTGGGATAGTACATATAACCACATTATTCAAATATAATGTATTATAGTTCAAAATGAATGAAGTGATACCACTATGAAGGAGGATTACAAATCAAATGCAATATGTGTATAAGTAGAAATAGAATCATTAGCTATGATACCAAGTGTATACATATATATTCAATAGTAAAAAATAACTTGGCATATATATTCAAATCTTGTTTTCCACATAATAAGAAATAATTTTACTAGAGCATCAATACAAATATATTAGTTGATAATAAAATTTAAATAAATTTATTGATATGTAAGTAACAAAATGTACAAAAATATTTTTATTGCTATATTTATTCAAATTAATAATTTAATCATGAGTGATATCTATAGGTTTAATTTGTTCAGCAGCTTTTGGCTCAGTTCACCCATTTCTTGACTGATTCTTGAGAAAATAAAAATACCTAAAATTTCTAAATTCAATTTCCCATTGAATTAGCTCAAGAACCATTCCATTTGGATTTATTTTGACCCCTTAAAAATTTGGGGAGTTTTGTGACTACTCCTAGCCTGAACTCGACCTGAACTGGTTTCCATCCTGCTTCTTTCCAATCCTCACCCTCATGGGGTGCTCTCACTTGTTTTCCAAGCCACTTTACCCTTATTATCTCTTTCATCAATACCTCTCAGTTTAGTTCCCCAGTTAACTTTCCGTCTCCTGATTTGATCATTTCCCGGTTCATCTCTTCCTAGTGGCTATGCCTTGGGAAATTCCCAGGTGTTACACTATTAGTGGCTATGCAATATTTCTCAGCCACAATCGTATCTTCTAGAGTTACAAAAAATAACATAATATCACACGTTCTAATACATAAGCCGAATATAAAAGTATTGGTAATTGAACAATTTATCTAATTTGGATCCAATCTCTTCTTCAATAACTTAATCTACAGCTTTTGACTTCTTCTACACTCTGGCACGACAACTTGTTAGCTATCTATCTCATGGCTAACCATATTTTTTTATGCTCGCACTAAATATATTGAGATCAACTATCAATTTGTTCGGGAACAAGTCAGTCGTTGTCTTCTTAATATTCGTTTTATTGGCAGCGATGATCAAATAATTTATCTACTCATCAAAGGTTTATATTCTACTTGCTTCCATATTTTTCGGGATAAACTCAATTTTCGTGAACTCCCCTTGAACTTACGAGGAGTAATAGACATGCTAATATTGAGAATAAATGTTAAAATATTATAATATATTAATATACTACTTAGGTAGTTATAATATATATGATATAATCTCATTAATTAAGATTATATCATATATATTATCGTATTATTTTTTTCTAATTTTATGTCATTATAAATCTATAAATAGGTACTCATTTATGTAATTTAATGAATTATTTATCAATAAACAATTCTTACTCTGAGTTATGTATATGATCTACCAAACCTATGTTTTAATATCTTATATTCCCTTATTCTAGATTTCTATAGGGTTCACTCGTTAATTTACATAATGTTCCCTCTCGGATCCCCACTAATCAAAACCGTCTTTTCAAATTTTTTATTTTCTTATTCGAGAAATGATTTCTCAATTGATGTAATTTGATCTCAATTCTTGTTTGAGATTCTAATTCTCATTTTAAACTTAATTTTTGATCCAAGAGTTATATTTTTATTTTTGGTAAATCTTGGTGTTACAATTTACTTAAAAATTTACATCAAAGAAATGAGAATCACAGTAAAATAAAATTGATCATGTATACATAATTTTTTCATAATTTTTCATATTTGAGATTCTTAAACATGAGTTATTCATGTCCAACTTTTGCAGTGATGGTGGGAGGTGTAGTGTAGGGAGGTATCCAAACCCATAAAAGAATTGAGATAGAGGTAGGAAAAATTCGAGTAGCAATTGTCATGTTTTGAATGTTGGGCATATATGCAAATGTAATATGTAGCATTTTGAGAAATTGTACTTGGAACTAATCAAGTATGTAAAGAAATTGAGATAGTTGTTACTTTGAGAACGGCATACTTGCAAGAAAAAAAATTAGCAAAATCGATAGAGATATTTGATTCTTACTCTTAAATACTTTAATGCCATGAAAATCTTATAAAATTAAGAATATTCTATAATATTGAAATAGTGGCCACAATTTATGTAAGTCGAGCTATTACTATATAGATAGCATATAAATAAAAAGAAAATAATTAAAATATTCATTTTACTATTTAGTTCTATATTACATTGAGTATTATCGGCATATTTATCAACTTTATTTTTATTTTTTTATTTAAAGTGAATGATAGATAGAATTATTGAATTGATAGTGGAGAGGGAGATTTGTAATATCATGTAAATTTTGATAAGTGACTTAAAGTTACTTATTTAAGCCCAAATCTATCAAAATAGAAAATAAAAAATAGTAGTTATAGTTCAAACTATCATCTATCTACTTTTGACGCTAAAGAGTCCCACATAGAGAATACGTGAAAAAACACTATACCAAGAGTTTACTTACCAATTGTTATATCTAATTCAAAAGTATTTGTTTTAGAACATATTTATGTAATTGTAAAAAAATATTTAATTTTTATAAGAATTAGGATAAATCACTTAGCAAATTAAATAGTTTAAATTAACTTCAAAGAGATTATTGTCAAAATGATCAATGTGCATTTGATGTAATTTTTTGTGAGTAAGATATTGTGCATGTGGAGTATTCATTTAATCTTTCTCATTTTCCATACAATTATCTTATAGGTAAAAATATTGGTTTTTAATTCAACCTACACTTGAAAGGGAACCGAGCACATATGAACACACGTACTTTTTTATAATCTTTTAATATAATTAATTATTTATTCCAAAAATTGACGTATTTTGACATAAACATTCTATTAATATGTCATGCCTAATTCTCGTATGAGCTGAATTTTAAAAAAATAATATTATTTTACTAGAATCTGTTTTAGATTAAAATATTACTAGAAGTTAAAATATTAAGGTTTAGATAAATTGAATATTAATCTATTTTCATTTACTTTATATGATATATATATTTAGTATATTTTATTTTAATAGTAAATGTGGGAGTCATTAGAAAAGTAGATAAAAACAGTTAATACTCCATATCACATTTCATTTTTGCTAAAGAATAAAGTAATGTTTTATTAATTGTACTAGTATATAAAACTAGATTTGATTAAAAATTATGGGTAAATGTGGTAAGCTCAACTTTGAATTTACTCCATTGTATACAAGTACAATTTAAGATATTATGTTGATATTTGAATAATTCAATGAGAAACAAATTAATAATTATCATTTTCAATTTGCATTAATTTACATCCAATTTTTTCATGAAATGAATTAAATCATTTAAATGGGTGATTATTTTCTCCAAATTAAAATTTTAATTTATTTTTTAAAAAATAAATGATTTAAAATAAATTTAGAAAAATATATAAACATGATATATTTGCAGATAATCTATATATTCTACCGGTTGATTACTATATTTGTTATATAAATATTTCAAATTCGTATAAAAAAATATTTTTTTTCCTATTGGTACAAAATATGAACCTAATGCAACAGGTGACACAGCATCTATCAACTAAATGTTCTATTAAAAATCAAATAAAGTGGAGAATAAATCTTATAAATAATAGACATTAAACATATTTTTTTACTAATGTGGAACAAAAAAGTTTTTATACCAATTTAAAATATTAAGAACAATTAATGTACTATCCAATTAGTTATGCCTAATTTGACTATTGATAGATTTTCTACTAAAAAGAGAGAATTTATAAATTTATTCCATTATTGACTTTTTTTTTTTTTACATTGTGAGTCTCAATACATACTTATATAACAGTCTCATCTATTTCATGTTCAATTAACCCTTCAAACGTTGAGTCGAGTGACCATCATCAAGCCACATCTCACACTCAACAAGTTACAAGAGAAGAAAAGATGTCGAAAAACAATTATACCACTGATTTACTTACAAACTGTAACTTCTGCAACAAAAGTCTTTGTTCTATCGACATATACATGTGCATGTAAGTAATGTTCAATATTTATATGAACTTTGTATAATTATCATTTGTTGGGATAAATTTATTTGCAAATTATATGATATAAATTAATTAAAAAATTATCATAAAAATATTTTTATACAGGTTGTGTCGTATTTATTTATTTATTTTTTCTAAAAAAGTGTTAATTTATAATATAATTAAAAATTAAATAAAATAGAAAAGTACAACTTAAAAAACTTATAAATATTTTTTCAAGTAAATATGAACTTAATTAAAAATCAATACTTTACTATTGATAAAATAAGTTTTCTATATCATTGAAATATCGTAATTTTATTTCATATAGAAGATAAAAATGATCTTTAACGAGCTTAAAGTCTAACACTAAAACATCATAGTTTTCATTATTCTCTTAATTTTATTGATTTTGTTGGATTTATACCCATTGATGTTTGCTTGGCACTCACACAGAAAAATGTGGATTATAGGGATACGGGTTTCTGCAGCGAGAATTGCCGTTATAAATACATGAATAATAATGGGATTGAGATTCCCCATACACCCTCCCAAGAAGGGGATGATCCAATTGAAAATGCCATTTTGTGGATAAAGAAAGCAGTAGATAAAGTAATGGATTGGTTAACCGAGGAGGAGGAAAAGGAGGAAAAGGAGGAGGAGGAGGAAGAGGAGGAGGAGGAGGAGGAAAACGACGAAGAGGAGGGACAGGAGGAAGAAAATGAAAATTGAAGTTTATAAATTTTATAATAATTTGATATATGAGAGTAGTTTTTAGAATATATATATATATTTATTTATTGTATTTGATATAATTTTAATTAGTTAATATTATATAATAATATTTTAAAATTATTTATTTATTTATATTATTTTAAAATTAGAAATATATTTATCTTTTATTTACTTTATTGAATCATTATTAATACAAACATATTTTTATAATTATATCTATTTTATGTCTTAATATGTCCTCATTTGATCATACAAACGTTTGTCTATTTTTCGTTCTTTCTTGTCCATTCAATATGTGGTACAAGACTCAACCCCATTTCCTTCTCTCCAAAAAAAAAACACCCCTTTTGCATTGGCCCTCACTTTCTTTTTCTTTTTGCACAATAATTAGCCCTCACTGTCAAGACTCAACCATTTTGAGTGACTATAATAAATTAATGCGACTTCAAGTGCTTTGAACGTCAAATAACTTTATTCCCATCCAACTCATTCTCATTTTTTATATTAATTGTCATCATCATCTACCCCAATACCGCATAACCATCCCCCATCCAATTCAATTTTCTACTTATTTGAATTCCTATTATCATTGAGTTTAATAAGAAAAGTAGTGTTTTATCAATTATAATAATGAGCCTATCTTTAACTTAATAAAAAACAAAAACAATTGTATATTCCTTATACTATTTGAATAGAAAATAACTCAATAAAATATAAGTGTCAAATAGAAAACTACTTATTTTTCTTTTATAATAGAAATTTACTTTCTTTACACATTATCTCAGATGAATAGAAAACAATTTAAATATCTACTATTTAAATCGAATAAAAAAATAATTTTCAATACTTATTATTACATCTAATTACAAGTTTCTGGATTAGAGTGACATCTCTATGTTACAGTGGTGTTATGAAATGTATATATATACTATTTCAACCGAATAAAAAATAATTTTTAATTTTTATTATAACGTCTAATTACAATATTGTGAATTACAACCACGTATATGTTTTAGGGTGTTATGAGATGAAGATCCAAAAACATTAATTATGGTTCTCATTCTAAAAACCAACCAATTTCTGGATTGTAATAGGAAGAAAATGATTAAATATTATGTTTAAATATATTATTATTTTTTATAAGTTTATTTATTTCTGAAAATTTACTCATGAAATATATAATTTCACCTACCACCCAAATCTTTATGTTTAATTAATAAAAAAAATATTATATTAACATTTATGCTCATATTGAAGACATAATATCACATCCTAGCCCGATTATTTTAGTCGGGATCCGTGTAACTCAATAATCCCCTAATATTATAATTATAAATACTTTCACTAAATTAATATCGATAGTATCACTACTTAGAACACTGTAACACTTTTTAAATATTTAGCAGAAATTTTAAATTTTTATTTCAAAGTTACTCATGGTAAACCTTGATTTTCTAAAAAATCATTACAATAATTGTAGTATTATAAGGAAAACGAACATTCGTAGGTAACGAACGAGATTACCTCGAGAAGGGTGTGCCTCAGGTATGACATTCCCCTTCTTGGTGCGCTTCCTCGACTTATATGCACATATGTTTAGGGAGTGGTAAAATAATAGTTGATTGAGTGGGACATTGACGCCGTGCCACTAAATGGATAATGATCCGTATCTTTCACATAAACTACTAAGCATGAATTTCTATTTACTTTACTCATATTTATTTCTACGAGTCTCATAGTTTACTTTCGCTACTTGAGACAAGTTTCTTGGACCTTTAGACTCGTAGTCTAAGCTACAACTGGGTTATCCTCGGTCTACCCTTTTCATTTTACACCTCTAGTAGTTTATATGCAAACACCGGGATTTAGTCTCGCATGCATCCATGACCTATTCACGGACGATACTTCCGGGTTACTGACAACCCACTCCTTGACCTGATAATTGAGGACTCATGACCCTAAATAAAACAATCATAGAATTAGAATGTATTGCCACTCATGCAATACTAGATCGAAAACTGAAGTGTGGGATGCCCAATGTACTCCTAACACAAATAATACAATACTTGTGTTGTCTCATAGTTTGGTGTCTTAGCACCCATGGTCATAGGAGCCTCGCGATTGCTCTCCCGCTCAAGATAGGCACTCAGGCCCGCACACAAATGGGCTACTCAGGCCATATGTATATATCATCCCCGTAATGTACCACCCACTTGGACGATACCAAACTAAGAAACTAGAGTGTGGGGGTCGTGAATTCCCTACCACAAATGACACTATCACGTGTCGTCTCATAGCTGGGTGCCTTGGCACCTGGGGTCATGGCCGCTTAACTGCCTCTCGTTGGCCCATGTCCCATACATATGCGACTCAATTTTCTCGTCATCTCATCGCAATGATGTAATAGGATGGTATCCGTACATCATTTGGATGTCCCAAGAAAATTGGAAGATATCACACATTGTACTCCCCAATCTTCTTTCCATTTTCCCTTGGGTGACGGCACAACAACTAAGTTGTCCATCTGTTGCCCCTCCTAAACCGGTATTCACAAAAATAAACAATATGACCCATAGTCATAACTGTGGCACTCATGACCACTCTTGTAATGGTGCTTAATGCATCTCGTTACTAGGAGCTTGACGTATATCTCGCTTGACTTTCCCCCAAATCGCACACATACAATTATGCATCAAATCAACATGCTAAACATGGAGATGCTTAGGAGTCTGGGCCCTCATTGGTCAAGTCCCTAAAATCATGAAAACAACACCAGGAGTCCAACCTATCACGGGGCCATCCTCCAAAAATCACACAATTTTTCCATCCATCCTTAGATTCGTGTCTCACAACATGTTTTGGGATCCGATCACTAACCAGCACATTAAGCATACTGGGAGTTTAGCCCCTTATTGACTATCTCTCCAATTCACACAAGGCTCTAAGCCATACACCTTTCCCTGGTTTCTTGGGACCAATTTTAGATCACATGCTCGACCCTATGACCGATTTGTATTTATCCTTTCAAAATTATATTTGTTTTAATGGACATGATCTTATTCATTTGCACAACTTATATGAGTTTCTAAAGCCATCTTTCTACTTAGAATCACACAACATATTAATTAATGCCCTAGTCGGTCCAATAGGACTCTCTATTAAACCAATCACCTCAATTTCATGGAACTTGTTTGTCTCGCGAGGTGTCTGGAATCCCGTTCTTGATTCCGCATGAGTGCTTTTTGCGTTATCTACAAGGTATAGAAATACTATAGTTAGTCTCTCTCTATTGATCATTCGTAGTCTACTTTATCGTACTCTCTTTACAGCTATGTCGGTTACCCCTTTTGGGTTCCGGTTACTCGACTCATTAGTCGGTAACCTGACCTTTTGTCTAATCCTCTCTAAGGTTAACTTCTCGGTCCTAGGCCCCTTCTCCTATTACCTAGCACTTAAGGAAGTGCCCATATTTTCTTGACTAATCACCTAGTGATTCAATTTTTTTACTCTCCCATTTGAACCTTAATTTGGGCAAAATTATCATTTTGTCCTTATACTTTAAATTTCCTCATTTTTGTAACTTAGACTTTCTCAAGTTCTTCAATTTGGTCCCTCAAGTTTATTTGTGTCCTATTTTGGTCCCTAGTAGGCATTGGAAATATTTCAAGCCTTATTTCTTACAATTTAACGAAAAACCCATAAATTTTGACAAAATTACCATTTTGCCACTTTTGTTAAGGAATTAGGCTTCGAGTTCCATTTGACCCCCAATTTCCTCATAAAGGTCCCTAAACTTTCTTTAACTATGTTTTAGGTTCTTGGAATTCCCAAAAGTTTCCTTTTGGTCACACAAATACTCATATTTGCACTTTAGATCTTAACTTTACTTTATTAAAAACAGGTCCCTAGACATTTCACCATAGGCAACCACGCTCCCCAAACTTCAAAAAACTACCCAATTAGTCTCAAAACTTTTTCTTGACCATTAGGGATCCCATTTAGCTCCTTTCAAGTCTTTTCATTTTGGACTCGACCTTCGACCCACAACTAAAGTGTCTCTAAAAATTATCAAATTAAGTAGAGAGGTTCCCCTAGACTCCATCTAGCCCATCGTAAAGTTTTTTTGACTGGAGGTGACCTAATTACTTCGATCGGGCTTGATCATAAACATGGACTGTCACACCCCGACTCTGTTTGGTCGAAACCCTGTGAACAATCCGCCACCTTCCATTATGCTATTCAGGTATTTCCACCGAGTTAGAATAAGGAAAGTAAAGGCGTTCATTTAATCGATTTTTCCAAAACAGAGATATCAAAGCAACTTAAGGGTGAGCTCGTACCTGATCGAGTGACGTTTTCCTTACTCATTGTCCACTGTCCTCACAACTTGTGTACCTCCCTGAAAATGCTTAAGGGAGGGGGTGAGTTTCATAACTCAGTGAGGGGCTAGCTATCAAGGTACTTTAACTTTTATATTTGAAATTTATCCATCAGTTGATTTCACACATCATTCAACTGCCATTTATCTTAAAGGGGTTCATACATTCACAGAGTAATCCTCGACTGCTCCACTTGTGGACCAGAGAGCCTTTATCATCTACCCTGATAGAAGCCCATGACTTCTACCTTGAGTCTAAGTGGAAACCAGTTGTCCGACCCTAATACATGAATAATACTTCGTGTCCGCAATGTGGGATGAGACTTGTCCTGCCCCGACCCGATTTGGATCGAACCCCGTGAGCAACCCGCCACTCTCTTTGGCCTAAATGAGTCACCACTCCCCAAGACCACGAGGAGTCAGGTGTACTTTCTTCCATTGTTCCTGATAATAAAATTATACAAAACTAATATGCTAATAGTGTAAAAAAAGGTACCTAGTTTTAAGGGCTTGGCAGATGATCTTTTAATGGGCCTCCCTTTCCTACAAAAAGTTTAAAGGGAGGGGATGAGTCTTTCAACTCAATGAGTGGGTAGTTTGAAGGTAGGTTAGTTTGGACTTTCTCATTTAATTTCACTTATACTGTGCTCATCATTTTCTTATTACCCTTGTGTGTTGTTCATGGAATTGGATTGAAACACAATCATACCCCCTTTTATCATCAAAAAGGGATTACACGTTCGCAGAACAGTCCTCGACTGTTCCACTTCTAAACTAGAGCGTCTTTACCATCCACCCTAATAGAAACTCACAGCTTCTACCCTGAGTTTGAGTGGACATCAATTACTCGACCCACAGACCTGAATAATACTCTGTGTTTGTAATGTGGGACGAGACCTCTCCCCCTCCGACCTTGGGTCTTAGTGCGTATGAAGCTCCTGAAGCTTCTCAACATACTGGATGACAAACTTCCCTTATACGCCTTGGGTTGTCCAGTAGCCTATGGAACCACCACTACCCCGTACTGGGCATCTCAATGGTTCTGAATTCGTAGCATGCACAATCAATAGTTTTATCAATTATGTTCATCATCTTTGGTGTTACCGGTCCAATGAGCCCGATAACTTGGCTTTGGCTTTGTAACTGTTGGCCTAACAAATTTGACGGCCTGACTTTGGCTCAGTGACTACTAACCCAATGAGTCTGACAACCCGACTTCGACATGGTAGCTGATTCACACAATTAACCATTTATGAGAATATTTCTTAGCACATAAGCTTACTTGTCTACGGGCTTAGGACCGTGCCCATTGGCCTTGGGCCCACTTGAGCATTTCTAGCTCTGATATTACATGGTTCATGCTCTCATCAGGACCGCCTCCCAAAATGTTTAAGCTTATTCAACTAGTTAGGGGAGAATGACCCTAGAAATGTTTTTTTCAATTCAGGAAAACTAGTATTCATCGATCTAATCGAACCCAATGACAAACTCACTCACCCAGGGTGGTGTGACTTGCTTTCGACGGTATTTCGACCATGCACAATCCTTGGCACTACCTATTCTACATTGTCCAAGAATTGATTTTAGTACAAAGGGCATGGATGACCTCATACTTGCCCATATGGGCAATTTGGTCATTAATTATGTTGAAATTACTATAAACCCCGTCCTTTAAAGATAAGAAAATTGGGAAAAGAACCTGTCAATTCAAAAGAGAAAACCGAGCCGGTTAATGAACCCAAACCGAAAAAAGGGCAAAATGGGAAAATTGACAAATTCCAAGTGACTCAAAGAGTCATAAAAATCATGGAAAAGAACCTTGGGACAAATGGGAGGAGAAAACTAGGCCGATTCAGGGTGAACCTATTTGAACCATACTTTAACTTATTTCTAAATTCATTTTTCTTGGTGGTTTAAAATGATAAAATTGGGTAATTGAAGCCATCATTAGATAGAGAATGAATTTAGATGAATTTAAAAAATTTTAATTTGAGAAAACTGGTCAAATCGGGCCTGAACCGATTTACCAATTGAACCCGGTTGGATTAGTCCGATCCGATTCGGAACAACCATCTTCTTCCTTTGGATGACAACACTGTGCATTAATATAGAAAACGGATAATGCCGACAGAGAAATAATGACTCTGATTAGGCTATTTCAAGGTGAGGATAAGCTTGACCAAAATGGAGAGTTGTGGGACAGAGGTCCCAGAGCTTCCTATAAAAAGAGCTTCTCTCCATTCATCCTCCATACACCTCAAATCTCCATTCTCTCTCAACTGCTCCATTTTCCAGTGAAGCTCGTACCAGAGCTCCGATATAGGCCTTTTTCTTAGCCTCAGAAGGCAAGGTCGGGTCCTACAAACTCCAGGGGAAGTCAGCTACCTTTTATCATCATCCTTTCGACTCTAGGATTGTCGGAGAAGTGTCGACGAAATCAAACGATGAACCAAAGTAGCTACGACGAATTGAAGCTGCCCTGTTTTGGCCGAGCTGAATTTGGCCAAATTCAGCCCTCCTCCGGCCAAACCAAGCCTTCCCAACACCCCACGATCCTCACACGACCTCAATAGAGCTAAAAGGTAAGCCAATTCGGCCTTCCTGAGTCGTTGCAAGTCGGAGTTAGAGAGAGAAAGTGCTAAACTTTACTGATAAAATTTTCCCTCGATTGGACATCAATTGTGGCAATTCTTGATCCTAGAAGGAACCTTAGGATGAGAGCTACCTCCTTAGATCGAGAGCTCGGACCCTCGCACCTCCGACGGTAAGCTTTCAAAGTTTTCTCTCTCAACGAATAGTTTTCCGGCAAAGCTCAGGTTTGAGCTCAATTCGGATCTAAATGCTGCTGTTTAAATCTCAATTAAATTGTGTGGAAGTTTAGGAATTGATCCATACCTTCTATTGTAGCAATTAACCCCGATTTAATGGCTAATTTGAAGAAATCAAATTCGGTCAGTTTGAATGGGAGAAATTGGGGAAAATTTTGGGGGAAATTAGGGATTTTGAAAATTGATGGACCTCTTTGCAATTTCCCAAAATTGAAGGCCAATTGGCCATGAGAAAGATGTTAGGGGACCAATTGGGCAATTTTCAGAACATTTGGGGCCAAATTACCATTTTTGGAAAGTAGAGGCAAAATTGTAATTTTTGAAAAGTTGGCGACCAAATTGGAATTTTGGAAAACTTGAGCCCCTTATACAATTTTGAGTAAATTGAGGACTCAAAGGGAATGTTGGAAGCCTTGGGACTCAATTTGGGGAAAAGTTGGCATTAGGGACCTAAAGTTAAGGAAAATAAAGTTTAGGGACCTAAAGTTATGGAAAATAAACTTTAGGGACCTAAGTGTAATTACTCAACAATTTTGAGCCTAGTCGCTCATACGTGAGAAAGTGATGGCTGTTATGCCAAACTTTAATTGATAAGGATACCCAAATCATGTAGGAACATGAGAGTCTGGAACACAAGCAAGGAAAAGCTAGTGTGGATTTAGAAACCAATTAGAGACGAATGCAGTACGGTTATCAGGTGAGTGTTCTTATGTACATCATACCCAGTTGGGATGGTGAACACTTCAGAAATGAAAAAACACTTACCGGTTGTGAGTGAAATATTCTAACTTCATATCCGGTTGGGATGAAGAGTACCACCTTTAATAGGTAAAACTTTCTTATTAGTCGTGAGTAGAGGTAATCATACCCGATTGATATGATGAAATTCCTTAAGGAAAGGAGAAATCTGCTTACCGGTTGTAAGAGTAGATATCATCACACTCGGTTAGTGTGATGGAGTTGAAAATATACTTTTGTCAAAAGTGTTCTCCCCTGACTATGTGCCTATTTGGGAGACCTTCTAGACGGGAGCTAGAACAACATAGATAGGCCAGCGACCTCGGTTTTTGAACTCATGGGGGCTAAGTGCCAGTTTTGGAAAATCATGTGCAATGGGCCCAAGGCTAGTAGGCATGAGTAGGAGCTCTTAAACAAACTTGAATAAAGGAAAGCCATGAAAATTCCTAATGAAATTATTGTTTGATTTCACCATGGTACCGAGTCAGGACCGACAATACTCGTTGGACTGGAGACAGTGCGTCTCGGCCGGGTCGACGGACCGACCTAGACAAACAGCTGCAAGTTTGGTTGAGGGTTGGGGCCTTGGACCAGTGGCACCAAAGATAATGGCCATATGTGAAAAATTATTATTTGTGCATGCACTTGTTGTACTGGACCATCAAGACACCCAAGAGGGGTAGTGATGGGTCCTAAGGGCTATTGGACGACATGGTAGAGATAAGGGCAGTTCGTCGTGCCAGTCAGTCAGAAAGCTCGGAGTAGCTTCTAGGGCATGAGACCGAGGTGGGATCAGGATGAGGTCTCCATCCTCATACAGACACGAAGTATTTTGGGTCAGAGGGTCAAATGTCTGGGACGTTTTGTAAACCCCGTCCTATTATAATAAGAAAATTGGGAAAAAGAACTGGTCATTTCCAAAGAGAAAACTAAGTCGGTTCATGAACCTTAACCGATAGAGAAAGGGCAAATTGGGAAATTTACAAATCCCGAGTGACCTAAAGAGTCATAAAATTCATGGAAAAGAACTTTGGGACAGTTTGGAAAAGAAAACCTAATCGGTTCAGGTGAACTGGACCTAAACTAGATTGAACCGGTTTGAACCACCATTCAACTAATTTCTAAATTCATTTTTCTAGGTACCTTAAAATATTCAAATTGGAGAATTGAAGCCACCATTGGATAGAGAATAAATTTAGAAATTTTTAATTTTGAAAAGCTCGGTCAAATTGGGCCTGAACTGACCGGTTTAAGCATTGAATTCGGTTCGACCGGTTTGGTCCGATTCGAAACAGTGTCATCTTCTTCCTTAAGATGACAACACTGTTCACTCGCCAAAAAATGGACAATGATGAATCACCTTCGTTTAGGGCATTTCAGGCCATGAATGAGCGCCATAAAGGTGCCAAACAGACGACTAGAGATTCCCCAGGCTCCCTATATAAAGAGCTCCTCTCCATTCATTCTCCTTACACATTGAAACTCTATTCTCTCTCAACTGCTCCAATTTTCGGTGAAGCTCGAACTAGAGCTCTGACTTAGGCATTTTTCTCAACCTCAGAAGATGAGGTTATGTTCTTTAGACTCCTAGAGAAGTCAACTATCAGATAGCACCCTCCATTTGATCCAAGGACTGCCGGAGAAACGCTCGTGAAATCAAACAGTGAAGCAACTCCGATAGACTGAAGCTGCCCTATTTTGGCCTAGTTGAAATCAGCCGAATTCAGCCCTCCTCAGGCCAAACCAAGCTCTCCTAACATTCCCACAACCCTTAGATGACCTCAACTAAGCTGAAATGTAAGCCAATTCGACCCTCCTCAATCGTTGCTGGTTAGAGTTAGAGAGAGAAACTACAAAATTCTCCCTCGATTCGAGGTCAATTATAGGAATTCTTGATCCTATAAGATACCTTAGGAAGAGAGCTATCTTCCCCGACAGTAAGACCACCGCTCCTTCGACAGTAAGCTTTCTTTCTCTACGCTCAGTTTTCTAGAAAATCTCCGTTTGAGCTCAATTTAGACCCAAATGACGTGGTTCAAGGCTCCATTGAATCATATGGAAGTGTAAGAACTGATTCATACCTTCAATTGGAGCAATTAACCCCGATTGAATGGTCAATTTGATGAAATCAATTTTGGCCAGTTTGAAAGGGGGAAATTGGGAAAAAATTTAGGGAAATTTGGGGATTTCGTAAAATTGATGGACTAAATTAAAATTTCCCAAAATTGAGGGCTAATTGGCCAATGAAAAGATATTGGAGGACCAATTAATCAATTTTTTTAATTAATTGGGGTCAAATTGACATTTTTGTAAAGTATGGGCAAAATGACAATTTTTGAAAAGTTGGGGACCAAATTGGAAATTTAGAAAACTTGATCCCCTTAAACAATTTTGAGTAAATTGAGGACCCAAAGTGAATTTTGAAAGTTTTGAGACACAATTTGAGAAAAAGTTTGCACCTAAAGACTAGGAAAATGAACTTTCGGGACCTAAGTGCAATTAATTGAAAATTTTGAGCCTAGTCATTCACACGTAAGAAACGAAGGCTATTATGCCAAGTTGAGTAGGAACACGAGGAATTATAACGCCAGCAAGTGATGCTTGCATCAACTTGGAAAACCAACCGAGGACGAACACATCATGGTTAACATGTGACTGGGCAAATTTACACTTCATACCTGGTTGGGATGATGAGCACCTTTTCTAAATTGGAAGCCACCATGAGTGGGTTTATTCACATCATACCTGGTTAGGATGATGAATACTTTGTAAATGACAACCACATCTAGGTGGGATTTTAACATCACACCCGATTGGAGTGATGTGAGATTAAGCGGAAAAACTACTTATTAGTTGTAAGTAGAGAGATCATACTCGGTTGGTTTGATGGACTTCTTGGAAGGAAGGAGAAATCCCGCTTACCGGTTGTAAGTAGAGATGTCATCACACCCAGCTAGTGTGATGAGTTGAAAAGTTATTTTTGTCAGAAGTGTTCTCCCCTAACTGTGTGCTAATGCTTAAAAATTTTGGGAATCCTTTTTGACGAGAGCTAGAACAACTCCGATAGGCCGAAGGCCTCAGTTTGGAACTTTTGGGCTAAAATACCCGATTTTGGTAAATCACGTACAGTGGGCCCAATGCTAGTTGGCACAAGCAAGAGTTCGTAAACAAACATGTGCTATTTATGCCATGAAAATTCTAAATGAATAGAATGTGTGATTTCGCTATGGTACCAAGACAGGACCGACATACTCGATGGACTGGTGGTAGTGCATCAAGGCTAGGTCGACGGGCTAGCCTAGACAAACAGCTGTAGGTCGAGTTAAGGGTTGGGGCCATTGGACCAGTGGCACCAAAGATAAATGGCATTGAGGAAAAATTATTGTTTATGCATGCACTTGAGGTTCAGGACCATCAAGATTCCCAAGAGGGGTAGTGATGCATCCTAGAGACTATTGGATGACATGGTGGAGATAAGGGTAGTTTATCGTGCTAGCAGTCAAGAAAGCTCAACGTAGCCTCATGCGCATGAGGCTGGGGTGGGGTCGAGATGAGGTCTCTGTCCTCATATGAACATAAAGTTGATTTCGTGTTTGAGGGTCGGATGTCGTGAACATCCACTCATACCTAGGGTAGAAGTGGACGAGCTTATATCTAGGTGGCTGATAAAGTCGCTTCGACGCCACAAGTGGGTGTAGTGGAAGGGCTGCCCTGCGAATGTGTGATTCCCTTCCTGATGAAGGGCGTGTGTTGATTTATTAAAGACACCTGATGTGGAAATGAGGAAAAATATTTGAAAAACAGGAATTTGAAAAAAGATTATTCTTAAAGAAAATAAGGAGTTTGGCACACTTTGATTAAAGATATTTTGATTATGAAAACTCTCTCACAACACCCATTCACTAAGTTGTCAAACTTACCCCCTCCATTTACCCCTTTTCAGGTAACCGAGGGAAAACCCACTTAAAGACTTTCTTGTAGTTGAACCTGCAAGACTTGTATGTAATGTTTAATATATTCTATTTTGATTAATATTATTCTAAGAAATATACAGGTAAAAAAAATGCCTTAGTCCTCGCGGTTTAGAGAAGGGGAAAGCCCTTAATAAACTAGGAGAGTGGTTGGATGCTCATGGGGATCCGATCAAACCAGGTCGGGGCGTGACAACTCTAGTGGTATCAAAGCCTATATCCTTGAATACATTATCAAGACTATATAACATAGTAACTAATAGGAATAATTTTAAAATTTCAGATGGCTCCCAAGAGAGGAACCAAGAGAACTAGAGCTACAGTCTCTGACACTACCCAACCACCCCTTCCTGTGGAAACTCCCTGAGGAGCCCAGACAACCCCACCAAGACTAAGCTCGGAATACTAGAGGTTGTACAAGGAGTTCACTCGAGTATTTGGATGACCTAACCTTGTCCCTAAGGCAGGCACCAATTCTCAAGCTGAACCGGAGGAAGTACAATATCATCCTCCCCCTGTTAACCATCCACCTACAGTTGACATCCCTAATATCTCAAACTCTCCGTCAACTGAGTGTAAGCCTTTCCTTGGAGAGAAGGATGTAGGAGTCACCATGGACTGGCTGGCCAACATCAAGAAGCTAATGGGGATAGTTAGGATATCGCAAGAGGACATGATGATCTTGACAGGAATTTTCCTAGAAGGTAGCACCAAAAGATGGTGGGATAATGTCTAAAGCATGCGTACCTCCACACCCACTTAGGAATATTTGATGAGAGGTACGTAGATGAGTACTTGGCTCCTCATCTAATTAATGAGAAGAAGCAGGATTTTCTTCGACTTCAACAAGGGCTTAACTCTATATCGGAGTATAAAACCAAATCCAATGAGTTAAGACCCTTTGCTACTGACTTGGCTGGATCGGCAGACATATGCCAACTATTTGTGGACAGTCTCAATATGGACATACGAGACCATATGGGAGTACTAGGATGCCTAATGGATGTAGCGACAATGATCAGTATGGCTCATGAGTGTGAGCGACTAGTACATACCCGACACTGTTGAATGGAGCAGACAACCCGAAAGGAGGGTAAGGGCCAAAGCCGTCATGGAGGATAGAAGGAGCAAAATGGCCCAAGATGGGGAAATAGGGTGGGTTTCCAAAAGAGAAAGGACGTACCACCACCAAGAGTGATCCTCACCCTACCACAAGGAAACCCTCACTGTCCTAGGTGACAAAGGTACCATGAGGGAGCTTGTTTGTCCTATTTTGCATGTGGACAAGTAGGGCACTTTGCAAAGAAATGCCCCACTCTTAGGGAGAACAAGCAACAAAATACGCATGGACCACCCCAAGGGAATCCAATGACTCCTCGACAGGACGCCACAACCAGAGTACCAGCCAGGGTATAAAACTTCATACAGGAAGAGACTAGGAAAGACCCTAATATCGTAGCGGGTACTTCCCAAAACCCTCCCAACTAGATTAAGAAAAACCTGTAATTTGAAAGTTCATTCAATAAAGGAGATATTTTTCTTCTAAAAATATGCATTTCTTTAATCAGGATACATGCATTTGTGGGGACGAAAGGTCTACGCCCTCTTCAACTTGGGAGTAGAAAGATCTTTCATGAAAGAGGACCTAATCCCAAGTCTACCGCTAGAACTCAGCTCTCTGGGATAAAGTCTCAACATCCTCACACCCTTAGGAGAAGGGTTAAATCGGGACCAACAACTGAAGGGATGTGAGACAAAGATTGGGGGAATCAAACTAGAAGCAGATCTAATTCCATTACCCTTAAAGGAGGTAGAAATAATCCTTGGAATGGATTGGTTAAGTAACCATCAAGCTAAGATGGACTGTGGAAGGAAGATAGTATCCTTCCACACTCTCTAAACAATCAGATTGAAATTCCAAGGAGATCGAAGGAAGAATGAAGTACAAATGGTGTCCCATATAAAAGCCCAAAAGATGATACATAAAGGTTGTAAGGCTTTTCTAGCAATGGTAATCAACGAGAAGTTTGAGGAGAAAGGACCCGAAGACATCCCGATAGTTAAACATTATCCTAATGTATTTCTGAAAGAATTGCCTAGCATACCCCCAAGCCGACAATTGGAGTTCACCATAGAGATTATCCCAGGAACCAATCTTATATCCCAAACCCCTTATCGCATGGCTCCAATAGAGCTAAAGGAACTAAAGGAGCAGCTAGATGAGCTGTTGGAGAAGGACTTCATACGTCCTAGCTAGTCTCCATGGGGTGCACCAGTCCTATTCGTAAAGAAAAAGGATGGGAGCATCAGACTGTGCATAAATTATAGAAAGTTGAACCAGGTCACCATCAAGAACAAGTATCAACTTCCACAGATTGATGACCTGTTCGATCAACTAAAAGGAGCAGCCTACTTCTCCAAGATAGACCTTCGATCAGGCTATCACCAACTCAGAATCCTAGAGGAGGATATTCCTAAGACCGCATTTCGGTCCTGATATGGACATTATGAGTTTAGGGTGATGCCATTTGGTTTGACAAATGCCCTTGCAACCTTCATGGATTTAATGAACCGAGTGTTCCATCCACACTTGGACAGGTTCGTGATAGTATTTATAGATGAAATTCTTATATACTCATGAACCAGGCTCGAGCACAAAGAACATCTGGCGATCACCTAGGAGATACTACGTGAAAACCGCTTATATGCAAAATTCTCCAAGTGTGAGTTCTAGTTGGAGGAGGTAGGGTTCTTAGGACACATAGTGTCCAAAGATGGAGTTAAGATAGACCCGACAAAGGTGGAGGCCATATTCGATTGGAAAGCACCCAGGAATCCCTCAGAGATACAAAGTTTCTTAGGCTTGGCGGGATACTACAAACGATTTGTGTAGGATTTCTCTAAGATAGCTGCCCATTTGACTCATCTCACCCGGAAAGGAGTAGAGTATAAATGGGATGAAAGCTGTGAGAAATCTTTCTTGGAGTTGAAGAATCATTTGACAGCTGCACCTGTACTCTCTCTACCCGACCCAAGTGCAGGGGAGTGCACCGTCTATAGTGATGCATTCGGACAAGGACTCAGATGTGTACTGATGCAACAAGGAAAAGTTATAGCCTATGCCTCGCGACAACTTAAGGTACATGAGCGGAATTACCCTACCCATGACTTGGATTTAGCCACCATAGTGTTCGCCCTAAAAATTTGGTGACACTACCTATACGGGGTTAAGTGTATAATATACACTAATCAAAAGAGACTCAAGTACTTCTTAACTCAGAAGGAGTTGAACATCTGCCAGAGAAGATGGCTCAACTCGGTTAGACTATGACCTTGTGATAGAGTATCACCCCAAAAAGGCAAATGTAGTGGCAGATGCCCTAAGTGGCAAGTCCCAAACCGAGGTAGCACAAATAAAGACAATCTACTTACCCTTGTTGCAATAGTTGGGAAGAATGAAGGTGGACCTTAAGATGGACAAGTGGGAGAAATGCTTACTAGTTAACATGGTGGTAAGACCAAGCCTAACAGAGTAAATTAAGGTCCGACAAAAAGCAGATAAGGAGCTCCAACCCTACTTAGATTCGGTGAATGAAGAGACAAAACCAGACTATGACCTACGAAGTGACGGAGTACTAACCTACAAGGGTAAAGTGTGTGTTTCTCAAGATAAGGAAATGAAGAGGTTAATTTTGGAAGAGGCACATGACTCTATTTATGTGATGCATTTAGGTAGTACTAAGATGTACCGCACCCTCAAACTAGAATATTGGTGGAAAGGAATGAAGATGAATATTGCAGAATATGTAGCCCAATGCTTGTCATGTCAGTAGATTAAAGCTAAGCATCAAAAACCATCAAGACTGCTACAACCCTTGTCAATCCCAGAATGGAAATGGGAGCACATCACTATGGACTTTGTCACGGGACTACTAGTGACCAGGAAAGGACGGGATGCAATTTGGGTCATTAGGGATAGATTGACCAATTCTGCCCATTTCCTAGATATAATAGTGATAGATTCAATGGAACAACTGGCCGTCTTATACATGAGGGAGATAGTGAGACTCCATGGCATCCCGGTGAGCATAGTGTCGAATCGAGACCCTATATTTACCTTAAGGTTTTGGCCAAGTTTGCAAAGTGTCTTGGGAACCAAGCTCCACATGAGTACGACATTTCATCCTTAGACCGATGGATAGTTTGAGCGAACGATCCAAACCCTAGAAGATATGCTAAGGGCATGCATACTCACTATGGATAAGGGTTGGAAGGAATACTTATGCCTAATGGAGTTTGCATAGAATAACAATTATTAGGTCAGTATTCAAATGGCTCCTTATGAGGCCCTTTATGGTTGACCATGCCGTACCCCCTTATTCTTGGAAGAGGTGGGAGAAAGAAAGTTGGAAGGGTTAAACTAATCGAGAATGCCACAAAAAAGATCAAGATAATTAGGATTCGCCTTAAGGTCGCTCAGGACAGGCAGGGGAGTTATGTGGATTATCGGAGAAGCGAATTGGAGTTTGATGTGGGAGACCAAGTATTCCTAAAAGTATCTCCATGGAGGGGAATACTTAGGTTTCAACAATGGGGAAATTTGAAACCAAGGTACATTGGTCCTTATCCCATAGTACAAAGGATATGACCAGTGGCATATAAATTAGAACTACCTCCAGACTTACAAAGAATACATGATGTATTCCATATCTCGGTACTTCATAAGTACTAGCATGATCCTAGCCATGTACTGAACCGACCTTCACTAGAGCTAGAAGAGAACCTGACCTATCAAGTAGAACCGGTGTGAATCATCGACTAGAGGGACAAGAACTTAGGGAACAAGAGATTTCATATAGTCAAGGTTCTTTGGCAGAACAAACCCGTGCAAGAAGAGACATGGGAAACCGAGAGCATCATGAGGGATGGGTACCCTCAGTTATTTTACATGTAATTTTTTTGGGGACAAAACCCCTAAAAGGTGTTGTAAACCCTGTCCTTTTATAAAAATAAAACCGGGAAAAAGAACCAGTCATTTACAAAGAGAAAACCAAGTCAGTTCATGAACCTTAACCAATAGAGAAATGGAAAATTGGGAAATTTACAAATCTCGAGTGACCTAAAGACTCATAAAAGTAATGGAAAAACACTTTGGGATTGTTTGGGACTTTGGGAAATTTACAAATCCCATGGAGACTGACTAGGGCGTATAAAGCCTATAAACCCTATTTCTTTAAAGATAAGATAAACTAGGAAAAGAACCAGTCGATTTGAAAGGGAAAACCGAGCCAATTAACGAATTGAAACTGGTAAAGATGTGGTAAAATAGGAAACTGGAAAATTCTAATTGACTCAAAGAATTATAAAAATCATGGAGAAGAACCATGGAATAAATTGGAAGAGAAAACTGGACCAGTTCAGGGTGAACCTAACCTGAACTGGATTGAACCAAAATGAACCAGTTTGAACTATACAGGAACCGATTTCTAAATTCATTTTTCTTGGTGGCTTAAAGTGATCAAATTGGAAAATTGAAGCCACCATTGGATAGGAAATAAATTTATATGAATTTAGAAAATTTTAGATTTGATAAAACCAGTCGAATCATGCTTGAACCAGCCAATTTTTGCCATTGAACTCGGTCAGACTAGACCGGCCTAGTTCGGAATAATGTCGTCTTCTTCCTCTAGAATGACAGCATTGTTCACCGGCTAAAAAACCTTCCATTTTTGGCGAGAGGAATATTCCTCCAATCAAGGAATTTTCAGACGAGGATAAGCTTAACCAAAATGGAAACTGGTCGGGCAGAGTGACCGAGCTCCCTTTATAATGAGCTCTTCTCCATTCATTGTCCACACACATCAAATCGCCATTCTCTATTAAGTGATCCATTTTTCGGTTAAGCTCAAACCATTGCTCCAACTTGGGCATTTTTCTTATCCTCAAATGGCAAGGTCAGGTCCTGGAGACTCTGGAGGAAGTCAGCTACCCGACAACAATCTCCCTTTGACCTAAGGACTGCCGAAGAAGAATCGACGGAATCTAACAGTGAAGCAGCTCCAACAAACCGAAGCTACCCTATTATGGCCAAACTGAATTTGGCCAAATTTAGACCTCTTTTGACCAAACCAAGCCTCCCCAAAGCCCCCACGACCCTCACACGACCTCCACAGAGTTGAAAGGTAAGCCAATCTAGCCCTCCTCAATCATTGCAGATCAGTGTTAGAAAGAGAAAATTTTGAATTTCACCAACAAAATTCACCCTCATATGGACTTCAATTGTAGCATTTCTTGATCCTAGAAGGAACCTAAGGATGAGAGCTACCTCCCCAGATCAAGAGCTCGGATCACCGCATCTCCGACGTTAAGCTTTCGAAACTTTCTCTTTCTACGAACAATTTTCTGGTGAAGCTCCATTTTAGCTCATTTCGGACCCAAATGCTGCAATTCATAGCTCTATTGAATCGTATGGAAGTGTATAAACTGATCCATACCATCAATTGGAGCAATTAACCTCATTTTAATGGCCAATTTGGAGAAATCAAATTTGGTCAGTATAAAAGGGTGAAATTGGGAGAAGAATTTGGGGGATATTTTGGGATTTCAAAAAATTGAGGGACCTCCATGCAATTTCTCAAAATTGAAGGTCAATTGACAATGAGAATTGGTCAATTTTTGAAAGAATTGGGGTCAATTGACTATTTTTGGAAAGTAGGGGCAAAACCGTAATTTTTGAAAAATTGGGGACCAAATTGGGAATTTGGAAAATTTGACCCCTTACCCAATTTTAAGTAAATCGAGGGTCTAAGGAGGATATTGGAAGCCTTAGGACTTTATTTGGGGGAAAATTTAACATTAGGGATCTAAAGTTAAGAAAAATGAACTTTAGTGACCTAAGTGCAATAAACCAATAACTTTGGGCCTAGTCGCTCATACGTGAGAAAACGATGGTTGCCATTTCAAATCCTTATTAACAATGATATCCAAATCGTGTAGGGACACGTGAAATCGAAACGCAAGCAAGAGCTAGCGTGGATGGAAAATTGACTAGGGACAAACACGTTACAGTTAATGGGTGAGTGAGAACTTTTATACATCATACCGGTTGGGATGATGAGCATAATTTTTAACGGATCAAACCTACTTACCGATTTTGAGTTGGAATAAACAAACATCATACCTGGTTGGTATGATGAGTTTCCTTAAGGAAATGAAAAAACTGCCTACCGGTTGTAAGTGGATCCATCATCACACCTAGTTGATGTGGTGAGATAAAAATATTATTTTTGCCAGAGGTGTTCTCCCCTTACTGTGTAACAACTGCATAAAATATTTAGGAAACCTTCTTTACGGGAGCTAGAACAACTCAAATAGGCTAGGGGCCTCAGGTTTTTGAACTAATAGGGCTCAAGGCCTAGTTTTGAAAAACACATGTCGTGGGCCCAAGGTTAGTGGGCACATGTAGAAGTTCGTAAATAAACATGATTAGGATGTGCCATGGTATTGAGTCAGGACTGACAATGCTCGATGGCCTGACAGTAGTGTGTTAGGGCTAGGTCGATAGATTGACCTAGACAAGCAACTGCAGGTCAGGTTGAGTGTCGGGGCCGTTGAACTGCTGGCAGCAAAGAGGATGGATAAATATATGAAAACTTTTGTTTATGCATGCACTTAAGGATAGGGACCATCAAGATACCCCAAGGGGTAGTGATGGATCTCAAGGGCAATTGGACGACATGGGGGGCGATAAGGGTAGTTTGTCATGCTAGTTAGTAACGAAGCTCTGGGAGCTTCTTGCACATGAGACTAGGGTGGGAACAAGATGAGGTCTCATCCTCATACGAACACAAAGTGGCACTGAGATCTGAGATTTGGATGTCTGGGACGTCCACTCAGACTCAGGGTAGAAGTGGATGGGCTTCTATCGGGGTGGATAGCAAAGTCGCACTGATCCCCAAGTGGGTGCAATCTAGGATTGCACTATGAATGTGTGTACCCTTCCTAATGAATGGCGTGTGTTAGTTTGCTAAACGCATCCCGAGGCAAGGGGATGGGCTAAGAAAGCTAAACACACCTAATATGGAAATAGAAAAAGATTTCAAAATTTTGAGTTTGAGGAAATCCTTTAAAAAGGAAATGTTAACCTTGGCATTGTTTTGATAACTAAAGATATTTTGAAAACTCACTCCCAACACCCGCTCACTAAGTTGTAGAAACTCAACCCATCCCTTTACCCCTTTTCAGGCAAAAGAGGAAGACCAACCGTAAAGACCCCTCGTAGTTGAACCATAAAGACAGGTACAAAGATTTAATATATATTCAGTTTTGTATAATGCTATTATAGGAAAAATAGGAAAAAAATTCCTAACTCCTCGCTTTTTAGAAAGAGGATGAAACACATCATAGACCAAAGGGAGTGGCGGGTTGCTCATGGGGATCCAACCAAACCGGGTCATGGCATGACAACATGAGTGGTATTAGAGCCTATTTCCTTGAATGCATTATCAAGGCTATATAACGTACTAACTAAGAGGAATAAGTTTTAAAATTTACAGATGGATCCCAAAAGAGGAAACAAGAGAACTAGAGTTGCAGTCACCGACACTGCCTAACACCCCATCCCTGTGGAAACTTCCCAGAAGCCTAGACAATTCCACCTGGACTAAGCTCAAAGCATGAGAGGCTATATGAAGAGTTCACTCGAGTGTTTGGATGGACCAACCCCACCCTTGAGGTGGACACCAAATCTCGAGCTGAGCTCGAGGAAGTATAATCCCCTCCCCTCCTGGTAACATTCCTCCTCTAGTTGACATCCCCAAATACCTCAAAACCCCTCGTCAACTAGGATGTAAGCCCTTCCAAGGAAAGAAGGATGTTCGAGCTGCTATGGACTGGCTAGCCAGCATCAAGAAACTCATGGTGATAGTTAGGATTTCACCAAAGGATATGGTAATCCTGGCAGAGTTTTTCTTGGAAGCCAACGCAAAAAGGTGGTGGGATAATGTTAGAAGCCTGCATACCACCACCCCCAACTGGGATCAATTCGAGGAGAGGTATACGAAGGAATACCTAGCTTCACATCTGATCAACAAGAACAAGCAAGACTTCCTCTAGCTTCGACAAGGGCTTAACTCTATATCGGAGCGTGAAACCAAGTTCAACGAGTTAAGACCCTTTGCCCCCGATCTATCCAGACCTACAGATATTTGCCAACAATTTGTGGACGGTCTTAATATGGACATATGGGAGTTGCATATGGGAGTGCTAGGACACCCCACGGATTGTGGACGTCTAGACCATATGGGAGTGCTAGGACACCCCACGGATCTGACAACCATAATCAGTATGGCTCACGAATGTGAACGTCTGGTGCAAACTCGACGCCGCCGGATGGAGCAGGCCAACCAAAAGGATTATAAAAGCCAAGGCCACCATAGGGGACAGAAGGAGCAAAGTGGTCCTAAGTGGGGAAACAAGATGGGTTTCTCAAGGAGGAAGGAAGTACACCCACCTCAAAGGGAGGTAATCCCCACCATACTCTAGAGGAGCTCTCGTTGTCCTAGGTGCTAGAGGTACCATGAGGGAGCATGTTCATCCAACTTCAAATGTGGATAAGAGGGGCACTTTGCGAGTGAATGCCCCACTCTTAGGGAGAATAAGAAACAAAACACACTTGGACCACCCCAAGGGAACCCGAGGTCTCCAAGGTAGGACACCACCACCACGACAAGGGTACTAGCTAGGGTATACAACCTCACCAAAGAAGAGGCCAAAAAAGACCCTAGTACTGTAGCAAGTACTTCCCAAAGCCTCCCCAACCAAAATTAGACAAAACCTATAATTTGATCCTACTTAATAAAGAAATTCAAAATTTTCTTTCTCTAAAAACGTGTATTTCTTCAATCATGGTACATACAATTATGGGGGAGAAAAGTCTACGCTTTCTTTGAATCGGGAGTAGAGAGATCCTTTGTCAAGGAAGATCTAGTTCCAGGTCTTCCACTTGAACTTACCTCCCTGGAACAAAGTCTCAACATCCTCACACCCTTAGGAGAAGGTCTGAGTAGGAGCAAACAGTTAAATGGATGTGAGATTATGATTGAAGGAATAAAACTAGAGGTGGATCTAATCCCATTACCTTTGAGAGAGGTAGAACTAATATTAGGAATGGATTGGTTACATACCCACCAAGCCAAGGTGAACTGTGGGAAAAAGTGATAACTTTCCACACTTCTGAAATACTCGAACTGTGTATTCAAGGAGATAGGAGGAAGGGAGAGATGCACTTCATATCTCATATAAGAGCCCAAAAGATGATGCAGAAGGGTTGCCAGCCTTTCCTTGCAATGGTCATCAATGAGATGTTAGAGGATAAAGGACTAGAGGGCATACAAGTAGTGGAACACTACCTGGATGTATTCCTTGAAGAATTACCAGGATTACCCAGAAGCCGACAACTAGAATTTACTATAGAGGTAATCCATAGATCACATCCCATATCCCAAGCCCCCTATCGCATGGCTCTAGTAGAATTGAAGGAATTAAATGAGTAGTTGGACAACTTATTGGAGAAGGGTATCATATGCCCTAGTCAGTCTCTATGGGGTGCTCTAGTACTATTTGTTAAGAATAAGGATGGGTGTATGAGGCTGTGTATTGACTATCGAAAGTTGAACTAGGTCACTATAAAGAATAAGTACCCTCTTGCACGAATTGATGACCTATTCGACTAATTAAAGGGGGTGACCTACTTCTCCAAGATAGACCTCTGGTTAGGGTACCACCAACTCAGGATCCGAGAGGGAGATATTCCTAAGACTACCTTTCGGTCCCAATACGGATGCTATAAATTTAGAGTGATGCCTTTTGGCCTAACCAATGCCCTTGTAGCCTTTATGGATTTGATGAACCGAGTATTCTAGCCTCACTTGTACAAGTTCATGATTGTTTTTATATATGACATTCTCATATACTCACAAACTAGGTTGGAGCACGAGGAACATCTATGTCATGCCTCGACCTGGGTTGGTCAGATCCTCGTGAGCAACCCGCCACTCCCTTTGGTCTATGAAGGGTTTCACTCTCTTCTAAACCGTGAGGAGTAAGACGTTCTTTTTCCTGGAATAGCATTATTCAAGATTTAATATATTAAAACAATCATACATGTCTTATAGTTTGATTACAAGAGGGTCTTTAAGGTTGGTTTTCCCCTGTTACTTGAAAAGGGATAAAAGGGAAGGGGTGAGTTCTACAACTTAGTCAGAGGGTGTTGGGAGTGAGTTTTCAAAATATTTCAAAACCATGCCAAGGTTTCCTCAAACTCCATTTTCCAAAACCTTTTTCTATTTCCATATTAGGTGTGTTTAGCTTTCTTATCCCATCCCCTTGCTTCGGGAGGAGTTTAGCAAGCAAACACACGCCCTTCATCAAGAAGGGTACAAACATTCGCAGGTGCAACACGTCCAGTGCACCCACTTGTGAATCGAAGCATTTTTACCATCCACCATGATAGAAGCCCATCCACTTTTACCCTAAGTCTGAGTGGACATCCTTGACATTCGATCCTTAGACCCGAATGCCAATTCATGTCCGTATGAGGATGAAGACATCATCTTAACCCCCACACCGATCTCATGCACAAGAAACTCCCAAAGCATCGAGACTGACAAGCACGATGAACTGCCCTTATCTCCACCATGTTGTCCAGTAACCCTTAGGACCCATCACTACCCCCTAAGGCGTCTTGATGGTCCCGTACCACAAGTGCATGCACAAACAATAGTTTTCATATAGTTATCCATCCTCTTTGGTGTCAATGGTTGAACAGCCCTGACGCTCAACCCGTCCTACAACTGTTTGTTTAGGCCGTTCCATTGACCTGGCCCTAATACACTACCTGTAAACCCTGTCCCTTAAAGACAAGGACAATCGAGGAAAGAACCAATCAACCCGGGTGAGAAAACTGAACCGGTTCACGAACCCCAACCGTTAGAGAAAGGGCAAAACGGGAAATTTACAAACCAGTACAACCTAAACAAACGTCATGGAAAAGGACTTTAGGATGGATTGGAAGAGAAAGCCAAACCGGTTTAGGTGAACCGGAAGAGAACTGGATTGAACCGGTTTGAACCACTATTGAACCAATTTCTAAATTAATTTTTCTAGGTGGCTTAGAAAATTAAAATTGGGGAATTGAGGCCACCATTTGATAGAGAATAAATTTAGATGAATTTAAAAATTTTTAATTTTCAAAAAACTTGGTCAAATCGGGCATGAATCCAGTGGTTTAAGCATTGCACTCGGTTTGGACTGCTCTGGTACGGTTCAGAACAATGTCATCTTCTTCCTTCAGATGACAACGCTATTCATTCCCAAAAAATTGAGCAGCGACGGTGAAGATGAAAAGTCTCTGGACAAGAAGTTTCAGGCAATGAATGACTGCCATAAAGGCACCATTCAGATGACCAAGAAGTCCCCGTGCTTCCTATATAAAGAGCCCCTCCCCATTCATCCTCCTCACATCTGAAAACTCCACTCTTCCCTACTACTCCATTTTCTGGTGAAGCTCGAACCAGAGCTCTAACTTGGGCAATTTTCTAAGCCAAAGAAGGTGAGGTTGAGTTCTTTAGATTTGGGGAGAAGTCAGCTACATGACGGTAGTCTCCATTTGCTTCGAAGATCACTGGAGAAATGCTAGCATGATAGAATAGTGAAGTAGCTTTGGCGGACTAAAGCTGCCATATTTTGGTCGAGTTGAAAATGGCCAATTCGAGTCATTCTAGAGCCAAACCAATCTCTCCCAATACTCATTCACGTTCATACAACTAAATTAGAGTGGAAAGATAAGTCAATTTAGCACCCCTCTATAAATTCCAATCAGTGTTAGAGAGAGAACTAGCAAAACTCCACTAACCAAATTCTCCATCAATTCGACATGAATTGATGCGATTCTTGATCCTAGGGGGAACCTCATGACAAGAGCTATCTGCCTAGATTCAAAGCTCGGGCTACCGCACCCCCGACAATAAACTTTCAAAGCTTTCTCTCTCTATATCCAATTTTCCGGCGAAACTCCGTTTGAGTTTGTTCTAGCGTCAATCCAAGCTATTCAAAGTGCAATTGAATCGTATGGATGTGTATGAACTCAAATCCAACTTCAATTTCAACAATTAAGTTCGATTGATTGATCAATTTGATGAAATAAAATCCGGTGAGGTTGAAAGGTTGAAATTAGGGGAAATTTTGCGAATTTCGAATATTCGAGGGGCTAAAGTGCAATTTCCAAAAATTGACAGCCAATTGTCCATGGAAAAGATGTTGGAGGACCAATTGGTTAATTTTTGGGGAGAAATTTACCATTTTTTAAAGTAGGGGCAAAATGGTAATTTTGGAAAAATTGGGGACCAAATTGGGAATTTAGGAAACTTGAACCCCTTTTTTAATTTTGAATAAATTGAGGTTGCAAAGTAAATTTTTGATGTTTCGGGATTAAATTTGGGGAAAAAGTGTTATTAGGGACCTAAAGTTAAAGAAAAAGAACTTTAGGGACCTAATTGAAATTAATTGAAAAGTTTGGGTATGTTATTCATTCATGATGAATGAAGATTATCAGGCCAAATGATAATGAACAAGGATGTTCATATCGTGTAGGATCATAAAGTACCGGGAATGGCAGCCAATACAAGCTCGTGTGGAGGCAAAAGTTGGTTAAGAGGAATTAACTGCATTTATGTGTGAGTGAGAATTTTCACATCATACCTGATTGGGATGATAAGTACATCAGAATGGAAAACTACTACTAAGTGGAATTTTAATATCACACCTAGATGGGGTGATGTGGAAATTACACGGAAAAACTACTTATCAATTGTAAGTAGATCATACCCGGTTGGTATGATGAAATTACTCGAAGGAATAAGAAAACCAGCTTATCGGTTATGAGCGGATATGTCCTCACACCCGATTGGTGTGATAGACAATTGAAAAGTTATTTTTGTCAGAAGTGCTCTCCCCTAACTATTTGCCACTTCTTATACATTTTTGGAGACCTTCTTGACCGGGCTCAAATATCTCAAATAGGCCGGAGGCATCAATTTTGGAACTTGGGGGCTAAAATGCCCAATTTTGAAAATCTTGTACAATGGGCCCAAGGCTAGTTGGCATGAGTAGGAGCTCGTAAACAAACATGAGATTAAGCAATGAAAACTTTAATGAATGATGTGTTTGGCCATAGTACCAAGATAGGACCAGCATACTTGATGGACTAGTGGGAGTGCGACCAGATAGGTCGATGGACCAGTTAAGAAAAACATCTATAGATCGAGTTGAAGGTCAGGGCCGTTGGACTAGTGGCACCAAATATTAAATGGCATATGAGGAAAACTATTCTTTTGTGCATGCACTGAGGTTCGAGACCATCAAGATGCCTAAGAGAGGTAGTGATGTGTCCTAGGGGCTACTGGACAACAAGGTGGAGATAAGGGCAGTTTGTCATGCCAACAGTTAGAAATGGTCGATGTAGCTTCATGCGCATGAGACAAGGGTGAGTTCAGGATGAAGTTTCTGTCCTCATACGGAAATAGAGTTTCTTTTTGGGTTTAAGGGTTGGATGTCGTGTACATCCACTCATTCTCAGGGTAGAAGTGGATGGGCTTCTATCTAGGTGGCTGGTAAAGTCGCTCCGACGCCACATGTGGGTGTAGTGGACAGGTTGCCTTGTGAATGTGTGATCCCTTCATGACTAAGGGCATGTGTTGATTGTTAAACAGACCACTGTGGTTAATGAGGAATAATGGTTTTGAAAACTGAGAAATTGAGGAAATGGTTTTAAGAAAATAAGGGGTCGGGCACACTCCAATTCAAACTATTTTTCTAAAAAAAGTTTTAAACACCCATTTATTGAGTCGTTGAACTCACCCACTCCATTATACCCCTTTTCAAGTAACCAAAGGAAAAGCATACTTAAAGACCTCTAGTTAGCTACCAAGACAAGGATGTAAGTTTAAAATTTCATGCAGTTTTGATTAAAGTTATTTCAAAAAAGGTACAAGTTGAAAAGAGGCCTTACTCCTTACGATTTAAAGAAGGGGAAAACCCATAGTAAACCGAGAGAGTGGCGGGTTGATCATGAGGATCTGACAAAACTAGGTTAGGGCGTGACAACTTCAGTGGTATAAGAGCCTGTTTCCACGAATACATTATCAAGTCTAGATAACATAATAACTAAAAGAAAGTTTTAAAAATTTTCAAATGGCTCCGAGAGAGTAACTAAGAAAACTTGGACTGATGTCACCTACACCACCCAACACCCTTTCCTTGTTGGAAGACAATCCTAGAAGCTCCCCAATGCCCGAGGCATAGTAGAAGTCTTAAAAGACCAAATAGGGGAGTATCCAAGAGGATGGTACCATGACCTATTGAGGTCACAACTCTAAGTATGAAGGGAGCCAAGCCTAAGGCTAGGAACACCATCAAGGGCTTATAACCTTGCCAAGTAGGACATTTGTCAAGAATCCATAGCTCCCCATCTATTTTGTAACCACTTTTTGTAATGTAGCTAATACCACAACATATTATACTACTTCTCCACTAATAAAGAACACTAAGTTCCTAAAACAATATCTCTCAAATGATGTGACCTTGTGCCTCAGCTGTAGGAAGATTGCCCAAGGAAAATAACCAAACAAACCGAATTTCCCTAGACACCACGGAGACCAAAGAGATTCCCATCCCAAATAAAGGAATAAATCAAGGGAATTATTGGGCAAAGAAGGCACGACAAGAAAATCATCAAGGTAAATAAGGAGTATAGGAGAACTCTTGGAGTAACAACTCAACAAGGAAATGACATATTACAAGGTGTAAGGGAAATGGGACATGAAGGACTATCCCACACCACAAGGATTTAGAACAATACTTTCCAAGAATAACTCCCCCACAGCTATAGGAACTTTGAAAGGATACCATCACTAGAAACACGACTCCTGCTCGGAATTTCAACAACATCCAGGTGGAAACACTTCAAGATCGTAGCATAGTGGCAAAAATGAAAAAGGACTAAAGTAGGACCTCGATAAAACCTCAAACAGAATAAAGTGTAGCTGAAGAAAATTGTCCCTTGAGAAGAAATTTCCAGCCATTTAGGAGCAAAGAAGGGAGCGCCTCCACAAGAGAAGACCTGACGAGCATTTGACGATAAATGGGATGTCTCGAGATGGCAAGTACGACTCACTTTGGAAAAAGCAGTAATGCCAAATAGAAGTTTTGGACCAACATAGTGGAAGGAAGCAAATCGTAACAACAAGATGGTCAAGGAGGATAAACAACGCCCTAAGGAAGACCGAGAAAAAGAAAGGACTACACCCTAAAAAGGTAGTAGGATGGACATTAAGGATAAGAAGACTCAAGAAACAACTAACTTAAAAAAATTAGACCAAAGGAATAGTAGGGACGAGGCTGTTAACGAACTGATACTCGTGACAGTCATAATTTAAACTCAAATAAAGAAGGGAGAGGTGGAAATGCCAAATATTTGGAAAAAGAAGGATGAAGGAAATCCTTAAAAAGATCAATGGCCAAATTAATGACCAAACTCAAGCTAAAAGAGGGGTAGGCAAGCCTCTCACATGATGATTAAGAGATCTTGAAATAAGAAGGATTTGAACTCTCCCAAAAAGAAATAGATGAGTATTGGGGTATAAGTGGGGATGAGGATAGGGTACAAAAGATGTGCACACAAGATTTTAAGAACAAGGGTAAACAGGATATAACGACATCAAAGTATGTCATTTAAGGGTGGGTATTCCCAATAGCAAATGAAAAAGGAATTCTAGGAGAAAAAGGGGACAGTCCTACCAAGGAAGGAAACCCTGGAAAGGCATAAGTATCCCAAATGAGAGGTAATGGGACCAAGTGAAAGGGATAAGGCGATAAACTCATAAATGAAGCGCATGCTGAGGTGAAAGAACCAAGGATGCATACTACAAGGACCCAAGGAATAAGTTAAACCCAAGGAACGGGTAAGTGGGAAGATGGCATCAAAAGTTCCTGTGACAAGTAAGAATGAGTGGACAATCCTTAATAAGGAAATAAAGGAACAAACGTCCGAGAAATGTTGGGAAAGTAACCCTCCAAATAAGAAGTGGCTAAGGAGGAATAACCACAAATAGTAAGACGGGTCATAGTTCACACGTGAATAATGGAGCCTAAAGAGTAGGCAGCTGGGCATAGGATGAAGTACACAAAATAAGACCAATAATTGAAAATTTCTTAGATAAGGAATAAGGGATGAAATGAAATTTTAAGATGAGGAAGGATTCAAAGTGGGCAAATGCCTTAACATAGAAGGAGGTGTAAGGAAAGGAAGGAAGAAATCTTCAAGGAATGGTAAGAAGGTTGAGCATGTAGCTCTTAAGGTGAAAATCTCTACTTTGAGGGACCTAGTAGCGAATGAAACCATAAGTAGGGGAACTCCCCAAACAAATAAATCGACACATAGACCAAAGGGGATCAACTCGAAATAATGAATTGTGAAATGGTCACGAGAGAGTAAGAGTGGATTAAAAAGAAAGAAAGTCCTTGAATAAAGGACGCCACAAAAAAAGAGGAAGGACATAAGAAGGGAAGTATCCTCGCATGTCGGTAAGCCATCAGGAGTTCCAATGATTGGAATCGGAAAGACCCAATAAAGAAGTTGGGAAAGGACGAGTAGGTAAGACAAATTGATATGGTTATGTGAGACATGACGCCAAAGGAAAGATGGATGAGAGGATAACGGTAAATGTAGTAGAGGAAAACTACCAAACGAAAAAAATGGATAAATTTATACGATTACTAAAAGGTTAGAGAGTTGAGAATGACCCTCAAGGAGGTGTTCTAGAAATCTAATGGATATAGAGAGGCTCTAGAAAATGTCATGTTGTAAGGGGTATGTAATCTCAATAGTTCCAAGGAAAATGTGAATCAAGTAAGGAAGAGTCACTTAGTAAGCACGATAAGGTCAATTATAAAATTTGGACTGAAGTTGTAATAAACAACGGATGAGGGAAGTGTTAAATTAAGACAAAAAGATGATAACACTGAAACCCAAGAAAGCAAGTATGTCCCACCCGAGAGGACATAGAGATAAGGGTTTCAGTGAACAAGAGAATAACTACACAAGGGAACGATTGGGTAGCTTGGAACTCCCAATCATGAAATTCATAGCAAGAACCCTCAAGAGGGAGAATCTTGCCCTAAGTAGAGGAGGAAGTGAACTTAAGGATGTACCTTGGAGTAGCGGGCAAGACATACTACTTATGATAAACTCCATGGAAGGAATAAATGATGTAAACGAAATGAAATTCCTTAAGCGGATGATTTAAAGTGGGCTAAGCGAACGACCAAAGTATTAACATGTCCAAGTTGACATTAAGAGAAGTTTATCCCAGAAGCGAAAAATGCTAATTAAGTTTTGGGGACAAAACTCCTAAAAGGAGGGGAGAGTTTTAAACCTCATTCCTTAAAGACAAGGAAAACCAGGGAAAGAATCGATCAACCCAAGTGAGAAAACCAAACTGTTTCATGAACCCCAACCATTAGAGAAAGGGAAAATGGGAAATTTACAAACCCCAAGTTAACTAAAGCATCACAAAATTCATGGAAAAGGACTTTAAGATGGATCAGAAGAGAAAGCCAAACTGGTTTAGGTGAACCGGATTGAACTAGTTTGAACCACTATTGAACCGGTTTCTAAATTCATTTTTCTAAGTGGCTTAGAAAATTGAAATTGGAGAATTGAGGCTACCATTTGATAGAGAATGAATTTAGATAAATTTACAAATTTTTAATTTTGAAAAACTCGGTCGAATCGGGCCTAAACCGACTGGTTTAAGCGTTGAACCCGGTTCGGACCGCTTCGATCCGGTTCGAAAAAGTGTCGTGTCATCTTCTTCCTTCACTAGAAAATCGAGCAGAGCTAGAGAAGATGAAAAGTCTCTTGCTAGGGAGTTTCAAGCAATGAATGACTGTCATAATGATGTCAATCAGATGGCCAAGAAGTCCCCGAGCTTCCTATATAAAGAGCTCCTCCTCATTCATCCTCCTCACACCTAAAAACTCCACTCTCTCCCTACTACTCCATTTTCCAGTGAAGATCGAACTAGAGCTCTGACTTGGGCATTTTTCTAAGCCAAAGAAGGTGAGGTTGGGTTCTTTAAATTCGGGGAGAAGTCAGCTATATGATGGTAGTCTCCATTTGCTCTAAGGATCGCCGTAGAAATGTCGGCGTGATAGAACAATGAAGCAGCTTCGACGGATCGAGGCTGCCCTATTTTGGTCGAGTAGAAAATGGCCAATTTGGGCCATTCTTAGGCCAAACCAAGCTCTCCCAACACTTTCTCAGCCCTCATACAACTAAATTAGAGCGGAACAGTAAGCCAATTTGGCTTCCTTCTGTAAATTCAAATCAATGTTAGAGAGAATTGATGAAACTTCACTAACCAAATTCTCCATCAAGTCAACATGAATTGATGCAATTCTTGATCCTAGGGGGAACCTCAAGACAAGAGCTATTTGTCCAAATTGAAAACTCATACCGTCGCACCCCTGACGGTAAGCTTTCTCTCTGTACGTAGATAATACTCGATTGGTACGATGAACTTCCTCAAAGGAAGCAGAAAACCCGCTTATCGGTTATGAGCGTAGATGTCGTCACACCCAATTGGTGTAATGGACAGCTGAAAAGTTATTTTTGTCAGAAGTGCTCTCCCCTGACTATGTGTCACTGCTTAAACATTTTGGGAGACCTTATTGATGGGAGCTCGAATAGCTTAGATAGGCTGGAGGCCTCGATTTTGGAACTTGGGGGCTAAAATGCCCGATTTTAAAAATCTCATAGAGTGGGCACAATGCCAGTTGGCACCAGCGGGAGCTCGTAAACAAACATGAGATTAAGCAATGAAAACTTTAATGAATGATGTGTTTGGCCATGGTACCATGATAAGACCGACATACTCGATGGACTGGTGGTAGTGCGACAAGACAGGTCGATGGACCAGTTGAGATAAACAATTGCAGGTCGAGTTGAGGGTTGAGGTTGTTGGACCAGTGGCACCAAAGATGAAATGACTTATGAGAAAAACTATTATTTTGTGCATGCACTGAGGTTCGGAACCATCAAGACGCCCAAGAGGGGTAGTGATGCGTCCTAGGGGCTACTGGACGACATGGTGGAGATAAGGGTAGTTTGTCGTGCTAGCAGTTAGGGAAGCTCGGCGTAGCTTCATGCGCATAAGACCGAGGTGGGGGTCAGGATGAGGTTTCTGTCCTCATATGGACACGGAGTTTCTTTTTGGATTTGAGGGTCGGATGTCATGTGCATCCACTCATTCTTAGGGTAGAAGTGGACGGGCTTCTATTTAGGTGGTCGGTAAAGTTGCTCTGACGCCACAAGTGGGTGCAGTAGACGGGCTGCCCCGCGAATGTAGGCTCATTCGACCCTCCTATCTTATATATATATATATATATATATATGAATTTTCTTGTAGTGTATATATATATATATAAGATACTAATAAAAATGCAGTGGACGGGCTCAGAAATATTCCACTTACTAAATTGTATACTCATTCCCCTCCTTTCACCCCTTTAAGGAAAACTAAAGATGGGGTTAACACAAGCATAGTTGAAGTCCAAATAAAGGCTCGAACCCTCAAGGTAAGTTCCATACAATGAAAAGCAATTATTTTTGTTATGGAAAACTTATATTAATACGCCTTTACCTTCCTTAAGCCATTAAGATAAGGATACTAGAATGGTGTAGGGAAGGGTGACGGGTTGATCACAAGATTCTAATCGAACTGGGTCAGTATGTTACAATTTGAGTGGTATTAGAGCATAATTATCCTAACATGTCCTTAAAACATTTAGGCCCTAATCCCAAAACCCTTTTAGAGGAGCATGAATGGGGACTCAAATGAAGAGTACATTCCCTAGAGGAATGTTATCGAATAAAGGATGGAAGATGAGGAGGAATACATCCCATAGAAGGTCACACCTAGCCATCCAGGCACGTTTCTTAACCACATATGTCCTTTAATGCATTTCTTTATTTTGGTTATAGCTTTTTATGGTCCATATGTCGATTAATTAGCTTGGAACTTTCTCCTTCCAAGTACTTGTCTATTCCTCTGGGTTTTCTTCCTATCATACTTTCATTGTTAGTTGTACTTATCATTATCAAGGAGACTAAATTTTAATCAAGAAACACTGAACTTTCATTCATTAAGGAGATAGTTCCTCACCATACTCGGCTTATTACATAAATTTTCTACTTCCTAGTCCCTTGAGGTCATAGGCCTAGAGTTAGCCTCTAAACGTTTACCGGATTCACGGTCTGAAGGCTTTGAGGAACTGGTTGAAGTCCATCCATATTCCCTTTGGATTTCCCTTATGGGACAAACTTCATGTATGGCCTCAAGTCTGTACCTCATTAAAACCTTTGTCTCACACTCATATGTCCACTTCATCCATTAAGAAGGATTGAAGTTGGATTGTGCGGGTGGAGGTACTTGGTGAACTTTCATGAAGGTGGCGTATGCATCATAATAGTTGTTCCAAGCCTCTTTCTTACTGGGAGTCCTCTCTGATTATTGTGGGGCTGGAAGAGGTGTTAGGCTCCTTGGAGGAGGGACCTGTTCTTCCTGTCTTAGAGGAGGATAGGTAATGCCTTTTAACTCTAGAAGGGCTCCAACAAGTTTTCTATAATCCTCAACCATATCATTGGGCACTCTCTTCTCATCCTTTAAGAATTGTTGAACAGTCGCCTCCCTAGGGGTAGGAGTCTTTTTCATGGTCAAGTGTAGAGGATTGGATTTCATGACAAATTTTCTAGGGACTCTCCTTCCTACATGGTAATTAAGTTTTCATTAGTGTTAGGGCATAATATTAATAATAGGCCAGGAGTTAGCCTCTGAACGTTTACGGGATTCACAGTCTGAAGGCTTTGAGGAACTGGTTGAAGTCCATCCATATTCCTTTTGGATTTCCCTTATGGGACGAACTTCATGTATGGCTTCAAGTTTGTACCTCCTTAAAACCTCCGTCTCACACTCATATGTCCACTTCATCCATTGAGAAGTATTGAAGATGGATTGTGCAGGGAGGGGGGGTACTTAGTGCACTTTTATGAAGGTGGCGTATGCATCACAATAGTTGTCCCAAGCCTCTTTCTTAATGAGAGTCCTCTCTGATTGTTATGGGGTTGGAGGAGGTGTTGGGCTCCTTGGAGGAGGGACAAGTTCTTCCTGTCTTGGAAGAGGATAGGTAATGCCTTCTGCCTCTAGAAGGGCTCCAACAAGTTTCCTATAATCCTCAACCATATCCTTGGGCACTCTCTTCTTGCCCTTCAAGAATCGTTGAACAGTCGCCTCCCTAGAGGTAGACATCTTTTTCACGGTCAAGTGTGGAGGATTAGATTTCACGGCAAATTTTCTAGGGACTCTCCTTCCTACATGGTAATTAAGTTTTCATTAGTGTCAAGGCATAATATTGATAATGCTTCAAGTGAACTAGGCTTTGATACCATTAAAGTTGTCACACCCCAATCCAGTCTGGTTGGATCCTCATGAGCAACCCGCCGCTCCCTTGGTTTAAGAGAGGTTTCCTCCTTTATTTAATCAAGAGGAGTCATGTGTAATTTGACCTTGTTCCCCTGAAATAACATAAATCAATAAAATATAAGCTTAAAACAACCTTTGAGCATACCTGACAAAAGGTAGACTCGGGTGTTTTCCTTAGTCATTTTCTTTACTCCTAAAAGGGATAAAAAGAGGGGTGAGTTTCTACAACTTAATGAATGGGGGTTGGGGGTTAAGTTCTTATAAATAAAACAGCTTTTAATCGAAGTGTGCTAGATTCCTTATTTCCTTTAAAAATATTCTTTCATCAAATTTTCGTTTTCAAAACCCTTTTTCTCATTATCCACATTAGGTGTGTTTAACAGTCAGCACACACCCTTCATTGGGAAGGGATCACACATTCGCAGGGCAACCCGTCCACTACACCCACTTGTGGCATTGGAGCGACTTTACCGGCCACCTAGATAGAAGCTCGTCCACTTCTACCTTAGGTCTGAGTGGATGTTCGCGACATCCAACCCTCAAACACGAAAGCAACTCTGTGTCCGTATGAGGACAAAGACCTCATCCCGACCCTACCCTAGTCTCATGTGCAAGACGCTATGTCGAGCTTCCTTGACTGTTGGCACGACAAACTGCCCTTATCTCCACCATGTCATCTAGTAGCCCTTAGGACGCATCACTACCCCCTCTTGGGCATCTTAATGGTCTCGAACCTCAAGCGCATGCACAAACAATAATTTTCCACAAAGCCATTTATATTTGGTGCCACTAGCCCAACGGCCTCGACCCTCAACTCGACTTGCAGCTGTTTGTCTTGGCCGGTCCGTCGACTAGGCCCTCACGCACTGCCACCAGTCCATCGAGTATGTCAATCCTATCTTGGTACCAAAGCGAAATCACATAATCCATTCATTTAGAATTTTCATGGCTTTAACATATCATATTTTTTTACGAGCTCCTGCTTGTGTCAACTGGCCTTGGGCCCACTATACGTGATTTTTCAAAACCAGGCATTTTAGCCCCACACATTCCAAAACAGAGGCCTTTGGCCTATCTGAGCTGTTCTAGCTCTCATCAAGAAGGTCTCCCAAAACTTTTAAGCATTTGCACATAGTTAGAGGAGAACACTTCTGACAAAATAATCTTTCCATTCATCACACCAACCAAGTGTGATGATATCTTTGCTTACAACCGGTAAGCAGGTTTTCTCCTTCTATCCAGAAGTCCATCATACCAACCGGGTATGATCTCTCTACTTACAATCAGTAAGTAATTTTTCCACTTAGTTCTCACATCACTCCTACTGGGTGTGATATTAAAATCCCACATATAAGTGGCTTTTCATTTCCGAGATGCTCATCATCTTAACCGGGTATGATGTAAATAAACCCACTCACCCGATAATTGAAGTGTACTCTTCTCCAGTTGGTTTCCACTTCCACGTCTTTGCTGGTGTTCCAGTCCCTCATGCTCCTACATGATTTGGACATCTTTATCTATTAATATTTGGCATAACAACCTTCGTTTTCTCATGTATGAACAACTATGCTTAAATTTTCTAGTTAATTGCACTTAGGTCCCTAAAGTTCATTTTCCTTGACTTTAGGACCCTAACGCTAACTTTTCCCCAAATTGACTCACGGAACTTCCAAAAATTCACTTTAGGTCCTCAATTTACTCAAAATTGTTTAAGGGGCTCAAGTTTTCCAAGTATCCAATTTGGTCTCCAACTTTTCAAAAATTACCATTTTGCTCGTACTTCACAAAAATGGCAATTTCACCCCCAATTATTTTAAAAAATCAACCAATTGGTCCTCCAACATAATTTTCATGGCCAATTGGCCCTCAATTTTTGGAAATTGCAATTTGGTCACTTAATTTTACGAAATCCCCAAATTTCCCCAAAAATTTCCCTTAATTTCCCCCTTTCAAACTAGCCGAATTTGATTTCATCAAATTAACCATTCAATCCGGGTTAATTGCTTAAATTAGAGAATTTAGTTCCTACTCATCCATATGATTCAATTGAGCTTTGAATCGCATGAATTGAGGTCAAAACGAGCTCAAATGGTGCTTCACCAGAAATTTGTGCGTAGAAAGAGAAAGCTTCGAAAGCTTACTATCGGAGGTGCGATGGTCTAAGCTTTCTATCTGAGTAGGTAGCTCTCATCCTGAGGTTCCTCCTATGATCAAGAATTGCAACAATTCATATTGAATTGAGTGAGAATTCGGTCAGTGAAGTTTTCATAGTTTCTCTCTCTAACGGCGATCGGAAATGATAGAGGGGGCCGAATTGGCTTATATTTCAGCTCTATTACGGTCGTGTGAGGGTTGTGGGAGTGTTGGGAGGGCTCAGTTTGGCATGAGGAGGGCTGAATTTAGCCAATTTCAGCTCGGCCAAAATAAGGCAACTTCGGTCTGACAGAGCTGCTTCACTATTTGATTTTGTCGGCGCTTCTCTAGCAGTCCTAGGATCAAACGGAGATTACTATTAGGTAGCTCACTTCTCCCGAAATCTAAAGAATCTAACCTCACCTCCCAAAAAACCTCAATGTCGGTGCTATGCTTCGAGCTTCGCCGGAAAACTAAGTAGTTGAGAGAGAATGGAGTTTTCATGTGTGAGGAGAATGAATGGAGAGTAGCTCTTTATATAGGGAGCTTGGGACTCTCTGGCCGACCGTTTGGCACCTTAATAGCACTCATTCATGACTTGAAATGCTCTGAACGTAAATATTTCATCTTCGTCGATGCTGTTTGTTCTTCCAAAAAATGAACAGTGTCATCATCTGGAGGAAGACGACGACACTATTCCAAACTAGAACATATTAGTCCCAATCGGGTTCAATGCTTGAACTGGTCGATTCAGGCTTGATTCGACTGAGTTTTTCAAAATTAAAAATTTCTAAATTCATTCTCTATCCAATGGTTGCTTCAATTCCCCAATTTAAATATTTTAAGCCACCTAGAAAAATGAATTTAGCAACTGGTTCAATGATGGTTCAAACCGGTCCAAATCGGTTTAATCCGGTTCAAATCTGGTTCACCTAAACCGGTCTGGTTTTCTCTTCCATTTCATCCCAAGGTCCTTTTCCATGGGTTTTATGACTCTTTAGGTCACTTAGGATTTGTAAATTTCCCAATTTGCCCTTTCTCTAATGGTTAGGGTTTATGAACCAGTTCGATTTTCTCCCTTGGGTTGACCGGTTCTTTCCCCGATTTTCTTACCTTTAAGGGACAAGGTTTACATCTGGTCTTCCTCCGACAGTCGTAGGTCGTCTGTCAGCCTAAGGTTGATGACGACACTATTCTATGCGTGCGAGCTTCGCACGTGCGGATTTGCCACATGGCACATTATGATAGGTTCACTTTGCTATCAGCATAATCAGCCTTTGGTCAGTCGTAGTGCTGCCACGTGTTGGCCTCTAATTGGTCGGTCGTTTCTCCGACATCCTTGTCGGATGCTGACATGGCACTTTTACCATGTGTCAGCTTATCATTGGTCGGTCTTTGCTAATAAGGTCTTCCTGACATTGACCATTGATCAGGACACGTGTTGCTCTCCTATTGGTCAACCGTCATTGAGGTAGATTTTCTTCCTTTGACCATTGACCTGGGACACATGTCAAGCTAACTGAGCTGAGATTGGCCAGCGCTGACTGAGCGATTGACAGGACATGCTTCACCACGTGTCGCGCGCAGATTGGTCGTGCCTGCTGATTTGGTATTGACCTGGCAGCGGTCCGTTGACCGACTGGACTATTGATCGGCTGTATCGTTGACCGGTCCAGTCCAACCGGATCCGGTGACCCAAAATTGAAAAATAGTTGGTTCAGGCCTAATTCGACTAGTTTTTCAAATTCTAAAATTTTCTAAATTTATCTAAATTTATTTTCTACCTAATGGTGGCTTAAATTTTCTAATTTGATATTTTTAAGCCACCTAGAAAAATGAATCTCTAAATTGGTTCTTCACGGTTCGGGTCTGGCTCAAGGTGAACCTGTCCGGTTTTCACACTCAATCCCCTTCATGGTTCTTCACATGATTTTTGTGATATATTAGTCATTTGGAATTTTCCAAATTCTTGTTTTAACCCTTCTTTACCACTTTTGAGTAATTTAGATTCTTGGTTTCTTTCTCAAAACTTTCTGGTTCTCTTTTTCGATTTCCTTGGTCCAAGAGGATGGGGCTTACAAGGTGTCCCTATTTTGCCTACCTTTGTCCCTACTTTTCTCATAAACTTCAGCCCCGGTCTACTCCTTGTATTTTTCTTGGCTATCCTTCTCATTATTTTGGGTACCGTGTTTTGGATCCCCATACTAATTGCATCTTCACATATCACACTATTCATTTTAATGAAATAGTATTTCCCTTCTAAGCAAATAGTAAGACTCCCCTCGCCTCTGTGGAGCACTCCATCGTTCCCCTACCCATCCCCCTCCTGTCCCCACTCTGATTTTAGTCTCAAGTATGTCACCTCACTCTTCTCCCACTACACATAATGAACCTACTTCTTCATCTGCCTCTCCTCCTATCTGAGATCCTATTGAGACGCCTCCTCCTCGTATGCTCACTCACTCGCGAGATGGCTCCTTGCCCCAGCGATATTTTACTATTGACCCTTCTATGTTTATTGCAACTCCATAGGAACCTCGCACTTATGCACAAGGTTATCATCATGCCTCCTTGATGGATGCCATGCAAGTATAATTCTCTACCCTTCTCCACAATCACACTTGAGATTTGGTAATTATTCTTAGTTTTAAGTGGGTCTACAAAATCAAAGAAAATCCTCATGTCTCTATTACTAGATACAAGGCTCTTCTTAATGCCAAAGAATTCTCACAACAACATGGACTTAATTATGATGACAAATTTAGTCTTATTATTAAGTTAGTTACCATTTGAGTGATACTTTCTATTATTGTTTAACTTCATCAGCCTATTCATAATACGTTTCTTCATGCCCACCTTGCTAAAGAAGTTTGCATGCAACAACCACCAAGTTTTGTGGACTCTCTTTTTAATCATTATATTTGTTGGCTTGGTAAATCACTTTATGGTCTCAAGTAGGTGTCTTGCACTTGGTTTAGGCATCTTAACTCTTTTTTCACTAAATTGGCAAAGGAGGGTTGTGGTGGCTGGCCAGAATCAGCCACATGGTCTAAATAAGGCTCATTGTTTGGAACTGTCAAGGTTTAGGGTCCGACCTGACAGTTCGACATTTAAAGGACCTCGTTAGGAAGAATAAGTCAGATATGATCTTCCTAATGGAGACAAAAAACAATTTCAAGAAAGTTGATAGGATTCGGAAGCAACTCACTTATCAGTATTGTGATTATGTGGACCCAAAAGAACGAGGGGGAGGCATGGCTCTTTGGTGGAAAAGGGACATAGTGGAAGTAATATCAGCCAGATTTAATATTATGGATGTTCATTTCAATGAGGCAGACAAGACCTTTAGAGTTACTTTTGTGTATGGATTTTGTGACTTCTGGCAAAGGCGGTCCCAATGGCATATACTATCAGAAATGGGTGGACAAATCAAGGACCCATGGTTAGTTTGTGGGGACTTCAATGCTATAGCCAATCAGGATGAGAAATGGGGAGGGGGTCCAAAAGATCGTCGCTGCATCTAGAGCTTCCAACAAATGATTTTCTCCTCGAAACTACATGACTATGGTTTTGTAGGACCGAAGTTTACATGGTCCAACAATCGTGAGAAACCATTCACAGTTCTGGAAAGGCTAGACAGGAGATTATGTTCACCATAATGGCGAGCATCCTTACCGGGAATGTGTATTACACATGGTGAGAGAATTAGGTCAGATCATTCTCCCCTAATAATAGAGACAAATCAGAAGGCCAGGACATATACATGTAGCTTCAGATTCAAGGACAAATGGCTACTTTACCCAAGCTGCAAGGAGACTATAAAGAAGTTGTAGGGTACACATAGGGGAGGAGATATGGCCGTGCTCAAATCCAAGTTGTGCAAAACATCTAGGTCTCTTAAAATCTGGAGGAAAAAGGAAGTTCTAAACACACAAGACAAGATAAAAATATTGAAGGAGCAGTTGAGTGGCCTACCAGATGAGGATGTGCAAGCTAGGAGGCAAGTTATCTTAAGGCTTAATCAAGCATGGACCGAGGAGGAGTTGTTCTAGCAACAAAGAGCTAGAAACAAATGGCTCACAGAGGGGGACAGGAATACAATGTTCTATCACCAGAGTGTATTGCAACACTAGGCTAGAAAACTGATACAAAAAATTCAAAAGAGCAATGAGCAATGGATAAAGATGGAAGAGGAGATAAGGGAAGAGATCTATAGCTATTATGAGAAAGTTTATAGCTCAAAACATTGTTCTCATACAGAGGAAGCCTTGAGGGGGGTCTAATCTATTATAACAATAGATATGAATAGAATAGGCAGTTTTCAAATTGGGGACTAAACGGGCGGTAGGTCCAGACAGATACAATGGAACTTTCTTCCAAGAAAACTAGGATACGGTCTATCCTGATCTAGCAGATGCTGTCCTTAACTTCTTCGAGACGAGTATGATGCTGAGTTCTTTAAATGAAACAGACACCGCTTTCATTCCAAAGGTAAACAAGCCTGAAAGTATAAATCAGTATCGCCCAATCTCTTTATGCAATTTTTCATATAAAGTTATTTAAAAAATCATTACTAATCGTCTCAAACCTCTTATGAATGAGCTCATTTCTTGTCAACAAAGTGTCTCCGTACCGGGTCGAGTAATCCACGACAATATAGATATTGTGCATGAATACTTCCATTTCCTCCAACATAAAAATAAAGGAAAGAGAGTATGGTGTGCTATCAAAACTGATATGGTGAAAGCCTATGACAGGGTGGAGTGGGGCTTCCTTTAGGTCCTTCTAAACAGAATGGGTTTCGATCCAATTTTTACTAACTGGGTTCTTGCTTGTGTGACCTCAGTTAGCTACAGGATATTAATAAATGGAAGCAAATCAGACACAATACAACCTAGTTGGGGACTACATCAGGGAGACCCCCTTTCTCCTTACCTCTTTTTATTAATAGCAAATGCACTGTCTAAATTAATTACTGATGCATGCTATAGGAACGAATTAGTGCAACTGAAAATAAATAGAAGATGTCCTAGAATATCTCATGTTTTCTTTGCTGGTGATGGTATGTTCTTCTTAGAGGCATCCAAAAGTAACATAGAGTCCTTTAAAAAATTGATAAACATGCACTATTTGGCATTTGGTCAGAAAGTAAATTATGAGAAATATTTGTGTTATTTTAGTGCAAATGCTAGAGTCACTTTGCAGGAGGAGATCAGAATAGCCATGAACCTTTATATAGGACAGGCATCAGACAGATATCTTGGTCTACCAATACTATGAGGGAGAAGAGAGAGGAGAAGTTTGAATTTCCTAAAAGAGAGGATAAGCTCTAAACTCCAAGGATGGAAATCGGTATATCTATCCCAAGCGGGAAGCGCGGTTCTAATTAAACATGTTTTAAGTACAATACCTAATTATGCAATGAGTTACTTTTTGTTGCCTCGGGGATGGTGCAAGGTGGTTAAATCTATGATCTCCAGATTTTGGAGAAGTGGCACAAGGGAGCAGGAGATAAGTTTGGTAAGGTGGCAAACAACCACATAAATTAAGGAATAAGGTGGTCAAGGGTTCAAGGATATACATAGTTTCAACAAGGCTATACTTATGAAGTCAGCATGGAGACTCTTAAAGGATCCCAATTCGTTGTGGAGCAAAGTTCTAAAGGGTAGATGCTTTGGAAATTCAGATCTAATGGAGGCCAACCTGAGGTCGGGGGCATCATGGGCATGGCAAAGCATCCATATGGGTAAAGAACTGCTTAAGGAAGGACTAACTTGGCAAGTTGGAGATGGTCGACATATAAGGGTCTGGGGTTCTCGATGGATACCTGCACTCAAAGACCATCGTTTATAGTCCCCTATCCAAGATGACTCATTGGCAGAACTTAGAGTTAGCTCTCTTATTGAGCCACAATCGAGACAATGGAAGCTAGATGTACTAATTAATAACATTAACCTGAAAGAAGAAATAGCAATAAGAAGGATATCAGTGCTTGAAGCAAATATGCAAGATCACAGAATTTGGACATGGGAGAAGAGTGGGGAGGTTACAGTTCGCTCAGCTTACACTTTCCTCAGAGAAAAAGATGAAAATCATAGAACAAGAGCCAGCTCCTCTAGTGGAACTCCACGTCAGGTATGGACTATAGTATGGAACCTCTCTTGCCAACCGAAGGTGAGACAATTTATGTGGAATGTCTGTAATAATGCACTAGCTACAAATGAGAATCCTTATATTAGGCATATGAGGTCTGATAGTTGTTGTATATTTTGTCAAAAGCATGAATCTATCAAACATTTATTGGTACATTATGACTGGACCTGAGCGGTGTAGCTCATGGCATGTGGTATTAGAATAAATGTAAAACCCGCCCTTTTGAGCTAAGGAAAACCAGGAAAAGAACCAGTCAAACCAAGTGAGGATTTAGAACCGGCTCACAAACCCGATTATTTCTGAACGGGCAAGTTGGGAATTTACAACTCTTGGGTAATCCAAAGGGTTCATTAAATCTTGGAAAAGAAACTTAAGACAAATTAGAAAATAAAAACCAAAGTGGTTCAAGTGAACTAGATTCCATAAGAACCTTAAAGTTTAGCGTGCTTACTTGAGAGTAATGTGAGGATGGGTGACCTCCTGGGAAGTATGAATTTTTTTTGTAACTCGAAATTTCGGTCAAAAATTTGTATGTACGCCTTATCATAAATTAATATATAATTAATAGCAATAATTTAATACCTAAATTAAATTATTGGAATTAATACTAAAATTATATTTATTAGAATTAATACCGAAATTAAATTATTGGAATTAATACCAATAATTTATGGCAATATTAATACCAGTAATAAATCTCGCCCATTTAATACACGGGTTTTACAACTATATAAAGAGTTCATCCCCATTTCATTCTCCTCACACCTGAACACTTCTCTCTCTCTCTCTACTGCTCCATTTCCCGGTAAAGCTCGAACGAGAGCTTCGACTTGAACAAAGGTCGGGCTCTTTAGAACCGGGGGGAAGATAGCTATCTGATAGCAAACTCCAATCAATCCGAGTATCGTTGGAGAAATGCCGACATGATGGAATAGTGAAGCAACTCCGGCGGACCGAAGCTGCCCTATTTCGGCCAAGCTGAAATCTGCCATTTCAAGCCCTCCCAACACTTTCTCAGCCTTTCCACGACCGAATTAGGACCGAAAGGATGAACCTCAGGATGAGACCTATCTGCCCAGATCGAAAGCTCGGACCGCCGTGCCTTCACCGGAACACGAAGTACCGGGAACGCCAGCAAGGACAAGCTCACGTGAATACCAAGAACCGGTCTAGTGGAATTCACGACATTAACGGGTGAGTAGGTTTACAAACATCATACCTGATTGGGATGATGAGCACACCCTATAAAGTTAAAAACCACTTACCGGTTGTGAGTGGGTTTACTAACATCATACCCGGTTGGGATGATGAGCACAACTTAAAATTTAAAACCACTTACCGGTTGTGAGTGGGTTATTCAGATCATACCCGGTTAGTATGATGAGACTTCCTCGAAGGAAGTTGAAAACCCGTTCATCGGTTATGAACGGAGATGTCCTTATACCGATTGGTATAATGGACAGTGAAAACCTATTTTGTCGAAAGTGTTCTCCCCTGACTGTGTGCCAATGCTTAAACTATTTGGGAGACCTTCTTGACGGGAGCTCGAATAGCTCTGATAGGCCAAGGGCCTCAGTTTTGGAACTTGGGGGCTAAATGCCCAATTTTGAAAATCTCGTACAGTGGGCCCAAGGCTAGTTGGCACGAGCAGGAGCTCGTAAACGAATATGATATATGTGCCATAAAACTTAATAAGTGAATTGTTTGGCCATGGTACCAAGATAGGACCGACATGCTCAGTCAACTAGCGGCAGTGCGACATGACAGGTCGACGGACTAGTCAAGACAAACAGCTGCGGGTTGAGTTGAGAGTCGGGGCTGTTGGACTAATGGCACCACATATTACATGGCAATATAAGAAAACATTGTTTGTGCATGCACTATGAGTACGGGATCATCAAGACGCCCATGAGGGGGTAGTGATGCATCCTAAGGGCACTAGACAACCTGGTGGCTATAAGGGCAGTTTGTCGTTCCAGGTGTCTGTGCGAAATTTGGAGTAGCACTAAGCGCATGAGACCGGGGTGGGGACAGGATGAGGTCTTTGTCCTCATACGGACACAAAGAAGTGATTTCGGGATTGTGGGTCGGATGTTTCGTACATCCACTCATTCCCAAGGTAGAAGTGGTCGCACTTCTATCCGGGTGGCAGGAAAAGTCGCTCCGAAGCCACTAGCGGGTTCAGTAGTGATACTGACTTGCGAATGTGTGTAACCTTCATTATGAAGGATGTGTGTTGGGTGATGACACATCGATAACTAAGAAATAATGGAAAAAGATGAATTTTTAAATGAAATGATTTTTTTGAAAACAAAGGAGTCTGGCACACTCCATATAAATGTTTTTCTTGAAAGTTAAAAGATTTGAATCCCACTCACTGAGTAGTTGTACTCACCCCCTCCCTTATACCTCTTTCAGGAAGTCCCGGAAAGCCGAACCTTAAAGGACTTGCGCAATTAAACGCCTGCAAGATTGGTACAACTAATTTAAATTACTATGCAGTTTTGATTTATGATATTCCTGAAAAAAGGTGCAGGTTAACGCCTTACTCTGTACGATTTATAATATAAGGGAAAACCCTTTAGTAAATCGGGAGAGTGGCGGGTTGATCGCGGGGATTCGACCAAACCGGGTCGGGGTGTGACAACTAGAGTGGTATCAGAGCCTGTTTCCTCGAATACATAATCAAGACTATAAAATATTGTAACTAATAGGATTTATCCTAAAATTTTTAGATGGCTCCCAGGAGAGGAACCAAGAAAACTAGGAATGGCTCTACTCAACACCTTATCTTCGTTGGAATACAACCCTAGAAGCTTCCCAAATGCCTAAAGCATGGCCGGAATCTCAAAAGAACAAATGAGAAAGTATCCTAGAGAATGGTGACAGGACCTATTGAGGTCACAACTCTAAGTATAAAGAAAGCCAAGCGTGAAGCCATAAAATGAGGCATATAACCTTACATAGGAGGATGCTAATCAAGAATCTCGTAGCTCCCTAGTTATTTGGTGACCATTTTCAGTAATAGGGACAAAATCCCCAACATACTGTACTACTCTATTAATGAAGTACTCCAAATTCCTAAAAACCCTATCCCTCAAATGATGTGATCTTCAAGACTCAAAAAAAAAAAATACTCTCGCGGTATCCAGACTTAAGGATGAAGGAGCACTAAAATTAACAATTTCTAAGAAAACGCCAAGAGGAACCACTTATGTTCATGTAATTACAAGCATGAATGATAGGGACACTGCATGGAGAAGTGCCCAACCCTACAAAGGACAGGAATCAAGTTAACCTAGAGGGGAATAGGACACGAAGTGAAAAATTGTCCCACATCGCTAGGAGTCAGGACAATATTTTCCAAGAATAAATACCCCACAACTATAGGAAATTCGAGAGGATACCATCCCAAGAAACGTGATTCCATTTGCAACCACAAATGAGAGGAAACACTTCAAAATCTTAGCAAAGTGGTAAGAAGGAAAAAGGGGTAAAGGTAGGACCTCAATAAAACCACAAACAGAACAAAGGATAGTTGAAGAGAATTCCCCCGTTAAGAAGAAAATCCAAACCATTTAGGAGCAAAGAAAGGAGTGCATCCACAAGAGAAGACAAGACGAACATTTGTTGACAAATGGGACGTATTGGGATTACAGGAATAAATCACCTTGGAAAAAGCAACTATGTCAAATAGGAAGTTCGGACCAACAGGACAAGAGAAAGCAAGTCGTTACAACAAGATAGTCAGAGGGAACAAATGACACCCTAAGGAAGATTGGGAAGTAGAAGGGACTACACCTTAAAAAGGTCGGTGAGATGGATGTTAAGGATAGGAGGACTCGAGAAACTACTGCTAAGAAACTTAGACCAAACAAATGGTGGAGGCAAAGCAGTTAACGAACAAATACTCGGGAAAGCCATAATGTAAGTTCTGACAAAGAAGAGAGAGGCAGGAAGGTCAAATACTCGGGAAAAGAAGGATACAAGAAATCCTAAAAAGGACCAAGGGCCAATTAACGACTAAACTCAAGCCAAGAAAGGAATAGGCAAGCCTCTCCCACAATGATCCTGAAACAAGGAAGATTTGTACGCTCCCTAAAGAAATAGACAAGTACTGGGTACGAATAAGGATGCAAATAGAGCATAAAAGATATGTCTAAAAGATTTGAGGAGTAAAGGTAAATAGGAGAAGACGACATCAAGGGATGTCATTTAAGGGTACAAATTCCCTAGAGCAAATGTAAGAAAAGAATGTCAGGGGAAAGACAAAGAATCCTACCAAGGAAGGAAGCCTCGGAAAGACATGTGTATCCCAATTAAGAGGAAATGGAATCAACCCTTATTTAGGAAATGTTTTCCAAGAAAGGAAGTATTGTAATGGTCCATTGTGACCTGTTTGGAAAGAATAGGAGAACCATGTAGAAAGAGGAATACTAGTAACGGCGGACAGCCAAAGATAATGAACAAAACTGGATGGGTGAACCTTCCCAAGCAAAGTAATCGACACATAGATCGAAAGCAATTATTGTAGAATGAAGAATCATGAAGTGATTTATGAGCAAGTAAAAGAGGATTAAGAAAAAAGGAAGTCATTGAATAAGGGATGTCACTAAAGAAGAGAAAGGACATAAGAAAAAAAAAATCCTCGTATGTCAATAATCATCAGGAAACCCAACAATTGGAATTGAAAGGACAAAATAAAAACGTTTTGAAAGGATGAGTAGGTAAGAGAAATCCATGCAGTTATGTGAGACATAACTTCAAAAGCATGATGGATGAGAGGATAACGGTAAAAAGGATAGTTGAGGAATGTCATCAAAAGAAAAGAGGGATGAAGTTATATGATCCCTGAAAGGTCAAAAAAAAAAAAGCTAAGAGAGACCCTCAAGGAGATGTTCTAGAAATCTAACGGACAAAGACAGGTCCTAGAAAATGCCATGTTGTAAGGGGTATGTAAGCCCAACAATCCCGAGGAGAATATGACTCAAAGTAAGGAAGAGTCGGCTAATAAGCATGACGAGGTCTAATATAAAAATTTGGACTGAAGTTATAATAGACAATGAATGGAGAAAGGGTCAAAATGAGATGAAAAAGTGAGAATAAAGAAAACTGTGGCAACTAGTATGTAACACCCGAAAGAACATTGAGCTAAAGGTTTCAACGACTAGGGGGTTAACTAGACATGGGAATGGTTAGGTATCTTGGAATTTCTAATCTTGAGTACAGAACCTCAAAGGGAAGAATGTGCTCTAAGCAAAGAAAGATATAAATCTAAAAATATACCATGAAGTAAGGTATGTCTCGTTATGATAATCTCCATGGAGGGAGTAAATAATATAAAGAAAAAGAAATTCCTTAAGTGAAGGATGTAAAAAGGACTAATTAAAAGAACAACAGAAGACTTTGCATCTTAAGAAAACACTAAAGGGGCATCAAAGGAAATGATTGCTCATGCAAGGATGTTAACTAAGTTTTGGGGACAAAACTCCTAAAAGGAGGGGAGAGTTGTAAAACCCGCCCTTTTGAGCTAAGGAAAACCAGGAAAAGAACTGGTCAAACCAAGTGAGGATTTAGAACCGGTTCACAAACTCGATTATTTCTGAACGGGCAAGTTGGGAATTTACAACTCTCGGGTGATCCAAAGGGTTCATTAAACCTTGGAAAAGAAACTTAAGACAAATTAGAAAATAAAAACCAAAGTGGTTCAAGTGAACTAGATTCCATAAGAACTTTAAAATTAAGCATGCTTACTTGAGAGTAATGTGAGGATGGGTGACCTCCTGGGAAGTATGAATTTTTTTTGTAACCCGAAATTTCGGTCAAAAATTTGTATGTACGCCTTATCATAAATTAATATATAATTAATAGCAATAATTTAATACCTAAATTAAATTATTGGAATTAATACTGAAATTATATTTATTAGAATTAATACCGAAATTAAATTATTGGAATTAATACCAATAATTTATGGCAATATTAATACCAGTAATAAATCTCGCCCATTTAATACACGGGTTTTACAACTATATAAAGAGTTCATCCCCATTTCATTCTCCTCACACCTGAACACTTCTCTCTCTCTCTCTACTGCTCCATTTCCCGGTAAAGCTCGAACGAGAGCTTCGACTTGAACAAAGGTCGGGCTCTTTAGAACCGGGGGGAAGACAGCTATCTGATAGCAAACTCCAATCAATCCGAGCATCGTTGGAGAAACGCCGACATGATGGAATAGTGAAGCAACTCCGGCGGACCGAAGCTGCCCTATTTCGGCCAAGCTGAAATGTGCCATTTCAAGCCCTCCCAACACTTTCTCAGCCTTTCCACGACCAAATTAGGACCGAAAGGATGAACCTCAGGATGAGACCTATCTGCCCAGATCGAAAGCTCGGACCGCCGTGCCTTCACCGGAACACGAAGTACCGGGAACGCCAGCAAGGACAAGCTCACGTGAATACCAAGAACCGGTCTAGTGGAATTCACGACATTAACGGGTGAGTGGGTTTACAAACATCATACCTGATTGGGATGATGAGCACACCTTATAAAGTTAAAAACTACTTACCGGTTGTGAGTGGGTTTACTAACATCATACCCGGTTGGGATGATGAGCACAACTTAAAATTTAAAACCACTTACCGGTTGTGAGTGGGTTATTCAGATCATACCCGGTTAGTATGATGAGACTTCCTCGAAGGAAGTTGAAAACCCGTTCATCGGTTATGAACGGAGATGTCCTTATACCGATTGGTATAATGGACAGTGAAAACCTATTTTATCGAAAGTGTTCTCCCCTGACTGTGTGCCAATGCTTAAACTATTTGGGAGACCTTCTCGACGGGAGCTCGAATAGCTCTGATAGGCCAAGGGCCTCGGTTTTGGAACTTGGGGGCTAAATGCCCGATTTTGAAAATCTCGTACAGTGGGCCCAAGGCTAGTTGGCACGAGCAGGAGCTCGTAAACGAACATGATATATGTGCCATAAAACTTAATAAGTGAATTGTTTGGCCATGGTACCAAGATAGGACCGACATGCTCAGTCAACTAGCGGCAGTGCGACATGACAGGTCGACGGACTAGTCAAGACAAACAGCTGCGGGTTGAGTTGAGAGTCGGGGCCGTTGGACTAATGGCACCACATATTACATGGAAATATAAGAAAACATTATTTGTGCATGCACTATGAGTACGGGATCATCAAGACGCCCATGAGGGGTAGTGATGCATCCTAAGGGCACTAGACAACCTGGTGGCTATAAGGGCAGTTCATCGTTCCAGGTGTTTGTGCGAAATCTGGAGTAGCACTAAGCGCATGAGACCGGGGTGTGGACAAGATGAGGTCTCTGTCCTCATACGGACACAAAGAAGTGATTTCGGGATTGTGGGTCGGATGTTTCGTACATCCACTCATTCCCAGGGTAGAAGTGGTCGTACTTCTATCCGGGTGGCAGGAAAAGTCACTCCGAAGCCACTAGCGGGTTCAGTAGTGATACTGACTTGCGAATGTGTGTAACCTTCATTATGAAGGATGTGTGTTGGGTGATGACACATCGATAACTAAGAAATAATGGAAAAAGATGAATTTTTAAATGAAATGATTTTTTTGAAAACAAAGGAGTCTGACACACTCCATATAAATGTTTTTCTTGAAAGTTAAAAGATTTGAATCCCACTCACTAAGTAGTTGTACTCACCCCCTCCCTTATACCTCTTTCAGGAAGTCCCAGAAAGCTGAACCTTAAAGGACTTGCGCAATTAAACGCCTGCAAGATTGGTACAACTAATTTAAATTACTATGCAGTTTTGATTTATGATATTCCTGGAAAAAGGTGCAGGTTAACGCCTTACTCTGTACGATTTATAATATAAGGGAAAACCCTTTAGTAAATCGGGAGAGTGGCGGGTTGATCACGGGGATCCGACCAAACTGGGTCGGGGTGTGACAATAAATGTTGTGCCTATTACTTGTTTTCGCAGATGGATGGAGAACTGGAAATCGGAAGCGATGTAGTTAAAAGAGGATCAATTGGAACACGCGGGGAGATTGGTCATAGTTTGCTGGAATATTTCGAAGGAATGCAATCGTGCAAAGCAAGAAGGGATTCTATCGGATCCCATACGAGTTACACAAGTAGCGCATATCTCTATACATGAATGTGCAGAGATAATGAGTAGGAAGATTCTAACACAAGCAACACATAAGGCTACCCCACCCAAGAGATGGTAACGACCCCTGGAAGACAGTGTAAAAATTAACTGTGACAGTTCTTTTGTCATGGGGCAGAATGCATCGGGAATAGGAGTAATAGCTCGAGACCAGGAAGGAAGGTTTCTCTTTGGTGGTGGACAACAAGTCAACTATAGCAATGCCTTAGAAAGCGAGATGGCTGCTATAGTTTTTGGTGTACAATTAGCCAAAGAAAACAATATCAAAGACATCATTATAAAAACCGACTCCACTAAAGTATTCCAAAGTATTAAGCAGGAGACATGCATCAAGGACTGGAGAGTTGTTCCTTTCTAGAATGAGCTTCAAGTTATTTCTATTGGATTTAACCGACTTAGATTTAGTTTGGTTAATAGGGAAGCTAATGGATGTGTCAATGCTATCGCACGACAATATCAAGCGAATTGGGATTCAAGTAGGTGTTTTACTACTGTACCTGATTTTTTTATCACATTTATTATTTCGATATGATGAGATACAATCATCAGAATACTTTGACGAACTGTACTACACTTTAAATCTCTAATATATGGATGAGGTTATTGTGCAAAAAAAAATCTATAGTACATCCACATTCATCATGTTTGTACTCATTTATGCTGATGATATCATTATTACTAGATCTTCCAATGTCACTCTTAACTCCACTCTTCATGCCTTACAAGGTGAATTGTCCATCAAAGATTTGGGGCCTCTCCATCATTTCCTTGTCATTGAAGTACACAATCATCCTCACGACATTTATCTCACGCAATCCAAGTATATTCGGGATTTATTATTTAGAGCTACCATGGATATTTGTAAGCATATATCTACGCACGTTGCTCCTAGATCACGACTGTCCATCAAGGTCAGGACACCTCTTCCGGATCTCACTTTGTATCGTGAGATTATGTGTTACCTTCAGCATCTCACTATCACTCTTCCTGATCTTTCCTACGTCATGCATCATGTATCTCAATTTATGCATTAGCCCATAGATATTCATTGGATTGTTGTTAAACGCATCATTCGCTACCTTTAAGGGACTCTTCATCTTGGTCTTAACATTTGGCGCCACTCGCCTACCTCTCCCTCCATTGGTATTCTAACACCGACTAGGCCAAGAATCCTCGTGATCGTTGTTCTATTAGTGGTTTTACTATATTTCTCGGTCGTAATCTTTTTACCTAGAGTTCCAAGAAATAACACACTATCGCGCATTCTAGTACAAAAGCTCAATATAAGTATATTGGTAATGCAACAATTGAACTAATTTGGATTTAATATCTTTTTCAATAACTTAATCTACCACTTTTCACTTCTCATAAACTCTCTATGATAACCATCTGTCTAACGACTAACCTTATTTTTCATGTTCGTACTAAACAAATTGAGATTGACTATTATTTTGTTTGGGAACAAGTTAGTTGTGGTCTTTTTAATATTAATTTTATTGACATCGATGATCAAATAGTTAATCTACTCACCAAATATTTATCTTATACTCGTATATTTATTATACTATTTAGATAGTTATAATATATATTATATAATCTTATAAGATTATATTATATATATTATCGTATATTTATTTTTAATTTTTTGTTACTATAAGCTTATAAATAGGGACGCCTCTATGTAATTTAGTAAATCACTTATAAATAAATCGTTATTAATGTGACTTATACCTATCGCCTACCAAGCATATATTTCAACATTTTTTTCTCCCATATTCTAGATTTTTACGAGATTCACTCGTTAATTTACATAATGTTCCCACTTAAATCCCCACTAATCAAACTGGTCTTTTCAAAATTTTCGTTTTATTATTCGATAAAATTTTATCTCAATTTTCATTACGAATTCTTATTCTTATTTTAAACTTAATTTCCAATCCAAAAGTTATATTTTTATTTTCGGAAATCTCGGTGTTAAAACACCACTTGAAGGTTTACATCATAGACACGAGAATCACAATAAGACTAAATTGATCATGTATGCATCATTTTTTTCATATTTGAGATTTTTAAATGTGAGTTGTTCATCTCCAACTTTTGCAGTGATGATTGGAGCGGAGTGTGGGGAGTGATCCAAACTTGAGAAGAATTGTGATAGAGGTAGGGAAAATTCGAGTAGTAACATTGTATTTTGGATGTTGGACATAATATATGCAAATGCAAGAAAAAAATAATTGAGATAGAGAGATTTGATGCTTACTCTTGAATTTTGGATGTTGCAACATTGTGGTAACATTGTATTTTGGATGTTGGACGTAAAATAATTGAGATAATTGTTAATTGAGAATGACATACTCAGGAGAAAAAAACTAGCAAAATTAATAGAGAAATTTGATGCTTACTCCTAAATACTTTAATGCCATGAAAATCTCATAAAATAGAAATATTCTATTATATTGAAAGAGTGGTTTGCATTACAATTGTAATATGTAAGTGAACTATTACTACATACAATGCATATAAATAAAAAGAAAATTATTAAAATATTCATTCTATTATTTGGTTCCACATTATGTTATATTAGATATGGTGAAAATTATTACGGTGAACATTACGTTATGATGAAATCTACTTATTACGGTGAAAATTACAATTTTGTGAAGAAAATGATAAAATATTGTGATTAAATAGATTTTTTGTAAGTCATTTATTTCTTAAAATATAATATACACTTATTATTAAAATAAAGTTTTTATGAATTTCGAAATTTTAACACTTACTCATATATATATATATATATATATATATAAGTGAGTTTTTGTATTATATTTTGAAAATTTATATTTTTATCTTATATATTTAATTTATATAAATTTAAAATAATAACACATTTTAATCTCCTTTATTATAAGATTTTTTTAATAATTCAAAGTAGACATGTCAAGCCCAACATGTAAACCCCACCAATATATTATAACGGAAAGAGATATATGTCTCCAACAATATAAATTTTCAACATTGATAAAACTTGAATAAGTTACCTATATATAAAATATCATTTTTTCAATTTTTTAAAAATAAATATAATATTTTATATAAAAATATAAAGTGTATTGAGTGGGTTATTAATACATGCTCTTATTATTCTATCCTTAAAAAATATATATAAGAAAATAAAATGAGTACTTTTATTTATATTTTGTGAGTAAAATAACAAAAATCATAAGTGGGAAATTTACATAATTTAATAAAATTTCATAAAATGGTAGTAAATTTTGCTTTTTAATTTCTGTATATATAGATGAGCAAAAACATTTTCTGTATATACTTTTTATCTAGGCACCCTGATCCTAAAAATGAGGTCAACAGCACCATATTAAAATAAATGCTTAACATTGAATGATTAACTCACTCTATTAAGAGTCATGTTAATGAAAGATGGCTTATATTTCAAGTGAAGGGCTATAATTTATATAGTTAGAGTAAAAATTATAGAAGTTCAAAATACAATAGATCAAACAAATTGAATATTAGTATATTTTAATATACTTTATTTAATATAAATAATTATTTTATTTTAATAGTTAATGCGTTACTAATCAATAAAAAAATTAGATAAAAACAATTAATATCATTCTTATCTTTTATATTTTCTAAAAAAGATAGAAAAAAGATATTATAAATTGTACAACTAGTATACAAAACTAGATTTAATTAAAAAATTTATAAATATAAAATATAATTATATATTTCTTTATTATTAAATATAATTTTATTTTAAATATATATTAAAATGAAAAGATGGTTTGATTTCATATTTGTTTTGAATTCAACCTACACTCAAGCCAACGAACCACATATAAACACATGTACTTTTTCATAATCTTATAATGTAATTAATTATTTGTTCCAATTGAGATAATTTAAGAAATTTTTTTTATCATTTAAATTCAATAAATATTGTCAAAATGTATATAATATTTTAATATTAATGATTTGAAGTAGATTGTGAATTATAAGCTTGTTTAACGAATTTAGGCTGAAATTAATGTTCGTATAATTTGAATTTTACAAAAATATTATTATTTTACTAGAATTCTTTTTACATTAAAAATTTACTAGAAATCGAAATATAAAGCTTTATATCGATTGAATATTAATCTATTTTTATTTATTTTATAGATATAAATAATCAGTATATTTTATTTTAATAGTAAATGTGGGATTAACGGATAAAGCTGAAGAGCAAAGTAGATAAAAACAACTAATATTCTATATCACATTTCATATTTTCTAAATAAGAAAATAATATTTTATTAATTATACATCTAATATATAGTATAAAACTATATTTGATTAAAAATTATCCAATTTGTCCCGTGTTTCCTCAATTTTGAATTTACTTGATAGCATATTTCGAACTATAGTACAATTTAAGATATTATATTAATATTTGAATATACCTTTTATATTCAATGAATGTGAAACCAACCAACAATTACCATTTTCAATTTGCATTAAAAACTTTTGAATATTATTATAATCGAACTACACTTGTTTTATCCAATCCTACTATAAACACGAATTTACATCCAATTTTTCATGAAATGAATTAGATTATTTAAAGTAGTGATTATTTTTCTCTAAATTGGAAATTTAATATATTTTAAAAAAATAAATGATTTAAAATGAATTTGGAAAAATATGCAAACTTGATATATTTACAGATAATCTATACATTCTACCCGTTGATTACCTATTGGTACAAAATTTCTTTATAGTGTAAAAATTGCATGAAACTAATGCAGACATCATCTATCAACTAAATGTTCTATTAAAAATCAAATAAGGTGGAGGAATAACAAGGGAATCAGCCTAACTCTTATAATTAATAAACATTAAACATATTTTTTTTACTAATGTGGAATAAAAAAAATTTTATACCTATTTAAAATATTAAGAACAATTAATGTACTATCCAATGAGTTCAGCCTAATTTTACTATTGATAGATATCATACTAAAAGAGAAGATTTAAAATTTTCTTCCATCATTGTCTTTTTTTTTTTTTTACATTTTAAGAATAAATACAATCTTATATAACACTCTGATTTGGTTCATTCCATGTCCAATTGACCCTTCAAAACATCCACCGCCATCAAGTCATCCCTCACACTCAAATTCCAGAGAGAAAAGATGTCGGGCAACAAATATTCCACCGGTTTTCTTACAAACTGTAACATATGCAACAAAAGTCTTGATTCTATCGACATATACATGTGCATGTAAGGAATGTTCAATTTTTATATAAATTTTGTATAATTCTCATTTGTTGTGATAAATCTATTTGCAAATTATATTATATAAATTAATTTAAAAAATTATCGTAAAAATCTTTTTGTATGAGATTGTGCCGTATTTATTTACTATTTTTTTTCTAGAAAAATGTTAATTTATAATATAATATACATGTGCATGAAAGGAATGTTCAATTTTTATATAAACTTTGTATAATTCTCATTTGTTGTGATAAATCTATTTGCAAATTATATTATATAAATTAATTTAAAAAATTATCGTAAAAATCTTTTTGTATGAGATTGTGCCGTATTTATTTACTATTTTTTTCTAGAAAAATGTTAATTTATAATATAATTAAAATGAAATAAAATAGAAATGTACAACTTTAAAAAAATTATAAATATTTTTTCTAATTCAATTTTCTACTTATTTGGATTTCTATTCTAATTGGGTTTAATAATAAAAGTAGTGTTTTATCAATTATAATAATGAGCTTATCTTTAACTAAATTATTTTAGTCACACATCTCTCTTATATATTTTAATCACATATACTACAAGAACTGAATCCAAGTTTATATATATATATATATATATATATATATAAAAGATAGAGGTGTTTTATTAATTACAATTAGCCTTTATTTAACTAACTTATTTTAGTCACGTATCCCCCTACTACATAATCAATTATATATATAACGACTAGAACTTTAATACATATATATATATATAAGCTCGTAGTTTATAATTTTTTAAATATACAACTGTTTTATATTTTATATAATATTAAATTATATTTTTACAACACTATTTCAGGTAAAAGTGAATACAATTAGATAGATACAATTTTAAAACTTTACTTATCAATAGTTTACAAAATTAGTATTAATTTTTTTCAATAAAGACAATAACTTTAAATTGAGTATTTTTTTCTTTATATTAGAGCATATAGAATAAATGATGATTCAATTTTCCGTCTCTATAAATGTGCAAAGAGAGTAGTGTGTTACTAGAATAACAATTAATCATTAGTTGTTTTCTATTTCAATAAAATAATGGTATCAAAAGAAATTATAAGTTATTTTTTATTACATGATCATAACAAACAATAAATAAAAGTATTTTTCTATTTCATTAATATAGTACACTAATTAAAAACCGCTTTTTATATTGTCAGTACAACAATTTTTTCACATAATCAAAATCTTTAAATTCACTTAATTTTTAACATTTAGATAACCATCTTGTTAAAACTTACAAGATCGAAATCAGTCTAATACTATTTATAAAAATATTATATGCCAATAAAAGATAATACTCATATCTAATTAAAATTAATAGTTAGTAAAAAATAATTTAATTTTATAAATTTAAATTAATTTTTTATTTTATTAAATTATATTATCAATATATATATAATTTATTAAATTTTTACGACTAAATAAAAAACAAAAACAATTGTACATTCGTTATACTATTTACTATTGGAATATAAAATAACTTAAAAATATAAGTGTAAAATAAAAAACTACTTTCTTTTCTTTTGTAATAAAAAATTACTTTCCTTACCCATTATATCAAATGAATAGAAAATAACTAAAACATCTACTATTTAAATAGAATAAAAAAATAATTTTCAATATTTATTATGACATCTAATTACAAGATTGTAGATTAGAGTGACATTTCTATGTTATGGTGTTATGATATATATATATATGTATATGTATATGCTATTTCAAGAGAATAAAAAATAACTTTCAATATTTATTATAACGATCCAATTACAATATTGTGGATTACAAGCACATATATATGCTTTACGGTGTTATGAAATGAAGATAAATAAAAAACATTACTTTGATTCTCATTCTAAAGATTGTCCACCAACTAATTTCTAGATTGTGATAGGAAGAAAATAATTTAATATTATGCTTAAATATATTATTTTTTATAAGTCCATTTATTTTTGTAAATTTACTCATATGAAACATGTACCAACCTGATTTTTATGTTTAATTAATAAAAAATATTATATTAACAATTATGCTCATATGGAAGATATAATTTCACACCCTATTATGATTTTCTTAACCAAGATATGTGCAACTTGCTATTTCCCTTAATATTAGGGTATCGGATACTTTTATCAAATTAATACCAATTGATCAATAATAAGAACTATGGAACATATTTAAAAAATTCAGCAAAAATTTTAAAATTTTATTTCAAAGTTACTTGTGGGTGACCATAATACATTTTCTCATAAATTATTAGAATAGTTGTAGTATGATTATAACACTATGTTTTATTAACCCGAAATTTCAGTTGAAAATTTTTCTAGAATTTTAATTTAAGTTTAAATATCAATTGATATAATTTGAACAAAACTAATTTAAAATAAATAACGTGATGGAATCGAGTTAAGTATATTATAATTAAGCGGAACAATAAATATTTCTATATATACATATTTATATAGATTGGATAATTATATATATATATATAAATATATATTATGAATAAGAGACTTTTACATATAAATGTATATAAAGTATAAAGTGATTTGAGAGCTGAGGTTGTATTAATATCAAATAAATAAATACATTAATGAATTAACATATTCAAGTACATGCATAATTATGTCTATAGGCTAATTACAAGTGTTTTAGGGTGCATGACGAATGACCTTAAAAATAGGAATACTTAACAAGCAAAGTAAGTAAAGGCGAAATAAACAAAAATATTAGACTTTAGTAAAACTAATAAAGACCTTGGGAAACTTTAAACTTAATTGTCCTATAATCTAAAATGTGACATTCCTTTTATATAACAAACACCCTTGAAAATCTATCCATGATGATCATTGCAAAGATCAGGAGTTGCCCATTTGTGGTTATGTCAAGTATTGAAGCAAGTGGCTTGAATCCTTCATCCACTAGGGCCTACAATTTAGGCAAACAAAAATTATATAGGAGAACCAAGTCTCTCGAAAGATTTAATGAAAAGTAATGTATGATAACAATTTTACTTAAAGTTTGATATGCTTATAAAAATGAGAAACAACCCAAGTAATCAAATTCATATATTGTATAACCTAGGATCTACGATATAAACTCTATATAGTACTAAAGTATTGATTTTGTATTAATAGTAAATTAAGCCTAGAAATGAAAGGCAAGAGATATATTTTTTGAGAGCCTAGTATGAAAAGGGTGAGGTAACAATCTATCAATTATTGTGGCTTACATATAAACTAAACATCATAAAGTTCTATAAAAGTATGGTATATTATGATATTATGCATTACCAACAACACAACTAATCAACTCCTTGTAACCAACATCAAACAACTAAGAATCATAGGCAATGCCAGTTTACAATAAAGTTAATTTCTCAACTACCAATAAACTAAGGACTAAGATATCGAACCACTTAAGTAAAATACATACTTTATCTAGAACAAATCAGTATTGCAATTAAAGGGAAAGAGTTTTAGAACATAAGGAAATATAACCAAATGGTGAAAATTCAAATAGTGATGTTCACAATAATGATAGTTAGAAATTTGTAGTCTATTTGACATTTTCTTGATCTACAGATAGTTCATGGATGTTGTGCAAAGCTATATATAGAGTAGAATCCACCATGTAAAAGAATTTCATGCTTCATGAAGCAATTAAACTACATAGCATATCATTTCTGAAATCTTAGAACATAAGACAATTCATTTACAATAAAGATCAATTTAGATCTTTACATATGGGTTTAACCAATCTAATACTCATCTATGAGTCACGAAATAAGTTACTATAATTTAACAAAAATGAGTGGTAGAATAAGAGCAATTACCTATAAAATTTCTATAGGATGGGAGAGATATCTCTTAGTACATTCATTTCCTAGAAGATAACATAATTGCAAGAATAATAATCATATATTCTCTGTCACCTCCCATATCAGGTTTCCAAATAAAGTTATGTCCTCATACAAGCATGAAATTGATTTCGGGTTTGAGGGTTGGATGTCACGAACATCCACTCATTCCTGGGGTAGAAGTGGACGAGCTTCTATCTAGGTGGGCAGTAAAGTCGTTCCGACGCCACAAGTGGGTGCAGTGGTTGGACTGCCTTGCGAATGTGTGATTCCCTTCTTGATGAAGGGCGTGTGTTGGTTGTTAAATACACATGATGTGGTAAAAGATAAAAATGGTTTGAAAAATTGAGAAATTGAGGAAAGAATATTTTAAAGGAAAAAAGTAGTCCAACACACTCCGATTAAATATGTTTTTATGAAAACTCTCTCCCAACACCCATTCTGAGTTGTGAAACTCAACCCCTCCCTTTACCCTTTTTCAGGTAATCAAGGGAAAATCCACCTAAAGACTTTCCAATAGCTGAACCTGTAAGACATGCATGTAAGGTTAATGTATTCAGTTTTGATTAATGTTATTCTAGGAAAGATACAAGTAAAAAAAGACGCCTTACTCCTCGCGGTTTTGAAAGGGGAAAACCCTTAATAAATTGGGAGAGTGGCAGGTTATTCACGGGGATCCGACCAAACCAGGTCAGGCGTGACATCATTCCTCATAACACTCTCGGTTTCACATGTCTCCTCTTGTACTAGTCTATTATGCTAAAGAATCTTGACCATGGGAATCTTCTTGTTCCTCAATTTTTTGTCTCTCCAATCGATGATTTGCACTGGTTCCACTTGAGAGGTCAGGTTCTCTTCTACTTCGGGTGGGGGTCAGTCCAACACATGACTAGGATTGGGCTGGTACTTCCAGGGTACCGAGACGTGGAATACGTCATGTATTCTTTGTAGGTCAGGAGGCAATTCCAGTCTATAAGCCACTGGCCATATCCTTTGTATTATGGTGCAGGGACCGATGTACCTAGGTTTCAACTTCCCCCATTGTTGGAACCTAAGTATTCCCCTCCATGGGGATACTTTGAGAAATACTTGGTCCCTCACATCAAATTCCAAGTCCCTTCTCCGATAGTCTGCACAGCTCTTTTGTTTGTCCTGAGCTGCCTTAAGTCGACTCCTTATAATCTTTATCTTCTTTATGACGTCTTCTATTAGCTTAACCCTTTCTAGCTTCCTCTTTCCCATCTCTTCTCAGAATAAGGGAATACGGCATGGTCATCCATAAAGGGCCTCATAATGAGCCATTTGAATAATGGTGTCATGCCCCGACCTAGTTTGGTCGGATCCCCATGAGCAACCCGCCACTCTCCCAGTTTATTAAGGGTTTTCTCCTTCTTTAATCCGGAAAGAGTAAGGCATCCTTTAAACATGTACCTTTCTTAGAATAACATAAATAAAAACTATATGAAATTTTAAACTTTACATACATGTCTTGCAGGTGTGACTAACAGGAGGTCTTTGGGTAGGTTTCCTTTGGTTACCTAAAAAGGGATATAAGGAAGGGGGTGAGTTCAATGACTTAGTGAATGGGTGTTTAAAGTTTGATTTTTTGAAAAATAGTTTCAAATGGAGTGTGTCAAACTCCTTATTTTCTTTTAAAGCAATTCATCCTCAAAATCACGTTTTTCATAGTCATTTCTCAATCATTAATCAACACCGGTGTGTTTATCAACCAACACACGCCCTTCATCATGAAGGGAACACACATTTGTAGGGTAGCACATCTACTGCACCACTTGTGGCATCAGAGCGACTTTACCGGCCACCAAGATAGAAGCATGTCCACTTCTACCCTAAGAATGAATGGACATTCGACCCTCAATCTCAAAAAGAAACTCCGTGTCCATATGAGGACAAAGACCTCATCCTAACCCCACCCCGGTCTCATGCACATTAAGCTACGTCGAGCTTCCCTCACTTCTGACAAAACAATCTGCCCTTATCTCCACCATGTTTTCCAATAGCCCCTAGGATGCATCACTACCCCTCTTGGGCATCATGAAGGTCATGTACCACAGTGCATGGACAAAATAACAGTTTTCCACATAAGCCATTTAATTTGTAGTGCCACTAGTCCAATGGCTCCGACCCTCAACTCGACCTGTAGCTGTTTGTCTCGACTAGTCCATCGACTTGTCATGTCGCATTGCCGCTAGTCCATTGAGTATGTCGGTCCTATCTTGGTACCATGGCCAAACATATCATTCATTTAAAGTTTTCATGGCTTAAACTCATGTTTGTTTATGAGCTCTTGCTCGTGCCAACTGACCTTGGGTCCACTGTACAAGGTTTTCAAAATCGGGCATATTAGTCCCCAAGTTCCAAAACCAAGGCCTCCAACCTCTCTGAGCTATTCGAGCTCTAATCAAGGTCTCCCAAAAAGTTTAAGCAGTGGCACATAGTCAGGGGAGAGCACTTCCGACAAAAATAATCCTTTAGCCATCTATCACAACAATCGGGTGTGATGACATTTCCGCTCATAATCGATGAATGGGTTTTCTACTTCCTTACAGTAAGTTCATCATACCAACCGAGTATGATCTACTTACAATCGGTAAGTAGTTTTTTTTTTTCATAATTTCGACATCACTTCATTCAGGTGTGATGGTTAAAATTCCACTTAGTAGTGAGTTTTCATTTCCGATGTGCTTATCATCCTACCCGAGTATGATAGAAAATCCCACTCACCTGATAATGCAACGATTTCCTCTTAACTCATTCTTTGCTTTCACGCGAGCTTGTCCTTGATGGCGTTCCTGGTACTTCATGCTCCTACACGATATGAACATCCTTGTTCGTATTCCCTTGGCCTAACAGCCTTCATTTATCATGAATGAATGAAATACTCAAACTTTTTAATTAATTACAATTAGGTCCCTAAAGTTATTTTTCTTTAACCTTAGGTCCCTAACGCCGATTTTCCTCCAAATTGAGTCCCAAAACTTCTAAAATTCATCTTGGGACCTCAATTTATTCATAATCACAAAAAGGGTTCATGTTTCCCAAATTTCCAATTTGGTCCCCAACTTTTCCAAAATTACCATTTTGCCCATATTGTACAAAAATGGTAAGTTTCACACCAAAAATTTCAAAAATTGACCAATTGGTCCTTCAACATCTTTTCCATGCCCAATTGGCCCTCAATTTTATGAAATTGCACTTTAGTCCCTCGACTTTTCAAAATTCCCAAAATTTCCCCCAATTTCAACCTTCCAACTCAATCGAATTTGATTACATCAAATTGCCCGATCAAATGAGTTTAATTGTTGAATTTAAAGTTAGATTGGAGTTCCTACACCTCCATACGATTCAATTGCACTTTGAATCGCACGATTTGACGCCGAAACAAGCTCAAATGGAGCTTCACTGGAAAACTGAACGTAAAGAGAGAAAGCTTCAAAAGCTTACCGTTAGAGGTGCAGCAGTCCGAGCTTTCAATCTGGGAAAATAGCTCATGTCCTGAGATTCTTCCTAGGATCAAGAATAACTTCAATTCATGTCGAATTGAGGGAGAATTTGGTCAGTAAAGATTTGTCGGTTCTCTCTCTAGCATCGATCATAATTTATAAAGGGGAGCTAAATTGACTTACCTTTCCGCTCTAATTCAGCTGTAGAAGGGATGTGGAGGAGTTGGGAGGGCTTGGTTTAGCCAGAGGAGGGCTCAAATTGGTTGTTTTTCAGCTCGGCCAAAATAGGGAAACTTTGGTCTACCGAAGTTGCTTCACTATTCTATCATGCCAGCGTTTCTCCGGCAATCCTCGACCCAAATGGAGACTACAGGCGTGTAGCTGATTTCTCCCCAAATCAAAAGAACCCAACCATGCCTTCTTTGGCTCAGAAAAATGCCCAAGTCGGAGCTCTAGTTCGAGCTTCATCAAAAAATGGAGCAGTAGGGAGAGAGTGGAGTTTTCAGGTGTGAGGAGGATGAATGAGGAGGGGCTCTTTATATAGGAAGCTCGAGGACTTCTTGGCCGTCCGATTGGCGCCTTAATAGCGGTCATTCATTGCCTAAAACTCCCTGTCCGGAGACTTTTCATCTTCACTGAAGCTGTTCAATTTTCCAGTGAGTGAATAGTGATGTCCTCTGAAAGAAGAAGACGACACTATTCTGAACCGTACCAGACTAGTCCAAACTGGGTTCAATGCTTAAACTAACTGGTTTAGGCCTGATTCAACCAAGTTTTTCAAAATTAAAAATTTGTAAATTCATCTAAATTCATTCTCTATCCAATGGTGGCTTCAATTCTCCAATTTGAAATTTCTAAGTCACCTAGAAAAATAAATTTAGAAACCGGTTCAATAGTGGTTCAAATCAGTTCAATCCAGTTTAGGTCCGGTTCACCTAAACTGGTCTAGTTTTCACTTCCAATTCATTCCAAAGTCCTTTTCCATGACTTTCATGACTATTTAGGACACTCGTAATTTGTAAATTTCCCATTTTTCCCTTTCTCTAATGGTTGAGGTTCGTGAACCGATTCGGTTTTCTCACCCAGGTTGACCGGTTCATTCCCCGATTTCCTTGTCTTTAAGGGACAGGGTTTACAACTGGCCTGGTAACTATTATTATAGGCAAACTCCATTAGGCATAAGCATTCCTGTCAACCCTTGTTCATGGTGAATACGCATGCTCATAGCATATCCTCTAGGGTTTGGATCATCAGCTCAGGTGTCCATCGATATGAGGATGAAATGTCGTACTCATGTGGAGTTAGGTTCCCAAGGCACTTTGCAAACTGGGCTAGAACCTTAAGGTAAACCTAGGGTCTCTATCTGACATTATGCTTACTGGGATGCCATGGAGTCTCACAATCTCCCATATGTATAGAGCAACTAGTTGTTCTACTAAATTAGTCACCCTTATTGGTAAGAAGTGGGGGGACTTGGTCAATCTATCCACAATGACCCAAATTGCATCTCCTCTCTTCCTAGTCATAGGTAGTCCTATGACAAAGTCCATAGTGGTTCACATATCCATTCAGGAATTGGTAGGGGTTGTAACAGTCTCGAAGGTTTTAAGTTGTCATGCCCCGACCCGGTTTGGTTGGATCCCCATGAGCAACTCGCCACTCTCCCGGTCTATTAAGGGGTTTCCCTTTCTTTAAACCTTAAGGAGTAAGGCATCCTTTAAATCTATACCTTTCCTGAAATAAAATTAATCAAAACTACATAAAATTTAAACTTTCATACCTCTCTTGCAATTTTAGCTAGTTGAAGGTCTCTAGGTAGGTTTTTCCCTTGGTTACTTGAAAAGGGGTAAAGGGAGGGGCTGAGTTCGACAACTCAGTGAATGAGTGTTTGAAATATGAGTTTTTGAAAAATAGTTTGAATTTGAGTGTGCCAGACTTCTTATTTTCTTTAAAAACATTATTTACTCAAGTTCTGGTTTTCAAAACGTTTTCCAAGGTTTACCAATTCTTTTCCAAGGATTCTCAAATCCTTTCCAAGGTTTTCATAACCTTTTTCCCATTTCCATATAAGGTGTATCTCACAAACAACACACGCCCTTCATTAGGAAGGGTTCGCACACATTCGTGAGATGTAGTTACACCAACTGCACCCACTTATGGATCGGAGCATCTTTACCATCCACCCTGATAGAAGTCTCTGACTTCTACTCGAAGTCTAAGTGAACATCTCTAACATCCTACCCTTAGACCTAAAATACTTTGTATCCATATGAGGACAGAGACCTCATCCCGACCCCACCCCGGTATCACGCGCATGAAGCTATGTTGAGCTTCCCTCACTACTGGCATGACAAACTTCCCTTTATCTGCACCATGTCGTCTAGTAGTCACTAGGATGCATCACTACCACTCTTGGGTGTCTTGATGGTCCTGAACCTCAGTGCATGCACAAACAATAATTTTCCATATAAGCCATTAATCTTTGGTGCCACTGGTCAAATAGCCCCGACCCTCAACTCGACCTATAGTTATTTGTCTTGACTGGTCCGTCGACCTATCTAGTTGCATTGCCACTAGTCCATCGAGTATGTCGTTCATGTCTTGGTACCATGGCCAAATCACATCATTCATTAAAATTTTCATTGCTTAACATCATTTTTGTTTACGAGCTCCTGCTCGTGCCAACTTTCTTGGGGCCACTGTACGAGATTTTTAAAATTGGGTATTCTAGCCCCAAAGTTCCAAAACCGAGGCCTCTAGCTTATCTGAGCTATTTGAGCTCCCGTCAAGAAAGTCTCCCAAAATGTTTAAGGAGTGGCACATAGTTAAGGGAGAGCACTTCTGACAAGAAAATAACTCTTCACCTATCCATCTCACTAACCGAGTGTGAGGACATCTCCGCTCATAACTGATAAGCGGGTTTTCTACTTCCTTAGAGGAAGTTCATCATACCAAATATGTATGATCTACTTGCATCGGTTAAGTAGTTTTTCTGCGTTTTTACTCACATCACCCCAAGCAAGTGTGATATTAAAATTACACATAATAGTGGGTTTTTATTTCTGAGGTACTCATCATCCCAACCGGGTATGATGTGAAAATTTCCACTCACCCGATAAGTGTAGTGCATTTTCCCCTAAAGCGACTTTTTGCCTCCACACGAGCTTATCCTTGTAGGCGTTCCCAGTCCTTCATGTTCCTACACGATATGAACATCCTTTTTCATTACCATTTGGCCTAATAGCCTTCATTCTTCACGAATGAACAAAATGCCCAAACTTTTAATTATTTGCATTTAGGTCCCTAAAGTTCTTTTTCTTTAACTTTACGTCCCTAATTCTAATTTTCCCCCAAATTGAATCCTGAAACTTATAAAATTTACTTTGGGACCTTAATTTATTCAAAATCACAAGAAGAGTTCAAGTTTCCCAAATTTTCAATTTGGTCCCCAACTTTTCAAAAATTACCATTTTGCCCTTACTTTACAAAAATGGCAATTTGACCACAATAATTCCAAAAATTGACCAATTGGTCCTCCAACATCTTTTCCATGGCCAATTGGCCTTCAAGTTTGGGAATTTGCACTTTAGTCCCTCGAATTTTTGAAATTTCCAATTTTCCCCCAATTTCCCTTTCAAAGTGGTCAAATTTGATTTCATCAAATTGACCGATCAATCGAGGTTAATTGTTAAAATTGAAGGTAAAATTGAGTTACTACACTTCCACACAATTCAATGGAACTTTGAATCATGATTTGGATCTTAATTGAGCTTAAATGGAGCTTTGTCAGAAAACTAAACTTAGAGAAAGAAAGCTTTGAAAGCTTGTTGTCGGGGGTGTGGCAGTCCGAGCTTTTAATCTGAGAAAATAGCTCTCGTCCTGAGGTTCCTCCTAGGATCAAGAATCGCTCAATTCATGCTAAATTGAGGGAGAATTTGGTTAGTGAAGTTTAGCTAGTTCTCTGTCTAACACTGATCGAAAATTATATAGGGGAGCAAAATTGGCTTACCTTTCTACTCTAATTCAGTCGTATAAGGGCTATACAAGTGTTGGGAGAGCTTGGTTTGTACTAAGAAGGGCTCAAATTGATCATTTTTAGCTCAGCTGAAGTAGGGTAGCTTCGGTCCGGCGGATTTGCTTCACTATTTGATCACATTGGCACTTCTCCGACGATCCTCGGAGCAAATGGAGACTACCATCGGGTAGCTGAATTCCACCTGAATCTAAGTAACCCGACCTCACCTTCTTTGGCTAAGAAAAAACCCAATGTCGGAGCTCTAGTTCGAGCTTCACCGGAAAATGGAGTAGTAGGGAAAGAGATGAGTTTTCAGGTGTGAGGAGGGGCTCTTTATATAGGGAGCTCGGGGACTCCTTGGTCATCCGATTGGAGCCTTTATGGTGGTCATTCATTTCCCGAAACTCCTTGAACGGAGACTTTTCATCTTCATCGGCGCTGCTCAATTTTTCGATGAGTGAACAGTGCTGTCATCTGAAGGAAGAAGATGACACTGTTCCGAACCGAACCAGATCGGTCCAAACCGGGTTCAATGCTTAAACTAGTTGGTTTAGGCCTGATTTGACCGAGTTTTTCAAAATTAAAAATTTGTAAATTCATCTAAATTTATTCTCTATCCAATGGTGGCTTCAATTCTCCTATTTGAATTTTCTAAGCCATCTAGAAAAATGAATTTAGAAATTGATTCAATAGTGGTTCAAACTGGTTCAATCTAGTTCAGGTCTGGTTCACTTGAACCGGTCTGGTTTTCACTTCCAATTCATCCAAAGTCCTTTTTCATGACTTTTATGACTTTTCAGGACACTTGGGATTTGTAAATTTCCCATTTTGCCCTTTCTCTAACAGTTGGGATTCGTGGACCGGTTCGGTTTTCTTACTCGAGTTAACTTGTTCTTTCCCTGGTTTCCTTATCTTTAAGGGACAGGGTTTACAACTCTCCCCTCCTTTTAGGAGTTTTGTCCCTAAAACTAAATCATCATTTTCTTCACTCTAGGATAAACTTTCCTTAATTTTAGCGTGGACATGTTAACACTTCGGTTGTTCTTTCACTTAGACCACTTTAAATCACGCGCTTAAGGAATTTCCTTTCCTTTACATTGTTTACTCATTCCATGGAGTTTATCATAACCTGTATGTCTTGCTCACGAGTCCAAAGGTATATCCTTAGGTTCACATCTTCCTTTATTTAGGGCAAGATTCTTCCACTTGAGGTTCTTACTCAAGATTTTAGGATTGAGAGTTCCAAGATGCCCAATTGTTACTGTGTCTAGTTATTCTCTTCATCGTTGAAATCCTTGGTTTGGTGTTCTTTCAAGGATTACATACTTGTTTTCATAGGTTTCAGTGTTATTACCCCTTCATCCTATTTTGACCCTTCCTTCATCTGTCATTTATTACAACTTCGATCAAAATTTTGTTTGACCATGTCATGCTTACCAACTGACTCTTCCTTACTTGAGTCACATTTTTCCTCGAGACTGTTGGGCTTACACGACCCTTACAACATGACATACTCTAGAACATGTCTTTGACCATTTAAAATTTTTAGAACACTTCCATAATGGTTGTTCTTAACTTTCCAACCTTTAAGGGATCGTATTATTTCATCCCTCTTCTCGTTTGACAGTATTCCTTGACTATCTTTACCGTTATCAAATCAACTTACATAACCGTGTCGGTTTTCTTTACCCACTAGTCCTTTTCCAACTTCCTTATTGGGTTTTTCTAGTTCCAATTATTGGGTTTCCAGATGATTTACTGACATGCTGGGATTCTTCCTTTTTTTTGGTCCTTCCTCATTCGCAGTGACATCATTTACTTAAGGATTTTCCTTTGTCCTTAATCCACTCTTACTTGCTTGTGACCATTTCACGATTCCTTTTTTCGAGTTGATCCCTTTTGGGTCTACATGTTGATTGTTTTGTTTGGGAAGTTCCCTTCTTACGGTTTCATTCTCTACTATATCCCTCAAAGTAGAAATTTTTAACCTTAAGAGATACATGCTCAACCTTCTTACCATTCCTTGAAGATTTCTTCATTTCCTTACACCTTCTTCTATGTTGAGGCATTTGCCCACTTTAAATCCTTACTCGTCTTAAAATTCCATTTCATCACTTATTCCTTATATGAGGAATTTCTGATTATTGGACTTATTTCGTGTATTCCACACTATGCCCATCCGTCCATTCTTTAGGCTCCATTAAGTGAGCGTGGACCATGACTCGTCCTAGTGTCAATGGTTATTTCCCTAATTCACTTCTTAATTGAGGGCTTACTTCTCCAAGGTTTCTCATACATTCTTTCCTTTATTCCCTTATTATTGTAGTCCACCCATTCCTAATTGTTATGACATCTTTTGATGCTACCATCCTATTTACCCGTTTTCTTGGGTTTAATTTACTTCCTGGGCCCTCAAGAGTATTTTTCCTTTATACTTGATCTTTCCATCTCAACCAGCATTTCATTGATTAGCTTATCTTTCTTTCCATTTTGGTTGGTTCCTTTACCTCTTAGTTGGGATATGTATACCTTTCCGGGGCTTCCTTCCTTGGTAGGATTTTTTCCCTTTCTCCCGGAATTCCTTTTTCATTCATCCTTTGGAAATATCTAATCATTAAATGACATCCTTTGATGTTGTCCTTCCCGTGTACCCTTCTTGAGAAATCTCGTGGTACACCCTTGTACCATTTCCTTAATTCTACTTGTATCTCACACAAGTTTTCTTCCTTGAGAATGGTTTAGACACGGTTTGTTTCAAGACCTGCTTGTGCGAGGCTTACTTAATCCTTCTCATGGCTTGAGTATGGTCTCCATTCCATTTCCGACCATAGTTCCCTTTTAGGATTTCCTTTATCCTTCCTTTCCAACATTTGGCCTTTCCACTTCTCTCTTCTTCTCCTGGGTTTAAATCTATAATTCCTACGAGGGTCTGTTCGTTAACTGTCTCGTCCCTACTACTTTCCTTGTTTACTTGTCTTGGGTTAGTTACCCTTCGAGTTCACTTGTCCTTGGCGCCTATCCTATCGTCCATTTTTTAGTGTAGTCTTTACTAGTTTCTAGTCCTTCCTAGGGCGTCTCCTCCCACAATTACTAGTTACATCTGTTTGCTAGATTCTTCTTGGCTCCTCTGCTTTTCCATAGTAGGTTACTCCTTGCTATCTCATGACATCCTATTTGTCTCTCAACATTTGGGGCTTGTCTTCTCTAGTGGAGGTGCTTTCTTCTTTGCTCCTAGATGGCCTGTAGCTCTCTTGTAAGGGAAGATTCCCTTCATCTATATTATATTCTTGTTTGCAATTTCTCAAGGTCCTACCTTCGGTCCTTCCTGCCTTCCGTGGCTTTGGATTTTTGGTAGTCGACATGTTTTCTCAGGAGGTATTGCCCTAAATCCATGGAGTTTGGGACAGTACTCCATTACATGTCCTATCCTCCTATAGGTTAACTTGATTCCTGTCTTTAGTAGGGATTGACACTTCTCCACGTAGTGTCCCTATCGTTCCTACTTGTAATTACGTGAACCTAAGTGGTTCCTCCTAGCATCTTTCTAGGGAATTGCTGGTTTTGGTGCTTTGCCGTCCTTGAGTCTGGATACCTTGAAAGTTTTCTTGTGGAGTCTTATTTGCCAAAGGATCACTTTAAGAGTCATCCTAAATTACTTGATTCCATAATTCAGTTTCTTAACTGGGATGGGATTCTCCTTGGCAGGTTTGTTTGGTTACTTTCCTTGGGGCCATCTTCCTAGCAAGATAACATCCTTTGTGACAGACAGGGTTTTTAGGAATTTTGAGTACTTCATTAATAGAGGAGTACAATATGTTGGGGGTTTTAGCCCTATTACAAAAATTGGTCACATAATAAATAGGGAGCTACAGGATTCATGATAAGCATCCTCCTAGGTAAGGCTATATGCCCTTTATTGGTGTTTTTGGCTTCAGGCTTGGCTTCCTTCATACTTAGTGTTGTGACCTCAATATGTCCTAGTATCATCCTCCTGGATACTTCCCCATTTGGTCTTTTGAGACTTCTACTATGCCTCGGGCATTGGGAAGCTTCTAGGGTTTTCTTCCTACGAGGACATGGTGTTGAGTAGAGTCAGTCATAGTTTTCTTAGTTACTTTCCTTGGAGCCATCTGAAAGTTATGAAACTTTCTCTTAGTTAATATTTTATATAGTCTTGAAAATGTATTTGAGAAAATAGACTCTAATACCATTCAAGTTGTCATGCCCCAATCTAGTTTGGTTGGATCCCCGTGAGCAACCTGCCACTCTCCCGGTCTATTAAGGGGTTTCCTTTTCTTTAAACCGTGAGGAGTAAGACATCCTTTAAACATGTACCTTTCCTGGAATAACATTAATTAAAACTGCATAAAATTTAAACTTTCATACCTGTCTTGCAGGTTTAACTAGCTGAAAGTCTCTATGTAGGTTTTTCCCTTGGTTACCTAAAAAGGGGTAAAGGGAGGGGGTGAGTTCGACAACTCAATGAATGAGTCTTTGAAACATGAATTTCTAAAAAATATTTTGAATTGGAGTGTGCCAAACTCCTTATTTTCTTTAAAAATATTATTTTCTCAAGTTCTACTTTTCAAAACCTTTTTCCAAGGTTTACAAATTCTTTTCCAAGGATTCTCAAATCCTTTCCAAGGTTTTCAAAATCTTTTTCCCATTTCTATTTTAAGTGTATCTCATAAACAACACACGCCCTTCATCAGGAAGGGTTCACACACATTCGTGAGATGTTACGTTGACTACACCCACTTATGGATCGAAGCGTCTTTACCATCCACCTTGATAAAAGTCCCTGACTTCTACCCGAAATCTAAGTTAATGACTTCGACATCCTACCCTCAGACCCAAAATACTTCATGTCCATATGGCGATGGAGACCTCATCATGACCCCACCCCAGTCTCATGCACATGAAGCTATGTCGAGCTTCCCTCACTACTGGCATGACAAACTGTCCTTTATCTCCACCATGTCGTCCGGTAGCCCCTAGGATGCATCACTACCCCTCTTGGGCGTCTTGATGATCCTGAACCTCAGTGTATGCACAAACAATAATTTTCCAAATAATCCATTAATCTGTGGTGCCACTTGTAAACCCTGTCCTTTAGTAATGAGAAAAAAACCAGGAAAGAACTGGTCAATGTGATCTTTAAACTGAAATGGTCTTCAAGCCTAATTATTAGGGGACGAGCAAATTAGAAAATTTCTAACTTCCATGTGACTAAAAAATATTCATTAACTTTGGAAAAGAACCCTAGGATGATATGAGGAAGAAAGACCAAAGCAGTTCAAGAGAACCAGGTCCAAATTGGATAGAACCGGTTTATGAACCAAGTTGGTTCATGAACTGAAATAGATAGAGAATAGGAAAATAAGAGAAATTCAACTCCCTTGTGCCCCAAAGAAATTTATAAACCTTGGGAAGGAACCTTACAACAAAGTGGGAGAGAAAAACCAGATCGGTTTGGGTGAACCGAACCCGAATCGGATTGAACCTTTTTAAGGATGAAACTGGTTTATGAACCAAAATTGATAAAGAGATTGTAAACTGGGAATCTTATGGACCCTAAGTAACCCAAGGAGTCACAAAAGACATGGAAATGGACTTGTGAAGGAATTGGGTATGAAAACCAAATCGGTTCAGGTGAACCAGATCGAACTGGTTCGGACCGGTTTGAATCACTATTGAACCAGATCTTAAATTCATTTTTCTAAGTGGCTTAAATAATTCATATTGGAGATTTGAGGCCACCATTAGATAGAGAATGAATTTAGATGAATTTAGAAATTTTTAGATTTGAAAAACTTGGTCGAATGATGGGTGAACCGACCAGTTTAAGCTTTGAACTCGGTTCAGACCGGTCTGGTTCGGTTCAGAACCGTGTCATCTTCTTCCTCAGGATGACAACACTATTCACTCACCAGAAAATTGAAGAAACACCGACGAAGAAGAAACGCCTCCGTTTGGTACGTTTCAAGTCACCAATTCTTTAACGGTGCCAAATGGACGGCCAATGGGTCCCCGAGCTCCCTATATAAAGAGCCCCTCTCCATTCGTCCTCTCCACACCTGAAAAGCACACTCTCCCTCAGTTGCTTAGTTTTCTGGCGAAGCTCAAACCCAAGCTCTGATATAGGGTCAATTCCTAGCCAAAGAAGGCAAGGTTGGGTTCATTAGAACCGGTGAGAAGTCAGCTACACAGTGGTAGCATCCGTTTGTTCCGAGAGTCATTGGAGAAGCGTCGGCGTGCTCAAACAGTTAAGTAGCTCTAGCGGACCGAAGCTGCCCTATTTTGGTTGAGTTGAAATCGGCCAATTCGAGCCCTCCTCAGGCCAAACCAAGCTCTCCCGACACCTCCTCAGCCCTTCCAAGGCCGAATTAGGACCGAAAGGTAAGCCAATTCGGCTCCCCTTTACAATTTCAGATCGTTATTAGAGAGAGTATCGAACGAATTTCGATGAAGAAATTCTAATCCAATTGGATATCAATTGATGTCACTCTTGATCCTAGGAAGAACCTCTGGAGGAGAGCTACCTGCCCAGATAGAGAGCTCCGACTGCCGCGCCCTCACTTGTGAGAAATCGAAGCTTTCTCTCTCTAGAGTCTGTTTTCCGGTAAAGCTCCGTTTGAGCTCGTTCCGGCATTAAAATATGTGATTTAAAGTTACTTAGAATCGTATGAACATGTAGAAACTCAATTTCAACAATTAGAGGTGTTTGATCGGTCAATTTGATGAAATCAAATTTTGTAGTGTTGAAGAGTTGAAATTGGGGGAAATTTTGGGAAAATTGGGGATTTTCAAAAATTCGAAGGACCAAAATGTAATTTTCTAAAATTGAGGCTCAATTAGTCATGATAAGAATATTAGAGGGCCAATTGAGAAATTTTATAATTTTGGGGGGAAAATTTATCATTTTTATAAAGAAGGGGCAAAATGGTAATTTTGGGAAAATTAAAGGACCAAATTGGAAATTTAGGAAATTAAACCCCTTTGTGTGAAATCAAATGATTTGAGGTTCTAAGATAAAATTTAAAAGTTTCGGGACTCGAATTTAGGAAAAACCTGGCAATAAGGACTTAAAGTTAAAGAAAAATAACTTTAGGTACCTAATTGAAAATATATGTAAAGTTGGGTTTCTCATTTATTTGGAACGAATGAGGGCTATTAGGCCAAAGAATATTGAACAATTATGTTTATTTTATGTAAGAGAATGAGACATTGGAAATACCAGTCGAGGTCCAGCTTGCTAAGGATGAAACTCGACTAAGTGGAATTTCACTTCACTATCGGGTGAGTGGGTTTACTAACATCATACCCGGTTGGGATGGTGAGCACAACTTAAAGTTAAAAACTACTTACTAGTTGTGAGTGGGTTTACTAACATCATATCCGGTTGGGATGATGAGCACAACTTAAAATTAAAAACTACTTACCGGTTGTGAGTGGGATTATATATCATACCAAATTGGGGATGATAAGTAACTCGGTATAAAAACCCACTGTTTAGTTGTATTTTAATCATCACCACTTAGAAAGAGTGATGTGAAAATTATGCGGACGAGATGAGGTCTCTATCCTCACATGGACACAAAAAAGCGATTTCGGGAATTGAGGGTTGGATGTCGTGTACATCCACTCATTCCTAGGGTAGAAGTAGTGATACTGACCTGCGAATGTGTGTAACCTTCAAGACGAAGGATGTGTGTTGGGTGATGACACACTAGTAACTAAGAATAATGGAATAACCCAAGTTTTTAAATGAAATGATTTTTGAAAAGAAAGGAGTCTAGCACACTCCATATAAATGTTTTTTTTTTAAAATCAAAATATTTGAATCCCATTCACTGAGTAGTTGTACTCACCCCTCCCTTATTCCCTTTTTAAGAAGTCCCAAAAAGCCAAACCTTAAAAGACTTGTGCAATTAAACGTCTGCAAGATAGGTATGATTAATTTAAATTACTATGTAATTTTGATTTATTATATTCATGGAAAAAGGTGTAGGTCTAAAGAACGCTTTACTTTTTACAGTTTATAATATAAGGGGAAACCCTTTAGTAAATCGGGAGAGTGGCGGGTTGATCACGGGGATCTGACCAAACCGGGTCAGGGCATGACAACTAGAGTGGTATCAGAGTCTATTTCCTAGAATACATAGTTAATACTAGAAAATATAGTAACTAATAGGATTATTTTAAATTTGACAGAATGGCTCCAAAGAAAGGAACCAAGAGAATTAGGGCTACCGTCTCTAACACCACCCAGCCACCCCTACTAGTAGAAACTCCCAGAGTAGCCCAGACAACTCCTCCTAGACTCAGCAGGGAGCATCAAAGATTGTACGAGGAGTTCACCCGTGTATTTGGCCAACCTAACCTTACTCCTTAGGCAGGCACCAACTCACAGGCTGAGCCCGAGGAAGTGCGATCCCATCCTCCCCTTGCTAATCCAACCACTCCAACGGACATACCTAGAAATCTCAAAACTCTCCAACAACTAGGATGTAAACCTTTCCTTAGAGAAAAGGATGCTGGGATCACCATGGACTGGTTGGCCAATATCAAGAAGTTGATGGGAATTGTCCGGATACTACCAGAGGATAGGGTGATCCTAATGGAATTCTTCCTGGGAGGAAGCGCTAGACAATGGTGGGACAATGTCCGAAACCTACATGCCACCGCATCCACTCGGGAGCAATTTGAGGAAAGATATTCAGAGGAATACCTGGCACCCCACCTAATAAATGAGAAGAAACAAGAGTTCATACGACTTCGACAAGGGATTAGTTCCATAGCAGAGTATGAAACAAAATTCAACGAGTTAAGACCCTTTGCTCCTAACCTAGCTGGACTAGCTGACATATGCCAGAGGTTTGTGGACGGTCTCAACTTGGATATTCGAGACCGTATGGGAGTACTGGGATGCCCCACAGACCTGGCAACTGTAATTAGTATGGCTCATGAATGCGAGCGACTGGTACAGACACGACATTGTCGAATGGAGCAAAAGACTATAAAGGGGGATAAAGATTCAAACCATCAAAGAGTACGAAGAGAATATACTGACCCAAGGGGAGGAAACAAAAAGGTATTGCAATGGAGAAGGAACATGCCTCCACCCATTCCTAGAGTAGTCCCTACCTTACCCCAAGGGAACCCTCGTTGTCTGAAGTGTCAAAGGAATCATGAGGGAGCATGCCATGTCTGTTTCACCTATGGATAAGCGGGACACTTTGTGAAGGATTGTCCTACTTTTAGGGAGAATAGATAGAAAAATACTCTTGGACCACCTCAAGGGAACTCCAAGAACCCTAGACCGGAAGCTACAACAAGAGTACCGGCTAGAGTATACAACCTCACTCAAGAGGAGGCTAGAGGAGACCCTAGCACTATAGCGGGTACATCCCAAAACCCTACCAACTAGTCCAAAAGAGTCATGTAAACTGAACGTCTTTTGAATTAATAAAGAGAATTCCTTCTAAAATTATACATTTCTTAAATCAGGGTATATACAGCTGTGGGGACAACCAATTTATGCTCTTTTTTACTCTAGAGCAAAACGATCATTTATCAAGGAAGAGTTGATTTCTAAGATACCCCTGGAGCTCACTCCTCTTGTACAAAGCTTTAACATCCTTACACCCTTAGTAGAAGGTCTGAATAGAAATAAACAACTAAAGGGGTGTGAGATTGTAATTGGAGGAATCAAACTTGAAGCTGACTTAATTTTGTTACCTCTAAGAGAAGTGGAAGTAATACTAGGGATGGACTGGCTGAGTAATGATCAGGCAAGGATGGACTGTAGAAGGAAGACAAGACAATAACTTTATGTACCTCCAAAGACTAAGGGACTAAAGTTCCAGGGAGATAAAAGAAAAAGTGAAGTAAAATTTGTGTCCCCACCTGAAGGTTCAAAAGATGATTCAGAAAGAATGTACAGTTGTGCTGGCCATGGTGGTGAATGAAGATTTTGAAGAAAAGAAAATAGAAGACATTTTGATAGTTAGGCATTATCCAGAAGTTTTTCCAGAAAAGCTATCTAGACTACCTCCAAGTCGCTAAGTGGAGTTTACTATAGAAATAACACCAGGAACCAACCCCATATCTCAAGCCCCATATCGCATGGCTCTGGTAGAACTGAAAGAACTAAAGGAACAACTAGACGAATTATTGGAAAAGGATTTCATACGTCCAAGTCAGTCTCCATGGGGTGCTCTTGTTTTGTTCATGAAGAAAAAGGACGGGAGTATGAGACTATGTATTGACTACAGGAAGCTGAATCAGGTCACCATCAAGAATCGATACCCACTCCCAAGGATAAATGATTTGTTTGATCAGTTAAAAGGAGCAGCATACTTCTTAAAAATAGATCTTCGATAAGACTACCACCAACTAAGGATTAGAGAAGAGGACATCCCTAAGACGGTGTTTCAATCCAAATATGGACACTATGAATTTCGAGTGATGCTGTTCGGATTGACAAATGCCCCTACAGCTTTCATGGACCTAATGAACCGCGTGTTCCAACCTCATCTGGACAGGTTCATGATAGTATTCATAGACGATATCCTTATATGCTCACGAACTAGGTCGGAACACAAAGAGCATCTGGCAATTACATTGGAAATCTTGAAGAAAAACCAATTATATGCAAAGTTTTCCAAGTGTGAATTCTAGTTGCAAGAAGTAGGATTCTTAGGGCACATCATATCTAAGGATGAAGTTAAGGTGGATCCAGCCAAGGTGGAAGCTATATCAGAATGGAAAGCTCTAAGGAATCCTACAGAAATTAGAAGTTTCTTAGGATTGGCAGGATACCATAGGCGGTTTTGTGCAAGACTTTTCTAAAATAGCAACTCCTCTAACTCGACTCACCAGGAAAGGAATTCAGTATAAATGGGATGAGGATTGTGAAAAGTCTTTTCAGGAATTAAAGACTCGACTGACAACTGCACCAGTACTCTCCCTACCCGATCCTACTATAGGAGAGTACACAGTCCATAGTGATGCCTCGGGACAAGGACTGGGATTTGTTTTTAATGCAACAAGGGAAGGTTATCACGTATGCCTCGCGACAACTGAAGATACATAAGAGAAATTACCCGACTCATGACTTGGAACTAGCTGCAATAGTGTTTTCCCTAAAGATATGGCGACACTACCTTTACGAGGTTAAGTGTAGGATATACACAGATCACAAGAGCCTTAAGTACTCCCTAACGCAAAAGGAGTTAAATCTTCATAAGAGGAGATGGCTTGAATTGGTGAAGGACTATTATCTTGTGATAGAATACCACCCTGGAAAGGCAAATGTGGTACCAGATGCCTTAAGTCGCAAGTATCAAACTAAGGCGACACAAGTCAAGACAAGCTACTTACCTTTGTTGCAACAATTGGGAAGAATGGAAGTGAGTCTAAGGATGGACCGATAGGAAAAATGCCTGGTGGCAAATGTAGCGATAAGGCCCAGTCTAACCAAGAATATAAAGGCCTAACAAAAGATTGATAAAGAACTTCAGTCCTACTTGGATTCAACTAACAGAGAAAGGAAATCAAACTATGATGTGCGAGGTGACGCCATATCTATAAGGGTAGGAGGGTATGTGTGCCTTAAGACAAGGAGTTACGGAGATTAATATTGGAAGAGGCACACGATTCAGTGTATGCTATGCATCCGGACAGTACTAAAATGTACCGCACCCTCAAATAAGGATACTGGTGGAAGGGTATGAAGAGGGATATTGCGGAAAATGTAGCCCGATGCTTGTCCTATCAACAAATAAAAGTAGAGCATTAGAAGCCGTTAGGGCTACTACAACCCTTACCAATTCTGGAATGGAAATGGGAACACATCACCATGGATTTCGTCACGTTTGATTTGGGTAATTGTGGATAGATTGACCAAATCAGCTCATTTCCTTCCTATAAGAGTGACGGACATAGTAGAACAACTGGCCATCCTATACATGAAGGAAATAATAAGACTCCACGATGTCCCAATGAGAATAGTATCGGATAGAGATCCGAGATTTACTTTCAGGTTTTGGTCGAGTCTGCAAAATGCCATGGGAACCAAACTCCACATGAGTACGACATTTCACCCTCAGATAGATGGTCAGTCTGAGCAAACCATCAAAACCTTGGAAGACATGCTAAGGGTATGTGTACTCACCATGAATAAAAACTAGGAGGAATACTTCTGCCTGATGGAATTTGTGTATAATAATAGTTATTAGGCTAGCATCTAGATGGCTCCTTATGAAGCCCTTTATGGACGACCCTGTCGTACCCCTTTGTTTTGGGAAGAAGTGGGCGAAAGGAAGTTAGAGAAAACCAAGATAATAGAAGATGCCACAGAGAAGATAAAATTAATAAGGAGTCGTCTTAACACTACACAGGATATGCAGAAGAGTTATACATATAATTGAATGAAGGATTTGGAGTTCGAAGTGGGCGATCAGGTATTCCTCAAAGTATCTCCATGGAGAGGAATACTTAGGTTTCGACAAAGAGGAAAGTTGAAACCCAGATATATCAGTCCATATCCCATTATTCAAAGGATAGGACCAGTAGCTTATAAATTAGAACTGCCTCCAGATCTGCAAAGAATACATGATGTATTCCACATTTTAGTACTTCAAAAATATCAACATGATCCTAGTCACATACTAGAATGACCTCCAATGAAACTGGAAGAGAACCTGACTTATCAGACAGAGCTGGTATGAATCATCGACTGAAGAGACAAGAATTTGAGGAATAAGAAAATTCCTATGGTCAAGGTGTTGTGGCAGAACAAACCCGTGCAAGAAGACACATGGGAAATCGAGTCTATGGTGAGGGATAGTTATCCTCAATTGTTTTAACGTGTAACTGTTTTGAGGACAAAACCCCTAAAAGGAGGGGAGAGTTATAAACCCTGTCCTTTAGTAATGAGAAAAAAAATCGGGAAAGAACCGGTCAATGTGATCTTTAAACCGAATTGGTCTGCAAGCCCAACTATTAGGGGATGAGCAAATTTGAAAATTTCTAACTTCCATGTGACTAAAAAATATTCATAAACTTGGGAAAAGAACCCTATGATGATATGAGGAAGAAACACCAAAGCAATTCAAGAGAACCGGATCCGAACTGGATAGAACCTGTTTATGAACCAAGTTGGTTCATGAACCGGAACCGACAGAGATTGGGAAAATCAGAGAAATTCAACTCATTTGTGCCCCAAAGAAATTTATAAGCCTTGGGAAGGAACCTTAGAACAAAGTGGGAGAGAAAAACTAGATTGGTTCGGATGAACCGGACCCGAACTAGATTGAACCGGTTTAAGGACCAAACCGGTTTATGAACCGGAATTGATAAAGAGATGGTAAACCGGGAATCTTATGGACCGTAAGTGATCTAAGGAGTCACAAAAGACATGAAAATGGACCTATGAAGGAATTTGGGATGAAAACCAAACCGGTTCAGGTGAACCGGATTCAAACCGGTTCGGACCGATTTGAATCACTATTGAACCGAATCCTAAATTCAGTTTTCTAAGTGGCTTAAATAATTCAAATTGGAGATTTGAGGCCACCATTGGATAGAGAATGAATTTAGAAATTTTTAGATTTGAAAAACTCGGTCAAATGAGGGGTGAACCAGCCGGTTTAAGCTTTGAACCCGGTTCGGACCGGTCAGGTCCGGTTCGGAACAATGTCATCTTCTTCCTCAGGATGACAACAATGTCAGCTTTTTCTCTCTATAGTCTATTTTTCGGTGAAGCTCCATTTGAGCTCATTCCAACATTAAAATATGTGATTTAAAGTTCCTTAGAATTGTATGAACATGTAGGAACTCAATTTTAACTCCAATTTCAACAATTAGAGGTGTTTGATCAGTCAATTTGATAAAATCAAATTCGGTAGTGTTGAAGAGTTGAAATTGGGGGAAAATTGGGGATTTTTGAAACTTCGAAGGACCAAAATGTAATTTTCTAAAATTGAGGGTCAATTGGTCATGGTAAGAATATTAGCAGGCCAATTGAGAAATTTTATAATTTTTGGGGCAAAATTTACCATTTTTCTAAAGAAGGGGCAAAATGGTAATTTTGGGAAAATTGAAGGACCAAATCAGAAATTTGGGAAATTTAACCCCTTTTTGTGAAATCAAATGATTTGAGGTCCTAAGATAAATTTTAAAAGTTCCAGGACTCGAATTTAGGAAAAACCTAGCAATAAGGAATTAAAGTTAAAGAAAAATAACTTTAGGGACCTAATAGCAAATATATGTAAAGTTGGGTTTCTCATTCATTTGGAATGAATGAGGGCTATTAGGCCAAAGAATAATGAACAATTATGTTCATTTCATGTAGGAGAACGAGACATCGGGAATGCCAGTCGAGGTCCATCTTGCTAAGGATGGAACCCGACTAAGTGGAATTTCACCGCACTATCGGGTGAGTACTAACATCATACCTAGTTGGGATGATGAGCACAACTTAAAGTTAAAAACCACTTACCGGTTGTGAGTGGGTTTACTAACATCATACTTGGTTGGGATGATGAGCACAACTTAAAATTAAAAACCACTTACCGATTGTGAGTGAGATTATATATCATACCCGGTTGGGGATGATAAGTATCTCGGTATAAAAACCCATTGTTTAGTGGTATTTTAATCATCACCACTTAGAAAGTGTGATGTGAAAATTATGTGGAAAAACTACTTACCAGTTGTAAGTAGATCATACCCGGTTGGTATGGTGAGACTTCCTCGAAGAAAGTTGAAAACCCGTTCATTCGTTATGAACGGAGATGTGTATAATAGACAGCAAAAACCTATTTTTTTAGAAGTGTTCTCCCCTAAATGTGTGCTAATGCTTAAACTATTTGGGAGACCTTCTCAATGAGAGCTCGAATAGCGCTTATAGGATGGGGGCCTCGATTTTGAAACCTGAGGGCTAATATGCCCTATTTTTGAATAACTCAAATAGTGGGCCATAGGCCAATGGACACGAGCAGTAGCTCATAAAAGAACATGATACTAAGGCAGGTTTGACATACTTAGTCAACTAGTAGCAGTGCAACATGACCGGTCTCCGAACCAGTCAAGACAAATAGCTACAGGTTGAGTTGAAGGTCGGACCGTTGGGATAAATGGCACCACATATTACATGGTAATTTAAGAAAACTTTATTTCTACATGCACTATGAGTACGGGATCATCAAAATGCCCATGAGGGGTAGCGATGTGTCCTAAGGGCCCTGGACGACCCGATGACTATAAGGGCATATCGTCGTTCCAGGTGTCTATGCAAAATTTGGAGTAGCACCAAGCGCATGAGACCGGGATGGGGACGGGATGAAGTCTCTGTCCTCATATGGACGTGAAGAAGCGATTTCGGGAATTGAGGGTCGGATGTCATGTACATCCATTCATTCCTAGGGTAGAAGTGGTTGTGCTTCTATCCAAGTGGTAGGTAAAGTCGCTCCCAAGCCACTAGTGGGTTCAGTAGTCATACTTATCTATGAATGTGTGTAACCTTCATGATGAAGGATGTGTGTTAGGTGATGACACACCATTAACTAAGAATAATGGAAAAACCCAAATTTTTAAATGAAGGGATTTTTGAAAAGAAAGGAGTTTGTCACACTCCATATAAATGTTTTTTTTTAAAGTCAAAATATTTGAATCCCATTCACTAAGTAGTTGTACTCACCCCCTCCCATATGCCCCTTTCAGGAAGTACCGGAAAGCTGAATGTTAAAAGACTTGTGCAATTAAACGCTTGCAAGATAAATACGATTAATTTAAATTACTATGCAGTTTTGATTTATGATATTCCTGAGAAAAGGTGCAGGTCGAAAGAACGCCTTACTCTTTACGGTTTATAATATAATGGGAAACCCTTTAGTAAATTGGGAGAGTGGCAGGTTGATCATGGGGATCCGACCAAATCGGGTCAGAGTGTGACACCACTGGTCCAACAGCTTTGACCCTCAACTCCGCATGCAGTTGTTTGTCTCGATTGGTCCGTCAACCTGTCTAGTCGCACTGCCACCAGTCCATCTAGTATGTCGGTCCTATCTTGATACCACAAAATGGTATCACCACAAAATATAAAAACCCTAATGTCGGAGCTCTAGTTTAAGCTTCACCACAAAATGGAGTCGTAGGGAGAGAGGAGTTTTCAGGTGTGAGGAGGATGAATGAGGAGCGACTCTTTATATAGAGAGCTCAGGGACTCCTTGGCCGTCCCATTGGTGCCTTTATGGTGGTCATTTATTGCTTGGAACTCCTTGAACAGAGACTTTTCATTTTCGCCAACGCTACTCAATTTTCTAGTGAGTGAACATTGCTACCATCTAAAGGAAGCTGACGACATTGTTTTGAACTGGACCGGACCGGTTTGAACCGGGTTCAATGCTTAAACCGCCTAGTTCAGGGTCAATTCGATCGAGTTTTTCAAAATTAAAATTTTTTTAATTCATATAAATCCATTCGCTATCCAATGGTGGCTTCAATTCTCCAATTTAAATTTTCTAAGCCGCCTAGAAAAATTAATTTAGAAACCAGTTCAATAGTGGTTCAAATCGGTTCAATCCGGTTTAAGTTCGGTTCACTAGAATCGGTCTGGTTTTCACTTCCAATTCATCCCAAAGTCCCTTTCCATGACTTTTATGACTCTTTAGGTCACTCGAGATTTGTAAATTTCCTGTTTTTCCCTTTCTCTAATGGTTGGGGTTTGTGAAACGGTTCAATTTTCTCACCTAGGTTGACCAGTTTTTTCTCCGATTTCCTTATCTTTAAGGGACGGAGTTTACACTTCTCTCCTAGGAATGCCTACATCCCAATTGACGGAGGTGTTGAGGTATTTAAGGATGTCAACTGGAGGAGGAATATTAGTAGGAGGATGAGATTGTACTTCATCGGGCTCAAAACGAGAGTTAGTGTCTACCTCATGGGCGAGGTTAGGCCATCCAAACACTCGAGTGAACTCTTCGTACAGTCTCTGATGCTCCGAGCTTAGTCGAGGTGGAACTGTTTGGGCTTCTGGCGAAGTTTCCATAGGGAGGGGTTGTTGGGCAGTGTCAGCGACCGAGACTCTAGTTCTCTTGGTTCCTCTCTTGGGAGCCATCTGTAAATTTTAAAATTTATTCCTTTTAGTTAATACGTTATATAGTCTTGATAATGCATTCGAGGAAACATGCTCTGATACCACTCAAGTTGTCATGCCCCTACCCGGTTTAGTTGGATCCCCGTGAGCAACCCGCCACTCTTTTTGTCCCGTGAAGGGTTTCACCCCTTTTTAAACTGCGAGGAGTAAGGTGTCCTTTTATCCGTATTTCCTAGAATAACATTATACAAAACTAAATATTAAAACAGACATGCATGTCTTATAGTTCCAATATAGGAGGTTCTTTAAGGTTGGTTTTTCCTCAGTTCCTAAAAGGGGTAAAAGGGAGGGGGTGAGTTTTACAACTCAGTGAGTGAGTGCTGGGAGTGAGTTTTCAAAATAACTTTGGTTAATCAAAACCATGCCAAGGTCATCATTTCCCTTTTTAAACAGATTTTCCTCCAATTCAGGTTTTCTAGACCTTTTTCCATTTCATATTAGGTGTGTTTAGCTCACTTAGCCCATCCCCTTGCCTTAGGAGGCATTTAGAAAATAAACACATGCCCTTCATCATGAAGGGTACACACATTCGCAGGTGTAGTTGATCCACTGCACCCACTTGTGGATCAGAGCGTCTGTACAGTCCACTAAGATAGAAGCCTGTCCACTTCTACACTAGGTCTGAGTGAATGTCCTAGACATCCGACCATTAGACCCGAATGCCACTTCGTGTCCATATGAGGATGGAAACCTCATCCCAACCGCACCCCGATCTCGTGCACAGAAGCTTATAGAGCTTCAAGATTAACTGGCACGACGAACTACCCTTTTAACTCGTCACACAAACCGGGTGTGATGATAACTCTACTTACAACCTGTAGGTAGGTTTCTTATTTCCTCAAGAAAAATTCATCATACCAACTGGGTATGATGTTAAGTTATTCCTAATTTCAATGGAAAATAGGTTATATTCGTCAAAAATAGTGCTCATCATCACAATCGGGTATGATGTGAAATAATCCCAATCACCTGGTGACTGTGACGTGCTCGTCCCTAGTCAGCTTCCAAGTTCACGCTAGCTTTTCCTTGCTGGCGTTCCGGTCTCTCGTGTCTCTATACAATTTGGGTAACCTTATCAATTAATTTTTGGCATGACAGCCATCATTTTCTCACGTATGAGCGATTAGGCTCAAAATTGTTGGTTTATTGCACTTAAGTCCCTAAATTGAGTCACTTAGGTCCATAATGCTAACTTTTTACCAAATTGAGTCAGAGAGTTTCCAATACCCACTTTGGATCCTCAATTTACTCAAAATTGTGTAAGGGGCTCAATTTTTCCAAATTTCCAATTTGGTACCCAATTTTTCAAAAATTACGATTTTGCCCATACTTTCCAAAAATGGCAATTTGGCCCCAAATCTTTCAAAAATTGACCAATTGGTCCCACATCATCTTTCTCACTACCAATTGGCCTTCAATTTTGAGAATTTGCAAGGAGGTCCCTCAATTTTTTGAAATCCCCAATTTTCACCAAAAGTTCCCCCCAATTTCTACCCTAGAAATTGACCGAATTTGATCTCTTTAAATTGGCCATTCAATCGGGGTCAATTGCTCCAATTGATGGTATGGATTAGTTCCTACACTTCTATATGATTCAATTGAGCTTTGAACCACAATATTTGGGTCCAAAATGAGCTCAAACGAAGCTTCGCCGAAAAATTGTTCGTAGAGAGAGAAAGCTTCGAAAGCTTACCGTCGAAGGGGCAGTAGTTTGTGCTTTAGATCTGAGGAGGTAGCTCTCATCGTAAGGTACCTTCTAGAATCAAGAATTGCTACAATTGAAGTCCAAATGAGGGTGAATTTTATCAATGAAATTTGGCACTTTCTCTCTCTAACACTTAGTTGCAACAACGGAAGAGGGCCAAATTGGCTTACCTTTCAACTCTATTGCGACCGTGTGAGGGCCGTGGGGGTGTCGGGGTGTCCTGGTTTGGTCAAAGGAGGTCTGAATTCGGTCGAATTCAGCTTGTCCAAAATAGGGCAGCTTTGGTTCGTTAGAGTTGATTCACTATTTGATTCCCCTGGCACTTCTCCAGCAATTTTTGGGTTGAAATGAGGTTGCGGTCAGGTAGCTAACTTCCCTCAGAGTCTATAGGACCCAACCTTACCTTTTGAGGCTAAGAAAAATGCCTAAGTGGGAGCTTTAGTTTGAGCTTCATTAGAAAATGGAGCAATTGAGAGAGAATGGTAATTTGAGGTGTGTGGAGAATGAATGGAGAGGAGCTCTTTATATAGGAAGTTCGGGGCCCTCTATCCGACCACTTTCCATTTTGGTTGAACTTATCCTCGCCCGAAAATGCCCTGATTGGAGTGAATATTCCTTTGCTAGAGAAGGAAAGTTTCTGAACTGATGAAAAGTGTTGTCATCTCGAGGAAGAAGACGACATTGTTCTGAACCGGACCGGTCCGTTCTGACCAGGTTCAATGGCAAAAATCAGCCGGTTCAAGCTCAATTCGACCAGTTTTCTCAAATCTAAACATTTCTAAATTCATTTCCTATCCAATGGTGGCTTCAATTTTCCAATCCACCATGAAAAATAAATTTAGAATCTTGTTCATGTATGGTTCAAATTGGTTCAATCCAGTTCAGGTCTAGTTCACTTTGAACCGGTTGGGGTTTCTCTTCCCATTTGTTCATAGGTTCTTTATCATGATTTTTATGAATCTTTGAGTCACTTGTGATTTGCCAATTTCTCATTTTACCCTTTCTTGATCAGTTTGGGTTTGTTAACTGGGTCGGTTTTCTCTTTTGAAACGAGCGGTTCTTATCATAGTTTTTCTTATCTTTAAAGGGATGAGGTTTACTACTTTTCCCTCATGGAAAAGAACAGACCCTATAAGGCTACAACCTCGATCTGTCCCACTTGTGGCCCGAAGCGTCTTTGTCGTCCACCCTAGAGAGAGGCTACAAACTCTACCACTAGTTTGTATGAGCACCATTCCCCAACTCACAAACTTTTCTGAAACTTCTTGTCCGCTATTGTTTGACAAGATGTCACGCCCCAACCCGGTTTGGTTGGAACCCCATTGTAAACCTCGTCTTCTCAGACCAAGGAAACCGGAAAAGAAAACCAGAAGTTTTCGAGAGAAAAACTGAGAATCTCAATAAACTAGAATTGGTAAAGAAGGGTCAAAATGAGAATTAGGAAAAAATCCCAAGTAGCTAATAAATCATAAAGTGGATTGGATGTGAAAACCGAACCAATTTAGGGTGAATTGAACCTGAATCGTGAAGAACCAGTTCAAAGATTCATTTTTCTAAGTGACTTAAAAATATCAAATTGGAAAATTGAAGACACCATCAAATAGAAAATGAATTTAAACAATTTTAGAAAATTTTAATTTTTAGAAAACCGATCGAATTGGGCCTAAATTGACCGATTTATGTTTTTGAGTCACCCAACTGGTCGAACAAGACCGGTCAATGGTCTAGCCGGTCAGCGGACCGCTGCCAGGTCAACGTCTAGTTAGTAGGTAGAACCAATCAGTGAGAGACACATGGCAAAGCACTCCCTGTGATGTGAATCCGACTAAAGAGACTACGAATTCACATGTCAAATCAACCGAACCTGCAATGGAGCTGAACAATTTGTCACCAATTGGGATAAATGATCACTTGAGACTTCAAGAGGGCCCAATCACAAGGTCAAGGGCTAAAAGATTCAAAAAAGCTTTATATGGGCTGATTAAAGAGATTGCTGAATATTCAAATAGAAGCCCAAATGAAGAGCCCAAGATGAGCCCAACATAAGGTCCAGATTTAATTAATAAGGAGAGATTTATAAATATAATAAATCTCTTAGGATAATATTAGGTAGTCAGATTAGATAAGGTTAGCTTATAACCATAATAGATTTTTTCCACATTATGTGGGTCATTCGGTTGTTTTCTGAGCCTATAAAAGGCATACTCCACAGCATTGGAGAGATACACTTTGGAATTTATAACTTGTGAGGTTTTGTCTTCTTTCTATCTTGAAAAAGCTTTTGAACTTATCAGGTTTTTACCTATGGCGTTCAAGCAATCAAGACTTATCACCCGGGGTTTTCTAAGAGTTCTTCTTAGAGGATTTGGGTGTGGTGTCTACATATCCCATACCTTGTTTCTCACATAAACAAGTTATATTCCATCTTTTCGCACTTGCGTCGTGAAAGTCTTGGGATCGTTGCCATATTTGGTGTAGGGTGTCGTCAGCATATTGGCGAGGTTCGCATCAGTTGGTATCAGAGCACACAGTTGCACGGCAAGTTCCATACCATTTTTTTTTTATCTTCTCTACCTATTTCTAGTCTCTATAAAAAAAATATCATATTCTTCTATCTATCTTCTCTTCAGTAGGTTAAAAAAAGAGAAAAAAAAGCCAAAAAAACAATTCGTGCCAAAAAAAGAAAGCAAAAAAGTTCGTGCAAAAAAAAAGAGCAAAAAAAATTCGTGAAAAAAAAAGGCAAAAGAAAAAAAAAAGTGGTACACAATTCTATCTTATATCTCATTCTGCTCTATCTAAGTCTATTACTTCATTTCTTTCTTCTCTATTTAAATTCTACTCTTATTTCTGAGTTTATTCATACCTCTCGCTTAAATTCTTTGGAATTACTTTTTGAAAACCTTTATTGATTTGTCTTGATTGTTCCTCAAGTTGAACTGCTTCGTAAAAATGATTTGTTTTTAAAGTTCAATTTAGATTAAAAGAAGACATTCGAGAGGAAAAAGGCAAGAGTGTTTGAATCTTTAAGAAAAAGCCAATTGAGTGTGAAAACACAAGTGATTGAGAGAAATACGTGAGTGAGCATTTGGAAGGTTCTTCTGTTATCATTTGTAGGAACTCATAGCACAACGACGAGGAGATACGCCAAATGAAGAAGATTCCCAACAACCGATTCCAAATTTACAAATGCAAGCCATCATAAGCAAAATGAGACGAATCCTGAAGTCCGAGTTGGAACCGCTTCATGAGCGAATTGATCAATTGAAAGAAGGAGTGAGGGGTTCGCGTCAACATACCCCTACTGAACAGCGACCTCGAAGCTTTCAACCAAGACATTTTGATCCAAAAGAACCCGAGGAGTTCGATCGATATGCTCATAGAGAACGACCTCGAGTTGATGACAACCTGGATAATATCAAGTTGAAGATACCCTCTTTTCAAGGAAAAACTGATCTAGAAGCGTATCTTGAATGGGAAAAGAGGATGGAGATGGTTTTTTACTGTCATAATTACTCGGAGATGAAAAAGGTACGACTTGCTACTGTTGAATTTACTGATTATGCTATAATATGGTGGGATCAATTGGTGAAGGAAAGGAAATGAAATCACGAACGCCCTGTGGAGTCTTGGGATGAAATGAAAGCGATCATGCGACGACGATTTGTTCCCAGCCACTATCACCGGGAGTTGTTCAATAAACTCCAAAGGCTTACCCAAGGATCAAGAAGCATCGACGAATACTTCAAGGAGATGGAGATTGCGATGATTCGAGCAAATGTGGAGGAAGACAGAGAGGCAACAATGGCGAGATTTTTGCATGGTCTAAACCATGAGATAGCTGACGTGGTGGAAATGCAATATCATGTTGAGCTCCAAGATATGGTACATCAAGCTATCAAAGTCGAATAACAATTGAAGAGAAAGAGTTTACACAAAAGGGGATTAAACAATGGTTCCTCGAACTCATGGAAACCATCCTCAAGGCGATTTGAGAGTCAGTCAACTCAACCTCAGCATGCTCCACTAAAAGAGACAACCAAGCAGGCTGTGGCCCAAAATCAAGGTAACACCCATATCACAACTCCCAAAACTCGTGATATTAAGTGTTTCTGATGCCAAGGCAAGGGTCACATTGCAAGTCAATGCCCAAATAAGCGGGCAATGGTGATCAATGCTAATGGTGAAATTGAGACCGATGATGAAAAAGAAGATATCAATCCGAGGATGCCACCACTTGATGATGCTGATGAATATGCAGAAGAAGGGGAATTGTTGGTTGCACGGCAAACTCTCAGTGTTCAAGCCCAAGAAGAAGAAAACAATCAGCGTGAGAACTTATTTCATACTCGTTGTTGTGTGAAAAATAAGGTTTGCTGTGTTATTATAGATGGGGGAAGTTGCACTAATGTAGCTAGCACTAAGCTGGTGGAGAAATTGGCATTACCAACCTTAAAGCATCCGAAGCCTTATCGACTACAATGGCTGAACGACCAAGGTGAACTCAAGGTAACCAAACAAGTGTTGGTTGCATTTTCTATTGGAAAATATCAAGATGAAATACTATGTGACGTGGTACCAATGCACGCGTGCCATATACTTTTGGGACGACCTTGGCAGTTTGATCGTCAAGTTAGGCATGATGGATTCACTAATAGGTATTCTTTTGTGATGAATGAGAGACCAATATCTCTTGTTCCATTGACTCCAAGGCAAGTTTTTGAGGATCAACTGAAAAAGAAAAAGGCAAATGAACAGAAAATAGAAGAAAAAAAGAAAGAAGAAATATCAGAGTTGAAAGCCAGAAGTGGAAAAAAAAAAGAGAGTAAAAGCAATTTTATTGCAAGAAAAAGTGAGATCAAGCGAGCTTTACTTTCACATCAGGCTCTTATTGTACTTATGTACAAGGACGCCTTTTTGAGTACTAACGATCTTGTCGGATCTTTGCCGAGCAATATTATTACTGTTTTCCAGGAATTTATCGATGTCTTTCCCGATGAGATACCACCAGGTTTGCCACCAATTCAAGGAATTGAACATCAAATTGATTTAATCCCTGGAGCGACGATTCCTAACCAACCAGCATATAGAAGTAACCCTGAAGAAATGAAGGAACTTCAACGCCAAGTCCTAGAGCTGACGGAAAAAGGGGTATGTTCGAGAGAGTATGAGTCCATGTGCTGTGGCAGTGCTACTTGTACCTAAGAAGGACGGAACATGGCGAATGTGCGTGGATTGTCGAGCCATCAACAACATCACGGTAAAGTATCGCCACCCTATTCCTCGTTTGGATGACATGTTAGATGAGTTGCATGGATCTTGTTTATTTTCGAAAATAGATCTTAAGAGTGGATATCATCAAATTCGAATGAAAGAAGGGGATGAATGGAAAACTGCATTTAAGACTAAACAAGGATTATATGAATGGTTAGTTATGCCCTTTGGGTTGACTAATGCACCAAGCACTTTCATGAGATTAATGAATCATGTATTACGTGCTTTTATTGGGAGATTTGTAGTGGTATATTTTGATGATATTCTAATCTACAGCAAGACCATGGATGAACATGTAGCACATTTAAGAGCTGTGTTAGAAGCATTAAGGCAACATAAGTTGTTTGCCAACTTGAATAAATGTGTCTTTTGTTTGGATAAACTTGTGTTTCTTGGATATGTTATAAGTTCAGAAGGGATTGGAGTTAACGAGGAAAAGATTAAGGCAATTCGCGACTGGCCGGCACCTAATTCGGTAAGTCAGGTAAGAAGTTTCCATGGATTAACTAGTTTTTATAGACGTTTTGTTCCAAATTTCAGTAGTTATGTTGCACCTCTTACTGCTATTATAAAGAAAAATGTACCTTTTAAATGGGGTAATGAGCAACAAAATGCATTTCAATTGATAAAGGAAAAATTAACTACTGCCCCATTGCTCTCATTGCCTAATTTTTCGAAAACATTTGAAATTGAGTGTGATGCATCAGGAGTAGGTATTGGAGGTGTATTAATGCAGGAAGGAAGACCAATTGCATATTTCAGTGAAAAGTTGAGTGGAGCAACCCTTAACTATCCTACCTATGATAAGGAGATGTATGCCCTAGTTCAAACTCTTCAAACATGGCAGCACTACCTATGGCCGAAAGAGTTTGTGATTCACACAGATCATGAATCTCTTAAACATCTCAAAGGACAACACAAGTTGAACAAACGCCATGCAAGGTGGGTGGAGTTCATTGAAACATTCCCATATGTGATCAAATATAAACAAGGTAAGGAAAATATAGTTGCAGATGCTCTATCGCGAAGGTGAATTTGTGAATGTTGATGGAAAGAGAAAAGCAGAGTTTGTGAAAGAACTGCACGAGAAGACAAAGATGCATATTGAACGGATGACTAAAGTTTATGAAAAACAAGAAAACAAGGGTCGCAAAAGTATCATTTTTGAACCTGGCGATTGGGTCTGGCTTCATATGAGGAAAGAACGATTTCCGGAACAAAGGCGATCAAAACTTCTTCCTAGAGGAGATGGACCCTTTCGTGTGTTGGAACGCATTAATAATAATGCTTACAAGCTAGAGTTGCCTGGTGAGTATAGCGTTAATGAAAGCTTCAATGTTACTGATTTAATGCCCTTTGATGTAGGTGATGAAGAAATAGAAGATTTGAGGACAAATCATTTTCAAAAGGGGGAGAATGATGTGAATCCGACTAAAGAGACTACGAATTCACATGTCAAATCAACCGAACCTGCAATGGAGCTGAACACTTTGTCACCAATTGGGATAAATGATCACTTGAGACTTCAAGAGGGCCCAATCACAAGGTCAAGGGCTAAAAGATTCAAAAAAGCTTTATATGGGCTGATTAAAGAGATTGCTGAATATTCAAATAGAAGCCTAAATGAAGAGCCCAAGATGAGCCCAACATAAGGTCCAGATTTAATTAATAAGGAGAGATTTATAAATATAATAAATCTCTTAGGATAATATTAGGTAGTCAGATTAGATAAGGTTAGCTTATAACCATAATAGATTTTTTCCACATTATGTGGGTCATTCGATTGTTTTCTGAGCCTATAAAACGCATACTCCACAGCATTGGAGAGATACACTTTGGAATTTATAACTTGTGAGGTTTTGTCTTCTTTCTATCTTGAAAGAGCTTTTGAACTTATCAGGTTTTTACCTGTGGCGTTCAAGCAATCAAGACTTATCACCCGGGGTTTTCTAAGAGTTCTTCTTAGAGGATTTGGGTGTGGCGTCTACATATCTCATACCTTGTTTCTCACATAAACAAGGTATATTCCATCTTTTTGCACTTGCGTCGTGAAAGTCTTGGGATCGTTGCCATATTTGGGGTAGGGTGTCGTCAGCATATTGGCGAGGTTCGCATCACCCTGTCAACCACTTAGTCAGTGCCAAGAAGCGCCAACCAATTAGAGCGTAACACGTGTCCTTTGTCAAATGTCAAAGGAGGAAAATCTACGTCAATGATGACCAACTAATAGGAAAGTGACACGTCTCCTGGACAACATTCAATGTCATAAAGGCCCATTAGTAAAGACCAACTAATGAGGAGCTAACACGTGGCAAGGGTGCCACATCAATATCTGACGAGAATGTTAGAGAAATGACCAACCAATCGGAGGTTGACACATGGCAGAGCCATGTCAAATTACCTCATCCAATGAAATGTTGACACGTGGCAGGGGTATTGTGCATCAGGAGGGAAATTTGATGTATTTAAATTAACCAATTAGAGGATAACACATATCACGGTCAACGGCTGACCAAATAAGGTCAGCAGCCATGTTGGAATTAGCGGCCAATAGGAGGCCACCACATGTTCGATCAGTGAGTCAAAGGCTGACTAGGTTTTTTCAGTAGGAAGCTGTGTCAGCAGAGCCTGCCAATCATGGAGCACCATATGGTAAATCTGCACGTGTGAAACTCACATGCGCAGAGTAGTGTCATCTTCAACCTTAGACTGACGGCAGCCCGCGAGTGCTCCAAGGGAGACTGGATCTCCTGCTCTCGAAAATCTTGTCACCGCCACTGTAATAGGGCAAGTCATACGTCAACTCCAACGCCGGTTGGTAGCCTTATCGGTTGTCGAGACCCCTATATAAGGAGCACCCTCCTACTTGACCTCCCCACCGCTCATATGACCCCTAAAGACAAGCAATCCATTTTTCGGTGAAGTGTTGACCAAAGCTCCGATGTCGGGGATTTTCTCAACCAAAGGAGCTCTGGTTGGTGGAAAGAGAACCAAGGAGAAGTCCTCCGACTAGTTGCACCCTTAGCCCGACTTGAGAACTCCCTGAGAAATACTAGAGTGATCGCATAGTGAAGTTGCTCCAACGGCTTGAAGCAGCAAACCTCTGACCAATGGAATTTAGGACACCTCAGACCTTCTGCAATTGAAAATGACCCCCATGACTCCCCTTAAATGCCTCTTGGTAACTTTTAGTTTCCAAGTAAGCCATTCCACCTCCAATTTGCCTAAGTCCTACATTTCTAGAGAGAAAGTGGTCGGAATTTATTGACCAAAATCCCCCTACCTTGGACAATAATTGGGGTGAATTTTGATCCTTAGAATGTCCTCCCAATGAAGGCTAACTCCACAAATCTAGAGCTTCGACAACCGCACCTTCAATGATAAGAATTTGAAGCTCTCTTTCTAAGTTTAGTTTTTTGGTGAAGCTCTGCTTGAGCTCGTTTCGGGTCTAAAAACGGTAATTCAAAGCTTAGACTAGTCGTAGAGAGGTAGAGAAACCAATTAGTGGCATGCTAGGAGGAAATTGACAGAGTTTTGGCTTTCAATTTGAATTAGGAAGAAATTGGGGATTTTTGGAAATTGAGGGGCCTAAGTGTAATTTTTGGAAAAATAAAGGGCTAAGAGAAAATTTCAAAGAAATTGGGGCCAATGGGTAATTTTGAGAAATTTGAGGGAAATTTGGTAATTTAAAAAAAATTAGGGACTAAATCGTAATTCAAGGACTGGTGCGGAGATCGGGACCTAATTGGACAGACACGTAAGTGCACATGGGATGAGTGGGAATTTCTAGCATTGGTCCCGATTGGGATGATGGTCATGCTTTTATTTTAAAACCATTTTCCTGGAATTAGCCTCTTCTAACTGAGTGAATTAGGGTTAATCAATTTGGGAGCTATTTTTGGAGGTGAGCTAGAACGATGCAAGTGGGCCCAAGGCTGATGGGCATGGGTTTAGGCCCGCTGGGAATTATTGAGTAATCAGCCCAAAAGACTTTCATAATGGATAATTGTGTGTTTCAGCTACCGAGCCAAGGTTGTGTTGTTGGGCTTGTTGGGCGAAGCAACTACTACTCCAAAGCCATGTCGTTGAACTCGTTGGGTTGGTAGGCAAGGGGCCGAAGCTGGGCCAACATACCAGTAGGGCCGGTAGACCAAAGACAATGGTTATAAATTAATAAGACTGTTGATTGTGCATGATTAAGACACGGAACCATAGAGATACCTAGTATGGGGTAGTGGTGGTTTGAGGTCTACTAGACAACCTAGGGAGCATAATGGCGATTCGTCGTCCAATATGTCAAAGAAGCTCTCGGAGCTTCATGCTCACTAAGACCAAGATTGGAGAAGGAAGAGATCTCATCCCACACAGTGGACATGGAGTATGACACGGGCCTGAGGGTCGGACAACTGATGTCCACTCAGACTTAGGGTAGAAATTACAAACTTCTATTAGGGTGGACAGTAAAGATGCTCCGGTCCACAAGAGAAATAGTCGGAGAATATTATAAGACCGAGTGAACCCTTTTATGATAAAAGGACAGATGTTGAATGAAACTTGGATCATGATTGCAAATAAATAAAATGCTTGACTAACAAGTTGATGTAGAAATTTGCCCTCACTAAGTCATGCACTTACTCTCTTTCTTTAAACCCTTTCAGGAAGAGTCAAGCCAAGTGGAATTGAAGTCCAAAGGAAGGATCGAACCCTCAAGCTAAGTTCTATACTATGACATTCAAAATTTTAAATTTGTTATGGAAAAAACATGTGTACCGGTACGCCTCTACCTTTCTTGAACCATCAGGGTGAGAATACCAGTGTGGATCATGGAAGGGTGGTGGGTTGATCATAGGGCTCCGACCGAACCAGGTCTAAGTGTGACACCTGTGATCAACCCGTGATCCCTTAAAGGGGTACTTAGATGTATGCATCCCTCCAGAGTTCTCTTCATAACATATTTCTTCTCTTCTTCTCTCTTGCTGTGTCCTACCTTAAAATTTTCGGAGGACGTTTTCCACGTTTGCCCCTCCTGAGGGGTTCTAGGTATACTTTCTTTGTACCTTACCTCTATTCTTGAAGTATCCCTCTCTGTTTGACCTTCTTAAGAAGAGGTTTAAATTTCACTTTACCTTACCATTTCTTAACTTGCTCCATGATTTTGGTTACCAATCCTTCCTGTCTTTCGTGACTTTTGAGGAGGTATTTCCCTAATTCTTAAGAGGTGTGGGGCAATTGCATCTTTTACATGTCAAATTCTCCTATACCTTATAACAGAATCTCTTGGTACTTTTCCCTTAGTAGGATTAGGCACTTCTTCTCGTAGTGTCCCCATCATTCACTCTTGTAATAGGTTATTCCCTTGTGGTTCCTCCTTTCCTTCGATTATTGCGGGGCCTTTCTAGGGGGTTACTGGTGGTTTGATACTTCGTCGTCCTTAAGTCTAAACACCTAGAGAGTTTTCTTGTTGAGTCTTCTTTGCCAAATGGTCACTCTAAGAGTCCTCCTATATTTATTAGTTCCTTGATTTAATTTCCTTAACTGGGATGAGATGGTAGTGTGGGTTTGTTTGTTTACTATTTTTGAGGCGATCTTCCTAGCAAGATCACATCATTTGAGAGACAGGGTTTTTAGGAATTTTGAGTACATTTATAGAGTACAAAAATGTTGGGGTTTTAGCCCTATTACAAAAGGTTGTCACAGAATAGATAGGAAGCTACGAGGTTCTTTGGTAAGCATCCTCCTTGGTAAAGTTATACGTCCGTGCTGGAGTACCTGGCTCTAGACTCTGTTTCCTTTGTACACAGGATTGTGACCCTAACATATCCTGGTATCATACTCCTTGGATACTTCCCCATGTGTTCCTTTGGGGCTTCTACTATATCTCGAGCATTAGAGAGCTCCTAGGGTTATCTTCCTATGAGGACAGGGTGTTGAGTGAAGTCATTCCTAGTTTTCTTGGTTCCTCTCCTAGGAGCCATCTAAAAATTTTAAAATCATTCCTATTAGTTACTATGTTCTCTAGTCTTGATAATGTATTGGAGAAAACAGGCTCTGATACCCGCCACTCTCCTGGACTATTAACAGTTGCTCATTCTTTTAAACCGTGAGTAGTAAGGCGTCCTTTTAAACCTGCACCTTTCCTAGAATAACATAAATCAAAACTACATAAAATTTTAAACTTATCATACCTGCCTAACATGTGTGTGAACTTGTGGTCTTTGGGTAGGCTTTCCCCGGGATTACCTGAAAGTGGTATGGGGGGGGGGGGGGGGGTTGAGTTCAACAACTTAGTAATTGGATGTTTAAGTATGACTTTTAGAAAATAGTTTGAATTTGAGTGTGCTAGACTCCTTATTTTTCTTTAAAACCTTTCGTCATCACATCTCGGTTCTTCATAGATATTTCTCATCACAACGGTTTGTTTATCGACCAACACATGCCCTTCATCATGAAGGGAGCACACATTTGCAGGCCAACATGTCCACTGTACTACTTGTGGTGTTGGAGCGACTTTACCGACCACCTAGATAGAAGCATGACCACATCTACCTTGAGAATGAGTAGATGTACACGACATCCGACCCTCAATCCCATAACAAAACTCAGTGTCCATATGTGGAAAGAGACCTCATCCTGACCCCACCTCGATCTCATGCACATGAAGCTACGTCGAGCTTCCAAGCTGCTGGCATGACTAACTGCCCTTATCTCCACCATGTCGTCTAGTAGCCCTTGGACACATCACTTCCCCTCTTGGGCGTCTTGAAGGTCTCATAACTCAGTGCATGCACAAATCAACAATTTTCCACATAAGCCATATAATCTATGGTGCCACTAGTCCAATAGCCCCGACCCTCAACTCGACCTACAGCTATTTGTCTCGACTTGTCCGTAGACCTATCATGTCGCACTGTTGCCAGTCCATCGAGTATGTTGGTCCTATCTTGGTACCATGGCCAAACAATTCATTCATTTAAAGTTTTCATGGCTTAAACTCATGTTTGTTTATGAGCTCCTACTCGTGCCAACTGGCCTAGGGCCCATTGTTGAGATTTTCAAAATCGGGCATATTAGCCCCAAATTTCAAAACGGAGGCCTCCGACCTATCTGAGCTATTCAAGCTCCCGACAAGAACGTCTCCCCAAAACATTTAAGCAATGGCACATAGTCAGGGGAGAACACCTTCGACAAAAATAAAATTTTCATTTGTCCATCACACTAACCGAGTATGAGGACGTCCACTTATAACCGATAAGCGGGTTTTCTAGTTCCTTCTAGGAAGTTCATCATATCAACCGGGTATGATCTACTTACAACTGGTGAATAGTTTTTCTTTGTAATTTTCACATCACTCCTCTCAGGTGTGATGGTTAAAATACCACTTAATAGTGGGTTTTCATTTCTGAGTTGCTTATCATCCCAATCGAGTATGATATATAATCTCACTCAGCCGATAACGTAGTGATTTCCTCTTAACCGGTTCTTTGTTTTCACACAAGCTTGTCCTTGCTGGTGTTCTCGGTACTTCATGTTCTTACATGATATGAACATCCTTGTTCATTATCCCTTGGCCTAATAGCCTTCATTCATCATGGATGGATTAAATACTCAACTTTTCCGTTAATTACAATTAGGTACCTAAAATTCTTTTTCTATAACTTTAGGTCCCTAATGTCGATTTTCCCCTAAATTGAGTCCCGAAACTTCTAAAATTCACCTTTGGACCTCAATTTATTCAAAATCACAAAAAGGGGTTCAAGTTTCCCAAATTTCCAATTTGGTCCCCAACTTTTCCAAAATTACCATTTTATCCCTACTTTACAAAAATGGTAAGTTTTGGCCTAAAATTCCAAAAATTGCCCAATTGGGCCTCAATTTTATGAAATTGCACTTTAGACCCTCAAATTTTTGAAATTTCCAAATTTCCCCCAATTTCAACCTTCTAACTCATTCGAATTTGATTTCATCAAATTAATTGGTTAAATGAGTTTAATTGTTTAAATTGAAGTTAGATTGGAGTTCCTACACCTTCATACGATTCAATTGAACTTTAAATAGCACGGTTTGATGCCAAAATGAGCTCAAACAAAGCTTCGTTGAAAAACTGAACACAGAGAGAGAAAGCTTCAAAAGCTTACCATCGGAGGTGCGGCTGTCCGAGCTTTCGATCTGAGCATATAGCTCTCATCCTGAGGTACCTCCTAGGATCAAGAATCACATCAATTTATGCCGAATGGGAGAATTTAGTCAGTGAAAATCTGCCAGTTCTCTCTCTAGCACCAATCGGAATTTATAGAGGGGAGCCAAATTAGCTTACCTTTTCACTCTAATTCAGCTGTAGGAGGGCTATGGAGGTGTTGGGAGAGCTTGGTTTTCCCGAGGAGGGCTCAAATTAGTCATTTTCAGCTCGGCTAAAATAGGGCAGCTTCAGTCCGTCGGAGCTGCTTCACTGTTCTATCACGCCGGCATTTCTCCTGTGATCCTTAGAGCAAATGGAGACTACAGGCATGTAGTTGACTTCTCCTCGAATCCAAATAACCCGACCACGCCTTCTTTTGCTCAAAAAAATGCCCAAGTCAGAGCTTTGGTTCGAGCTTCACTGGAAAATGGAGCCGTAGGGAGAGAGTGTAGTTTTCAGGTGTGAGGATGTTAAATGAGGAGGAGCTCTTTATATATGAAGCTCGGGGTCTTCTTGGTCGTCCGATTGGCGCCTTAATGGCGGTCATTCATTGCCTGAAACTCCCTAGCTGAAGACTTTTCATCTTCACCGATGCTGCTCAATTTTTCGGTGAGTGAACAATGTTGTCATCTGAAGGAAGAAGACGACACTATTCCGAACTGGGTTCAAAGCTTAAACAGGCCGGTTCAGGCCTGATTCGACCGAGTTTTTAAAAATTAAAAATTTCTAAATTCATCTAAATTCATTCTCTATCAAATGATGTCCTCAATTCTCCAATTTTAATTTTCTATGCAACCTAGAAAAATGAATTTAGCATTAGGTTCAACAGTGGTTCAAACTAGTCCAAACTAGTTCAATCCGGTTCACCTAAACTAGTTTGATTTTCATCTCAAATTCAACTGAAAGTCCTTTTTCATGACTTTTGTAACTCTTCAAGTCACTCGGGAGTTGTAAATTTTCAACATTGCCCATTCTCTGATGATCGGTTTTGTGAACTGGTTCAATTTTCTCACTCGGTTTGACCGGTTCTTTTCCCAGTTTTCCTTAACTTCAAAGAGCGGGGTTTACAGGAGTAGCAAGGGAACCTACGAGCTCAAAAGAACTTAACATGTGGAAATGGTCGTGGATCAAAGGGCACTCCACAAATAACTAAGGAAAATGTTTGACATGCCAAACCCTCCCCAAGATTATGGTGAACCCCTAGCGGAAAATGTACCTCCTTTAAGGAACCAAATGCCTCCCCCATCACCCCAATATCCAGAAAGAACCCTAACACAAGAGGAGGCCTGGAAGAATTATTGGGAGGCATATGCTAAATATGTAAGGGTCTTCCAAAAACTCCCACCCATCCGAGTGAGCCCCAAACCCATGAACATGATACGACAATCCTACAAGTATAAAGTCGCAGTGCTATAGAGGTATGGGAATGAAGTAACTCACTAAGTTAGAGTCTGTGGGACACCCTATGATGTAGTTCCACCCCACTCCAAGGAACCTAGTCTAAACCCATATAAGGGATGCGAGGGACAATACTTGAACATGAGCTCGTCATCCTCGGAACCATCGGACAAGAAGTCCTAGAACGACCCGAAGGTGGATTCCCAATCGGTGAATATGTGGGGTTAAGAGGAGAATGAGAAGAGTATATATAATAAGCCTATTTTGGAAAAAAAATTTACTTGAATAAATAAAAGGGTTATTTATGTAAAAAATTTGACGCTCAAATAATAAACGTCTACAATAGGATGAAGGGGACTAAAATCAGTAAAATCTAAGGAAAATAGATAGGATTCCCTCTAAATGGTTAATAAGTGGGGATCAAGAACTTCCAAATGTAAAGACTGGAAGTTTGGCCCATGATAGGAGTCAAGAGGATCAGAGAAGGCCCAAAACTAGACAAGACGAAGAACGAAAAGAGGAACCAAGAACCAAGGGAACACTCAAGATAGTAGTCAAGGATATCACCAAAACACAAGACAAGTAGAGTGTCTAGAAACGACAGGAGAGAAAGAGACAAGGAAAAGGACGTACCCTAAAAAGGGATGATGAACATGATAAAGGAATGGGAAGCATGGTAAGCCGACACCAAGGAAGGCCCCGAGGTACCATGGATAACAAATAAAGATAGAGTCTGATAAGAAAAGCCAAAAGGAAGGAACCACTTGTGATATGTGGGGATAACAACCCAAAGCAAGGCAACCTATCAATTGCCTAGGATACGGACAAATTAAGGAGGGGTCAAGGAAGGCAATAAGGATCGAAGGTAGGAGCACGAGAAGACACAAACGGAGCTTAAAGAAAACCCTAAATGGGAAGGTCAAGCACATAAAAATAAGGATGAAGGAAATCCTTAAAGCAATCAATGGCCGAAAAGGATGAATATTAACTGTATGTCAAGGGCGGCCAAACTCAAGCCACGAGAAGGATTAAGTAAGCCTCTCAAAAAGAGGTCAAGGAATTGCAGAACAAAAAGGGTCTGAACTCCTCCCTAAGGATGTAAACTTGTAACCACAAGGAGGAATAAGGATAGAGTACAATGGATATGCCCGCAAGATTCCCAAAGAAAGGGTAAACAAGAAGGATGGCATCAAAGGAATTCATAAAGTGGCTCTAGGTTCCGATACTCATAAGGACGAATGAATGGGGGTAGTGGTTCCCAACCTCCCCCCTCCCCCACTGTCGGTTCATGGATGGAGATCTCTACTCCAAAGTACGAGCATAGAGACTAAAACCAATTAAAGGAACTCCTCCAAGTGAGTCCAAGGAGTCGATGAGTGGACTGTAAAGAATCAACTTGGAAGGAAGAATCGTGAAATGGCCACATGCGAGTAAGGATGGACTAAGGAATGGAAATCCTTAGGTAGGGACGCCATCAAACACAAGGAAGTGCATGATCATGAGCAGGTCAGTAAGTCGAGAAGCGATCAGGAAACCCAATAGTGGAACCGAGAGTGCCAATAAGGAGGTTAGTGTTGGACGAGTAAAAAGGAAAACCCAAGCGATCATGGAAGGCATGATGTCTAATTAAAGGAAAAATTGTGTATGGAAGAGATGCATGAACCAAAATTAAGTGGTGAAACACTCTTACAGCATAAGAAGAAGAGCATGGGAACACCAACTAATGAAGGAAGTGGAAGAATTTGGTACTGGGAAGTTCAAATTTCAAATTAAGTAGAATTACTAGGTTAGCGAGAAATAACCAAGTGATGGGGTTATGAACATGGGATGCTTGGATAACACATAAGGTAGTTGAGGAATGCTACTAGATTAGGATGGCTCCAAAGAAAGGAACCAAGAGAACTAGAGACGCAGTCTTCGACACTGCCCAACCAACCCTCCCTATGGAAACTCCCCAAGGAGTCCAGACAACCCCACCTGGATTAAGCTTGGAACATCAAAGATTGTACGAAGAGTTCACCTGAGTGTTTGGATGGCCTAACCTCACTCTTGAGGTGGACACCAACCCTCAAGCTAAGCCTGAGGAAGTACAATCCCATCCCCCTCCTACTAACGTTCCTACTCTAGTGGACATTCCCAAATACCTCAAAACCCTCCGACAATTAGGATGTAAACCATTCCTAAGAGAAAAGGATGCGGAGGCTGCTATGGACTGGCTAGCTAGCATCAAGAAACTCATGGGGAGGATTTCACCAAAGGATATGGTGATCCTGACAGAGTTTTTCCTGGAAGCTAGTGCAAAGAGGTGGTGGGATAATGTCAGAAGCTTGCATGCCACCACCCCACATGGGAGCTATTCAAGGGAAGATATATAGAGGAATATCTAGCTCCACATCTAATCAACGAGAAGAAACAAGACTTCCTTCGACTTCGACAAGGGCTTAACTCCATCTTGAAGTATGAAACCAAGTTTAACGAGTTAAGACCCTTTGCCCCTGACCTACTCGGACTTGCGAATGTTTGCCAATGATTTGTGGACGGTCTTAATATGGACATACGAGACCGAATGGGGGTACTAGGACGACCCACGGATTTAGCTGCTGTCATCAGCATGGCCCATGAATGTGAGCATCTAGTACAAATGAGATACTGTCAGGTAGAACCGACTGATAGGAAAGAGGAATGAGGCCAGGACAACCAAATAAGATAAAAGGAGCTAGGTGGACAAAAATGGAGAACAAGAATGGGGTTCTCTAGGTCAAGGGAAGGTTATCATACATAAAGGGAGACAAATACAATTCCGCGAAGAAGAAGCCCCTATTGTTCCAAATGCTAGAAAAACCATGAAGGACCATGCCAAATATGCTACAAATGTAGACAGCCTGGCCATTTTACAAAGAACTGCCCAATCCTTCTGGGCAATACACAACAAAGTACTCACCTACCACTTCAAGGAAACCCAAGGGCACTATACAGAGGGCAAGACATCGCCACTACATTGAGGGTCCCAACCAAAGTGTACAACCTCACCCAAGGAGAAACAGGGGAAGACCCTAGTACCGTAGTTAATACTTACCAAAATTCCCCTGAATAAATATAGCTAAAAACTGTAATTCATTATCATCATAATGAAAGTTATATTTCCTACAAAAATAAAGTTGTGATACAAGTAAGAGAAAATACAAAGGACGTGCCCACAAAATTTCAAGGAGAAAACGAGAAAGGATGACATCTAAGTACGTCACTTTGAGGATAGATACACTCAAGACACTTAGAATTTCAAAAAAAAAAAGGGGAAGAATACTACCAAGGAAAGAAAACTCTAGGGAATCATGCATATACAAACTATGGGGTAATGGAACCAAGTGACAAGGGACAAGGAGATGAGGTTGCAAAGGAAATGCATGCTGGGGGAAAGAATTAAAGAAGGAATGCTAGGATGATCCAAGAAAGTAAGTTAAAACCAAGGCAACGATTGGGCAGCTTGGAACTCTTGACCTTGAAATTTTGAGCAAGAACCCTCAAGAGGAAAAAAACCACTCTAGGTAGAGGAGGAAGTGAATATAAAGATATCCTTTTGGATGTGTGGGTAAGACATGCCTAGTTATGATAAACTCCAAGAACTGAGTAAATAATAGAAAGGAAAAGACATTCCTTAAGTGTGTGATTCAAAAGGGCTAAGTGAAAGAACAACCAAAGTGTTAGCATGTCAAGCAAATCCCGAGTGAATATTAAGGGAAGTTATACCTGATACAAAGGATGTTGATTTAGTTTTGGGGACAAAACTCCTAAAAGGAGGGCAGAGTTGTAAACCCCGTCCCTTTAAAGCAAGGAAATCGGGGAAAGAACCGGTCAACCTGAGTTAAAAAGCCCCTCCTCATTCATCCTCTCCACACCTGAAAGCTCCATTCTCTCTCAGCTGCTCCAATTTCCAATGAAGCTCGAACCAAAGCTCTGACTTGAGCACTTTTTTGAGCCAAACAAGGCGAGGTAGGGTTCTTTACATTGGGGAGAAGTCAGCTACACTCCTTTAGTCTCCATTTGCTCCAAGCATCGCCAGAGAAGCGCCAACGCGATCAAACGGTGAAGCAGCTCCAACGGATCGAACGGTGTAGATTTCACCCCCAGTTCGGCCGAGGTGAAATCAGCCAATTTGAGCCCTTCTCAGGCCAAACCAAGCCCTCCCAACACCTCCACAATCCTTCTACAGCTAAATTAGAGCTGACAGGTAAGCCAATTTGGCTCCACTCTGCAATTTCCAATTGGTGTTAGAGAGAGAACTAACAGAATTTCGATGATAAAATTCTCATTCAATTCAGCATCAACTAATGCAATTCTTGATCCTAGGAGAAACCTCAGGACAAGAGCTATCTGCCCAGATTGAAAGCTCGAACTGTCGTGCCCCCGACGGTAAGCTTTCGAAGCTTTCTCTCTCAAAGTCCAATTTTCCGGCGTAGCTCCGTTTAAACTCATTCTGGCACCAAATTGTGTGATTAAAAGTGCAATTGAATCGTATGAAGGTGTAGGAACTCCAATCTAACTTCAATTTCAACAATTAAATTCATTTGATTGGTCAATTTAATAAAATCAAATTCGACCGAGTTAAAAGGTTGAAATTAGGGGAAAATTGGGAATTTCAAAAATTAGGACTAAAGTGGAATTTCATAAAATTGAGGACCAATTGGGCATGATAAAGATGTTGGAGGATCAATTGGGCAGATTTGGAATTTTTGGGGCAAAAATTACCATTTTTTTAAAGTAGGGGGCAAAATGGTAATTTTGGAAAAGTTGGGGGAACCAAATTGGAAATTTGGGAAATTGAACCCCTTTTTGTGAAATTGAATAAATTGAGGTCTCAAGGTGAATTTTAAAAAGTTTTAGGACTCAATTTGAGGAGAAATCAACATTAGGGACTTATAGTTAAAGAAAACTAACTTTAGGAACCTAATTGGAAATAAATTAAAAGTTTACTTTTCTCTTCATTTGGAATGAATGAAGGTTATTAGGCCAAAGGATAATGAACAAGGTTGTTCATATCATGTAGGAACACGAAGTACATAGAATGCTAGCAAGGACAAGCTCGCGTGAATATAAAGAACCAGTCGAGAGGAATTCACTGCATCAACGGGTGAGTGGATTTTTTTATATCATACCTAGTTGGGATGATAAGCACCTCAAAAATGGAAATCCCTACTAAGTGGTATTTTAATCATCACACCCGAGAAGGGTGATATGGAAACCACGCGGAAAAACTACTTACCAGTTGTAAGTAGATCATACCCGGTTGGTATGATGAAACTTCCTCGAAGGAAGTGGAAAACCTGTTCATCGATTATGAGCGGAGATGTCCTCATACTCGGTTGGTGTGATGGACAGTTGAAAAGAATATTTTTTCAAAAGTGCTCTCCACTAACTATGTGCCACTACTTAAATATTTTGGGAGACCTTCTTAACTGGAGCTCGAATAGCTCTGTTAGGCCAAAGGCCTTGATTTTGGAACCTAGGGGCTAATATGCCAAATTTTGAAAATCTCGAACAGTGGGCCCTAGGCTAATTGGCATGAGCAAGAGCTCGTAAACGAACATGAATTTGAGCCATAAAACTTAAATGGATGAATTGATTGGCCATGGTACCAAAATAGGATCGACATTGTAAACCCCGTCCTTTGATTATGAGAGAACCGGGGAAAGAACCGGTCAGTTTTGAATTTTAAGTTGAATCGGTCTACAATCTCGATTAATAGAAAACGGGAAAATTGAGAATTTACACCTTGCATGTGACTCAAAATGGTTCATAAATCATGGAAGAGAACCTTTGGATGAAATGGGGAAGAAAAACCAGATCGGTTCAAGAGAATCGAACCCGAACCGGATAGAACCGGTTTATGAACCGAGTTGATTTGTGAACCGGAACAGATAGAGAATGGGTTAACCAAGAAATTTAAATATCCCTTGTGATCCAAAGAGGTTTATAAACCTTGGGAAGGAACATTAGAACAAAGTGGGAGAGAAAAACTAGATCGGTTTGGGTGAACCGGACCCGAACTGGATTGAACCAGTTTAAGGACCGAGTTGGTTTATGAACCGGAATCGATAAAGAGATGATAAACCGAAAATTTTATGGACCCTAAGTGACCTAAGGAGTCACAAAAGTCATGGAAATGGATTTGTGAAGGAATTGGGGATGAAAACTAAACCGGTTCAGGTGAACCGGATCTGAACTGGTTTGGACCAATTTGAACCACTATTGAACCAGATCCTTAATTTATTTTTCTAGGTGGCTTAAATAATTCAATTTGAGACCACCATTGGATAGAAAATGAATTTAGATAAATTTAGAAATTTTTAGATTTGAAAAACTCGGTCGAATGAGGGGTGAACCGACTAGTTTAAGCTTCAAACCGAGTTCGGACCGGTCCGGTCAGGTTTGGAACAGTGTCGTCTTCTTCTTTCAGATGACGACACTATTCACTTGCCGGAAAATCGAAGCAGCGCTGGTGGGGAAGAAACGTTTCTGTTCGATACATTTTAGGCCATCAATGTGTGTTATAAAGGTGCCAAACGGATAGCCAACGAGTCCCTAAGCTCACTATATAAAGAGCCCCTCTCTATTCATTCTCTCAACACCTGAAATGCTCACTCTCTTTGAGTTGTTTAGTTTTCCGGTGAAGCTCGAACTAGAGCTCTGATATAAGGTCATTTCTGAGCCAAAGAAGGTGAGGTTGGGTTCATTAGAACCGGGGAGAAGCTAGCTACACGGTGGTGACTTCCATTTGTTCCGAGAGTCACTAGAGAAGCGCCGACGTGATCGAACAGTGAAGCAGCTCCGGTGGACCGAAGCTGCCCTGTTTCGACCAAGTTGAAATCAGCCAATTTGAGCCCTCCTCTAGCTAAACCAAGCCCTCCCAACACTTCCTCAGCCCTCCCACAGCCGAATTAGGACGGAAAGGTAAGCCAATTCGTCTCCCCTCTGTAATTTCCAATCGGTGTTAGAGAGAGTCGGCCGAATTTTAATTATGAAATTTGAATCCAATTCGATATCAATTGATGTCATTCTTGATCATAGGAGGAATCTCACAAGGAGAACTACATGCCCAAATAGAAAGCTCGGACCGCCTTGCCCTCACGGATGAGTAATCGAAGCTTTCTCTTTCTACAGTTCATTTTCCGGCGAAGCTCCATTTGAGCTCGTCTCGAAATTAAAACTTTTTATTCAAATTGCTAAAGAATTGTATGAACATGTGGAAACTCAATTTCAACTTCAATTTTAACCTTTGGAAATTTTTGATCGGTCAATGTGTTGAAATCAAATTCGTCCATGTCAAAAAGTTGGAATTAGGGGAAAATTGGGAAAAATTGGGGATTTTCAAAAATTCGAAGAACTGAAATGTAATTTCCTAAAATTGAGGGTCAATTGGGCATGATAAAAATGTTAGAGAGCCAATTGAGGAATTTTATAATTTTTGGGGTAAAATTTACCATTTTTGTAAAGGAAGGGCAAAATGGTAATTTTGGAAAAGTTGGGGACCAAATTTGAAATTTGGGAAATTAAGCCCCTTTTATGAAATTGAATAAATTGAGGTCCCAAGGGGAATTTTAAAAGTTTTGGGACTCAATTTGAGGAAAAAATCTGCATTTAGGGTCTTAAAGTTAAAGAAAAATAACTTTAGGGACCTAATTATAAATAAATAAAAGTTTGGTTTTTCTCATTCATTTGGAATGAATGAAGGCTATTAGGCCGAGTGATAATGAACCGAGATGTTCATATCGTGTAGGAACATGAAGCACCGGGAACGCCAGCAAGGACAAGCTCGCGTGAAATCAAGGAACCGGTCTAGTGGAATTCACGACATTAACGGGGGAGTGGGATTTTCTATCATACCCGGTTGGGAATGATAAGTACCTCAGAATGAAAACCCACTACCAAGTGGTATTTTAAACATCACAACTTAGAGGAGTGATGTGAAAATTATGTGGAAAAACTACTTAACGGTTGTAAGTAGACCTTACTCGGTTTGTATGATGAAACTTACTCGAAGGAAGTTGAAAACCCGTTCATCGGTTATGAGTGGAGATGTCCTTATACCCGGTTGGTATAATGGACAGCTGAAAATATATTTTTGTCGGAAGTGCTCTCCCTTGACAATGTGCCAATGCTTAAACAATTTGGGAGACTTTCTTGACGGGAACTCGAATAGCTCTTATAGGTCGGTGCCTTAGATTTGGAACTTGGGGGCTATTATGCTTGGTTTTGAAAATCTCGAACAAGTGGGCCATAGGCTAGTGGGCACGAGCATGACTAGTGGCAGTGCGACATGATAGGTCTCCAGACCAGTCAAGACAAACAGCTGTAGGTTGAGTTGAGAGTCGGGGCCATTGGACCAGTGGCACCACAAATTATATGGCATGATAAGAAAATACTTTTTATGCATGCACTATGATTACGGGATCATCAAGAAGCCCATGAGGGGTAGTGATGCATCCTAAGGGCCTTGGACGACCCACTGAGTGTAAGGTCAGTTCGTCGTACTAGGTGACCATGCGAAATTTGGAGTTGCACCAAGCGCATGAGACCGGGAAGGGGACGGGATGAGGTCTCTGTCCTCATACGGACACAAAGAATTTATTTCAGGATTGAGGGTCGGATGTCACGTATATCCACTCATTCTTAGGGTAGAAGTGGACGTACTTCTATCTAGGTGGCCAGTAAAGTCGCTCCGAAGCCAGAAGTGGGTTTAGTGGTCGTGCTTGCCTGCGAATGTGTGTTAACCTCCATTTTAAAGGTTGTGTGTTGGGTAATTACACACCGTAATTAAATAAGGAAATGGTGATAAAACCCGAGATTTCAAATGAAATGATTTTTGAAATAAAGGAGTCTGGCACACTCCAATACAATTCTTTCCCTCAAAATAAATTTTTTGAAAACCCATTAATTACTACATTTTCTAGTTTTCTTGGTTTTTTGTCTCCCTACGAGGACAGGGTGCTGAGCAGAGTCATCCCTAGTTTTCTTGGTTCCTCTCCTAGGAGCCATCTATAAATTTTAGGATGAATCCTATTAGTTACTACATTTTCTAGTCTTGATTATGTATTCGAGGAAATAGGCTTTGATACCACTCTAGTTGTCACGCCCCGACCCGGTTTGGTCGGATCCCCGTGAAAAACCCGCCACTCTTCTGGTTTATTAAAGGGTTTCCCCTTATTATAAACTATAAAGAGTAAGGTGTCCTTTAAACCTGCACCATTTCTTGGAATAGCATAATCAAAATTGCAAGAAATTTTAAACTTTACATACTTATCTTATAGGCATCTTAGTTGATGGTCTTTAAGGGTAGGCTTTCCGGGATTTACTGAAAAGGATATAAGGGAGGGGGTGAGTATGACTACTCAATGAATGGGTTTTCAAAGGTCTACATTTAGCTTTTAAGAAAAATATTTATATGTAGTGTGCCAAACTTCTTTCTTTTCAAAAATCCCTTCATTTAAAATTTCTCTCGGGTTTTTCCATTATTTCATAGTTACCGGTGTGTCATCACCCGACACACATCCTTAATCATGAAGGTTACTCACATTCGCAAGTTAGTATCACTACTGAACCTGCTAGTGGCTTCAGAGCGACTTTTCCTACCACCCAGACAGAAGCACGACCACTTCTACCCTAAGAATGAGTGGATGTTCGCGACATCCGACCCTCAATCCCGAAATCGCTTCTTCGTGTCCATATGAGGACAAAGATCTCATCCTGTCCCCACCCCGGTCTCATGTGCTTGGTGCTACTCCAAATTTCGCACAAACACCTGAAATGATAATCTGCCCTTATACTCATCGGGTCGTCCAGGGTCCTTATGACACATCACTACCCCTCATGGGCAACTTGATGATCTTGTACTCATAGTGCATGCACAAACAATGTTTTCTTATCAAGCCATGTAATATGTGGTGCCACTGGTCCAACGGCCCCGACTCTTAACTCAACCCGCAGTTGTTTGTTTTGACTGGTCTGTCGATTCGTTATGTCGCACTGCCGCTTGTTGACTGAACGTGTCGGTCCTATCTTGGTACCATGGCCAAACAATTCACTTATTAAGTTTTATGGCACATATATCATGTTCATTTACGAGCTCCTGCTCGTGCCAATTGGCCTTGGGCCCACTGTATGAGATTTTCAAAAATCTGAGCATTCTAGCCCTCAAGTTCCAAAATCGAGGCCCCCGACCTATAAGAGCTATTTGAGCTCCCGTCAAGAAGGTCTCCCAAATAGTTTAAGCATTGGCACACAGTCAGGGGAGAACACTTCCAACAAAATAGGTTTTTACTGTCCATTATTCATTGTTAGTCGGCCCCACTGACCCGACTAACATGGAAAGGAGTCAAGTATAAGTGGGACAAAAAGTGTGAAAGCTTCTTCCAAGTGCTTAAGACCACACTAACCACAACTTTAATACTAGCCTCACCTGACCCCGACATTGGGGAATATACGATGTATAGTGATGCTTTGGGATAAGGCCTAGGATGTGTCTTAATGCAGCAAGAAAAGGTGGTAGCATATGCATCACGACAGTTGAAGACACATGAGCAAAATTACCCAACCCATGACCTGGAACTAGCTTCCATAGTTTTTGCCCTCTAGATTTGGAGACACTATCTGTACCAAGTCAGGTGTAGGATATTCACTAACCATCAAAATCTAAAGTACTTCCTGACCTAAAAGGAACTTAACCCTAGGCAAAAGAGGTGGCTAAAACTAGCGAAAGACTATGACCTAATGATAGAATACCATCCCAGGAAGGCTAATGTAGTAGCGGACGCACTAAGCCACAAGTACCGCACCGGGGTGGCCTATGAGAGAACGACTTACTTGCCATTATTGGAGCAAATGGGCAAGCTAAGAATAGACCTAGGTGTGGACCATGACAGAAAATGTTTGACAACCAACATAGTCGTAGGGCCGTGCTTGATGGAGCAAATCATAGTTCAACAAAGGCAGGATAAAGAGCTCATGTCATTCCTAGAACAAATAGCTGATGGGGGTGCTCAAGGTTTCACCAAGAGAGGTGACGAGTTGTTGACCTTTAAGGGGAGAGTGTGTGTGTGTGTGTGTCGAAGGAGGGGGAGCGAAGGAGGGCAATATTGGAGGAAGCCCATGACTTGGTATATGCCATGCACCCTGGGACTACAAAAATATATCGTACACTAAAATAAAGATACTAGTGGAAGGGGTTGAAAAGAGACATCACCGAGTACGTGGCCAAACATAGTGAGATGTATAGGATAACTATTAAATTTAGTAATATAATCCATATAAAAATAAGTAAATCTAAGGAAACTTCTCATCTCACTTACCAAATAAGGTGTTGGCCAATGTTGAGTTGCCTTAATTTCCCTTTCAATTATAATCCATTCAGAAATAGCAACATATTTAGGAAATATAAGATTATTAATACAATATATATTTTTTCTAAAATTAGAGAATAACATATATTTCCTAAAAATATTTAAGGCCACTTTTAAATATATTTCATGTTCATATAAGGAAATGTCTTATATATTATATATCATCAAAATATGCATCAATAAACCTTTCAATAAAAGCATATAATAAATAATTTAATAATCTAATAGAAATATTAGTTGCATTAGTTATACAATAAATCATAATTAACCATTCATATAGACTAGGTTTTGTATTTAATGAGTTTATCAATTTATGTTAATCTTTAATTCGAATTTTATTATATTCACTTTTAAACTTTATTTTTGAAATCAAATAAAATTCATACAACTCATCTACAATATGATCAAAATAAGGAATAGAGTATCAAAACTTTGCCTGGTATTGTCAATAACTCGACAATCAATGTGTGCCTACCAAGTCTTACCCCTTTTGGATAGTTGCACTGTCACGCCCCGACCCGGTTTGGTCGGATCCCCGTGATCAACCCGCCACTCTCCCGATTTACTAAAGGGTTTTCCCTTATATTATAAATCGTAAAGAGTAAGGCGTTAACCTGCACCTTTTTCCAGGAATATCATAAATCAAAACTGCATAGTAATTTAAATTAGTTGTACCAATCTTGCAGGCGTTTAATTGCGCAAGTCCTTTAAGGTTCGGCTTTCTGGGACTTCCTGAAAGAGGTATAAGGGAGGGGGTGAGTACAACTACTCAGTGAGTGGGATTCAAATCTTTTAACTTTCAAGAAAAACATTTATATGGAGTGTGCTAGACCCCTTTGTTTTCAAAAAAAATCATTTCATTTAAAAATTCATCTTTTTTCCATTATTTCTTAGTTATCGATGTGTCATCACCCAACACACATCCTTCATAATGAAGGTTACACACATTCGCAAGTCAGTATCACTACTGAACCCGCTAGTGGCTTCGGAGCGACTTTTCCTGCCACCCGGATAGAAGTACGACCACTTCTACCCTGGGAATGAGTGGATGTACGAAACATCCGACCCACAATCCCGAAATCACTTCTTCGTGTCCGTATGAGGACAGAGACCTTATCCTGTCCCCACCCCGGTCTCATGCTCTTAGTGCTACTCCAGATTTCGCACAGACACCTGGAACGACGAACTGCCCTTATAGCCACCAGGTCGTCCAGTGCCCTTAGGATGCATCACTACCCCTCATGGGCGTCTTGATCCCGTACTCATAGTGCATGCACAAACAATGTTTTCTTATATTGCCATGTAATATGTGGTGCCATTAGTCCAACGGCCCTGACTCTCAACTCAACCCGCAGCTGTTTGTCTTGACTAGTCCGTCGACCTGTCATGTCGCACTGCCGCTAGTTGACTGAGCATGTTGGTCCTATCTTGGTACCATGGCCAAACAATTCACTTATTAAGTTTTATGGCACATATATCATGTTCGTTTACGAGCTCCTGCTCGTGCCAACTGGCCTTGGGCCCACTGTACGAGATTTTCAAAATCGGGCATTTCGCCCCCAAGTTCCAAAACCGAGGCCCTTGGCCTATCAGAGCTATTCGAGCTCCCATCGAGAAGGTCTCCCAAATAGTTTAAGCATTGGCACACAGTCAGGGGAGAACACTTCCGATAAAAATAGGTTTTTACTATCCATCATACCGACCGGTATAAGGACATCTCCGTTCATAACCGATGAACGGGTTTTCAACTTCCTTCCAGGAAGTCTCATCATACCAACCGGGTATGATGTACTTACAACCCGTAAGTAGTTTTTCCGCATAATTTTCACATCACTTTCTTTAAGTAGTGATGATTAAAATACCACTAAATAGTGGGTTTTTATATCAAGGTACTTATCATCCCCAACCGGGTATGATGTTAGTAAACCCACTCACAACCGGTAAGTGGTTTTTAACTTTATAAGGTGTGCTCATCATCCCAATCAGGTATGATGTTTGTAAACCCACTCACAACCGGTAAGTGGTTTTTAACTTTATAAGGTGTGCTCATCATCCCAATCAGGTATGATGTTTGTAAACCCACTCACCCGTTAATGCCGTGAATTCCACTAGACTGGTTCTTGGTATTCACGCGAGCTTGTCCTTGTTGGCGTTCCCGGTACTTCGTGTTCCGGTGAAGGCACGGCGGTCCGAGCTTTCGATCTAGGCAGATAGGTCTCATCCTGAGGTTCATCCTTTCGGTCCTAATTCGGTCGTGGAAAGGCTGAGAAAGTGTTGGGAGGGCTTGAAATGGCCGATTTCAGCTTGGCCGAAATAGGGCAGCTTCGGTCCGCCGGAGTTGCTTCACTATTCCATCATGTTGGCGTTTCTCCAACGATACTCGGATTGATTGGAGTTTGCTATCAGATAGCTGTCTTCCCCCCGGTTCTAAAGAGCCCGACCTTTGTTCAAGTCGAAGCTCTCGTTCAAGCTTTACCGGAAAATGGAGCAGTAGAGAGAGAGAGAGAGAAGTGTTCAGGTGTGAGGAGAATGAAATGGGGATGAACTCTTTATATAGTTGTAAAACCCGTGTATTAAATGGGCGAGATTTATTACTGGTATTAATATTGCCATAAATTATTGGTATTAATTCCAATAATTTAATTTCGGTATTAATTCTAATAAATTAAATTTCAGTATTAATTCTAATAATTTAATTTCGGTATTAAATTATTGGTATTAATTCTAATAATTTAATTTAGGTATTAAATTATTGCTATTAATTATATATTAATTTATGATAAGGCGTGCATACAAATTTTTGACCGAAATTTCGGGTTACAAAAAAATTTCATACTTCCCAGGAGGTCACCCATCCTCACATTACTCTCAAGTAAGCACGCTTAACTTTAAAGTTCTTATGGAATCTAGTTCACTTGAACCACTTTAGTTTTTATTTTCTAATTTGTCTTAAGTTTCTTTTCCAAGGTTTAATGAACCATTTGGATCACCCGAGAGTTGTAAATTCCCAACTTGCCCGTTCAGAAATAATCGAGTTTGTGAACCGGTTCTAAATCCTCACTTGGTTTGACCGGTTCTTTTCCTGGTTTTCCTTAGCTCAAAAGGGCGGGTTTTACATGCACAACTGGTGGATTAATTATCCTTGGTATGATTATCTTTTTCATCAGCTTTATGACTTGGTGTTGAGTTTGATGCTTGATCCTTCGACTTGATAGCAAAACAAAAGATATCTTCTTTGGAACATGTCTGAATTCCTGCAAAAAAGATATAATATTGCTTGGCAGATATCCAACAATGAGGTTAGTATTTAAAAATATATCCCTGTATATAGGTACTGTAAGGACATATAAACTTATATTGATCTCACTTTCACTTGTAATAAAATTATTTTTACTCTTTTTCTTTTCAATTATGAATTTTTTTTCTTTTCCTTTTCAATTTTGGCTTTTCTCTCTTCTATTTCACTTTCTTCCTTTTTCAACTTTTCCTTTTGTATCTTTCTTTTCAATTATGGATTTTATCTCTTCTTGTTTTTTCTGCTATTTTCTTTTCATTTGCCTTTTTCCTTTTCAATTGATCCTCACATATTTGCTATAGAGTCAAAGGGACAAGAGATATCAATCTATTATTCATCTCAAATGAGTACCTATTTGTTAATATATCATGTGTAACTTGATGATCAAACTTTCAAGGTTGTCCCAATAGAATATGGCATGCTTGCATTGGCAGCAAATCACATAATACCTCATCCTTATATTTTCCAATAGAGAATGAAACTAACACTTGCTTGGTTACCTCGAGTTTGTGTTGATCGTTTAATCTTTGTGTTTGATAAGGCTTCAGATGCTTCAGTGTAGGTAATGCCAACTTATCCACAAGCTCGGTGCTAGCCATATTAGTGCAGCTTCCTCCATCTATGATAACAAAACAAACTCTATTTTTTTTATAGAACAACAAGTATGAAATAGATTATCACGTTGGTTGTCCATGATGTCATCAATCCATGGCCTTTCACTCGGAGTACATTGATTGATGGAATCGTGCCCAGCGCTATCACAATTAACTTGAAGATCTTCAAATTCCTCGAGTTCTTGAGTATCAAAATGCCTAGATTGAAAACCCCAAGGTTGTTGTTCAACGAAAGTATGTTGATGCAAACGACATCTAACACCTTCCTCCAAGCGATCCATTCGCGTGTGAAGTGGCTCAAATCCAGACTTTACAACTTGTTTCAACACAGCTTTCCAGTGTATATTTTGAACGGGCTAAGGGAAACTGGCTTCTTTCCATGTGTTTCCTCTTTGTTGGAAATTTTAATCCTGCCAATTGTTATCCCTCACATGTTTCTCTCAAACACTCCTGTTTAACACTCAAATGGCTTTTTTTAAAAGATTTAAAACACTCTTGCCTTTTTCCACTCATATGCCTTCTTTCAATTTTAATTGAACTTAAGAATAAATTGTTTTCATGAAACACTTTGACTTGAGGAACAATCAAAACAAATCAACAAAGTTTCAAAAAGGAATTCTAAAAAGGATTTAAGTGTAAGGTATGAGGATATTAAAAAAATATAGGAAGAAGGATAAAATCTAATAGAGTAGAATGAATAAGATACTGAATATATACTTCTATGCCTTTTTTTCTTTCCCTTTCTTTTATGCCTTTTTTTTATAATTCTACTTTTTGCCTTTTTTATTTTGTTAACTTTTTTTGCACGCCTTTTTTTAAAATATTTTATTACAAATTTTTTTTAGCTTTTTATTTTAGATTTTTCTATTATAAATAAAGTAGATAAAAAGATGAGATTTATTTTATAGAGAATAGAAGTAGAATGAAAGTATAACTATATATGAGAAAAAAGAGATTTTTTGTGATTTTTTTTATATTGACTAGAAATAGATAGAAGATAATGAAAATATAACCCGATAGGAGAAAAAAAAAGAGATTTTTTTTATTTTTTTATATTGGATAGAAATAGGTAGAAGATAGGAAAAATAGAACGAAAATTGAAAGGATAGTATGGAACTTGCCGTGCAACCGTGTGCTCGGATACCAACTGATGCGAACCCCGCCAATATACTAACGGCACCCTACACCAAATATGGAATAGACCCCAAGACTTTCACGATGCAAGTAAAAAGAATTGAATATACCTTGTTTGGTTAAGAAACAAGGTACGGGTAGATGTAGACACCACACCTAAATTCTCTAAGGAGAGCTCCTAGAAAACATTGGTGATAAGTCTAATTGCTTGAACGCCACAAGAAAAACCTGATAAATTCAAAAGTTCTCTCAAAACAGAAAGAAGACATAAACCTCACAATAAAAATTGAAATAAAATCTCTGTCTTTACAACGCTCTAAAGTTAGCCTTTTATAGGCACTTGAGAATCTAAATAAGAAAATAAAATATTGTGGTTGACATGCCAAAAATATAACTATTCATATAGAAAATATTCCTAATATAATTGATATATTTATTTATAGTTATCTAAGATAATAAATATTCTAAACTTAGTATATTGTCTTAGACATATTTGAAAATATATTATTTTATTCTACAATCTTCTAGAAGATTTATTATGTTAATAAATCTGCTTATTGAAATTCAAATTTGAATTATTCTCTTGAGATCTTATTGGGCTCTTCTTTTGGGCTTGAGATTTTATTGGGCTCTTTCTTTGGGTTTGAGATCTTATTGAACTCCTTTTTTGGGCTTCCACTTAGGTTTCTTCAATTCCTCTAATTAGTCTATTCAATCCTTATTCAAATCTCTTAGCCCTTAACTTATGAATCACAGCATGCCCAATTTGATTCACATCATAAAGTGCTCACCATCCCAACCGGGTATGATGTATAATTAAGCCCACTCACCCGATAACCGTGACGTCTTCGTCCCTAGTCGATTTCCAAGTACACGCTAGTTTTTCCTTGCTAGCGTTCCAGTTTCTCGTGTTCCTACACAATTTAGGCATCCTTATCAATTAAGGTTTAGCATGACAGCCATCATTTTCTCACGTATGGGCGACAAGGCCCCAACTTTTTATTTATTGCACTTATGTCCATAAAGTTCACACCTTTTGACTTTAGGTCCCTAGTGTTAAATTTTCCTCAAATTAAGACACGAGGACTTCCAATATCCTCCTTGGGCCCCTAATTTACATTAAACTGTGTAGGAAGCTCAAGTTTCCCAAATTTCTAATTTGGTCCCTAATTTTCCAAAAATTACGGTTTTGCCCATACTTTCCAAAAAAAAAAGAAATTTGGCCCCAAATGTTTCAAAAATTGACCAATTGGTCCCCCAACACTTTTCTCATGGCCAATTGGCCTTCAATTTTGGAAAACTGCATAGAGGTTCCTCAATTTTTCAAAATTCCCAATTTCCCCAAAAGTTTCCCTTAATTTCTCCCCTTCAAACTGACCAAATTTGATTTCTTCAAATTGGTCATTCAATCGGGGTTGAATGCTCCAATTGAAGGTATGGATCAATTCCTACACTAACATACAATTCAATTGAGCTTTGAATCGTAGCATTTGGGTCTGAATTGAGCTCAAATGGAGCTTCATAGGAAAATTGTTCTTTGAGAGAGAAAGCTTCAGTCATTTATTGCCTGAAACTCCCTGGCCGGAGACTTTTCAGCTTCGTCGGTGCTGTGCAATTTTTCGACAAGTGAACAGTGTTGTCATCTAAAGGAAGAAGACGACACTGTTCCGAACCGGACCGAACCAGTCCGAACCGAGTTCAAAGTTTAAACCAGTCGGTTCACCCCCAATTCGACCAAATTTTTCAAATCTAAAAATTTCTAAATTCATCTAAATTCAATTTCATTCCAATGGTGGTCTCAAATCTCAAATTTGATTTTTTTAAGCCACCTAAAAAAATTAATTTATCATTCGGTTCAATAGTGGTTCAAACCGGTTCAATCCTGTTCGGATCCGGTTCACTTGAACTAGTTTGGTTTTCATCCCCCATTCATCCTAAAATCCTTTTTCATGACTTGGGTGACTCTTTAGGTTACTTGGGATCCATAAATTTTTTGGTTTTCCCTCTCTTTATGGGTTTCGGTTCATAAACCGGCTCGTTTCATAAATCGATTCAATCTGGTTCGGATCCGATTCTCCTGAATCGGTCTGGTTTTCTCTCCCAAATCATCCTAACATCCTTTTCCAAGGTTTTATGAACCCTTTGGGTCACTCAGGAGTTGTAAATTCCCTAAATTGCCCATTTCCTGATGATCGGGTTTGTGAAGCAGTTCGATTTTTCTCACTCGAGTTAACCGGTTCTTTCTTCGATTTCCTTGCTTTAAAGGGACGGGGTTTACACGTGTTGCTCCCTCATTAAGGAGCCTTTAGTGACGTAGATTTTCTTCTCTTGACTGTTAATTGATGACACGTGTCACACTCTAATTTTTCAGGGCTTCCAAACACTGACCAAGCGGTTGATTGGGCATGCTTCGCCACGTGTTGTGCGCTGACTCAGCACTAACCTGGTAGTTGGTTCATTGACCGGCTAGATCGTTGACCGATTCAGTGACCTAAAACTAAAAATCGACTGGTTTAGGCTTGATTCAACTAATTTTCTAAAAAAAATTCTAAATTAATGTAAATTCATTTCTACACTTCGATGAATTCAACTTCCCAAATTGGTATTTTTTTAAGTCATCTAGAAAAATAAATTTTTGAACTGGTTCCTTCCTGTTCAACCCGATTCAGGTCCGGTTCACCCTAAACTGATCTGATTTCCTTATCCAATTCCATTCATGGTTCCTTTCCATGATTTTTAGGCATTTATGGAGCACTTGAAATTTCCAAATTCTCATTTTTTACTTTTTATACCAATTTCGGTTCACTTTTAACCTAGTTTTCTCTTGAAAATTTATGGTTCCCATTTCTAGGTTTCTTATTATTGAAAATGGGGTTTACACACTTCCTAAGCATATGCTAATTGGAGATGGGACAAATTTACCCATTTTATCATATGGATCTACTTTTCTTAGATATTCTACTCATCACTTTTATATCAACAATATCTGTTATTTTTCTCAAATTTTCCTTAATTTACTCTATGTCTCCCAATTTACTAAAGATAATTCTTGATATTTTGAATTTCACCCTACTCAGTTCCTTATCAAAGATTTTGTTTCTCACCAAGAGATATTGCGCGAAAGTTGCAATGGAGGATTGTAATGTTTTCATACTAGTCGTAATTCTTCTATCTTATCTTCAGTTGCTTATTTAAGTCATATTAAATCTACTTCATTATATTATCAATGTTTAGGACATCCCGCTTTTCCTATTATCAGTCGTGTGCTTTCTAAACATTTATCAATGAAAGTTATCTTGCCTTTATCATTATGTGATTCATATTTTTGTGGCAAAATCTCTCAACATTCTTTTCCCTTTAACTCACCGCACTCGTCATCTTGAGCTAATTAATACCGACATATGGGGACCCGCTCCTTTTACATCCCACATAGATCATCTTTATTATGTTTATTTCTTTGATAACTATAGTAAGTTCTCACAGTTATTTGTCATAAAAAAATATTAAGATATTCTATCAATTTTTTTTAGCCTTTCATTAACAAGTTGAAAATTTGCTTGATTGTAAAATTAAATTTATTTAGTGAGATGGTGCCAAAGAATTTATTTCTGCCTCCTTTTAGTCTATACTTCAGCTTGCTGGCATCAGTCATCGCCTCACTTGCCCATACACGCTCCAAAAAAATGGATCAACTGAACGTAAACATCATCATATTGTGAACATGGGACTCACTCACTTAATTCATTCTCATGCTCCATCAAAAATTTGGGATTTTTCATTTGATACATTTGTCTATCTAACTAACTCACTTCCCACTCAGTCCTTGGAGTTTCGTTCTCCTTATGAGGTAATTCATCATACTACTCTTAATTATAAATTTATGTGTGTGTTTGGGTGTCTTTGTTTTGTCTACCTTCATCCTTACTTTTCTCACAAACTTCAACCCTAGTCTGATCCTTGTATGTTTTTGCTATCCATCTAATTATTCCGGATACCATGTTTTGGATCCCCGTACTAATCGCATCTTCACATATCGCACTGTTCTTTTTAATGAAACAGTATTTCCCTTCTTAGTATATAGTACAATTCTCCATGCCTCCGTGGAGCACTGCATCGTTCCCCTACCCATCCCCTCTCCTGTCTTGACTTTTATTTCATACTTTGGTATGTCACCTCACTCTTCTCTCACTACACATATTGACCCTACTCCTTCAACTGCCTCTCCTCCTGTCTAAGATCCTATTGAGATGCCTCCTCCTCCTCATATGGTCACTCACTTGCAGGATGGCTCCTTGCCCCTGGGATATTTTACTATAAACCCTTCTATGTTTGTTGCAACTCCTTAGGAACCTCACACCTATGTACATGATTGTCATCATACCTCATTAATGGATGCCATGCAAGTAGAATTCTCTGCCCTTCTCCACAATCACACTTGGGATTTGGTGACTGCACCGCCTAGTCGACCCATTATCGATTGTAAGTGTGTCTACAAAATCAAACAAAATCCTCATGGCTCTATTACTTGATACAAGGCTCGTCTCGTTGCCAAAGGACTCTCACATCAACTTGGACTTGATTATGATGACAAATTTAGTCATGTTATTAAGTCGTTTACCATTTGGGTGATTTTTCTTATTGTTGTTTAACTTAATTGGTCTATTCATCAATTGGATATTAATAATATATTTTTTCTGCCCATCTTGCTGAAGAAGTTTACATGCAATAACCACTAGGTTTTATTGACTCTCTTTTTAATCATTATGTTTGTCAGCTTCAAAAATTAATTTATGGTCTCAAGCAGGTGTCTTGCGCTTGGTTTATACGTCTTAACTCTTTTCTTACTCAATTGGGCTTTCATAGTCATGTTGTGGATAACTCTCTTCACTATATTACATATACATTCATCATGTTTGTACTCATTTATGTTAATGATATCAATACTACTATATCTCTCAATGCCACTCTCAACTCCACTCTTGATGCCTTACAAGGTGAATTCTCCATAAAAAATATGGGGTCTCTCCATCATTTTCTTATCATTGAAGTACACAATTATCCTCATGCATTTATCTCACGCAATCCAAGTACATTCATGATTTATTATTTAGAGTTGCCATGGATACTTGTAAGCATGTATCTACGCACATTGCTCCTAGATCACGACTCTACCTCAAGGCCAGGATACCTCTGCTGGATCTCACTCTGTATCGTGAGATTATAGGTTCCCTTCAACATATTACTATCACTCATCCCGATCTTGCCTACGTCATGCATCAAGTATGTCATTTTATGAACCAATCCACTGATATTTATTGGATTGTTGTTAAATGCCTCATTCACTACCTTTAAAGGACTCTTCATCTTGGTCTTAACCTTTGGCACAACTCACCTACCTCTCTCCATTGGTATTGTGACACTGACTAGGCCGAGAATCCTCATGATCATCGTTCTATTAGTGGCTATGTTATATTTCTTGGCCGCAATCTTATCACCTAGAGTTCCAAGAAATAACAAATTGTCGAACGTTCTAATACATAAGTTGAATATCAATGTATTGGAAATGCAACAATTGAACTAATTTGGATCTAATCTCTTTTTCAATAACTTAATCTACTACTTTTCACTTCTCCTACACTCTTGTGCGATAACTTGTTGGTCGTCTATCTCACGAGTAACCATGTTTTTCATGCTCATACTAAACAAATTGAGATCGACTATTATTTTGTTTAAAAAAAATTTAGTCGTGGTCTTGTTAATATTCGTTTTATTGGCACTAATAATCAAATCGTTAATCTACTCACTAAACATTTATCTTATACTCGTTTCTGCATTTTTCGGAATAAACTCAATTTTTCTGAATTACCCTTGATCTTGTGGAAGTAATATTATTATTATTATACTATTTAGATAGTTATAATATATATGATATAATCTCCCTAGTTAAGATTATATCATATACATTGTCGTATTATTTATTTTTAATTATGTTATTATAAGCCTGTAAATAAGATCTTTCTATATAATTTAATGAGTTACTTATTAATAAATAATTGTTCTTTTATAACATAACATAATGTCTAATGCTAGTTTAATTGTACAAAAAATATTATTATTTTACTATAATCATTTTTATATTAAAATTTTATTAAAAATTGAAATATTAAGGTTTAGATAAATTGAATATTAATCTATTTTTATTTAATTTAGATAATATAAATATTCAGTATATTTTATTTTAATAGTAAATATGGGACTAACCAATAAAGCAAAGTACTCTATCTCACATTTTATATTTCCTAAATAAGAAAATAATATTTTATTAATTGTACATCTAGTATATAGTATAAAACTATATTTGATTAAAAATTATCAGCTAATGTGGCACGTGTTTTCTCTTTGAATTTACTACACGTAGAACTATAGTACCATTTAAGATATCATATTGATATTTAAATAATCAATGAATGTGAAATGAATCAATAATGACCATTTTTAATTTGCACTAAAAACTTTTTAATATTATTATAATTGAAGTACACTTTCAGTTTACCCTATCCTATCATAAACACTAATTTACATCCAATTTTTTTATAAAATTAATTAAATCATTTAAATTGGTAATTATTTTTCTTCAAATTGAAAATTTAATATATTTTTAAAAAATAAATGATTTAAAATAAATTTAGAAAAATATGCAAACTTGATATATTTGCATATAATCTATACATTCTACCCGTTGATTACCATGTTTTATTAATAAATATTTCAAATTCGTATAAAATTTTATTTTATTACAAAACCATTTTAAAGTGTAAAAATTACATAAAATGAAACTAATGCAAGGTGAGACACTATCTATCAACAAAATGTTCTATTAAAAATCAACTAGGGAATCAGCCCAATAGTAGCAAAGAAAGTGGCAAGGTTTATTAAGAATTTTTAGAGAAAGATAATTAAGATTTTTTTTATTTTTAGTAGAACTTCTAGGTTTTTTTCATTATTTGGAATGCTAATTCACATGTCATATCAACTCAATTTACCATCATTTTCCTAACTATTACAATTAATATATATTAAACATATTTTTTTACTAATGTGGAACAAAAACCATTAAAATATTATACCAATTTAAAATATTAAAAACCATTAATGTACTATCCAATGAGATGGGCCTAATTTTACTATTGATAGATATCATACTGAAAGAGAAGATTTAAAATTTTCTTCTATCATTGTCTTTTTTGTTACATTTTGAGTATAAATACAAACTTATATAACACGCTCATTTGGTTCATTCGTTCTCTAATTGACCCTTCAAACATCGAGTGACTGCCTCACACTCAAGAGAGAAAAGATGTCAGGCAACAATTATGCCACAAACTGTAACAAATGCAACAAAAGTCTTGATTCTATCGATATATACATGTTTAGGTAAGGGATGTTGAATTTTTATATTAACTTTATATAATTCACATTTGTGGGATAAATCCATTTGTAAATTACATCATTTAAATTAATTAAAAAAATTATCATGAAAATCTTTTTATGTGAGATTGTGCTGTATTTATTTACTATTTTTTCTAGAAAAATGTTAATTTAAAATATAATTAAAAATTAAATAAAATAGAAAAAAATGGTAAAATGATAAGGTTAAAATTTTTTTACTACACAAATAATCATTTTCAAGTAAATATTAACTCAATTTTTTATCCATAAACAATATTTTCTTACTTAGATCTAACTAATGGAGAGGTTTGGTATAATAGATACAAAATAAAAATATAAGAAATGGAAGTCAAATATAAATTAATGATGATGACAAGTAAACTACTTAAAAGAAAATTCTATAATATATTCCTTAATAGTATAAGATGATACCACTTTTACATAATCCAAACTATAAATCCTTGCACTCATTAGAGAGCACTTATCATCCTATATTATTTGATATTTATTTTGGTTTAAATAAAAATTGTTATTCAAGTATTTTAATAAATAAATTATATATTATGTGAAAATTTAATATTTTACTATTGACAAAACAAGTCTTCTATATCATTGAATTATCGTAGTTTTATTAAGATAAAATTGGTATCTAGCGGGCAAATTGAGATCAAAGTCTAACACTAAAAAATATAGTTTTCATTACTCTTTTAGTTTTATTGATTTTGTTGAATTTATAACCAGTGATGATATTTGCTTGGCACTCACACAAAAAATCGTCCATTATAGGGATATTGGGTTCTGCAGCGAGGATTGCCGTTATACATATATGAATAATAATGGGATTGAGATTGCCAATGCAAGCTCCCAAGAAGTCGATGATTCAAGTGAAAATACGGCCATTTTGTGGATAAAGAAAGCAATAAAGAAAGTAATGGATTTGTTAAGCGAGGAAATGGAAGAGGAGGAAGAGTATATTAATTTGATACATTAGAGTAGTTTTTAAAATATATATTTTTTATATTTATTGTATTTGATATAATTTTAATTAGTTAAGATTATATAATAATATTTTAATAATTTTTATTTATATATTCATATTTTTTAAAAATTATAAATATACATATATTTTTTTTACTTTATTGAATCATTATTGTAAATGGTGCTGGTATAATTGAAATGGTTATTTTAATGGTAACAAGTAGATCATGAGGCACAAGAGCTACTCTCACAAATTTCAACACAATTATTCCATGATAAATAAAAAGGTTTAGATTTTACAAACTACTCATGAGTTGAATTTTACAAAAATATTAATTTTATGCGAGAATTCTTTTTAAATTAAAAAAGTAATAGAAGTCATAAATAAAAAGGTTTGGATAAATTGAATATCAATCTATTTTTATATATTTTATAAATATAATATTCAATATATTTTAGTTTAACAGTTAATGTGACTAAGCAATAAATAAAAATAGGTAAAACAATAATACTCAATCTCACATTTCATATTTCTTAAATAAAAAATTAATATTTTATTAATTGTACATCTAGTATATAAAACTAGATATTATTAAAAATTATAAACATCAAAATAAATTTAATTTTCTTAATTATTAAATATAATTATAATTTAAATATCAATTAAACTTAAAAGGTGAAACTGGTCTAAAATTGGTTGTAGGAAAATCTTTAAAAAATTTTGAAATCTGTGGTAAAATTATTAAAGATTTTTTAAAGATATATTTCATATGTGAAAAAAACAAAATTAATACTTTTATTTATATTTTGTGAGTAAAATGTAAGTGCGAAAATTTGAATAATTTTATAATACTTTATAAAACGATAGGAAATTTAGCTTTTTAATTTCTAAGAGAGTTCAACCACACATCATTAAAATAAATGCTTAACATCGTATGAAGATTAAGTGTTTAACTCACTCTATTGAAAGTAATGGTAATGGTAGTAAATAGGGATGTTAGCTTTACCATAGAGTTTTTATATAAAACTACAATTTAAACATTTTTAATATATATATATATATATATATCCCATAGAGAGTTTTATGAGTACTAGATTATTTGATAAAATAAAATAATAGGTCATTGATACTAGTAATCTAATTAAAATCTATTTGTTATAACTAAAACAACTTGAATGGAGCTAATGGTTAAATCATTCTAAATGTAAGTATGTATGTATAGAATGGGTTATATGTTTCCATTAATTATAATTTGGTTTTACCAAAAATAATAAATTTTCTTACCTTTTTTATCCGACCCACCTAACATTTGTCATATTAAAATTATCTGTCAATGTGGTATTTGCTTTCTCAACTATGAATTTACTCAATCGTATAGGTAGAACTATAATGGTCAATAATGAAAAACTAATTAACAATGATCATTTTGTAGATACAACACCCTCTTGTACAGTTGAATTGCGAGCACCAGTGCCATGAAATTCTTAAAATTTATATCCCATTTTTTATAATCTTTGAATATTATTATAATCGAATTGAAATTTGAGGTTATCAAATCCTACCATATATACTAATTTACATCCCATTTTTTAAATGAATTTAATCATTTAAATGGGCGACTATTTTCCTCTAAATTGAAATTTTAATATTTTTATAAAATATATAATTTAAAGTGAATTTGGAAAAATACTTATATATTTGCATATAATCTATCCATTGTAATTACATTCTTGGTACTTGAATTCATATAAATATTTCAAACTGAAACAAAAAAATATTTTATTTCCTATTCCTATAAAATTTCTTTGAAGTGTAAAAATTACTCTAAATGAAACCAATGCATCACTAATCAGAAAATGACATTAAAAATCAAATAAAGTGGAGGAATAAGGCCAAGTGGAGGAAGCATGCAAAGGTTGTATCTATAGGCGATTAGGGTTTTTTTCATTTTTATTTGTCATTTTTTTATTATTATTTGGAATGCTAATTCGTTTACAATATCATCTCAATTTATCATCATCTTAGTAACTATTATAATTGATAAAGATTAAACATATTTTGTACTAATGTGGAACAAAAAATAGATTTTATACCAAATTAAAATATTAAGAATAATTAATGTACTATGTAATATTATACTATTGATAGATATCATACTAATTAGAGAGAATTTGGAAATATATAAAGCTCTTATTTGGTCCATTGCAATCCAATTATCCTTCAAACATCTGCCATCAACCCATTCAACAAGTTCTAACTCGTGACCTTCAACAAGTTCCAGTGAGAAAAGATGTCGGCCAACATTACAAATTGTAACAGCTGCCATACAAATCTTGATTCGGACGTATACATGTGCAAGTAAGCTATATTCAATTTTCATATAAACTTTTTTTTATTCTATCATAAATATTTTTTTGCAAATTATATTATTTAAATTAAATTAATTTCAAAATAATACTTATCAAAATTATCAATTAAACTCATATGGGAATGAGAATGTTCAATATGTGTTATAAGTGTATTGATAATGTAATTGTAAATTAGATAAAATAAATAATTGTTGTTAATATATAAATTTTAAAAAAAATTATACTATTTACTATTAATAATATTTAAATAGTTATAAGCTCAAATTTTTTATTAATATATAATATTCTCCTACTTTAACTAATACATAAGTTTGGAATAATTGATACAAAACAAAAATAAAATGAATTTATCTCATATGATAAAAGTTTAAATTAATGATTTACAGTAAATTTAAGAGAAAAATCAATAATATTAGTATAAGATAATACAAATTTATAATATTAATACAAGATAATATATGATACAAACTACAAGTTCTTCACTCATAAAGAGCTCTCGTCACCTTAGGCTGTTTACAATTATTTGATATTTATTTTACAATTATTCTATTCTTAAAAATATATATTGGAAAAGAAATTAGGTACTTTTATTTATATTTTGTGAGTAAAATAACAAAAATCATATGTGGGAAAACTTACATAATTTTATAAATTTAAAAAAAATGGTAGGAAATTTAGATTTTTAATTTCTGCATATACTTTTTATCTATGCTGTTCTTGAGATTCTAATTGAGGTCCAGACTCTATTAAAATAAATGTTTAACATCAAGGAAGTGATTAACTCACTCTAGTAATAGTGACGTCAGTGGAAGATGCCTATATTTCAGGTAGCGATTGTGGAGAATATTAATGATCTACATGATATAGCCTCTCTAATTTAACACAATATGTATATATATTTACTTTTATACTGGTGAAATTGAAAATACTCCATTTAAAAAAATGTTATTCTCATTACATTCGTAGATTATTGAATATATATATTGAAATGGATAAACATATTTTTATGTTTAATTAATAAAAAAATTATCATGATAACATTTTTCTAATATGGAAGACATGACCTAAATGTGGAATAACCGTCTCAAGTAGAACATTAGCTACAACCTCTTTAGAACAGATTTCATGGTAGTACCATCCTATAATAGTATTCCCCTAAGTGGCATGAGTTGAATTGAATAATATGTATAGTTAATAGTATTCCCCTATCTAGCCTAAGTTGAATTGGGTAATTTGTATAGTTAAATTAAAACTTACTACAAGTCCAAAATATAAGATCTCCAATCAATTGAATATTAATATATTTTCATATATTTTATTTTAATAGTCAATGTAGAACTAAACAATAAACCAAATTAGATAAAAACAATTAATATTATTCTTGCCTTTTATATTTCCTAAACAAGATAAAAAACATTTTATAAAATTGTACATCTAGTATACAAAACTAGATTTAATTTAAATTTTTATAAATATAAAATATAATTATATATTTTTATTAAATATAATTTTTTTAAATATCTATTAAAATAAAAAGATTGTTTGATTTTATATTAATTTTGAATTCTAACCCTCAATCAAACAAATCAAGTAGAATCTAAAGACTTTTACTAATTTTCCCATTCAAGTGATGTTAAACTATTCAAATTTTGAAATTCGGTATTCTATTTATATATATTGCTTATATACTAATTAAAACAATCTATTTAATTTGATACGAGTCAGCCCATTAGAGTCATGTTAACTCATTTGAATCGGGTTGTTAAGTATAGTTTTTGAAATTAGGTACCTCATTTAAGTGTATAGTAGAAATACATATCAAATAAATATCGTGAATTTGGAATAATTTTGCTCATTTAAATCGGGATGGTTAATTCGATTATTATTTGTGTATTGTTCTTACACTAATCAAATCAATATGGTAAGACTTAAGACGGGTCGATACATTAGGGTTGATTAAACACTTGAATTTGGCGGTCTAATTCGGGTTTTGAAACTCAAAACCCCATTTATGTGTATAGTGAAGATACGAGTTAACTGAATATTATGAAATCGAATATGTCGACTGGTTTGGGTTAGGTTAAATACCGGCCACTATGGTGAAGGTGACCAACTCATGTTTAAGTTTACAATTTAATAATAATTATGATTGGAAAATAAAATTTGACTTACTTCGAAAAAAACCTATTTTTTTAACCCTACTCAACTCGAATTAATTCAACATCGGATATATGTGAGTACGGATTCGCTCGATCCGTACTCGCATCGGGTTCGGATATCGTAAAATTTAACACAACTTATACAAATTGTAAAACTTATGTAATATAGTGGGCGACTTGATTTAATGAAAGTTTTTGTAAGAAATTTATAAGATTAAAAAGAGATAATGTATAATTAATCTATATGTAAAAAAAACATTTTTCAAATAATAAAAGAGTTTTCTTAATGTCTCCATCAGCCTATCTCAAACCTAGATAATTTATATAAACGAAAAGTGTCAATTCAAGAATTGTGTCAAAAAAAATGGTAAATGAATTTATTCTCATTTTCTCTAAAATGTTTAACCATAATATCATATCTAAATAAGAATTTATCTTTATACTCTTAACATAAACTCAAATAAAAAAATATGACACATTATTACACATATATGCATCACCTATAAAAAGTTTAATAAGTCACAGTTTAACTTAGATATGTTATTCTTATTATTTTTCATATTTCTAATTCCCCTTTCTCCACCTTTTCATTGATTAAGAATTAGTTCCATCTACACTCCATTTATATTTAAAAATATCATGGTGTATTATCTTTGAATGGGGAGTAATTTAATTCTTTTTCTTTAACAACATGACCATTTTTAAAAGAGTTAATATCTTATTTAGTGTAATATTTAATTATATTTCAATTTTAATTAAATACATTTTGTATATTCTAAAAAAATATAATTTTCTTTTATTATATCAAATTTATCACAATATTTTTATTTATTTTAATAAACCAACAATTATTTATTGTTCAATCAAACTTATATAGGTATGTAAAAAATAATTAAATCTATACTTGGCCACCTCAGTGACACGAATCACACGTGCACTTAGTTGTAATTGAAAATAATGTTCTAATCAACTTTATTTGACCGTAATTTTTAGTTTCAAACTAGGGTTTGGCAATGGTGGACCCGACCCTTATATTTTAATTTTTTTTGCTTACCAATTAAAAAATAACTTTGTTTGAAACTTTAAAACTTAATAAAACGACCTCATTAGATAAATGAGAGAATATTTTCTTCAAAAAGCTTTTTTTTTAATGTTTTGTGGGACATATATTCTCTAACAATATTTTTATGATATTTGAGAAAGAATTGTAGGAAAATAATTGGTCTCAAATATATTTAAAAGATAAGTATGTTATTTAAAAAATATTTTTTACATATAGATTAATTATAGATTATCACTTTTTAATCTTATAAATTTCTTACAAAAACCCTCATTAATAGCTATAGTCCAACAACTTTTCAAGCAAATCTTTAAAATTCTGAGTTATTATAAGTCAGTTATTCTCTATTTTATTGCCGGTTAAATGGAATAAATATCACGTATATATAACCTTACATATTAAACAATTAAAAAATTATATTTTAATTTTAATCGAATTGGTAGTGTAGATATGTTTACTAGATTGACCAATCATATATGTATATTTACTAGGTAAACAATATAGTTATAAGGTAGAATATATAAAGTTAAAAATAATTTTTATATACATATCTCAATCTAGGTTGTTGTTAAATTATTATACTTATTATTTAGAATTGAAAATTCTCTTATAAAACTTATTAACTAAATGTTATACAAGTACAAATATATAATTCAATTCAATTAGGAGAAATTTATTAAATGAAAAGAAATAAAGTGAATTTTCATACATAAATAAATATATATATATATATATCTTCATCTCACTTGACCAATATATAAATAATAATTAAAATTTTTTAACTTATATGTCGTGGATGTATAAAATGAATGGTTGGTTGAATAATGTGTGTTGGGATGTGAGAATCATTGGAGCATTCTTTGTCATCATCCTTCTTAAAGAAGGATGGGAAGGGCAGGGAGCTAGGGTTTGGTGAGTTGGAAAATGACTACCGACGGTAGTTCCCAGGCTCATTCGTTGCGTCAGTTTCTCCAGTAACTCTGAGTCTTTCAAAGTTTAGTTAATAAAAATATTGTACAATTAATTTAGAGTTAAATATTATAAATTTAAAAAGAATTGCTTAATGTCTCTATTAATCTATCTCACAACTAGATAATTGATGTAAATGAAAAGTGACAATGCCATAAATGTGTCAAAAAAAAGTTGCATATTAAATTATTCTCATTTTATCTCTAAAAATTTTAACCACAATATCATCTCTAAACAAGAATTTATCTTGTATACTCTCAATATAAATTCAAATAAAAAATATAAAACATAATTGTACATACATGCATCATCTATTAAAAAAAATTAAGAAATCACAATTTACCTTAGACATATTATTCTTATTATTTTTCTTATTTCTCATTCCCCTTTCTACATGTTTTCAATGATGAAGATGTAGTTCCATTTGCACTCCATTTATACTTGAAAATATTATGATGTATTGCCTCTCAATGGGGAGTAATCTAATTATTTTTCCTTAGTAACATGATCATCTTTAAAAGGGTTAATATCTTATTTAGTGTAATATTTAATTATATTTTAATTTTAACTAAATATATTTCGTATATTCCAAAAAAACACAATTTTCATTCATTTTATCAAATTTACCATAATATTTTTATTTATTTTAATGAGCTAACAATTATTTTTAATCAAATTATACAAATATAGTTATGTCAAAAAAATTGAAATATGTACTTCCCACCTACCCAACACGAGTGAATTCTCAAGTGCACTTAGTTGTAATTTAAAATAATGTTTAATTTCACTCTAATTAATCAGAATTTTAGGTTTAAACTGGATTGAGAAAGTGGATCAAACCCTTATATTTTTGTTTTGCTTACAAATTACAAAAATAATATTATTTGGTACTTCCAAAAGTTAAATAAAACGAGGTTGTTACTATTTTGTTACTTAATATTAAAAAAATAAAATAACTTAATTTTATAATTTTTCCAAACATTATAAATTTGATAACTAATCTTAAAAAAATAAAACCACAACGCAAGTAAGTGACAAATGCTTGAGCAAGCTCCATTCTCAGCCCCGCCACGAGTCCCGCTCGAGATATTCATGAGTCAGCATTCTCGGACTCTCGAATCATGGAACTAGGGTGTCTACCGCCCACCCTTTAACTAAGGTCTTGCCCTCTCTCACCAAGATGGGGTTCTATATGTAGCATGGGGCTAAATGGACTCCTATTCATAATATCTAATTCTTAAGAGGCTCAGCTACCTACACATCCGTTAGTTATGATTGTATTAATGAAACTTTTAATTTCAATTTATAGATGTAAATACAATAAACTAATTAGAGTAGTAGCAAATTGGGTGTTTTGGAGATGGTAAATTAGTGTATAATAATCAATTTTTTTATTACTTATTATTACAATTTCTATAATAATTAATGGTTTAATTAAAAACAACCATTTTATAATTTCTCAAACTTTAGTACAATTATTTTTTACATGTAAAGTAATTAATATATTTATTTTTATTAAACTAGTAAAATATTTTCTAATTATTATAATAAAATTAATATAAATTTTTTATCAAATATATAATAAATTTTAGGATAATATTATGAATCTGTAAAAACATGATAACGATAAAATAAATAAAATTTAACCATTTAAGTGAAATATATATATATATAATATGATATTTAATTATTAGATACTATATATATTATACGCGTCTTAATATTAAATTCTTACTATTATAATGATTTATCTTGTATAGTTAACTTACTTTTATATCATCATTGGTAGATATGATATATCCTAAATTAAAAATAAGAAAAATATTCAATGTGCAAACTCAAAAATTCTTACTATTATAATGATTTATCTTGTATAGTTAACTTACTTTTATATCATCATTTGTAGATATGATATATCCTAAATTAAAAATAAGAAAAATATTCAATGTACAAACTCAGGTGGAAAACTATTCTTAAAATCATAGAAACCTACTCTCTCATTATATAAATACTAAACTAGTGCATATAATATAAAAAATATAAGCACTAAAATTATTACAAGGATTTCTCATTTATTTTATTTTCTTTTTTATTATAGATTTTTTTGTAACCAATAGAAATAGATCATGTGACACTAACCATCTCCCAAATCAAGTATTTAATTTCTTTATTTAATTTTATCTTCTATTAATTATTCAACTTTGTACATCCATATATAATTTTTTTCTTAATTATATATATAATTTTATAAAAATATGATTTACTATTAGATTTTTATTTATGCGTTATTTATTATTGTAATTTTTAGAACTTTTATAATTTTATGCATTATTTTAAATTTTTAGTATTTTTAGGTTCAATAATTTTTAGGTTTTTTTACTTCTTAGATTTATTAAGAGTTTTTATTTGTTTTTCAAATTTATTATTGGTCTTAGGTTTAAATATCATATAAACAATATATTTTTTTAAGAAATATCAAGTTAATGTATTTTTAATTTAAATTATATATTATTATATATATAATTTGTTAAATAAGTCATGTTTACTAACTTAAAAATAAGAATGAAATGATATATTTACCATCAAACATTGGATTGATTACAACTATTTTTTCCTCAAAAACACTGATATATTAATAAGAATAAATCATAGTGGTCCAATAATAATAATTTGGATTGAACTTATAGATATTACTCATGACTAAATGATTAATTTGAATAAATATAGCAGTAAAAATATTTTTATACATTACGTTGTTTATATATCAATAAATTTATTTAAAATTTATAATCAATAAATATATTTGTATTTATTTATACTCAAGACGGGTCGGTCCGTTAGGGTTGATTAAACATTTGAATAGGATTGTCTAGTTCGAGTTTTGAAACTCGAAACCCCATTTGTGTATATTTAAGATACGAATTAAATAAATGTCGTGGAATCGAAATATGTCGACTCATTTGGATCGGGTTGACTATTGGCACGTCATGGTCAAGGTGGGCAACTCATGTTTAAGTTTACAATTTAATAATAATTATGGTAGGAAAATAAAAATCAACTTACTTCCACAAAAACCTATTTTTTTGAACCGTGGTCAACCCGAAATGAGTCATCTTCTAATCTATGCGAGTACAGATCAGTTTGATTCGCGCTCGTATCAGATTCGGATATTGTAGAGTTCGACGCTACTCGTACAAATTGTAAACCTTATGTGATATAGTGGCTGACTTGTATTAATGAGAGTTTTTGTAAGAGTAAAAAGAGATTGTAAACCTTATGTGATCGAGCAACCGTGATCTCGATCACAAATGGGGAGTCTTCAATAAATAAATAAATAATACGATTAATCAATTAAAAATCCCAATGGGGTTATACATATCCATTAAGGTGAGGTTAAACCATTTAAATTTTGAAATACGATATTCTATTTATATATAAAATTTACATACGAATTAAAACAATCTAGTTAACTCGAGACATATCGACCCATTAGAGTCATGTTGACTTATTTGAATCGGGTTATTCAATATAGTTTTTGAAATTGGGTACCTCATTTAAGTGTATAGTACAAATACAAATCAAATAAATGTAGTGGATTTGTAATAATTTTGCTCATTTAAATCAGGATGTTTAATTCGATTATTATTTAATATTCTTACACTTATCAAATTAATATGGTAGACTTAAAATGTGTCGATATCTTAGTGTTGATTAAACACTTGAATGGGGTGGTCTAGTTCGAGTTTTGAAACTCGAAACCCCATTTATGTGTATAGTTAAGATACAAATTAAATGTATATTGTGGAATTAGAATATGTCTACTCATGCACGTCATGGTCGAGGTGACTAACTCATGTTTAAATTTACAATTTAATAATAATTATGGATGAAAAATAAAATTCGGCTTACTTCCAAAAATACCTATTTTTTAACCCTACTCAACTTGAATTAATTCAGCATCTTATCTATATGAGTATGAATCTGCTCGATTTGCGCTGGCATTGGGTTCGGATATTGTAGAATTCGACACGACTTGTATAAATTGTAAACCTTATGTGTTATAGTGGGTGACTTGAATTAATGAGAGTTTTTGTTAGAAATTTGTAAGATTAAAAAGAGATAATCTATAATTAATCTATCTGAAAAAAAATATTTTTCAAATAACATACTTATCTTTTAAATATATTTGAGACCAATTATTTTTCTACAATTCTTTTTCAAATATCATAAAAATATTGTTAGAGAATATATGTCCCACAAAACTATGGAAAAACGCTTTTTGAAGAAAATATTCTCTCATTTCTCTCAGAATAACTAGTAATATTTAGGAGACTCCTTAATATCTCACCAATTTACCTCTAATAGCAACAAATGTATAAGTGGTGTTGATTTTACAATACCTTACCAATTTCTCCAAAGTGTTGTTGTGACTTTGCAGATAGAAGAAGTATGACAATAGAGGACAATCAACAAACCACATGAAGCGGATAAATAAGGAATAAGCCTCATTTATATATGTTAAAAACCAATTGGGATAGTACATATAACCACATTATTCAAATATAATGTATTATAGTTCAAAATGAATGAAGTGATACCAACTATTAAGGAATTACAAATCAAATGCAATATGTATATAAGTAGAAATAGAATTATTAGCTATGATACTAAGTGTATGCATATACTTTTAACGAAATAAATCAATATTAAACAATCAACAAACCACATGAAACGGATAAATAAGGAATAAGCCTCATTTATATATATGTTAAAAACTAGTTGGGATAGTACATATAACTACATTATTTAAATATAATGTATTATAGTTCAAAATGAATGAAGTGATACCAACTGTGAAGAAGGATTACAAATCAAATACAATATGTGTATAAGTAGAAATAGAATCATTAGCTATGATACTAAGTGTATGCATATACTTTTAACAAAATGAATCAATATTAGATATATATTCAAATATTATTTTCCAAATAGTAAAAAATAACTTAGCATATATATTCAAATCTTGTTTTTCACGTAATAAAAAATAATTTTACTAGAGCATCAATACAAATATTTTCATTGATAATAAAATTTAAATAAATTTATTGATATGTAAGTAACAAAATGCACAAAAATATTTTTATTGCTATATTTATTCAAATTAATAATTTAATCATGAGTGATATCTATAGGTTTAATGGAGATAATTTTTATTAGACGATCACAATTAATTCTTCTTATTATTTCAAATTTTTTGAGGAAAAATAGTTGTACTCAATCTAATGTTTGATAGCAGATATGTCATTTCATTCTTATTTTAATTTCGTAAACAAATATGACTTGTTTCACAAATTATATAAATAATGGTATATTATTTAAATTAAAAATACATTTACTTGATATCTCTTAAAAAATATCTTGTGTATATGATATTTAAACCTAAAACCAATAATAAATTTGAAAAACAAAAAAAACTCTTAATAAACCTAAGAAGTAAAAAAAATCCTAAAAATGATTAAACCTAAAAATACTAAAAATTTAAAATAATACATAAAATTATAAAAGTTCTAAAAATTACAATAATTCAAAATACATAAATAAAAATCTTTTAAAAACTAGTAAATCATATTTTTATTAAAATTATATATATAATCGAGAAAAAAATTATATATGTATGACCAAAGGTTAATAATTATTAGAAGATAAAATTGAATAAAAAAGTTAAATATTCGATTTGAGAGATTGTTGAGTGTCACTTGGTCTATTTCATTACTAGTTCTCATAAGCAAGTGGCTCCAAAAAAATCTATAATAAAAAAGAAAGTATGATAAATAAGAAATCCTATAATAATCTTAGTGCTTATATTTGTATGATGAGAGAGTAGGTTTCTAAGATTTTAAGAATTGCCTTACACAATTAGCTTATATTACACTTATTCTCACGTGTGTTTGCACATCTAAATATTTTTCTTATTTTTAGTTTAGGATAGCTCATATCTAGAAATGATGGGATGAAACAATCGGACTAAATACGAGAGTAACTCGACTATATAAGATAAATCTATTTAGTACTAAGAATTTGATATTACAAGGCGTATAGTATCTTGTCACGCTTCGACCCGGTTTGGTCGGATCCCCGTGATCAACCCGCCACTCTCCCGATTTATTAAAGGATTTCTCCTTATTGTAAACCGTAAAGAGTAAGGCGTCCTTTAACATGCACATTTTTCTGGAATAGCATAATCAAAACTGCATAAAATTTAAAACTTTACGTACCTGTTTTACAGGCATCTTAGTTGACGGTCTTTAAGGGAAGGCTTTTCGATTTTTCTAGAAAGGGATATAAGGGAGGGGGTGAGTACGACTACTCAGTGAATGAGTTTTTAAAAGCTTTTGACTTTTAAGAAAAATATTTATATGGAGTGTACCAGACTCCTTTGTTTTCAAAAATTCCTTCATTTAAAAATTCAGGTTTTTCCACCATTTCTTATTTACCATGGTTTGTCATCACCCAACACACATCCTTCATCATGAAGGTTACACATATTCGCAAGTCAGTATCACTATTGAACCCGCTAGTGGCTTCGGAGTGACTTTTCGTGCCACCCGGATAGAAGTATGACCACTTCTACCCTGAGAATGAGTGGATGTACGCGACATCCGACCCACAATCCCAAAATCACTTCTTCGTGTCCGTACGAGGACAGAGACCTCATCCTGTCCCCACCCGGGTCTCATGCGCTTGGTGCTACTCCAGATTTTGCACAGACACTTGGAACGACGAACTACCCTTATATCATCCAAGTCGTCCAATGCCCTTAGGACTCATCACTACCCCTCATGGGCGTCTTGATGATCCCGTACTTATAGTGCATGCACAAACAATGTTTTCTTATATTGCCATGTAATCTGTGGTGCCACTGGTCCAACAGCCCCGACTCTCAACTCAACCTACAATTGTTTGTCTTGACTGGTCCGTCGACCTGTCATGTCGCACTGCCGCTAGTTGACCGAGCATGTCGGTTCTATCTTGGTACCATGGCCAAACAATTCACTTATTAAGTTTTATGGCACATATATCATGTTCGTTTACGAGCTCCTGCTCGTGCCAACTAGCATTGGGCTCACTGTATGAGATTTTCAAAATTGGGCATTTAGCCCCGAAGTTCTAAAACCAAGGCCCCCAACCTATTAGAGCTATTCGAGCTATTCGAGCTCCCGTCGAGAAGGTCTCCCAAATTGTTTAAGCATTGGCACACAGTCAGGGGAGAACACTTCCGACAAAAATAGGTTTTTACTATCCATCATACCGACCGGTATAAGGACATCTCCGTTCATAACCGATGAACGGGTTTTCAACTTCCTTCCAGGAAGTCTCATCATACCAACCGGGTATGATCGACTTTTCCATCTCAACCAAGATTTCATTCCTGAGCTTATCATTCCTTCTATTTTGGTTGGTTCCATTTCCTCTCAATTGGGATACACATGTCTTTTCGGGGCTTCCTTCCTTTGTAGAATTCTTTCCCTTTCTTCAGACATTTCTTTTTATATTTGCTATGGGGGATTTCTACTCTTGATGTTGTTTTCTCCTGTTTACCTTTACTCCTCAGGTCTTGTAGGATATCTTTTAAACTCTATCCTCATCCTCATTCATACCCAATACATGTCTATTTCCTTAGGGAGCGTACAAATCTTCCTTGTTTCAAGATTTCTTGATCATTATGTGAGAAGCTTGCCTATTTCTTTCTTGGCTTGAGTTTGGTTGTTAATTTGGCCTTTTGGTCCCTTTAAGGATTTCTTTCATCCTTCTCTTTCAGAGTATTTAACCTTTCTGCCTCTCTTTCTTGTCGGAACTTACATCATGGTTCTTCCGTGTATTAGCTAGTTAACTGCCCCGCCTCCACCAGTCCCTTGGTTTAGGTCTTCTTAGGGCAATTGTCTTCTCGTGTACTCTTGTCCTTAACGTCATCTCACTAACCTTTTTAGGGTGTAGTCCTTTCTACTTCCCGATCTTCCTTAGGTATGTTGGTCAGAGACTTTGATTTTTGATTTTTCTGCTTTTTCCAAAAGAGGTAGTACTTTAAAATTATATCACTTTTCCAAAGCAAGTTAGTCTTGGCCTCTGATACTTCCTTCCTTCAAGTAGTTTCTGATGAGGGGTTGACTCCTTGCACATTTGACAACCAATGATTCCTTCTCTTCTTCACTCTCACTGTGTCATTCCCTAGAGTTTCGGGGGACATTTTTTTTTTTGTGTTTGCCCCTTCTAAGAGGGTTCTAAGTATGCTTCTTATATACCTTATCCCTATTCATGAGGTATCCTTCTTGGTTTGACCTTCTTAAGAAGTTTTTTGTATTCCTCTCATCTTTTCTTGACCTCTTTTTGAATTGTTTATGTAACCCGCTCCATGATATCGGTCTCCAATCCTTCATGTCCTTTAGTAGGGTTAGGCATCTCTTCAGGTAATGTGCCATCGTCATTCCCTTACATGGATTGTTGTGGTTCTTCCTTTCCTTTGAGTGTGGTTTTTCTCGGGTTACTATTGGTTTAGTGCTTTACCGTTCTTGAGTTTGATCACTTTAACAGTTTTCTAGCTGAATCACCTTTTCTAGGGTCATGGTAAGAGTCTTCATAGGTTTCTTAATTCCCTGATTCATCTTCCACAACTCGAATGCGAAACTTCCTTAGTTTCTAGGATAGTGTGGGTTTGTTTTATTTTCCTTAGGCCATATTCCTAGTAAGATCACATCATTAGAAGATAGAGTTTTGGAGAATTTGAATATTTTATTAACATGGGGATACAAAAAGGTTGGGCTATCATATCACAGAAAATGGTCACAAATTAACTAGGGAGCTATGGAATTCTTGATAAGCATCCTCCTTTATACTTAGGGTTGTGCCATCAATAGGTCCTAGTACCATTCTCCAGGATGCTTCCCCATTTGGTCTTTCGAAACTTCTGCCAGGTCTCAGGCATTTCGAAAGCTTCTAGGGTTGTCTCCCTACAAAGGTAGGGTTTCAGTAGAGCCCTTCCAAGTTTTCTTGGTTCCTTTCCTGGGAGCCATCTGAAAATTTTAGGATAAATCCTATTAGTTACTATATTTCTAGTCTTGATTATGTATTCGAGGAAACAGGCTCTGATACCACTCTAGTTGTCACGCCCCGACCCGGTTTGGTCGGATCCCCGTGATCAACCCGCCACTCTCCCGGTTTATTAAAGGATTTCCCCTTATTGTAAACCGTAAAGAGTAAGGCGTCCTTTAATCTGCACATTTTTCTGGAATAGCATAATCAAAACTGCATAAAATTTAAAACTTTATGTACCTGTCTCACAGGCATCTTAGTTGACGGTCTTTAAGGTGAGGCTTTCCGGTTTTTCCTGAAAGGGATATAAGGGAGGGGGTGAGTACGACTACTCATTGAATGGGTTTTTAAAAGCTTTTGACTTTTAAGAAAATCATTTATATGGAGTGTGCCAAACTCCTTTGTTTTCAAAAATCCCTTCAATTAAAAATTCAAGTTTTTCCACCATTTCTTATTTATCACGGTGTGTCACCACCCAACACACATCCTTCATCATGAAGGTTACACACATTCGCAAGTTAGTATCACTACTGAACCCGCTAGTGGCTTTGGAGCGACTTTTCCTGCCACCCGGATAGAAGTACGACCACTTCTACCCTGGGAATGAGTGGATGTACGCGACATCTGACCCACAATCCCAAAATCACTTCTTCGTGTCTGTATGAGGACAGAGACCTCATCATGTCCCCATCCCGATCTCATGCGCTTGGTGCTACTCCAGATTTCGCACAGACACCTGGAACGATGAACTGTCCTTATAGCCAGTAGGTCATCTAGTGCCCTTAGGACTCATCACTACCCCTCATGGGCGTCTTGATGATCCCGTACTCATAGTGCATTCACAAACAATGTTTTCTTATATTGCCATGTAATCTATGGTGCCACTAGTCCAACGGCCCCGACTCTCAACTCAACCCACAGTTGTTTGTCTTGACTGGTCCGTTGACCTGTCATATCGCACTGCCGCTAGTTGACTGAGCATGCTGGTCCTATCTTGGTACCATGGCCAAACAATTCACTTATTAAGTTTTATGGCACATATATCATGTTCGTTTACGAGCTCCTGCTCGTGCCAACTGGCCTTGGGCCCACTGTACGAGATTTTTAAAATTGGGCATTTAGCCCCCAAGTTCCAAAATCGAGGCCCTCGGCCTATCAGAGCTATTCGAGCTCCCGTCGAGAAGGTTTTCCAAATTGTTTAAGTATTGGCACACAGTTAGGGGAGAGAATTTCCGACAAAATATATGTTTTCTCTATCGATTATACCGTCCGAGTATAAGGACACCTCCGTTCATAACCGATGAACAGGTTTTCAACTTCCTTCGAGTAAATCTTATCATACCAACCGAGTATGATCTACTTACAATCGGTAAAATGAATGAAGTGATACCAACTGTGAAGGAGGATTACGAATCAAATGTAACATGTGTACAAGTAAAAATATAAGTTTAGCTATGATACCAAGTGTATGCATATACTTTTAACGGAATGAATCAATACAATTTATATATATTCAAATCTTATTTTTCAAATAGTAAAAAATAACTTGGCTCAAATCAATTTTAGATATATATTCAAATATTATTTTTCAAATAGTAAAAAATAACTTAGGTCAAATCAATATTATATATATATATATATATTCAAATCTTATTTTCCAACTAATAAAAAATAATTTTATCGGAGCATCAATACAAATATATTCATTGATCATAAAATTTACATAAATTTATTGATATGTAAAACGTAATGTTCAAAAATATTTTTACTATTATATTTATTCAAATTAATTATTTAATCGCGACTGATATTTATAAGTTTAATCCAAATGATTCTTATTGGATCACATCAATTCATTCTTATTAATATATCAAAGTTTTTGAGGAAAAGATAGTTGCAATCAATCCAATATTTGATAGGAAATATGTCATTTCATTCTTATTTTAACCTAGTAAACATATATGACTTGTTTAATGAGTTATATAAATAATAGTACATTATTTAAATTAAAAATATATTTACTTGATATTTCTTAAAAAAAAATCATATTTATATGTTATTTAAAACTAAAACCAATAATAAATTTGAAAAACAAATAAAAACTCTTAATAAACCTATGAAGTAAAAAAAATCCAAAAATTATGCAATCTATATTCAATCTTATTTTCCACATAATAAAAAATAATTTTACTAGAGCATCAATACAAATATATTCATTGATCATAAAATTTAAATAAATTTATTAAAATGTAAATAACATAATGTAAAAAAATATTTTTACTGCTATATTTATTCAAATTAATCATTTAATCACAGTGTGAAGATAATTTTTATTGGACAATCGCAATTCATTCTTATTATTATATAAAAATTTTTGAGGAAAAATAGTTGCAATGTTTGAAAGCAAATATGTCATTTCATTTTTATTTTAATTTCATAAACAAATATGACTTGTTTCACGAATAGGATAGGTCATATCTAGAAATGATGGGGTGAAACAACTGGACTAAATACGAGAATAACTTGACTATACAAGATAAATGTATTTAGTACTAATAATTTGATATTACATGGCTTATAGTATCTAATAATCAAATGCCACATTATGTGTATATTTTTCATTTATATTGTTAAATTTTGTTTGTTTCATCATTATCATATTTTTATACTTTTCTCTTGGTTCATAATATTATGCTAAAATTTATTTTATATTTGATAAAAAATTATATTAATTTTATTACAATAGTTGGAATATATTTTACTAGATTAAAAAAATAAATATGTTAATCATTTGCATGCAAAAAATAATAGTACTAAAATTTTAGAAATTGTAAAATGGTTGTTTTTAATTAATGTATTAATCATTTTAGAAATTGTGCTAATAAGTAATGAGAAATTTGATTATTGTACACTAATTAACCATGTTCAAAAGCCAACACCCAACTAGTGAATAAATAGCTCGTAGTTGGGGCGGGGATGGGAATGGATCTTGCTCAAGCACTAGTCACTCAATTGCATTGGCTACGAGAGTTTTATATGAAAAGCCATGGATGGAGTTTCCTCCATGTTATATTTTTCACATATTAATATTAAATATATATTCAAATCTTATTTCTCACGTATTAAAAAATAATTTTAGTGGAGTATCAATACAAATATATTTATTGATCATAAATTTTAAATAAATTTATTGATATATAAATAAGATAATGTACAAAAATATTTTTACAGCTATATTTATTCAAATTAATCATTTATACAACGATTAATATCTTGAATCTTATTTTAGGATTACAATTCATTCTTATTATTATATCAAATTTTTTGAGAAAAAATAGTTGCTGTCAATACAATGTTTGATAGTAAATATGTCATTTCATTCTTATTTTAATTTAGTAAACAAATATGACTTGTTTCACAAATTATATAAATAATAGTATATTATTTAAATTAAAAATATATTTACTTGATATTTCTTAAAAAATATCGTGCATATATGATATTTAAACCTAAAACCAAAAGTAAATTTGAAAAATAAAAAAAAATTCTTAATAAACCTAAGAAGTAAAAAAAAACCCTAAAAATGATTAAACCTAAAAATACTAAATATTTAAAATAATACATAAAATTATAAAAGTTCTAAAAATTACAATAATTCAAAATACATAAATAAAAATCTTTTAAAAACTAGTAAATCATATTTTTATTAAAATTATATATATAATCGAGAAAAAAAATTATATATGTATGGTCAAATGTTAATAATTAATAGAAAATAAAATTGAATAAATAAGTTAAATATTCGATTTGGGAGATTGTTGTGTGGCACTTGTTCTATTTCACTGCTAGTTCTCATAAGCAAGTGGCTCCAAAAAATCTATAATAAGAAAGAAAGTAAGATAAATAAGAAATCCTATAATAATATTAGTGCTTATATTTGTATGATGAGAGAGTAGGTTTCTAAGATTTTAAGAATTGCTTTACACAATTAGCTTATATTACACTTATTCTCACTTGTGTTAGCACATCTAAATATTTTTCTTATTTTTAGTTTAGGATGATAGGTCATATCTAGAAATGATGGGGTGAAACAACCGGACTAAATAAGAGAGTAACTTGATTATACAAGATAAATCTATTTAGAATTAAGAATTTGATATTAGAAGGCGTATAGTATCTAATAATCAAATGCAACATTATGGGTATATTTTCCACTTAAATGGTTAAATCTTGTTTATTTCATCATTATCATATTTTTACACCTTTTTCTTGGTTCATAATATTATGCTAAAATTTATTATATATTTGATTAAAAAATTATATTAATTATAATACAATAGTTAGAAAATATTTTACTAGATTAAAAAAAATGAATATGTTAATCACTTTGCATGCAAAAAAACAATTGTACTAAAATTTGAGAAATTGTAAAATGGTTGTTTTTAATTAATGTATTAATCATTTTAGAAATTATACTAATAAGTAATGGAAAATTTAATTATTGTACACTAATTTACCATGTCCAAAATCGAAAACCCAACTCGTGAATATTTCGAGCGAGGCTCGTAGTTGGGGCGGCGCTGGGAATGGAGCTTTCTCAAGCACCTGTCACTTAATTGAGTTGGCTCAGAGAGTTTTATCTAAAAAGCCAAGGTTAGTCTTGGTGTTATTTTTTTAAGATTAGTTATCAAAAAGATAACATTAGGAAAAATTTTAACATAATTTCGTTTTAGTTAAGTTTTTGAAGTACCAAATAATATTATTTTGTTATTCATAAGCAAAAAAAAAAATATAAGGGTCGGGTCTATCTTCGCCCAACTCGATTTGAATCTAAAATTTACCGTCAATTAGAGTGTACTCTAACATTATTTTCAGATACAACTAAGTACACTAATTCACTGGTGTTAGGTAGGTGGCAAGTGCAAATTTCAATTTTTCTAACATAACTATATGGGTATAATTATTAAAATAAATAAAAATATTATGGTAAATTTGATATGATGAATGAAAATTATGTTTTTAGAATATATGAAATATATTTACGTAAAATAGAAATATAATTAAATACTACACTAAATGAGATATTAACCATTTTAAAGATGATCATGTTGTTAAGAAAAATTAATTAGATTACTCTCCATTGAGAGATAATACACCATGATATTTTCTAATATAAATGGAGTGCAAATGGAACTATTTCTTCATCATTGAAAACATGGAGAAAGAGGGAATGAGAAATAAGAAAAACAATAAGAATAACAAGTTTAAGGTAAATTATGACTTCTTAATTTTTTTTTTTATAGATGATGCATGTATGTACAATTATGTTTCATATTTTTTATTTGAATTTATATTGAGAGTCTAAAAGATAAATTCTTGTTTAGAGATAATATTGTGGTTAGACATTTTAGAGATAAAATGAGAATAATTTTATATGCAACTTTTTTTTGACACAATTCTCTCATTGGTACCTTTTATTTATATAAATTATCTAGTTGTGAGATAGGTTGATAGAGACCTTAATAAATCCCTTTTAAATTTATTTTTTTAAAACTTTATAATATTTAACTCTAAATTAATTGTGCAATAATTTTATTAAGTAAACTTTGACAAACTCAAAGTCACTGGAGGGTCATGAATAAAACAGACGCAAAGAATGAGTCCGAGAACTATTACAGTGGATAGTCATTTTCCGACTCCCCAAACCCTAGCTCCCTTCTCTTCCCATCCTTCTTAAAGAAGGATGATGACGGAGAATGATGACAAAGAATGTTCCAATCATTCTCACCTCCCAACACACATTACTCAACCGATCATTCATTTTATACATCCGAAACATTAGTTAAAAAGTTTTGATTACTATTTATATATTGGTGTGAGTGAGATGAATATATATATATTTTTAAGTATGAAGATTCTCCTTATTTCATTTCATTTAATAAAACTTTCCCTCTTGTATTGAATTATATATTTGTACTTGTATAACAATTTTTTAATACATTTTATTGAAGAATTTTCAATTCTAAATAATAAGTATAGTAACTTAACAAGAACACATATTGATATATCAATATAAAAACCATTATTAACTTTATATATTATACCTTATTACTATATTGTTTACTTAGTAAACATAGATATGTTGGTCAACTCTATTGTTCACCTTATAAACATATACTACACTACCTTAAAATCAAAAGATAATTTTTTAATCATTCAATATGTAATGTTACATACACTTGACATTTGTTCCATTTAAGAGGCAAGGAAATTGAGAATATCTAACTTAGCAATAGCTCGAAATTTTAAAGATTTGATTAAAAAAGCGTTGGACTATGGATATTAATGGGCACGATGGGTATTTTCATACTAATGGCAAGAATGGCACTTGAAATGAATTTATCATCCATGAGATTGATCGATTAATAGTGTAAAAATATAGAAAATTATTGGAGTTAGTGGACTAATATATTAAACTATTGTGATGAGTTGCATATTTGAGTTACCCTCTATTATGCAAGCTTTACTTTACAAACATAACTTGTGATATTAGTGATAACACTATTTATTTGTACTTGATACGATATATTTTTGATAAAATTTGAGTATTTGTGTATCTAGTGTTGGATTTGAATTTATTTGTACTCAAACCTAAACTCGAACCCAAAGCCCTTAAACCTAGATTAAACATCCACAACTCATCTGAATTGCTCGATCTAGCAACCCTAATCCAAAGCCCCGAATGTAAAAGTTGTCCTAGTAGCATAGTCCCACGAACCCGATGTCCAAACTCGAATAAATAAATAAATCACTAATACAATTAATCAATTAAAAATTACAATTGGATTAGATATAACTATTCAAGTGAGGTTAAACCATTCAAATCTTAAAATTTGATATTCTATTTATATATATTATTTAAATAAGAATTAAAATAATCAATTTAACTTGAGACGGGTCGGTCATTAGAGTCGTGATGACTCATTTGAATTGAATTATTTAGTATAATTTTTGAAATTAGAAATCTCATTTATGTGAATAGTACAAATACAAATCAAATAATTCATTCTTATTAATATATCAAACCCTATCCCGGTAGAAGAGGGCATAACCTTAGTTGAAGGGTTGGGCCATAGAGTCCTGATCACCGTACAAGTTCCATGGTTCGAGAGTCCAGAATTTTGACACGTGAATATCTCAATCGAGGGCTCGGAGTGGGGGCGGGGCTCGCTCATGCACTTGGGCACGTACTTGTGTTGACTCCAGAGTTTTTTTTTCCTAAAACTAATGGAAAACCTTAGGTGGAAGTTTAGGAAAAATAAAATTGAAAACTCGTTGTTTTATTTTTTGAAGATAAATTAACAAAATTATAAAATATCAAAAAATCATATATTTACGTCATTTTTTTAATATTAAGTAACAAAATTTTAATGAGATCATTTTATTTAAGTTTTAAAGTTCCAAACAACATTATTTTTTAATTCGTAAGCAAAAAAAAAATATAAGGGTCTCCAAACCTTAGTTTGAACCTAAAAATTAATGTTAAATAGAGTGGACTCAAACATTATCTTCAATTACAACTAAGTGCACTTGTGAAATCCTTACAAGTACGGATTTCATTATTTTTGACATACCTATATAAGTTTGATTGGATAAAAAATAATTGTTGGCTCTTTAAAATAAATAAGAATATTGAGATAAATTTGATATAATGAATGAAAATTATATTTTTAAGAATATATGAAATGTATTTGATTAAAATTAAAATATAATTAAATATTGCACTGAATAAGATATTAACTCTTTTAAAAGTGGTCATGTTGTTAAGAAAAAAGAATTAGATTACTTTCCACTCAGAGACAATACACCATGATATTTTCAAATATAAATGGAGTGCAAATGGAACTACTTTTTAATCAATGACAACATGGAGAAAGGGGGATTAGAAATATGAAAAATAATAAGATTAACACGTGTAAGGTAAATTGTGAATTCTTAAACTTTTTATAGGTGATTTATATATGTACAATAATGGGTCATATTTTTTATTTGATTTTATGTTGAGAGTATAAAAGATAAATTCTTATTTAGATATGATATTTGGGTTAAATATTTTGGAGATAAAATGAGAATAATTTCATTTGCCACTTTTTGTGACACAATTCTAGTATTGTTGCCTTTCATTTATATAAATTATCTAGGCTTGATATATATGTTTTTATGTATGAAAATTCTCTTTATTTCATTTCATTTAATAAAATTCTCCCAGTTGGATTGAGTTATATATTTGTACTTGTATAATAATTTGTTAATAAGTTTTATTGGAGAATTATCAATTTTAAATGATAAGTATAGTAACTTAACAAGAACCCATATTGTTTACCTAGTAAACATACCTCTGCAACATGTCAACTCAATTGTTCAGTAAATATATGCTATAATTCCAATTTGGTTAAAATCAAAAGATAATTTTATAGTAGTTCAATATGTAAGGTTACATATACGTGACATTTGTTCCATTTTAGTAGCAAGCAAATGGAGAATAACCGACTTAGCAATGGCACGAAATTTTAAAGATTTGCTTGAAAAAGCGTTGGACTATGGATATTAATGAGTAAGTACGATGGGTATTTTGATACTCATGGCAAGAAAAGTACTTGAAATGAACTTGTCATGCATGAGATTAACTGACTAATAGTGTAGAAATATAGAAAATTATGGAGTTAGTGGACTAATATAATAAACTATTGTGATGTGTTGCATACTTAGTTATCCTATATTATGCAATCTTGACTTTACAAAGATATCTTGTGATATTAGGGATAACACTATCAACTCGTACTCGATACGATCTATTTCCGATAAAATTCAAGTATTTGTGTATTTAGTGTCAGGTCCGAATTTATTTGTACTCAAACCTAAACTCGAACACAAAGCCCTTAAACCTAGATCAAGCATCCACAACTCATCTGAACTGCTCGATCAAGCAACACTAATACCAAGCCCCCGATGTAGTCCTCCTTCGAGTGATATAGCCCCACGGACCCGACCTCCAAACTTGAATAAATAAATAAAGAAATCACGAATACAATTAATCAATTAAAAATCACAATTGGGTTAGATATACCCGTTCAAGTGAGGTTAAACAATTCAAATTTTAAAATTTAGTATTCTATTTATATATATTGTTCAGATACGAATTAAAACAATCTATTTAACTCGATACTGGTCAGCCCATTAGAGTCGTGTTGACTCATTTGAATCGGGTTGTTCATTATAGTTTTTGAAATTTAGTACCTCATTTAAGTGTATAGTACAAATACAAATCAAATAAATGTCTTGGATTTGGAATAATTTTGCTCATTTAAATCAGGATGGTTAATTTGATTATTATTTATGTATTGTTCTTACACTAATCAGGTCAATATGGTAGGCTTAAGATGGGTCGATACATTAGGGTTGATTAAACACTTGAATCCGGTGGTCTAGTTCGGGTTTTGAAACTCGAAACCCCATTTATGTGTATATGTAAGATGCGAATTAAATGAATATTATGGAATCAAATATGTCGACTCATTTGGGTCATGTTGATTATTGGCCCATTATGGTTGAGGTGACCAACTCTTGTTTAAGTTTACAATTTAATAATAATTATGGTTGGAATATAAAATTTAGCTTACTTAAAAAAAACCTATTTTTTTTAATCCTACTCAACCCGAAATAATTTAGCATTATATTCGAGTACGGATTCAGTCGATCCACACACGACTCGTACAAATTGTAAACCTTATGTATAGTGGATGGCTTGGATTAATGAGAGTTTTTGTAAGAAATTTATAAAATTAAAAAGTGATAATCTATAATTAATCTATCTGTAAAAAAAATATTTTTCAAATAACATACTTATCTTTTAAATATATTTGATACCAATTATTTTCTTACAATTTAATCTCAAATATCATGAAAATATTGTTAGAGAATATATGTTATACAAAACTATGGAAAAATACTTTGAAGACAATATTCTCTTATTTTTTTTTAGAATAGCTAGTAAAACTTTAGTTGAAACCTTAATATATCAAAAATTTATCTCAAATAATAACAAATGTATAAATGGTGTAAATTTTACAATGTCTTAATAATTCTTGGAAGTGTGTTGCAGATACAAGAAGCATGGCAATAGATGATAATCAATAAACTACGGATAAATAAGAAATAACCTTAATCATATATGATAAAAATTAGCTAGAATAGTACATATAATCACATTATTTAAATATAATCAAATGCAACATGTGTACAAGTAGAAATATAAGCTTAGCTGATACTAAGTTTATACATATATTTTTAATAAATCAATAATATATATATATATATATATATATTCAAATCTTATTTCCCAAATAGTAAAAAATAACTTGGCTCAAATTAATATTAGATATATATTCAAATCTTGTTTTCCACCTAATAAAAAAATAATTTTATGGAACATCAATACAAATATATTTATTGATTATAAATTTTAAATAAATTTATTGATATGTAAACAACGTAATGTACAAAAATATTTTTAATGCTATATTTATTCAAATTATTCATTTAGTGATTTTTATTGGACCACTACAACTCATTCTTATTAATATATCAATGTTTTTGAGAAAAAAATAGTTGTAATCAATCCAATTTTTAATAGCAAATATATCATTTCATTCTTATTTTTAAGTTAGTAAACATATATGACTTATTTAACGAATTATATAAATAATAGTACATTAATTAAATTAAAATTACATTAACTTGATATTTCTTAAAAAAATATCTTGTTTATATGATATTTAAACCTAAGACCAATAATAAATTTGAAAAACAAATAAAAACTCTTAATAAATCTAAGAAGTAAAAAAAAACTTAAAAATTATTGAACCTAAGAATACTAAAAATTTAAAACAATACATAAAATTATAAAAGTTCTAAAAATTATAATAATAAATAATTCATAAATATAAAAGCCATATTTTTATAAAATTATATATATAATTGAGAAAAAAATTATAATAGATGTCCAAAGTTTAATAATTAATAGAAAATAAAATTGAATAAAGAAGTTAAATACTTGATTTGGGAGATTGATAAGTGTCACTTGGTATATTTCCATAAGTAAGTGGTTACAAAAAATTTATAATAAAAAAGAAATTAAGATAAATAAGAAATTCTATAATGATTTTAGTGCTTATATTTTTTTATATTATATGCACTAGTTTAATATTTGTACGATGAGAGAGTAGGTTTCTATGATTTTAAGAATAGCCTTACACAATAGCTTATATTGCACTTATTCCCCTTGTGTTTGCACATTGAATATTTTTCTTATTTTTAATTTAGGATAGGTCATATCTAGAAATGAAGGTTGAACAACGTGATTAAATATAAGAGTAACTTTACTATACGAGATAAATCATTATAGTAGTAAGCATTTAATATTAAAACACATATAATATATATAGTATCTAATAATTAAATATCATATTATATATATATGTTTCACTTAAATGGTTAAATCTTATTTGTTTCATTATTATGTTTTTACACTTTTTGTTAATTCATAATGTTATGCTAAAATTTATTATATATTTGATAAAAAATTTATATTAATTTTATCACAATAGATAGAAAATATTTTACAAGTTTAAAAAAATGAATATGTTAATTACTTTACATGCGAAAAATAATTGTACTAAATTTTGAGAAACTATAAAATAGTTATTTTTAATTAAGCCATTAATTATTTTAAAAATTGTGCTAATAAGTAATGAGAAAATTAATTATTGTACACTAATTTACTATCTCCAAAACACCCAATTTACTACTACTATAATTAGTTTATTGTATTTACATCTATAAATTGAAATTAAAAAAGTTTCATTAATGCAATCATAACTAACGGATGTGTAGGTAGCTGAGCCTCTAAGAATTAGATATTATGAATAGGAGTTCATTTAGCCCCATGGTACATATCGAACCCCATCTTGGTGAGAGAGGGCATGACCTTAGTTGAAGGGTTGGGCGGTAAACACTCAATCACGATACTAGTTTGATGATTCTGGAGTCTGAGAATCCTAACTCGTGAATATCTAGAGCGGGACTTGTGGCGGGGCTGGGAATGGAGCTTGCTCAAGCACTTGTCACTCCCCTGAAAAGCCTAGGTTGAAGTTTTTGAAGAATAAAATGGAAACGTTGTGGTTTTATTTTTTTTAAGATTAGTTATCAAAATTATAACGTTTGGAAAAATTATAAAATTAAGTCATTTTATTTTTTTAATATTAAGTAACAAAATAGTAACAACCTCGTTTTATTTAACTTTTGGAAGTACTAAATAATATTATTTTGTAATTTGTAAGCAAAAAAAATATAAGGGTTGGGTTTATCTTCCCAATCCAGTTTAAATCTAAAATTCCGATTAATTAGAGTGAACTTGAACATTATTTTAAGTTACAACTAAGTGTACTTGAGAATTCACTAGTGTTGGGTTGGTGGGAAGTATGGATTTCAATTTTTTTGACATAATTACATTTGTATAATTTGATTAAAAATATTTGTTAGCTCATTAAAATAAATAAAAATATTATGGTAAATTTAATATAATGAATGAAAATTGTATTTTTTTGGAATATATGAAATATATTTAGTTAAAATTGAAATATAATTAAATATTACACTAAATAAGATATTAACCCTTTTAAAAATGATCATGTTGTTAAGGAAAAATAATTAGATTACTCCCCATTTAGAGACAATACACCATAATATTTTCAAGTATAAATGGAGTGCAAATGGAACTACATCTTCATCATAGAAAACATGGAGAAAGGGGGAATGAGAATTAAGAAAAATAATAAGAATAACACGTCTAAGGTAAATTGTAACTTCTTAATCTTTTTAATAGATGATGCATGTATGTACAATTATGTTTGAGTTTATGTTGAGAGTTTAAAAGATAAATTCTTGTTTAGAGAAGATATTGTGGTTAAACTTTTTAGAGATAAAATGAGAATAATTTAATATGCAACTTTTTTTTACACCATTCTCGTATTGACACCTTTCATTTATATAAATTATCTAGTTGTGAGATAGATTGATAGAGACATTAAGCAATCCCTTTTAAATTTATAATATTTAACTCTAAATTAATTGTGCAATATTTTTACTAACTAAACATTGACAGACTCAAAGTTACTGGAGAGTCGTGAGTAAAATCGATGCAAAAAATGAGCAAGAGAACTATAGTGGGCAGTCATTTTCCAACTCACCAAACCCTAGCTCCGTGCCCTTCCCATCCTTCTTAAAGAAGGATGATGACTAAGAATGATGACAAAGAATGCTCCAATGATTCTCACCTCCCAACACACATTACTCAATGGACCATTCATTTTATACATCCACAACATTAGTTAAAAACTTTTGATTACTATTTATATATTGGTGAGTGAGATGAAGATATATATATATATATATTTATGTATGAAAATTCACTTTATTTCTTTTCATTTAATAAGTTTCTCTTAATTGAAGTGAATTATATATTTGTACTTGTATAACATTTAGTTAATAAGTTTTATGAGAGAATTTTAATTCTAAATAATAAGTATAATAACTTAACAAGAACCTATATTGAGACATGTATATAAAAACTATTTTTAATTTATATATTCTACTTTATAGTTGTTTACCTAGTAAACATATATATGGGACTAGTCAACTTTATTATTCACCTAGTAAACATATGCTACACTACCAATTCGATTAAAATTAAAACATAATTTTTTAATTACATATACGTGAAATTTGTTCCATTTAATAGGCAATAAAATAGAGAATTACTGACTTATCAATAACTAAGAATTTTAAAGATTTGCTTGAAAAAGTGTTGAACTATAGATATTAATGAGAGTTTTTGTAAAAAATTTGTAAGATTAAAAAGAGATAATCTATATGTAAAAAATATTTTTCAAATAACATACTTATCTTTTAAATATATTAGAGACCAATTATTTTCCTACAATTCTTTCTCAAATATCATAAAAATATTGTTAGAGAATATATGTCCAACAAAATATTAAAAAAAAGCTTTTTGAAGAAAATATTCTCTCATTTATCTCACAATAGTTAGTAATATTTTAGGAGACTCCTTAATATCTCACCAATTTACCTCAAATAGTAACAAATGTGTAAATGGTGTAAATTTTACAATGCCTCACCAATTTCTCGAAGTGTTGTTGTCTACTTTGCATATACAAGAAGTATGGCAGCAAATGACAATCAACAAACCACATGAAGCCGATCAATAAGGAATAAGCCTCATATATATTAAAAACCAACTGGGATAGTAAATATAACCACATTATTCAAATGTAATGTATTATTATAGATCAAAATGAATGAAGTGATACCAACTGTGAAGGATGATTACAAATCAAATGCAATATGTGTACAAGTAGAAATAGAATCATTAGCTATGATGCTAAGTGTATGCATACACTTTTAAGGAATGAATGGATGAAATTTCCTCTCGGTTTTATTTTTTTATGATTAGCTATCAAAATAATAACATTTGAAAAAAATTATAAAATAACTTCATTTTATTTATGTTTTTGAAGTACCAAATAATATTATTTTGTTATTACTAAGCAAAAAAAAAAAATATAAGGGTGGAGTCTAATTTATAATATTTAACTCTGAATTAATTGTGCAATATAATAAACTATTGTGATGAGTTGCATACTTGAGTTGTCCTATATTATGCAATCTTGACTTTACAAAGATATCTTGTGATATTAGTAATAACACTATCTACTCGTATTCGATACGATCTATTTCCGATAAAATTTGAGTATTTATGTATCTAGTGTTGGGTTCGAATTTATTAGTACTCAAACCTAAACTCGAACCCAAAGCCCTTAAACCTAGATCAACATCCACAACTCATGTGAACCCTAATCCCGAGCCCCTGATGTAGCCCTCCTCCGAGTAACATAGCCCTACGCACCTGACCTCCAAACTCGAATAAATAAATAAATCAAGAATACAAGTAATTAATTAAAAATCACAATTGGGTTAGATATACCCATTCAAGTGATGTTAAACTATTCAAATTTTGAAAAACAAAAAAAAATTCTTAATAAACCTAAGAAGTAAAAAAAACCTAAAAATGATTGAACCTAAAAATACTAAAAATTTAAAACAATACATAAAATTATAAAAGTTATAAAAATTACAATAATTCATAATACATAAATAAAAATCTTTTAAAAACTAGTAAATCATATTTTTATTAAAATTATATATATAATTGAGGAAAAAATTATATATGTATGACCAAAGGTTAATAATTAATAGAAGATAAAATTGAATAAAGAAGTTAAATATTCTATTTGGGAGATTATTGAGTGTCACTTGATCTATTTTACTGCTAGTTCTGATAAGCGAGTGACTTCAGAAAATTTATAATAAGAAAGAAAGTAATATAAATAAGAAATCCTATAATGATCTTAGTGCTTATATTTGTATGATGAGAGAATAGGATTCTATGATTTACTAATTGCCTTACACAATTTACTTATATTGCACTTATACTGACTTGCACATCTGAATATTTATCTTATTTTTAGTTTAGGATAGGTCATATCTACAAATGATGGGGTGAAACAACTGAAATACGAGAATAACTTGACTATACAAGATAAATCAATTTAGTACTAAGAATTTGATATTACAACACATATAGTATCTAATAATCAAATGCGACATTATGTATATATTTTTCACTTAAATGGTTAAATTTTGTTTGTTTCATCATTATCATATTTTTACACCTTTCTCTTGGTTCATAATATTATGCAAAGATTTATTATATATTTGATTAAAAAATTATATTAATTTTATTACAATAGTTAGAAAATATTTTACTAGATTTAAAAAAAATGAATATGTTAATCATTTGCATGCAAAAAAATAATAGTACTAAAATTTTAGAAATTATAAAATGATTGTTTTTAATTATTTTATTAATCATTTTAGAAATTGTGCTAATATGGGAAATCTAATTATTGTACACTAATTTACTATGTTCAAAAGCGAACACCCAACTCGTGAATAAATAGCGGGGCTTTTAGTTGGGGTGGGGCTGGGAATGGATCATGCTCAATCACGTGTCACTTAATTGTGTTGGCTCCGAGAGTTTTATCTGAAAAGCCATGGATGAAGTTTCCTCCTAGTTTTATTTTTTTAAGATTAGCTATCAAAACAATAACATTTGGAAAAATTATAAAATAACTTCATTTTTTTATGTTTTTGAAGTACCAAATAATATTATTTTATTATTTCTAAGCAAAAAAAATAAAATATAAGAGCCGGGTTTACTTTTGCCCAACCCCATTTGAACCTAAAAATTAAGGTGATCAATTAGAGTGTACTCAAACATTATTTTCAATTGCAACTAACTAAGTACACTAATTCCTTGTGCTAGTTAGGTGGTAAGTTCTGATTTCAATTTTTTTGACAACTATATTTGTATAATTTGATTAAAAATATTTGTTAGCTCATTAAAATAAATAAAAATATTATGGTAAATTTGATATAATGAATAAAAATTGTATTTTTTTGGAATATATGAAATATATTTAGTTAAAATTGAAATATAATTAAATATTACACTAAATAAGATATTAACCCTTTTAAAGATGATCATTTGTTAAGGAAAAATAATTAGATTACTCCCCATTGAGAGACAATACACCATAATATTTTCAAGTATAAATGGAGTGCAAATGGAACTACATCTTCATCATTGAAAACATGGAAAAAGGGGAATGAGAAATAAGAAAAACAATAAGAATAATACGTCTAAGGTAAATTATGACTTCTTAATCTTTTGGATAGATGATGCATGTATGTACAATTATGTTTCATATTTTTTATTTGAGTTTATGTTGAGAGTATAAAAGATAAATTCTTGTTTAGAGATGATATTGTGGTTAAACTTTTTAGAGATAAAATAAGAATAATTTCATATGCAACTTTTTTTTACACAATTCTGGCATTGGCACCTTTCATTTATATAAATTATCTAGTTGTGAAATAGGTTGATAGAGACATTAAGCCATCCTTTTTAAATTTATAATATTTAACTCTAAATTAATTGTGCAATATTTTTACTAACTAAACATTGACAGACTCAAAGTTACTGAGAGTCGTGAGTAAAACCGACTCAAAGAATGAGCCACAGAATTACAGTGGGCAGTCATTTTCCAACTCACCAAACCCTAGCTCCCTGCCCTTCCCAGATGACGAAGAATGATCACAAAAAATGCTCCAACTATTCTCACCTCCCAACACACATTACTTAACTAACCATTCATTTTATACATCCACAACATTAGTTAAAAAGTTTTGATTACTATTTATATATTGGTTTGAGTGAGATGAAAATATATCTATATATATATTTATGTATGAAAATTTACTTTATTTCTTTTCATTTAATAAATTTCTCCTAGTTTAATTGAATTATATATTTGTACTTATATAACATTTAGTTAATAAATTTTATGAGAGAATTTTTAATTCTAAATAATAAGTATAAGAACTTAACAGAACCTATATTGAGATATGTATATAAAAACTATTTTTAACTTTATATATTCTACTTTATAACTATATTGTTTACCTAGTAAACATACATAAGCCACTGGTAAACTCTATTGTTCATCTAGTAAACATAAGTTACCCTACCAATTGCTTGAAAAAGTGTTGGACTATGGATATTAATGAGCAAGTACGATGGGTATTTTGATACTTAGGTCAAGAATGACACTTGAATTGAACTTATCATCCGAGAGATTGATCGACTAATATTGTAGAAATATAAAAAATTATGGAGTTAGTGGACTAATATAATAAACTATTGTTTTGAGTTGCATACTTAGTTATCCTATATTATGCAATCTTTACTTTACAAATATATCTTGTGATATTAGGGATAACACTATCTACCTGTACTTTATACGATCTATTTCTGATAAAATTTGAGTATTTGTGTATCTACTGTGGGGTCTGAATTCATTTCGACTCGAACCTAAACATGAACCCAAAGCTCTTGAACCTAGATCAAGCATCCACGACTCATCCGAACTGGTCAATTGAGCAACCTCGATCCCGACTCCCGATGTAGCCCTCCTCCGCGTAGCATAGCCCTACGGACCCAACCTCTGAACTCAAATAAATAAATAAATAAACCTCAAATACGATTAATCAATTAAAAATCACAATTAGGTTAGATATACCTATTTTACTGAGGCTAAATCATTCAAATTTTGAAATTCGGTATTTTATTTATATATATTGTTAGATACGAATTAAAACAATCTAGTTAACTTGAGACGGGTCGGCCCATTAGGATCGTGTTGACTCATTTGAATTAGGTTGTTCAGTATAGTTTTTGAAATTAGGTACCTCATAGTATAAATACAAATCAAATAAATGTCGTGGATTTTGAATGATTTTGCTCATTTAATAATAATTATGGTAGGAAAATAAAAATCAACTTACTTCCACAAAAACCTATCTTTTTGAACCCTAGTCAACCCGATAATCTTATAACGTAATTATTTGTTTGTTCCAATTTAGATAACTCAAGAAATGTTTTTATTTATCATTTAAACTCAATAAATATTGTCAAAATACATAGAACATTTTGATATAAACATTGTTGTGATGGTTCCAAGTAGATTAACAAATTTCAGTTCAAGATTATCCCATAATTTTTAGTGTCTACCTAGCGCATGAGTTGAATTTTACAAAAATATTATTATATGAGAATCCTTTTTAGATTAAAAAATTATCAGATGTCCAAATATTAAGGTTTAGATAAATTGAATATTAATTTATTTTTATTTACTTTATATTATATAAATATTCAGTATATTTTATTTTAATAGTAAATGTAGTACTAACTAATAAATCAAACTAGATAAAACAATTAACACTCTATCTCACAATTTAATATTTTATAAATAAGAAAATAATATTTTATTAATTATACATAGAGTATATAAAATTAAATTTGATTAAAAAATATCTAATAATGTGGCACACATTTCCTCAACTTTAATTAGTAGAACTATAATATAATTTAAGATATTATATTAAAATTTAAATATATCTTTCAATATTCAATGAATGAGAAACTAAAAAATAATATTGAGCAAAAAAAAAGAGAAACTAAATAATAATGACCGTTTTCAATTTGTAGTTAAAAACTTTTTGAAACTTATTATAATGGAAGTATAATTTAGTTTATTCAAAGCCTAAAATATAATCATTTAATTTGGCGATTATTTTACTTCAAATTAGAAATTTAATATATTTTTAGAAAATAAATAATTTAAAAGTAATTTAGAAAATATGCAAAAGTTATATATTTGTAGATAATATTTTCCTTGTAATGTTGATTACCATTTTGGTACTTGAAATTATATAAATATTTCAAATTGGTATAGAAATTATATTTTATTTCCTATTAGTACAAATTTTTTTAAAGTGTAAAAATTACATTAAATGACATTATTCGTCTTAATAAAAATTTATTTTTCTGTACACTTATATCTTCTTAAATGGGCCTTCAATTGTATTTTTTTTTTTTGCACAAACCTCTTCAATAGTTGAAATAAAGAGATAATAACTTGACGAGTCCTAATTTTTTTATATAACCAAGGTTCGTCTAAAATAATTTTATAAATGAGGTTAAAAATGCCAATATTTAAAATATTATATATAACCTTTAAATTTAATGTAAAAACTAATTTTTATTTATATAGACAATAGCATCATATATTAGAAATATATTATTTATATATTCACATCAGAATCTAAAAAAAAACTAAGAGAAAATGCTTGAAGTGTATTTAATATTCATGGATTTATAACATATTATTTCTATCATTTTTTCTCAGGAATTGCATTAGAGGTATAATATACAAGTATGTAGAAGTCAATAGATAAAAGCAAAATTCTATTTCACTCAAACATATTTATATATATTTCACTCATATTCTTATTATATATATTTTATATTATTTTTTTAATATTTCAATATATTATTTTTATTTATTTAAAAACTTAATTAATCATATATAAATCTTCCAAATTATATAAATTTAAGGTTTTTAATATTACACATTATTTCTATCATTACTTTATTATTATTTTTTTTATAGAATTAGAGCCTTATTGAGTATAATTCCAGAAATACCATTATGTTCCAACAATATAGTTTTATTTTTATTAGCTATATCACTTCTCAATTAATCACCTCTCATTTTATTACTTTATTTGTAATCTTAAGAATATAAATTTTGATTTATTAGAAAAATCAATCTTATTATTTCAAAACTTTGAATAATCTCTTTATTATTTTTTTAAAATTTAAAATATACTTCTCAATTTTAACATATTTATTTAATTTAGCCAAAAATTAAATCAAATATGGATACAACCCCTAGACATTTCCAAATGAGTTTGTTCACTATTGAGAGACAAGATCTCTCCCCCTTTTTACTCGGTCTCAATGCGCATGAAGCTTCTATAGCTCCAAGATAGACTGAACCAACATAGCTTCGCTTATACCAATCTTACTATCTAACAACCCTTAAAACTAACACTAACCAGTATTGGATATTTTCTTTTTTTTTGAACGATTGAAATCACAAATAAGTATTTTTTTTATTTAAGATATTTATATTTGCACTGCTAGCCCAACGTGCTCCAACCCAGGTTAGACTCAACAACTTAAGCAAGAATTATTAAATTGTGACAATTTTATCACACTCTTAAATAAGAATTTATTTACAGGATTTGACCCGTTTTTATTGGCCTTGAGCCCATTGTATGAGTTTTCAAAACATGGTATCCCTAATTCTATTTTAAAAAATTGTGAACTTGAGTCTACTTTCACAAAACTAAATCTAACTAACTATTTGTTGATCATGGGTCACATCCATATTCACCATTAAGTATATCCATACACCATTCAAGGGTAGTTCTATTAACATGCTTCATGCTCGTAACAAAAATAAATCCCAAAATTGTTTAACTAGTTTCACACCGTCACGAAATTTTATTTCTGAAAAAGAGATTCTCAAATTTACAAGTAATAATGCATCATCGGTCCAACCGTACTCAATACCAGAAATTTCACTCACTCGTATTTCGAGACTTATTCGTTCTAGGGGATTTTTGAGCTTAGCATGTATTTCCTTCGTACGTACGTGTATGTGATCGATTCTTACAACAAAATGAGAAATTAAGACTGAAATAACAGTAGGTATTCATGCTTAAGACTAATAACTTTTTATTAATTACAATTTGGTCATTAAGCCATACCTTATCTCTAATTAGGTTCTAAAGATTCCCAAATCTTCTTTTGGTCCCTAATTTCTACTTATTTCTAATTAGGTGCTTAATTTCTCACTAATTGCAGAACAATTCCCAATTTTAAAAAATTGCTATTTAGTCCTCCAATCTTGATTAGCATGAATTCGATCTTAAACCCTCTCAATTGAGTCATAACATAATTTTAATCATCTTACTTATGTCCACATGATCATTTCAATCTTTTAATCACTCAATTTGACTTAGAAATGAGCTTAAATGGAGCTTCACTGAAAAAATCGTTCTAGAGAGAAAGATTTGATTTCTTATCGGCAAGGGCCCAGTGGTGGGAGTTTTAGCTACCACAAGATTGCTCTATTTCTAGAGATCATTCATGAATCAAACTGCACCTCAATTGATGGTTTGAGCAGTGTGAATTCATTGATTTAGTTTTTGGGAAAAAACATAATATGAATAGTAGATTCCGACAAATGCCAACGGTGGAGATTTACCACGACAGTGCATCGAAGGTGTGGACTCCACTAGGGAAGGTTTTGAGGGATTGATTTGGCCTTGAGTGGTATGAAGGTGGCTCAAATTGAGCTCGAGTTTCTCTGGTTGCAGACAACCAAGGGAGCAGTGGTACTATGTGAGCTTTATGGCACTTCTTCGGTGATCCTCAATACAATTAGAGAGTGTAGTTGTGTGGAGGACTTTTTCAATAATCCAAGAACCCAAATTCACCTTCTAAGGTGAAAAAAAAAAGTGTCCAAGTTGGAGCTCAGGTTCACAGGTGATCGAAAAATGGAGCAATTTGTCTTATTCGAGCTATCGAGGGGTGAAAATGATTAATGGAGGAGAGTTGTTTATATAGGAGGCTCATGGACTGACATGTCTATCCATTTATTTATTGGTTGACCATTAACTCATTGATTTACTCACTTGTTGGAAAAGTATAAAAGCCACCAGAATTATGGCGACATTTGACCTACTCTTCTATTGAGCTGTCTGGAGGAAGAAGATGACATTGTGTGCGCGTGTGAGCTACCACATGGTGCACTGTAATTGGTTGGCGTTACTAACACAATGACTTACTCAGCGTCTAAGTCATCCGTTGACTCGTTAACTAGCTACGTGGTGACCTCCATTGGTCACTTTGTCCTACATGGCAATTGAATGAATATGTACGTCCAATTACCGTGTCATATGGCATCATGTGATTGACTCATTTAAATTCACCAGTTTCTCACCTAACGCACTATGCCATTGTCATATGTCTTTCTATGATTGGTTGTAACCATCCCACATGATATTTTCATATGTTAACTCCTGATTGGTCGACCTTTCTCGGACATCCTTGTCGGCCACTAACATGGCACCTTTACCATGTGTCAATCTCTCATTGGTCAACCCAATTGATGGGGATTTTTTTTCAGGTGATCGTTGATTGAGCACATGTGTCACACTCCTATTGGTTAGTCCTTAGTGATGTGGATTTTTCTTGTATGACCGTTGTTTGAGGATACGTGTTGTAAACCCCGTTCTCTCAAAATAAGAAAGCAAAAAATGAGAACTAGAAATTTTCGAGAGAAAAATATTGTTCAAAGTAAACTGAGATTGGTAAAGATAAAACAAAATGGAAATTTGAACAATCCCAAATAATCAATGAAGATCCAAAAATAAAGTAAAATGATCATTAGTCAAATTAGATGTGAGATCAGACTAGTTCAGGGAGAACCAAATCAGAACTGGGTTGATTCAGAAAGAACTAGGAAGAACCGACTTAAAGATTTATTTTTCTAGTTGAATTAAAAATGTCAATTTAGAAAATTGAAGTAACCACAAAGTAGAAAATAAATTTAGAAATGTTTAATTTTAAATTTTTAGAAAACAGGTCGAATCAAGCGTGAATCGTTCAATTTTTTATTTCGAGTCATCGAATCTATTCCAATCGAATAGGTCAATGGTCCAATCAATAGATTGATGTCAAGTCAGCGCCTATGGAGCGTGCCGAGTCAGTCGCTCGATTAACATCTGAAAGCGTTGAACAATTAGAGCCTGACACGTGTTATCGATCAACGGTGAGACAAATAAAATTTACGTAATTAATTATTGACCAATAATATTGTAATACATATAATTAGTCAACCATCAACTAAAGAAAATTTCCATCATAGAGTATACCAATAAAAAGTTAACAAATGATAAAAATGTCATGTCAACTACCAACAAGTATTAACAAAAGAGGTAGACCAATCACGATTGAGAATGATCGTCTCTATATGGGGAGTGACAATCACCACATCCAATTCAATTTTCTCCCTATTTGAAATAGTCTTCTCATTGAGCTTAGTTAATAAGTAACAAACTTATTTTAATTATAGAAGCCTTTAATACATATTCATCACATATATTACTACTCAAGGGAATCCAAGTATATTGCCTATTAGATAATATAGAAAATAGTTTATTAGATTTTTACTATATTGCCTAAATAAAAAAATTTGGTTGGTTTCTTTTATTTCATGGAAATAAAAAAATAATTATATATTCATTATACCATTAAAATAGAAAATAAGTTTAGAACACGTAAAATAGAATACTTCTCTTTCTACTATGTTATTTTAATAGAAAATAATTTTATTTCAATCGAACAGAAAAATACCTTTCCATATTTATTACGATGGACAGATTGTGGATTACACGAACATGTTTCTGTTATGAAATGAATATCTAAAAGCATTACTTGTCTTTCCTTATAAGGATTGCCCGCTAAATAATGTATAGAACTTGAATATTATTGTGCTGTGAAGAAAATGATGAAAGATGGTGATTAAATAGATTATTATTTTTTTATAAGTGATTTTCTAAACACTTACTATAAAGAGAAAGTTATTATTCGTGCTATATATTTAGAAATTTTGACATTTAAACTCATACATAAAGTGAGCATTTATATTATATTTTAAAAATAATATTTTTATCTTATATATTTAAAAAATATTAATATATATTTAAAATAATAACACGTTTTAATCTAATCTATATATATTACCTATAAACCAAGTAGATATATGGCTAATCCCCACATATATAAAATATAACCTATAAACCAAGTAGATATATGACTTAAAAAATATAAATCTTTAATAATGATAAGACTTGAATAAGTTACCTATATATAATATGATTTTTTTTCAAAAAAATTTAAAATAAACAATATTTTATATAAAAATATATATTATATTGATGAGTTAATAATATATATGGTCTTATTATTGTATTATATTCTTAAAAAATATGTGGAAAAAGAAAGTTGATACTTTTATTTATATTTTATGAGTAAAATAACAATGTATAATTTGAATAATTTTATAAAATTTCATAAAATAGTATGAAATTTAACTTTTTAATTTCTACATATATTTTCTAGGCTGCTCTATTTTCTATCACCGTTGCTCTTGTAAGTATATGGTTAACCACACACAATTAAAATAAATGTTTAACATTATATCAAAACTAAGTGATCAAGAAACTCTACTGCCGGTAATTGTAATATTAGATGAGATGTCAACTCTATCCTATATTAGATAGGCGTCTAATCCTATATTAGATATGCCTCTAATGTTAATTTAATGGGACCTTAATTTAATTTAAACTCACGTCGGATCCAAATTAATTCGTACTCGGGTATGTTCGAGTTAGAATACAACTAAATCCGTAATTAGATTAGTTTATACCTATTTAAACACAAATTTGTTTCTGTCTTTGACAGATACAAAACTCAATATTTTATATTTTTAGATTTTTAGATTTAATTCGAATAAGTGATCAAATTAGTTGAGGTGAATTATTCTCATTTTATTTGTAGATTATTAGATATATAAATATTGAAATTTATAAATATATTTTTTTATATTTAATTAATAAAATATTATCATTATAACATATGTGAACTAATGATGCCAAGTAAAACATCAGCTACAATATCCTCCAACAAATTTTATCTCATTCCCATTATACTATTTCAATAAATTGCACTCACTTGAATTGAATAATTTGTATAGCTAGATAAAAAATTACTACAAATCTAAGATACAAGAGCTGAAATAAATTGAATATTAATATATTTTCATATAATTTATTTAGTATAAATATTTATTTATTTTAATAGTAAATGTGAAGTTAAGTATTAAAGGAAACTAGGTAAAAATAATTAATATCATTCTAGCATTTTATATTTCCTAAATAAGATAGAAAAAAGACTTTATAAATGGTATATCTAGATACAAAATTAGATTTAATTAAAAAATATTATAAATATAAAACATAATTATAATTTTTATTATTAAAATGAAAAGGTTGGTTGATTGATTTTGAATTCATTTTGAAACCCAGCAATCCAATCATATCATATGCACTCATTTACATCCAATTTTTTTTGTAAAATGAATTGAATCATTTAAATTAGAGACTATTTTCCTCCAAATTTAACATATTTTTAAAAAATAAATTATTTAAAGTGAATTTAAAAAAATATACAAAGGTGATATATTTGTCTACAATCTCATTAACATGTGGGTAATTGATATAAATATTTCAAATTGGTATAAAATTTTATTTTATTTCCTATTAGTAATTTTTTTTTGTAAAAATTACATTAAATGAAACAAAATCAGCAGCATCTATCAACAAAGTTAAGGGAGAAAAGATGTCATGAGTTTCTTTACAAATTGTAACATTTATAACCAAAATCTTGATTCAATCGAATATATATATCCATGTAAGAAATATTCAAATTTTATATAAATTTTTCACATTTTTGATTGGTTGATAAATCTATTTCACAAATTATAATTTGAATTAATTTTAAAAAAATACTCAACAAAATAATCAAACTTTTTTCATTCAACATTGTGTCGTATTTATTTATTATAAAAAAAGTGTATTCACTTAGGAGGATGGATAAATAGAATATAAATAAAAATTAGATAAAATAAAAAGTATTATAAAATTATAAAATTAAAAAAAATCTAATATTTATTAAATATGCATTTAAATTATTATTCGAACACAATTAACTCTTATTTAACTATATCTCATATAATAAAGTTTAAATTATTTGTATTATACCCTAAATGTAAGAGAAAATCTATAATATATTTTATATTAGCATAAAGTAAATTTTATTTTAGTTTAAATAAGTACTGAAATTTAAGTATTTTAATAAATAAATTTTATATTTAGTAAAAAATTATTGTTTTACTCATTTATCATCTCTAAATTATTGAAAATGATAATTTTGTTTGAAGATAAAATTTCAATTTTATCTAAATAACGCTCTATTTTTACCCGTAAATAGAAGATAAAATTCTAACAATTTTGTTGGATTTATATCTACAGTGACTGACGATACACTACCTGACGATTCAATTGAAAATACTACTATGAGAGTAGGAACTGACGATACACTACCTGACGATTCAATTGAAAATACTACTATGAGAGTATGATGAGCAGTAATATCAATAGAATACGCTTTTTTTTTATATTTATGGTAGTGTATATAATTTTAATTAGTTAATATTATATAATAATATTTTAAAATTATTTATTTATATATTTATATTATTTTAAAATTATAAATATACATATTTTTATATATTTTATTAAATTATTTTTAATAAAAATATATGCACTCATTTACATTCAATTTTTTTCATAAAATGAATTAAATTATTTAAATTAGTGACTATTTTTATCACACCCCGACTCATTCTTCCCAATTGCACCTACATACAACCGTTGCATCCTCTTGTTCTTATAACGATGTGCACCTCATCATTGTAAAACTGAAATAGTATAAGGCTCAAAACAAAATATATCAAATTATTTTTCAAAATTATAAATTGAATTTTTGGAAAGTAAATTTTGGAAACCACATACTGCTATATACTGAATGTAAAACGTACATTTAGTTTAGATTTGATCTTCCCCATCAACACGCATTCATATTCACTATTTTTTACCTAAAATGAGTAATTATAGGGGAATTTGTTCGACAACTCAATGAGAGGGTTTCGCTGATATCGTGACTTCAAGTGCACAATTCAGCTCATACTCTAAATAGGGTTTCAGGAAGGTTTAGGTAAAACAGGGGTCACCATGGGTAAGCTTGTGGAGATATTAAAGAATTAAATTGTATTTGACAAGTTTGAAATGCGTTTCTTTCATCAGAAAAAAGTTATACTTTCACCTTACGTTTTAAGTTTAGCACACACAATCATACACCATTTATCATAAAAAAGATCACACATTCGCAGAACAATCATCGACCGTGCCACTTGTGGATTGAAGCGTCTTTATTGTCCACCCTGATAGAGGGATACTATCTTTACCCGGAGTTTAAGTGGACATCAATAGTCTGACACATCTAACCCCAAATTACTTCACCATGTAAGCTTAGTGGGGCGAAACCTCATTTCCCCACTGCCTCAGTTCCATGCATAGGAAGCTCCTCGGCTTCACGGCCTACTGATTGATGAACCCACCCTTATGCACCCTAGGTCGTCCAACAGTCCTTAGGCTCTATCACTACCTTATGTGAGGTGTCCTAATGGACTAAATATCATAGTGCATGCACAATTAATAGTCCTTTTGAATTATAGCCTTAAGTATTTGTCCCTCTAGCGTAACTGTCTGTCAACTTGGCTTTAGCCCACGCGTACTAGCCTAATAGGTTTGACAACCTGGCTTCGGCAGAGTAGCAGTTCGCCCCAACAAGCTCGACTACTCGGCTTGGCTCGATGGGTAGCACACAAAGTTCCCATTATTCAAATATTTTAGCATCATTCATCACATATTCATTCTAGACGGGTCCATGCTCACGTCCATCGGCCTTGGGCCCACTTTCACTAGATTTCCAAAACAAGGCCTTGGGCCCACTTCTTTTTGTTTAACCGTGGCCTTGGGCCCATTGGGACATTATACTTTTAGCTTGGTTCACACAGTTAAGGAGGAATGTAAACTCAAAATGTTTTACAGAAAATTTCGAGTACTATTGCATAATCAATCCAATCAGTACCGATGTGAGAAATCCTACTCACCTTTCATCTGAAGACATGTTCATCCTGGAGGGATCCTGATGGCACATGGTTCCTTCTGCACCATCGTGTGTAAATATTCTCCGTGCACATGGTAAATATGAAGATAAGAACTTTCTGTTAAAAGCCATTTAATTGACTCTAACGTTCAAGACCTCTAATGGTGAAACCTTGTTCACCATCCTGTAGTCCATTACCATTGTCGAAACTAACACCATTCACAAAGGTTCCTATCCCATTGAGTTGAAGAGTAGTGCCATTAATGGCTTTTACGTAATTAACAATTGCATCCCTAAGCATCAACCTCTAGGAGTGGGAGTTCTCTTCTACTGACATCTTTCCATTTGTTACATCTTCTTCCTCTGCTTTATCTTCCGAGTCCATAGCACAAGCAATCCCAACAACGTTAATATTACTAGTGCGCCAATCACACACTCCACAATGATCCCAATCTTTGTTTTATTGCTCTTACCCTTTCCTTGACTCGGAGGCCTAGCATTGGTAACTGCCACTCTACCTCCACTGGTAGGTGTCAGAGCAAGAGACATTTTTGGAGTTGGAGCTGGAGCAATGGACTCCACTGCCATTGAGAAATGCCCCTGATATATTGCAGAGCATGTGTTACCTAAGATGGGACTGCTGAAGCTTACTGATCCAAACACACTTTACAATGAGCCCGGGCAGGGCAAATTTGGCATCACTGAAATGAATCGATATAGGGTTGCCAGTTGCCTTGACCTTAAGTTCTGGAAAATTTGTGGTTGATAGATTGACTGCCTCATAGGCAAGAAGGCCTATAGCAGTGGTTAAGTACGTATAGCCATGCAAACCATAATAACTTATCGACCAATTTCCAAGGTTGGTAGACAAGCACGAGCCTCTTCACATATGGATTCACGTTAATCCCCTTGGGTATCTCAAATTCCTTGTAGCTCCGAACACCCTAATTCCTTAGGCTGCCAGTTATTAGTCTCATTGCAGAGATCATATTCCCTGACAAGTTCAATGGAGCAATCTTGTAAACCCCACTCTTTGGAGTTAAAGAAAAATCAGGAAAGAACCAGTCAACCCGAGTGAGAAAAAATGAACTGGTTCACAAACCTAATCATCAAAGAACCGACAAATTGGAAATTTTACAACTCTCGAGTGACCCAAACTGTAAACCCCACCCTTTTGAGCTAAGGAAAACCGGGAAAAAAAACCAGTCAAACCGAGTGAGAAAATCGAACTGGTTCACAAACCCGATAAATTATGAATGAGCAATTTAGGAATTTACAACTCCTAGGTGATTCAAAGGGTTCATAATACTATGGAAACGAACCTTAGGAAGAATTGGAAGAGGAAAATTAGACCGGTTTGGATGAAGCGGGTCCAATAGGATTGAACCAATTTATGAACCAAGTCAGTTCATGAACTGGAACTGATAGAGATCAGGCAAAATAGAGGAATTCAACTCCATTGTACTCCAAAGGAATTCATAAACCTTGGGAAGGAACCATAGAACAAAGTGGCAGAGAAAAACCAGACCGGTTAGAGTGAATTGGACCTGAACCAGATTAAACCGATTTAAGGACCAAGTGAGTTTATAAATTGGAATCGATAAAGGAATGGTAAGCCGGGAATTTTATGGACCCTAAGTGACCTAAGGAGTCACCAAAGTCATGGGAATGGATTTGTGAAGGAATTGGGGATGAAAACTAAATCGGTTCAGGTGAACCGGATTCGAATCGGTTTAGACCAGTTTGAACCACTATTGAACCGAATCATAAATTTATTTTTCTAGGTGGCTTAAACAATTCAAATTTGAGATATGAGGCCACCATTAGATAGAAAATTAATTTAGATGAATTTAGAATTTTTTAGATTTGAAAAACTTGGTCGAATGAGGGGTGAACCAGCCGGTTTAAGTTTGAACTCGGTTCAGACCGGTCCGGTCTAGTTCGAAACAGTGTCATCTTCTTCCTTAGGATGACAGCACTGGTCACTCACTAGGAAACTGAAGAAATGCCGGCGAAGAAGAAACGCTTATGTTCGAGGCATTTCAGGTCTTCAATCTCAGTTATAATGGTGCCAAACAGACGGCCAACGGGTCCCCAAGCTCCCTATATAAAGAGCCCCTCCCCATTCATCCCACACTTGAAAACTCCATTCTCTCTCAACTGCTCCATTTTCCAATGAAACTCGAACCAGAGCTTCGATATAGGGTCTTTTCTGAGCCAAACAAGATGAGGTCAGGTTCTTTACAACAGGGGAGAAGTCAGCTACATGCCTATAGCCTCCATTCACTCCGAGGGCCTCCGGTGAGACGTCGATGTGATGAAACAGTGAAGCAGCTCCGGCGGACCAAAGTTGCCTTGTTTTGGTCGGGCTGAAATTGGCCATTTCAAGCCCTCCTCAAGCCAAGCCAAGTCCTTCCAACACTTCCTCAGCCCTTCCACGACCGAATTAGGACTGAAAGATAAGCCAATTCGGCTCCCCTCTGTAATTTCCGACCGATGCTAGAGAGAGAACCGATAGAATTTCAATGATGAAATTCAAACTCAATTCGGCATCAATTGATGTGATTCTTAATCCTAGGATGAAGCTTAGAATGAGAGTTACCTGCCCAGATAGAAAGCTCAGACCATCACGCCCTCACCAGTGAGAAATTAAAGCTTTCTCTCTCTACAGTTTATTTTTCGCTGAAACTCCATTTGAGCTCGTTACGGCATCAAAACTTGCAATTCGAAGTGCTATTGGATATAAGAAGATGGAGGAACTCAATTTTAACTTCAATTTCAACAAATGAGAGGTGTTTGATCGATCAATTTGATGAAATCAAATTCGGCTGTGTTAACAAGTTGAAATTGGGGTAAAATTGGGGATTTTTCAAATTCGAAGGACCAAAATGCAATTTTATGAAATTGAGGGTCAATTGGGCATGAAAATAATGTTGGAGGACCAATTGAGGAATTTTGGAATTTTTGGAGCAAAACTTACCATTTTTGTAAAGGAAGGGCAAAATGGTAATTTTGGAAAAGTTGGGGGACCAAATTGGAAATTTGGGAAATTAAACCCTTCTTTTGTGAAATTGAATAAATTGAGTTCCCAAGATAAATTTTAAAAGTTTCGGGACTCAATTTGAGGAAAAACCCGCATTTGGGACTTAAAGTTAAAGAGAAATAACTTTAAGGGCCTAATTGGAAATAAATAAAAAGTTTGGGTTTTCTATTCATTTGAAATGAATGAAGGCTATTAAGTCGAGTAATAATGAACAAGGATGTTCATATCGTGTAGGAACACGAAGTACCGGGAATGACAGCATGGACGAGCTCGCGTGAATACAAAGAATTGGTCTAGTGGAATTCACTGCGTTAACGGGTGAGTGGAATTTTATATCATAACTAGTTGGGGATGATAAGTAACTCGGTATGAAAATCCACTATTTAGTGGTATTTTAAACATCACAATATAGAGGAAGTGATGTGAAAATTTTACGGAAAATTACTTACCGGTTGTAAGTAGATCATACCCAATTGGTATGATAAGACTTCCTCGAAGGAAGTTGAAAACCCGTTCATCGATTATGAACGGATATGTCCTTATACCCGGTCGGTATAATGTATAGTGAAAACATATTTTGTCAGAAGTGCTCTCCCTTGACTGTGTGCCAATGCTTAAACTATTTGGGAGACCTTCTTGATGGGAGCTCGAATAGCTCTTATAGGTTGGGGGCCTCGGTTTTGGAACTTGGGGGCTAATATGCCCGATTTTGAAAAATCTTGTATAGTGGGCCCAAGGCTAGTTGGCATGAGCAGGAGCTCGTAAACAAACATGATATATGTGCCACAAAACTTAATAAGTGAATTGTTTGGCCATGGTACTAAGATAGGACCGACATGCTCAGTCAACTAGCGGCAGTGCGATATGACAGGTGGACGGACCAGTCAAGACAAACAACTGCGGGTTAAGTTGAGAATCGGGGCCGTTGAACCAGTGGCACCACAAATTACATGGCAATATGAGAAAACATTGTTTATGCATGCACTATGAGTACGTGATCATCAAGATGTCCATGAGGGGTAGTGATGCGTCCTAAGGGCACTGGACAACCCGGTGGCTATAAGGGCAATTCGTTGTTCCAGGTGTCTGTGCGAAATTTGGAGTAGCACCAAGCACATGTGACTGGGGTGGGGACAGGATGAGGTCTCTGTCCTCATACGGACACGAAGAACCAATTTCAGGATTGAGGGTCTGATGTCACGTACATCCACTCATTCCTAGGGTAGAAGTGGATGTGCTTCTATCCGGGTGGTCGGTAAAGTCACTCCGAAGCCACTTGTGGGTTCAATGGTCGTGCTGACCTGCGAATGTGTGTAACCTTCATGATGAATGATGTGTGTTGGGTGATGGCACACCGTGGAAAATAAGAAATGGTGGAAAAACTGAGCTTTTTGAATAAAGGGATTTTTAATAAAAAGAAAGGAGTTTGGCACACTCCAAAGCTATTGTTTTCCTAAAAGTTTAAAGTTTTACTTTGAAAACCCATTCTCTGAGTAGTTGTACTCACCCCTCCCTTATATCCCTTTTCAGGTAATTATGGAAAGTGTACCCTTAAAAGACTGCCAAATATGTCCCAAATTGGGAATTTGGTAAACTTGAACCCCTTTCTGTGATTTTAGACAAATATGTCCCAAATTAAATTTTAGAAGTTTTGGGACACAATTTCAGGGAAAATTAGCATTAGGGACCTAAAGTTAAAGAAAAATAACTTTAGGGACCTAAATGCAAATAATTAAAAGTTTGGGCATTTTATTCATTCGTGATTAATGAGGGCTATTAGGCCAAATGATAATGAACAAGGATGTTCATATCGTGTAGGACCACGAAGTACCGAGAATGCCAGTAAGGACAAGCTCGCTTGAAGGTGAAGAGCCGGTTAAGAGAAATTCACTGCATTATCGGGTGAGTGGGATTTTCATATCATACCCGGTTGGGATGATGAGTACCTCGGAATAAAAAAACCACTACTAAGTAGAATTTTAACATCACACCTGAATGGGGTGATGTGAAAACTATGTGAAAAAACTATTTAACGATTGTAAGTAGATCATACCCTGTTGGTATGATTGACTTCCTAGAAGGAAGTGGAAAACCCGTTTACTAGTTGTAAGTGGAGATGTCATCACACCCGGTTGGTGTGATTGACGAATGCAAAGATATTTTTGTCATAAGTGTTCTCCCGTGAATGAGTGCTACTGCTTAAAAATTTTGGGAGACCTTCTTCATGGGAGCTCGAATAGCTCAGATAGGCCGGAGGCCTTAATTTTGGAACTTGGAGGCTAAAATGCTCGATTTTGAAAATCTCGTACAATGGGCCCAAGGCCAGTTGGCATGAGCAGTAGCTCATAAACAAACATGAAATTAAGCCATGAAAACATTAATAAATAGTGTATTTGGCCATGGTACCAAGACAGGACCAACATACTCGATGGACTGGCGGTAGTGCGACAAGATAGGTCGACGGACCAGTCGAGATAAAAAACTGTAGCTCAAGTTAAGGGTCGGGATCGTTGGACTAGTGGCACCAAAGATTAAATGGATTAGGAGAAAAACTATTCTTTTGTACATGCATTGAAGTTCGGGACCATAAAGATACCCAAGAGGGTAGTGATGTGTCACGCCTCGACCCGGTTTGGTCGGATCCCCATGATCAACCCGCCACTCTCCCGGTTTATTAAATTGTTTCCCCTTATCGTAAACTGTAAAGAGTAAGGCGTCCTTTAACTTGCACCTTTTTCCTGGAATAGCATAATCAAAACTGTATGAAATTTAAAACTTTACATACCTGTCTTACAGGCATCTTAGTTGACGGTCTTTAAAAGGAGGCTTTCCGGGATTTCCTAAAAGGGATATAAGGGAGGGGGTGAGTACGACTAATCAGTAAATGGGTTTTTAAAAGCTTTTGACATTTTAAAAAAATATTTATATGGAGTGTGCCAGACTCCTTTGTTTTAAAAAATCCCATCATTTAAAAATATAGATTTTTCCATTATTTCTTAGTTACCACGGTGTGTCATCACCCAACACACATCCTTCATCATTAAGGTTACACACATTCGCAAGTCAGTATTACTACTGAACTCGCTAGTGGCTTCAGAGCGACTTTTCCTGCCACCCGGATAGAAGTACGACCACTTCTACCCTGGGAATGAGTGGATGTACATGGCATCCTACCCACAATCCCGAAATCACTTCTTCATGTCCATATGAGGACAGAGACCTCATCCTATCCCCACCCCGGTCTCATGCGCTTGGTGCTACTCCAAATTTCGCACAGACACCTAGAACGACGAACTGCCCTTATAGCCACCAGGTCGTCCAGTGCCCTTAGGACGCATCACTACCCCTCATGGGCGTCTTGATGATCTCGTACTTACAGTGCATGCACAAACAATGTTTTCTTATATTGCCATGTAATATATGGTGCCACTAGTCCAATGGCCCCGACTCTCAACTCAACCCGCAGCTGTTTGTCTTGACTAGTCCGTCGACATGTCATGTCGCACTGCCGCTAGTTGACTGAGCATGTCGGTCCTATCTTGGTACCATGGCCAAACAATTCACTTATTAAGTTTTATGGCACATATATCATGTTCGTTTACGAGCTCCTGCTCGTGCCAACTAGCCTTGGGCCCACTGTACGAGATTTTCAAAATTGGGCATTTAGCCCCCAAGTTCCAAAACCGAGGCCCCTGGCCTATCAGAGTTATTCGAGCTCCCGTCGAAAAGGTCTCCCAAATAGTTTAAGCATTGGCACACAATCAGGGGAGAACACTTCCGACAAAATAGGTTTTCACTGTCCATTATACCAACCGGTATAAGGAAATCTCCGTTCATAATCGATGAACAGGTTTTCAACTTCCTTCGAGAAAGTCTTATCATACCAACTGGGTATGATCTACTTACAACCGATAAGTAGTTTTTTCGCATAACTTTCACATCACTTTCTCTAAGTAGTGATCATTAAAATACCACTAAACAGTGGGTTTTTATATCGAGGCACTTATCATCCCCAACCGGGTATGATGTTAGTAAACCCACTCATAACCGGTAAGTGGTTTTTAAATTATAAGGTGTGCTCATCATCCCAACCGGGTATGATGTTAGTAAACCCACTCACCCGTTAATGCCGTGAATTCCACTAGACTGGTTCTTTGTATTCACACGAGGTTATCCTTGCTGGCATTCTTGGTACTTTGTGTTCCTACACGATATGAACAAACTTGTTCATTTTTACTCGGCATAATAGCCTTTATTCATTTCCAATGAATGAGAAAACCTAAACTTTTAGTTATTTGCAATTAGGTCCCTAAAGTTATTTCTCTTTAACTTTAAGTCTCTAATGTCGGTTTTTCCTCAAATTGAGTCCCGAAACCTTTAAAATTTATCCTGGTACCTCAATTTATTCAATTTGACCAAAAAGGGGTTTAATTTCACAAATTTCTAATTTGGTCCCCCAATTTTTCCAAAATTACCATTTTACCTTTCTTTTACAAAACTGGTAAGTTTTGCTCCAAAAATTCCAAAATTCTTCAATTGGTCCTCCCACATTATTTTCATGCCCAATTGACCCTCAATTTCATAAAATTTTATTTTGGCCCTTTGAATTTTGAAAATCCCCAAAATTTTCCCCCAATTTTAACTCTTCAACACTACCGAATTTGATTTCATCAAATTGATCGATCAAACACTTCTAATTATTGAAATTAGAGTTGAAATTGAGTTCCTGCATGTTCATATGATTCTAAGAAACTTTGAATCGCAGATTTTATTGTCGGAACGAGCTCAAACGGAGCTTCGTCGAAAAATAGACTGTAGAGAGAGAAAGCTTCGATTACTCACTGGTGAAGGCACGACAGTCCGAGCTTTCGATCTGGGTAGATAGGTCTCGTCCTGAGGTTCATCCTAGAATCAAGAATTACATCAATTGATGCAAAATTGGATTAGAATTTCGTCATTGAAATTCGGTCGACTCTCTCTCTAGCACCGATTGAAAATTGTAAAGGGGTGTCGAATTGGCTTACCTTTCGGTCCTAATTCGGCCGTGGAAAGGCTGAGGAAGTGTTAGGAGGGCTTGGTTTGGCCAGAGGAGGGCTTGAAATGGTCTATTTCAACTTGGCCGAAATAGGGCAGCTTCGGTTCGCCAGAGTTGCTTCACTATTCCATCATGTCAGCGTTTCTCCAACGATTCTCGGATTGACTGGAGTTTTGCTATCAGATAGCTGTCTTCTCCCCGGTTCTAAAGAGCCCAACCTTTGTTCAAGTCGAAGCTCTAATTCGAGGTTTACCGGAAAATGGAGTAGTAGAGAGAGAGAGAGAGAAGTGTTCAGGCGTGAGAAGAATGAAATGGGGATGACCTCTTTATATAGTCCTAAAACCCGTGTATTAAATGGGCGGGATTTATTACTAGTATTAATATTTTTATAAATTATTGGTATTAATTCCAATAATTTAATTTCGGTATTAAAATATTTGTATTAATTCCAATAATTTAATTATTAAATTAGTGGTATTAATTTCAATAATTAAATATATATTAATTGATGGCTATTTATGATAAGCCGTACGTTCGCATAAAAATTTAGGTCACCCATCCTCACACTACTCTCAAGTAAGCACGCTTAACTTTGAAATTCTTATGAAATCTAGTTCACCTGAACCAATTTGGTTTTTATTTTCTAGTTTGTCTTAAGTTTCTTTTCCAATGTTTAATAAATACTTTGGATCAACCAAAAGTTGTAAATTTTCATATTGCTTATTCCCAAATGTAAACCGGTTTGGTTTTCTTATTCGGTTTGACCGGTTCTTTTCTCGGTTTTCCTTAACTCGAATGTGCGGGGTTTACATGATGCGTCCTAGGGACTATTGGACAACATAGTGGAGATAAGGGCAGTTTGTCATGCCAGTATTCAGGCAAGCTCGACGTAGCTTCATGCGCATGAGATCGGGGTGGGGTTGGGATGAGGTCTATGTCCTCATATGGACACGGAGTTTCTTTTCGAGTTTGATGGTCTGATGTCGCGTACATCCACTCATTCCCAGGGTAGAAGTGGACGAACTTCTATCTAGGTGACTAGTAAAGTTGCTCCGACACCACAAGTGGGTGCAGTGGACGGGCTGCCCTGCATGATCCCTTCATGATGAAGGGTGTGTGTTGGTTGCTAAACACACCGTTTGTGGTAAATGATGAGTAATGGTTTTGAAAACTGAGATTTTGAGGATGAAACATCTTAAAGGAAATAAGGAGTCTGGCACACTCAAATTCAAAAATATTTTATTGAAACTTTATTTATTTTAAAACACCTATTTACTAAGTTGTAGAAACTCACCCATAATTTTTATCCCTTTTCAGAAATAGAGAATGACTAGGGATGACACCAGGATTTACCTTATGTGAGGTATGCTTAATTTCTTTTAAGCTTGCATTAATTGATATATGTTATTACAGGGAATAAGGTTGAGATTTCGCCTGGCTCCTCTTAAATTAAAGAAGGGGAAAACCCCCTCTTAAACCAAGGGAGCGGCGGGTTGCTCATAGGGATCCGATCAAACCAGGTTGGGGCATGACAACTTGAGTGGTATTAGAGCTAAGTTCCCTTGAAACATTATCAATATTATGCCCCCGACATTAATCAAACTTTAACTATCGCGTAGGAAGGAGAATTCCTAGGAAGTTCGCTATGAAATCCAACCCTCCACCCATAACCTTGAAAAATACACCTACTCCAAAGGAGGCGGCTGTCCAATGATTCTTAAAGGGCGAGAAAAGAGTACCCAAGGACATGGTGGAAGACTATAGGAAATTTGTAGGAGCCCTACTAGAACCAGAAGGTATTACATAACCTCCTCTAAGATAAGAGGAACTTGTACCTCCTCTGAGGAGCCTAACCCCTCCTCCAGCCCGACAACAACCGAAGAAGAATCCCACTAAGAAAGAGGATTGGGATAATTGCTAAGATGCATATGCCACTTTCATGAAGATTCACCAAGTATAAATGTGAAGTAGAGGTATTAAGGCGGTACAGATTGGAGGCCATACATGAAGTTCATCCCATAAGGGAATACAAATGGACCCCAACTAGTTCCTCAGAGCCATCTGATCAAGAGTCCCACAACCTGTCTAAGGCTAACTCTCGGCCTATGACCCCAAGAGATTAGGGGGTAGAAAATTTCTGTAATAAGCTAAGTATGGCAAATAAAATATTTCTTAAATGAATGAAAGTTAATTTTCTTGATAAAACTTTGGGTCTCCTTGATAAATTCAAGCAATAAAAGTATGCTAATAAAGATCAAAGTAAAGGGTAGAATGTCACACCTGACCCAATTTGGTTGGATCCCCGTGAGCAACCCGTCACTCTCCCGGTTTATTAAGGGTTTTCCCCTTCTTTAAACTATGAGGAGTAAGGAATCCTTTATACCTGTACCTTTCCTGAAATGACATTAATCAAAACTGAATAAATTTAAACTTTCATACATGTCTTGCGGGTTTAGCTAGCAGGAGGTCTTTAGGTAGGCTTTTCCCTTGGTTTCTTGAAAAAGGGGTAAAGTGAGGGCGTGAGTTCGACAACTCAGTGAATGGGTTTTTGAAACATGAGTTTCATGAAAAATAGTTTGCTTTGGAGTGTGCTAGACTCCTTATTTTCTTTAAAATCATTCTTTTCTCAAGTTCTAGTTTTCAAAACCTTTTTCCAAGGTTTTCTTTAAAATCATTCTTTTCTCAAGTCATTGATGGCCTAAAACGTACTGAATAGAAATGTTTCCTCTTTGCCAGTGCTGCTTCGATTTTCCGTCGAGTGAGAACAATGTTGTCATATCAAGGAAGAAGACGACACTATTCCAAACCGGTCTGGACTGGTTTGAACCGAGTTCAAAGATTAAACCGGACGGTTCAGGCTCGATACGACCGAGCTTTTCAAAATTAAAATTTTCTTAATTCATTATCTATCAAATGGTGTCCTCAATTCAAAAATTGGAATTTTATATGCCACCTAGAAAAATGAATTTAGCATTCGGTTCAATAGTGGTTCAAATCGGTCCAAACCGGTTCAATCCGATTCAGATCCAGTTCACTGGAACCGGTTTGGTTTTCATCCCCCATTCATCCTAAAGGCCTTTTTCATGACTTATGTGACTCTTTAGGTCACTTGGGATCCATAAATTTCTCGGTTTTCCCACTCTCTATCGGTTCTGGTTCATAAACTAGCTCGGTTCATAAACTGGTTCAATCCAGTTCAGATTCGGTCCACCTAAACCAGTTTGGTTTTACAAAGAGTGAGTTTTACAACATCTCTGTCCTTCAGAAGTACCAGCCTGATCCAAGCCATGTATTGGATCGATCTCCACCAAAGCTAGAAGAGAACTTGACCTATTAGATAGAATCGGTACGAATCATCGACCAAAGAGATAAGAATTTAAGGAATAAGAGAATTCCTACGGTCAAGGTTCTGTGGAAAAATGAATCCGTGCAAGAAGAGACATGGGAAACCGAAAGAGTAATAAGGGATAGTTACCCTCAATTATTTGACATGTAAGTGTTTTGGGGACAAAACCCCTAAAAGGAAGGGAGAGTTGTAAACCCCGTCCATTGATAATAAGAAAAATCGGGGAAAGAACCAGTTATTTCCAAAGAGAAAATTTAGTCAATTTATGAACTGGAACCGATAGAGAAATGGAAAACTAGGAAATTTGTGGATACCGAGTGACCTAAAGAGTCACAAAATTCATGAAAAAAGACTTTAGGATGAATTGGAGATGAAAACCAAACTGTTTCAGGTGAACCGGATCCGAATCGAATTGAACCGGTTTGAACCACTATTGAACCGAATGCTAAACTCATTTTTCTAGGTGGCTTAGAAAATTCAAATTGGAGAATTGAGGCCACATTGGATAGAGAATGAGTTTAGATGAATTTAGAAAATTTTAATTTAAAAAAACTCGGTCGAATTGAGCCTGAACCGGTCGGTTTAAGCTTTGAACCTGGTTCGGATCGGTCCGGTCTCGTTCGGAACAGTGTCGTCTTCTTCCTTGATATGACAGCATTGTTCACTCACCGAAAAAATTGAGCAACACCGGTGAAGATGAAAACTCTTTGGCAAGGGAGTTTCATGCAATGAATGACTACTATTAAGGCGCTAATCACACGGCCAAGAAGTCCCCGAGCTTCCTATATAAAGAGCCCCTCCTCATTCATCCTCCTCACACCTGAAAACTCCACTCTCTCTCCACTACTCCATTTTCCAGTGAACATTGAACAAGAGCTCTCACTTGGGCATCTTTCTGAGCCAAGGAAGGTGTGGTCATGTTCTTTGGATTTGGGAAGAAGTTAGCTACACCCCTATAGTCTCCATTTGCTCCGAGGGTAGTCGGAGAAACGTCGGCGTGATCGAACAATGAAGCAGCTCTAGTGGACCGAAGCTGCTTTGTTTTGGCCGTGCTGAAAATAGCTAATTCGAGCCCTCCTTAGGCCATACCAAGCTCTTTCAACACCTCCACAGCCCTCCTACAGCTGAATTAGACCGGAAAGGTAAGCCAATTTGGCTCCCCTCTGTATTTTCCGATCAATCCTAAAGAAAGACTCGGCGAGACTTCACTAACCAAATTCTCCCTCAATTCAACATCAATTGATGTGATTATTGATCCTAGAAGGAACCTTAGGACAAGAGTTATCTTCCTAGATTGAAAGCTCGAACCGTCGCGCCCCCGACGGTAAGCTTTTGAAGCTTTCTCTCTTTACGTTAAATTTTTCGGGAAAGCTCCATTTGAGCTCATTCCGGCGTCAAATCTTGCAATTCAAAGTGCAATCAAATCGTGCAATTGTAGGAACTCCAATCTAACTTCAATTTCAACAATTAAATTTATTTGATTGGTCAATTTGATAAAATCAAATTCAGCTGAGTTGGAAGGTTGAAATTGAGGGAAAATTTGGGGATTTCAAATATTTGAGGGACTAAAGTGCAATTTCATAAAATTAAGGGCCAATTGGGCATGATAAAGATGTTGGAGGACCAATTGGCCATTTTTTAAAATTTTTGGGGTGAAACTTATGATTTTTGTAAAGTAGGGGCAAAATTGTAATTTTGGAAAAAATTTGGGACCAAATTGGAAATTTGTGAAACTTGAACCCCTACTTGTGATTTTAATAAATTGAGGTTCCAATATAAATTTTAGAAGTTTCGGGTCTAAATTTGGGGAGAAATCAGTATTAGGGACCTAAAGTTAAAGAAAAAGAACTTTAGGGACCTAATTACAATAAGTTGAAAAGATTGAGTATTTCACCCAAAAACGATGAATGAAGGCCAATAAGACAAGGGATGATGAACTAGGAAGTTCATATCATGTAGGAACATGAAGTACCAGGAACGCTAATAAGGACAAGCTCGTGTGAAGACAAAGAACTGATTAAGAGGAAATCACTACGTTATTGGGTGATTGGGATTTTTATATCATACCCGATTGGGATGATAAGCCCCTCAGAAATGGAAACCCAGTACTAAGTAAAATTTTAACCATCACACTTGAGTGGATTGATGTGGAAATTACACGAAAAAACTACTTATCAGTTGTAAGTAGATCATACATGGTTGGTATGATGAACTTCCTCGAAGGAAGTGGAAAACCCACTTATCGGTTATAAGCGGAGATGTCCTTACACCCGGTTGGTGTGATGGACAGATTAAAAAATTATTTTGTCAAAAGTGCTATCCCCTAACTGTGTGCCACTACTTAAACTTTTTGTGAGACTTTCTTGACGGAAGCTCGAAATGCTCATATTGGCCGGAGGCCTCGGTTTTGGAACTTGGGGGCTAATATGCCCGTTTTTTTAAAATCTCATACATTGGGCCCAAGGCCAGTTGGCACGAGCAAGAGCTCGTAAAAAAACATGAGTTTAATCCATGAAAACTTTAAATGAATGATATGTTTGGCTATGGTACCAAGACAGGACTAACATACTCGATGGACTGGCGGTAGTGCGACATGACAAGTTGACGGATCAGTCGAGACAAACAACTGCAGGTCGAGTTGAGGGTAGGGGTCGTTGGACCAGTGTCACCATAAATTAAATGGCTTATGTGGAAAACTATTGTTTTGTGCATGCACTAAGGTACGGGACCTTCAAAATGCCCAAGAGGGGTAGTGATGCGTCCTAGGGGCTATTGGACGACATGGTGGAGATAAGGGTAGATCATCATGCCAATAGTCAGGAAAGCTCGACATAGCTTCATGCACATGAGATTGGTGTGGGGTCGGGATGAGGTCTCTGTCCTCATACAGACACAGAGTTTTCTTTACGGGATTGAGGGTCAGATGTCGCATACATCCACACATTCTTAGGGTAGAAGTGAACGAGCTTCTATATAAGTGGTCGGTAAAGTCGCTCCGATGCCACAAGTGGGTGCAGTGGATGTGCTGCCCTGCGAATGTGTGTTCCCTTCATGATGAAAGGGTGTGTGTTGGTTGATAAACACACCATTGTAATGAGAAATGGCTATGAAAACCGAGATTTGAGAATGAAATATTTTAAAGGAAAATAAGAAGTTTGGCAGACTCTAATTCAAACTATTTTATGAAAGATATACTTTAAACACTCATTCACTGAGTCATTGAACTCACCCCCGCCCTTATATTCCTTTTAGGTAACCCAGGGAAAACCTACCCAAAGACTACAAGTTAACACACCTGTGAGACAAGTATGATAAGTTTAAAATTTTATGCAGTTTTGATTTATATTATTTCACGAAAGGTGCAGGTTTAAAGGATGTCTTACTCCTTACGATTAAAAAGAAGGGACAACCCTTAATAAACCGAGAGAGTAGCGGGTTGATCACGGGGATCTGACCAAACCAGGTCGGGGCATGACATGACACAGTAAACCCCAAATTATTTTACCAAGTTCACTTAGTGGGACGAGACCTCATTTCCCCTACTGCCTCAGTCTCCATGCATAGGAAGCTCCTCGGCTTCACGACCTACTAAACGACGAACCCGCCCTTATGCTCCTTGGGTCATCCAGTAGCCCTTGGGCTCCATCACTAACTCATTCTAGGTGTCCTGATGGCCCGAACATCACAGTGCATTTACAATCAATAGTGTCACACCCCGACCCAATTTAGTTGGATCCCCATGAACAACCCACCACTCTTTCGGTTTATTAAGGGTTTTCCACTTCTCTAAATCGTGAGGAGTAAAGCGTCCTTTCTACTTGTACCTTTCCTAGAATAACACTAATCAAAATCGAATGCATTAACTTTACATACCTGTCTTGCAGGTTTAACTATTGGTAGGTCTTTAAGTAAGTTACCCTCAGTTACCTGAAAAGGGGTAAAGGGAGGTGGGTGAGTTCAACAACTTTGTAAATGGGTGTTGGGATAGAGTATTTAAAACATCTTTAATCAGAGTGTGCTAGACTCCTTATTTCTTTTCAAAAATATTATTTCCCTTAAATTCCCGGTTATTCAAAATAATTTTCCTAATTATCCATAATTGGTGTGTTTAACAATCAACACATGCCCTTCATCATGAAGGGAATCACACATTCATAAGGCAACCCGTCCACTACACCCGCTTGTGGCATCAGAGTGACTTTACTAGCCACCTAGATAGAAGTCTATCCACTTCTACCTTGGTAATGAGTGAATGTTCGTGACATCCGACTCTCAATCCCAAAGCAACTCTGTGTTCGTATGAGGAAAGAGACCTCATCCCTACCCCACCCCATTTTCATACGCATGAAGCTACGTTGAGCTTCCCTAACTGCTAGCACGACAATTATCATTATCTCCACCATGTCATCTAGTAGCCCCTAGGACGCATCACTACCCATCTTGGGCGTCTTGATGGTCATGAACCTTAAGTACATGCACAAACAAAGTTTTCCATAAATCCGTTAATCTTTGGTGCTACTAATCCAACGGCCCCGACCCTCAACTCAACCTACAGCTATTTTTCTAGACCGGTCTGTTAACCTGATCTTGTCACACTACCACCAGTCCATCGAGTATGTCGGTCATGTCTTGGTACCATGGCCAAATCACTTCATTCATTAAAAATTTTTATAGCTTATTATCACGTTTGTTTACGAGCTTCTGCTCGTTCCAACTTGCCTTGGGCCCACTATACGTGATTTTTCAAAATCAGGCATTTTAGCTCTCAAGTTCCAAAACTGAGGCCTCCGGCCTATCTAAGCTATTCGAGCTCTCATAAAAAAGGTCTCCCAAAATTTTTAAGCAATGACTCATAGTTAGTGTAGAGCACTTCTAACAAAATAACTTTTCAACTTGTCCATCACACCAACCAAGTATGATGACATCTCTGCTTACAATCGGTAAGTGGATTTTCTACTTCCTTGTAGGAAGTTCATCATACCAACCAGGTATGATCTACTTACAACCGATAAGTAGTTTTTTCGCATAGTTTCCACATCACTCTAGCTAGGTGTGATGTTAAAATTCCACATATAAGTGGCTTTTCATTTCTGAAATACTTATCATCCCAACCGAGTATGATGTGAATAAACCCACTCACAAACAGTAAGTATTTTAGCTTTAAACTTGCTCATCACCCCCAACTGGGTATGATATTAGATAATCCCACTCACCCGATAATTGCAGTGTATTACTCTTAATCGACTTTTTTGCCTCCACGCGAGCTTATACTTGCTGGTGTTCCAGTCCTTCGTGTTCCTACATGATTTGGACATTCTTGTTTATTAACATTTGGCATAATAGCCTTTATTCCTCACGTATGAACAAAATGCCCAAACTTTTAATTATTTGCATTTAGGTCTCTAAAGTTCTTTTTACTTAACTTTAGGTCCATAATGCTAATTTTCCCCAAATTGAATCTCGAAACCTCCAAAAATTCACTTTGGGTCCTCAATTTACTCAAAATCGTTTAAGGGGTTCAAATTTTCCAAATTTCCAATTTAGTCCCCAACTTTTCAAAAATTACCATTTTGCCCATACTTTCCAAAAAATGGCAATTGGCCAATTGGCCCTCAATTTTGAGAAATTTCACTTTGGTCCCTCAATTTTATGAAATTCCCAATTTTCCCCATTTCAAACTGGCCTAATTTGATTTCATCAAATTGACCATTCAATCGAGTTAATTGCTTTAATTGAAGGTATAGATCAATTTCTACACTTTCATATAATTTAATAGAGCTTTGAACCACGTCATTTGGGTTTGAATTGAGCTGAAACGGAGCTTTATCGGAAAACTGAACTTAGAGAGAGAAAGCTTCGAAAGCTTACCGTCGGAGGTGCGGTGATCCAAGCTTTCGATTGGGACAGGTAGCTCTCGTCCTAAGTATTCTCCTAGGATCAAGAATTGCAACAATTAATGTCAAATTAAGTGAGAATTTAGTTAGTGAAGTTTCACTGTTTCTCTCTCTAATGCTGATCGGAATTTAAAGAGTGGAGCCAAATTGGCTTACCTTTCAGCTCTAATTCGATCATATGAGGGTTGTGGAAGTGTTGGGAGAGCTTGGTTTGGCCTAAGTAGTGCTCAATTTGGCTATTTTTAGCTCAGCCGAAATAGAGCAGCTTCGGTATGCTGGAGCTGCTTTATTGTTTGATTACGTCGACGCTTCTCTGGTGATCCTCGGATCGAATAGTGACCACCGTCGGGTAGTTGACTTCTCCCCGAGTCTAAAAAACCCGACCTCGCCTTCTTTGGCTTAGAAAAACCCCAATGTTGGAGCTATAGTTTGAGCTTAACCAGAAATTGGAGTAGTAAAGAGAGAAGGGCATTTTCAGGTGTGAGGAGGATGAATGAGGAGGAGCTCTTTATATATGGAGCTCAGGGACTCTCTGGCCGTTCAATTGGCACCTTTATGATGATCATTCATGGCTTGAAACACCCTAAAGGGAGACTTTTCACCTTCACCGGCGTTGTTAGCTTTTCCGGCGAGTAAATAGTGTTGTTATATGAAGGAAGAAGACGACACTGTTCCGAACCGGACCGAATCGGTCTGAATTGGGTTCAATGCTTAAACCGGCCCATTCAGGCCCGATTCGGCCGAGTTTTTCAAAATTAAAAATTTCTAAATACATTCTCTATCAAATAGTGGTTTCAATTCCCCAAATTAAATATTTTAAGCCACATAGAAAAATAAATTTGGCAACCGGTTCAATGATGGTTCAACCAGTCCAAACCGATTCAGATCTGGTTCACTTTAACCGGTTTGGTTTTCTCTTCCAATTCATCCCAAAATTCTTTTTCCAATATTTTTATGACTATTTGGGTCACTCTAGAGTTGTAAATTTTCTAATTTACCTTTTCTCTAATGGTTGGAGTTTATGAACCGGTTTAGTTCTCTCTTTTGGATTGACCGGTTATATCCCCAGTTTTCTTATCCTGAAGGGGCGAGGTTTACAAACAGTATTTTTGAACTATAGCCTTAATCTTTAGCACTCTAGCGTAATGGTCTATTGGCTTGGCTTCAATCCATGCGTACTAGTCCAACATGTTCGATGACCTAGATTTGACAGAGTAGCGGTTCGACCTAACAAGCTCGATAACTCAACTTGGCTCGATAGATAACACACAAAGTTCTTGTTATTCAGATATTTTAGAATCGTTCTGTCATGCCCCAACCCGATTTGGCGGATCCCTGTGATCAACCCGCCACTTTCTCGGTTTATTAAAGGGTTTCCCCTAATCGTAAACTGTAAAGAGTAAGGCATCCTTTAACTTGCACCTTGTTTCTTGGAATAGCATAATCAAAACTGTATGAAATTTAAAATTTTACATACTTGTCTTACAAGCATCTTAGTTGACGGTCTTTAAGGGGAGGCTTGCCGGGATTTTCTGAAAGGGATATAAGGGAGGGGGTGAGTACAACTACTCGGTGAATGGGTTTTTAAAAGCTTTTGACATTTAAGAAAAACATTTATATGGAGTGTGCCAGACTCCTTTGTTTTCAAAAATCCCTTCATTTAAAAATATGGGTTTTTCCATTATTTCTTAGTTACCACGGTGTGTCATCACCCAACACACATCCTTCATCATGAAGGTTACACACATTCGCAAGTCAGTATCACTACTGAACCTGCTAGTGGCTTCGGAGCGACTTTTCCTACCACCCGGATAGAAGTACGACCATTTCTATCCTGGGAATGAGTGGATGTACGCGGCATCCGACCCATAATCCCGAAATAACTTCTTCGTGTCCGAATGAGGACAGAGACCTCATCCTGTCCCCACCCCGGTCTCATGCGCTTGGTGCTACTCCAGATTTCGCACAGACACCTGGAACGACGAACTGCCCTTATAGCCACCAGGTCGTCCAGTGCCCTTAGGACGTATCACTACCCCTCATGGGCGTCTTGATGATCTCGTACTCATAGTGCATGCACAAAAAATGTTTTCTTATATTGCCATGTAATCTATGGTGCCACTAGTCCAATGGCCCCGACTCTCAACTCAACCCGTAGCTGTTTGTCTTGACTAGTCCGTCGACCTGTCATGTCGCACTGCCGCTAGTTGACTGAGCATGTCGGTCCTATCTTGGTACCATGGCCAAACAATTCACTTATTAAGTTTTATGGCACATATATCATGTTCGTTTACGAGCTCCTACTCGTGCCAACTGGCCTTGGGCCCACTCTACGAGATTTTCAAAATCGGGCATTTAGCCCCCAAGTTCCAAAACCGAGGCCCCTAGCCTATCAGAGCTATTCGAGCTCCCGTCGAGAAGGTCTCCCAAATAGTTTAAGCATTGGCACACAATCAGGGGAGAACACTTCCGACAAAATAGGTTTTCACTGTCCATTATACCAACCGGTATAAGAAAATCTCCATTCATAATCGATGAACAGGTTTTCAACTTCCTTCGATGAAGTCTTATCATACCAATTGGGTATGATCTACTTACAACCGGTAAGTAGTTTTTTTTGTATAATTTTCACATCACTTTCTCTAAATGGTGATAATTAAAATACCACTAAATAGTGGGTTTTTATACCGAGGTACTTATCATCCCCTACCGTGTATGATATAAAATTTTCACTCACAACAGGTAAGTGATTTTTATCTTTAAGTTGTGCTCATCATCCCAATCGGATATGATGTTAGTAAACCCATTCACCCGTTAATGCCGTAAATTCCACTAGACTGGTTCTTTGTATTCACACGAGCTTATCCTTACTAGCGTTCCCAGTATTTAACGTTCCTACACGATATGAACAACCTTGTTCATTATTACTCGGCATAACAGCCTTCATTCATTAATGAATGAGAAAACCCAAACTTTTAGTTATTTGCAATTAGGTCCCTAAAGTTATTTCTCTTTAACTTTAAGTCCCTAATGTTAGTTTTTCCTCAAATTGAGTCCCGTAATTTTTAAAATTTATCGTGGGACCTCAATTTATTCAATTTCACCAAAAAGGGGTTTAATTTTCCAAATTTCCAATTTGGTTCCCCAATTTTTCCAAAATTACCATTTTGCCCTTCTTTCACAAAAATGGTAAGTTTTTCCCCAAAATTCCTCAATTGGTCCTCCAACATTATTTTCATGCTCAATTGACCCTCAATTTCATAAAATTTTATTTTGGCCCCTTTGAATTTCGAAAATTCCCAAATTTTCTCAATTTCAACTCTTCAACACTACCGAATTTGATTTCATCAAATTAACCGATCAAACACTTCTAATTATTGAAATTGGAGTTGAAATTGAGTTCCTGTATGTTCATACGATTCTAAGAAACTTTGAATCGCAGATTTTAATGTCGGAACGAGCTTAAATGGAGTTTTTCCGAAAAATAGACTATAGAGAGAGAAAGCTTCGATTACTCACCGGTGAAGGTACGACAGTCCGAGCTTTCGATCTGGGCAGATAGGTCTCGTCCTGAGGTTTATCCTAGAATCAAGTATTATATCAATTGATGCAGAATTGGATTAGAATTTCGTCATTGAAATTCGGTCAACTCTCTCTAGCACCGATCGAAAATTATAAAGGGGAGCCGAATTGGCTTACTTTTCGATCCTAATTCGGCCGTGGAAAGGCTGAGGAAGTGTTGGGAGGGCTTGGTTTGGCCTGAGAAGGGTTTCAAATGGCCGATTTCAGCTTGGCCGAAATAGGGCAACTTCGGTCCGCCGGAGTTGCTTCACTATTCCATCATGTCGGCGCTTCTCCAACGATTCTCAGATTGAATTGAGTTTGCTATCAGATAGCTATCTTCTCCTCAGTTCTAAAGAGCCCGACCTTTGTTCAAGTCGAAGCTCTAGTTCGAGTTTTACCGGGAAATGGAGCAGTAAATAGAGAGAGAAGTGTTCAGGTGTGAGGAGAATGAAATGGGGATGACCTCTTTATATAGTTAAAATTTTTTACCGAAATTTCGGGTTAAAAAAAATCACCTGAACCAATTTGGTTTTTGTTTTCTAGTTTTTCTTAAATTTCTTTTCCAATATTTAATAAATTATTTAGATCAACCGAAAGTTGTAAATTTTTATATTGCTTATTCCCAAATGTAAACCGGTTTGGTTTTTTTATTCTGTTTGACTGGTTATTTTCCCGATTTTACTTAAATCAAATGTGCGGGGTTTACACGTTCATCACATATTCGTTATGGGCGGGTACATGTCCGTGTCCATCGGTCTTGTACCCACTTTCACAAGTAAAAAATATTTAATTTTCATATAAATTTTTCATATTTCAAATTGGTTGATAAATTTCTATCACAAATTATAATTTAAATTAATTTTAAAAAATACTCGTCAAAATAATCAAATTGTAGTATTTATTTATTATATATTATAAAAGGGTACTAGATTGATAAATAGAATGTAATTATAAATTAGATAAAATAAAAAGTATTATAAAATTATAAAATTATAAATATTTAATATTTAATAAATATGCAATCAAATTATTATCCATACATAATTAACTTTTATTTAACTATATCTCATATAATAAAGTTTAAATTAATCCTATTATACCGTAAATGGTGGTAAGGTGGTAAGAGAAAATTTTATAATATATTTTATATTATAATAAGTAAAATTTATTTTAGTTCAAGTAAATATTGCAATTCAAGAATTTTAATAAATAAAATTTATATTTAGTAAAAACATTATTGTTTTACTCATTTATGGATTGAAATAATAAGGTTTCTATATAATTGAAATTTTCAATTTTTTTTTAAAGATAAAATTTCAATTTTATCCACATAACGCTCAATTTCTATTTGTAAATAGAAGATCAAATTCTAACACTAAAACGTTATAGGTTTCATTATTCTCTTACTTTTATTGATTTTGTTGAATTTGTACCCACGGTCATGATTACTACCACTCAGGATACACTAACCCTGATGGTTCAATTGAAAATACCCTTTGAATTGGTTAAGAGAGAGAGAGTAGGATGAGGAGGAAGATCAATAGAATATACTATTGATAAGTCATTTCATTCTACGGATACATTTGTAAATAAGAAAATATTATTAGGGTTTTCAACCATCATAAGTTATAAATAATTTACTTATTTATAATAGTTTTTTTCAAAAGTTTTTAAAATAAACATGATATTTTATATAAAAATATACATTGACGTTAATAATGCATAGTTTTATTATTCTATTATATTCTTAAAAAACATACGGGAAAATAAACTTGGTGCTTTTATTTATATTTTGAGTAAAATAACAAGAATTATAAGTGGGAAAATTTAAATAATTTTATAAAATTTTGTAAATAGATAGAAAATTTATATTTTAAATTTTGGTACATATTTTCTATACGAACAGATTTAATGATACAAAAGTGTTCGATGATATACAGTTAAAATAAATAATTAAAATTATATCAACGGCTGTATTAGTCATTCTATTGGTCCGGCTGATACTACTGGTATACAGTTATATATGTGTTCATATATATGTGTACGATATCGGGTTAGGTAGGGTCGCACATGTCTAAATTTGAATTTAATGGGATTTGGATTCAATTAAATTCAAGTTTGTTTGAGATTTTAATTAGTTTAAACGTACTGAAACTAAAATTTGATATTTTATATTAGGGTATTTTTTTATTAAGTTTAAAAAAGAGGTGATCAAATTTTATATTTATAAATTTAAATTAGATATATATACCATATATTGATATAAAATTCGATTTTATTCGAATTCAAATATTATAAACTAGAATTCGATTTGATATAGTTCGATAGATCCAACCTTTAAACACATTAATATTCGAATTTCATATACTCGAGATTCAATCAATTCGAATATGTATAAAATAGAGTTACTAAATTGAAAAGTCTAATCGTATAAAATATTTATTCTATTTCTAATTTAATATTATATGTATATATATTTAAGTTTTTACTTATAAAATTAAAAATACTCCATTTACATCAAAAAATATTTCTTCTGACTATAAATTATTGTGGTACTAATACTTCCGAATAGAACAAAAGTAAGATCTATACGTGGGACTAATACTTCCAAATAGAATATTAGCTACAATTTGTATAACAAATTTTATCTACTCACCATCATATAGTACTTCTCTCTAAGTGGCCTGAGTTAAATTTAAATATTTGTATATTTGGATTAAAAAAATATTACAGTTTAATATATGAGAGATAAAATAACTTGTATATTAATATATTTTATATAATATAAAATTTTATTTTATTTTAATAGTAAATGTGGAAAGTAAAAAATAAAACAAAATGGATAAAACAACTAATATTATTTTTACATTCTCTATTGTCTAAATAAGCTAGAAAAAAATTATAAATGTAACATCTATTACATAAAATTAGATTTGATTAAAAATTTATAAATATAATTATAATTTTATTTTAAATATCTATTAAATTAAAAATATTAATTGATTTCATATTATTATTTTACCCTAAATATTTACTTTTTTTCACAACGTAATAAATAATCGTTTTTGTTTGTTCCAATTGAGATAAATTAAAAAAATATTTTTTATCATTTAAATCCATATAAATATTATCAAAATATATTCAATATTTTCACATAAACTATAATTTTTTACTCTATTTTATGGTAAATGATGATAGGGTGAAATAACAAGTCATTCTTTTAAGAAAACTAACCAAATTAGTTAATTCTCTTAATGGTTCTACAAGCTTATATGACAAATTTCATCCCATGATAAACTTTGGCATGAGTTGAATTTTATAAAAATATTATTTTTATATTTGATTCCTTTTTAAATTAAAAAATTAATAGAAATGGAAAATAAAAGGGCTTAGATATATTGAACAGTGATACTTTAATAAAAATATTCCGTATATTTTATTTTAATATTTAATTTGGGACTAAATAATAATGCAAACTGGATTAAAAAAATTAATACTAAATTTCACATTTTATATTTTTTAAACAAGAAAATAATATTTTGTTAATTATAAATATAAAATATAATTATATATTTCTTAATTAGTAAATATAATTATATTTTAATTATCAATTAACACTTAAAAGAGAAAATATATTGAATTACAATTTATTTTTTACATTCAATATTGATTATATACAATTGTTGTTAGAAAATTAAATAGAACAAATTAATAATATTGTAGCAACTATCACTTTATTTTCTCAATTATAACTGCTTTATTTTTTATTTGCTATTTTTGTCTTCAATATTATTTTCGCAATCTCAAGAGAGTTAGCGATATTAAAATTGGATCTTAATCTGAAATCGGAAAATAAGTTGGAATCGGTTAGATTTGCTCGCTTGCTACCGTCCGAGTTAGCAAAAAAAAATGAAAAGGTGTAATGGTATTGAAATAAGAGTTATTTCTTGCATGTTAAACTAAACAATAAAACACAAGTAAAAGATAAATTTAAAAGTAAACTAATTAATAGAATAATAGATTGATGGGTATATTGGATTTGTGGACTATATCTGCAATAATATTATCATAAAATCTTTAAAGAAGTTTGATATACAAAATAAAGATAAGTATATTGCTAGTTGTTTGGTAAATATGTTAAATAAAATTTGTAATTAATAAAAATATGGGATGAAAGTAGCACAGATAGTGATGTAGTGTTTGTTCGAATAAGTGCAAGGGTAACTAAGATGAAGAAGAAGAGAGATAAATGGGAAATTAAGACAATCTCGTGGGGACAAGATTTGAAGGGTAGAAAATGAAAATGACATTTAAGTAATGAGAAATGCTACTTGAATCAATAAAAATGGTGAAGATCTAATGGTACTTGAGAATAGGCTAATGGTCAATGTAGGAGCAGAGTTCGATCAAAGTGACTCAATTATAAAAATGACATATATGGATGTAGTTGCACAAAACATAAAAATGGTGATGGAGAAGTTGTTGTCGGAAAATCGAGATCTGAATATCCGACTAATTTGAGAATATGATAACTTTTAATTGTAGGAAATCTAAGATGTTATTGAGTAAAAATAATAGATTTGAAAGTAGTTCGACTAAATCAATGACTGGAAGTATAAAATTGATGTGGTTGATAGTTCTTACCAAACCAAATGTTTCTTATTTAAGTTTTATAAATAAAAAAATACATTAAATAACTTTTCTTTCTTAATTAATTTACGAAACTCTAATTATATTGAAGTTTTTGCTATTACTAAAACATATGTCAACTTAAAATTATCCCATAAAGTGAAACATGTTTTCTCAACTTTCAATTAGTCTATCGCATAAGTATAAATATAATACAATTTAAGATATTAAATTGTAATTAAAATATATATATTTATGGTCAATAAATAAT